>CM051235.1:597622968-598222968 GCA_027917425.1 Gastrophryne carolinensis
CTGCTCACAGTAAGATTTTGCACTGTTTGTTGTTTTTGTTTCTTGGTCATCCTGGTTGGTTCTCTCTTTGTAAAAAATTATTTAGAAGCTTAACTTATGCACTATGCACTAAGCACTTTAATATTGTATATATGATTATTTGTTTTACATTGGTTATTAGAATCAAGGCAATAGGTAATTAAGGTTTACACGGTTATAATCTTCACAGTAATGTTAGGTAGGGCACAGGTATAGCCGGTTTTACTAGTATAATTCATTACTGGGCTATATATGACTAATATTATTTAATTGTGTTACCACACATGTGGCTTGTTCCCAGTATGTAGTAATTCAACAATTTATAGTCTCTAAACCTCCTTCCCCCCTCTCCTCCCTCCTTCCTACAGATCAGTGTTGTTGTATGTTTTTTAAGAGATTTTTTAAAATGTCCAAAATAAATGTGGAGATGTAAATAGTATATATTCAATAAAGATTTTCACTTTTGTATAATATTTAGTGGTGCTAATTTTTGCTCTGGGCGGTGTGGCACATCTGGGGTTGTGGGACCTAAGTCTCTGTTAGGATTGTTCAGGAATAGGAACGTAGACTGGGAACTCATACATATATGACACACAACCCATCTGCGCCACCAACCACTGGGGGAGTGGGAGGTCCGGTACTCAGCGGAAAGCCCCTTACCAGTCCATGTCTACAGTAGAGTTCCCAATGGTGGATGGTACCCTAGGCGTCCATAATGTCCTGTGGTGGATCCCAGAATTGGGAAAGGCAAAACAAAGGAAAGACGGTACACAGCAAAGCAAACATACAGTAGCAGGTATCAGTGGACAGAAGCCGGGGGGGTAGAGGTCCTCAGTATAGACAATGGATGGTGTTGACCCCATTACAGACAATGGAGGGTGTGAGGCCCCAGTACAGACAATGGAGGGCACGAGCCCTAAAAAAGCAAATGGGCCCCAATACAGGTAATGGAGGGCATGGTCCACCTTGCAGACAACAAAGAGTCTCAGCCCAAGTACAGACTACAAAAGGCATGGGCCTCTATACAGACACTGGAGGGATTTTGCCCCAGCACAAAAAACAACGAAGGCCGTAGGTTGTGACCAGTAAACATAATGGAGGCCCAGGAGCACCAGTGCAGACTATGAAGGGCCTGAGCCCCAGTACACAGAGCAAGGAATGTTGGTTACAGAAGGCCGGAAAGCATGTGTACACTTGGATAAAGAGACGCAATGATCCAGACGGGAGGAGGGGCTACACACATGAATACATTTATAGGGAATACAGAGGAGGGAATTACAAACACCTGTGGGAAGGCAGAAAGCAAGACACAGAGGAACCATGAAAAAAAGACACAAACACAACAGACACACACAAACAGAACAGCAGGTGGTTAAACAGGGAGAGCAGTGTATTTGAAGTGATAACAGACCAGACATCACCAGTTCAAGGCCCCGTCTATGTCATTTCTCACATGTAGGTCCCACGTCCAAGGTCAGAACCAGGGTCTCACTGCTGGCAAGGCGGGCCCACAAAAGATCAGTACCTAAAACCTGAGACTCAAAACTGCAGCTCCAGTATTACCTGGGGCCCCCTACAAGGGAGTATAAGCTGGGATACATGGAAAGCCCCAGGTCATCCTAACAGGGAATCAAGGGTCAGGGTTAGGGAAGCAGTGATCCAATGGTATTAATGGACTGACAGGAGTAAGAGACAAGAGGAAAGGGGGTGGGCTGTACGTAAATCTTCAGTTCTAAAGCCAAAATGGATCCACACTCCGGGCATCCTGGTTTTTGATGCTTGTCCCCTGGGTCAGTTAGGCTAAACAAAATGTGCTGAATTTTATCACTGCTGGGTGGGTGTGCAGACATACACATACATGTGCCTGGCAAACCCCATCTGCAGTCATGTGGGAAATGTACATTGGAGCACAGACTGTGTGAGTATTTATTCTGTCTAGATCAGGATGTTCAGGAGTTGGATAGGACAATATTGAGTTTACATCTACGTTATAAACATTCATGGCACTGGAGTGGAGATAAGAAAATCATCTGATAGAGGTAAATGACAAGGAGTGATGGGAAACAAACGCAGAAAAAATTCACCTGAAGGAAGCTGAATCTGATTTAATCATTAGATAAAAGAACTAATCACATAGTTTGCCCTGAGCAACTGCTCTGCTTGTTGTTCCATTTCGTTTCATGTAGCAACTAGATTTACGGGGAGGCCGATTCATCAATAGCGCCAGGTAGCGACAGATGAGCGACTGTAGCGTGATTTTTTCAGCGCCAGCCAGTATTCGCTGTGCTTGGCCGGCGTTAGCTTGATGACAGCGACTCAGTCGGTGTGCAGTAATGTTGAATACGGGCTGGGGGGTCGCTGTTTCACAGGTCCAGCGTTGTATGTGAGCGCCTGACAACGAATGGCCAGAGCGAACGGCTAGCTTCATATTCATCAAAAAATCACGCTCCGAATGTGCTGTCGCTGTCCATTCCTTGTTTAAACCCCAGAGCGCTGGCGGCGATCTGTATTAACTAGTTTTTAACCCCTAAACAACCATATTTTTTGAATGTAACATTATACATGTTTTTAGAATCATTTTGTTATATGAATACATTAATCTCAGACCTGTTAGATCAATTCTGCACATATTTTTTTTTTTGACTTAAAAATAAATCCTAACATTGCAGAAGTGTTCTCCGATTTTTTGACATTAAAAAAAATATTTAAAAAAATAATACCAATTAATTATGATTAATTATAGCTTGCTCCATTGAAATGCATTGGACATCGCCAGGGAGCGACAGCTCATACCTGGCGCTGTGAGGGAATTTGCAGCGGCGCTGTGAGGGAATTTGCAGCGGCGCTGTTCGGTCCAGGCGGCTTCATGATGAATGCCGCGCTAGCCGTCGCTCTCGCCGGCGCTAGCCTCATTTTGCTTGATAAATGCGTCATTGTGACCGCCGCGGGCGTACTTGAGTCGGTAGTCGCCGTTAGCTGCCGCTACCTGGCGCTCGTCAGACACTACCTGGCGCTATCGCTTGATGAATAAGGGCATTAGTGTATGTTTAAGCATAAAGGTGGTTTAGTTCTATGTACAGTATGCTTTCCATGTATTCAGGGGTGTAACTATAGAGGGTGCAACTGAACCGGAGCCCTATAATTGTGGCTCCTTCACCTTATTTATAATATTTGTGCTTACTTGGCACCATTTAGAGAAGGAAACATCTGTTTCTGCTGTTTGTTTTTAGTTGTCCAGCTGCTTCGGTTGAGTTAAAGCAGAACTAAAGTAAAAAATGACTGTAGTTCCGCAGTACTACTTAGCAGCGGGGCAGCCTGCGTATCGCAGCCATTAAAATAAGAAATAAGAAAATAAGAAATACCAAGATACTCACCACTTCCGAGACTCTCCTGCGACTGCCAGCGTTGTTAGGCTTGAGCGTTGTTAGTGCTGAGAGGCTGCTGGCAGTCAAGTGGGAGCATCACTGCGAGCAGCCGATTCAGCGGGGCCAGAGAGTGAGCCTATTAGTGCTGGCTGCGATTCTGATGCTGCGGCCGAAAAAGAAAAGGCCCCGAAGTGATGAGTATCCCATTACCTGGTTTCTTTTTTAACGGCAGCGATATGCAGCCGTGCCCCACCCCAGTGCTACTATGTAGTACTGGGGAAGTACAGTCATTTTTGACTGTAGTTCCGCTTTAAGAGACAGCCTTCACACGGCCCCATTTAATATTGGCACAGGACCCCGTCATATTGAGTTACGCCACTGTTTGTACTGATGGTATTTCCTTTGGAAGATACCAAGGGCGGATGCTGAGACAATCCCTGGATGGTCCACCCCCTCTTCTTGCCCCTCCCCTTCTATATGTTTGTTCCTATGTGCTCAAGCCCACTTTAGAAAAGCCATATCACAGCTTCCTGAGTCTCTGAACAACCGAAAGAAGTGCTCGGGTGAAATTGCCCAGGGCCTGCAATATACAGACGGCATCTCACCAAACCTGGCCCACCTCTCTCTCTTCATCTTCTGTTTCAATCTCTGCTCGCACCACTAATGCTCACTGCAGCACTACCTTCCCACACCCATAACTTTACTTATATCTTCTAAAGAGGAACAATTTTGAATGTAAGCCACATCCCTTTATTGAGGGATTGATAGGAGAGGACATTGTAACGGTTACAACAATAGAAACACTTTTAATAGGCAAATGAATCATTTATTGATGCAAATCTACATGTAACACCTCGAAGAGGGACAAATGATAACAACGAGGGACAGGGGGACATGGGCTCAAAAGATGGACAGTCCCTCCAAATGCGGAACAAATTACCTCCACCCCCACCACTTCTACACCCAAGACACTAAAATACACCTTCTCATGGTCCAGGTATCTAACAGCTCTCATGTCACCTTACTCCAACTAAACATGGACAAAACTGAGCTGGCCATGTTTCCACCATCCATCCAAATACCACTTCCAGCACTGCAGGAATGTGCCAACCAGTACTTCAGAGACGGGCATCCTATACTCCTGACCCCCCGCAAACCAATAGGGTTCACTGGGCAAGCACTTGGTTTATTCACAGTGGGAAGGTGGGGGATTCTTTTTTCTGCGGCATTAGGGTGCAGAGGTGGAATGCTCATTTTCCTTTTTACTGTTAGACTGCAGAGTCCCGGGATACAACTCCAGGAGGACCCTAAGACAACTCAAGAGAACCTCATTTTTGTTTTGAGTGATCTTTACACTTAAAGCGGACTAAACCTCACTGAACTTGTGAAATACATTTTTGCAAAACCCCTGACGATATTCACTTCTTAGAGTGTAGTACTAGAAATGGATATTTTCGCTTTTCGAATTGTCCTGCAACACTGATTTTTTTTTCCTGTCCCTCTCCACATACTGAGGAGCGGAGAGGGGTGAAAAGTGCAGGGGGTGGGGTTATAGCTGTGATTTGCACAGACAGAGCAGAGCTGGGGTCAGGAAAAGGACAGCAATCCCAGAATGCAGAGTGGCACAGTCAGAGTGCAGCCTAAGACTCCATGGGCAACCATCTTGGATGTTAAAAGGCTAAATAAACGTAATTGCAGGTAGGATGATTTGTGATGTGGGCAAACTGTATGTACACGGTGGGGGAACATATATAAAGATTTTTATTCAGGGTGAAGTTTAAGCCCTGTAACTGGTTTATTTGTACCTACCTAATTTTACCTACCCAGCCCCCCCCCCCTAAATATAGCAGCAACATTGAAACGCTTTCTGTAACAGGCATATCCATAACGGTGGATGATTTGTTTTATAATAATTAGCTCAGAGTCGACGACACCATCCTGAATAAATGAAGCATGTGCAATACCAAATGGGATTTGTAAAAGTGTAACAGGCAACCTGCAAGCGGTTTGAATTCTGCTAAAACCCTGTCGTTCTGAGAGCTGACATTTAATCACCTCTGGGATCATTAGCCACATTTGCTGAGCCAATATTTACACCAGCGAGACTGGAGGAGCTTTCCTGTTAAATCCCTGTAACCGGCTAAGAAATGGAGAGAAATGACAACATCTGGAGGAGCCGCGTCTGCCCATTTGTGGGAGTATTAGAAGGAAGGTCGATTCACAGCCTCTTTTAAAGTGGACCAACACCCAGTGAGGACCATCCCTCCATTACGACTAGTGAGGGGCATCCCCCATTACAGCCAGTGAGAGGTAGCCTTTATTACAACCAGTGAGGGGCATCCCACCATTCCAGCCAGTGAGGGGTATCCCTCCAATGCAACCAGTGTGGGGCATCCCTCCAATACAACCAGTGTGGGGCATCTCTTATTACATCCAGTGAGGGGCATATATCATTACAGCCAGTGAGGGGCATTTCTCATTATAGCCAGTGAGGGGCATCCCTCATTACAACCAGTGAGGGGCATCCATCCATTCCAGCCAGTGATGGGCATCTAGCCATTCCAGCCAGTGAGCGGCATCCCTCCATTACAACCGGTGAGGGGCACTCCTCCATTACAGCCAGTGAGGAGCAGCCCTCCATTACAACTAGTGAGGGGCATCCCTCCAATACAAGCAGTGAGGGGCATCTCTAATTACAGCCAGTTAGGGGCATCCCTCATTTTAGCCAGTGAGGGGCATCCCACATTACAGTCAGTGAGTGGCATTCCTCATTACAGACAATTAGGGGCATCCCTCATTACAGACAGGGGCATTCCTCGTTACAGACAGGGGCATCCCTTATTACAGCCAGTTGGGGGCAATACACACTCACCACAATGCAGGCAATCTCCCCCTCCAGCGAGGCCAGGCCTTGTCATGGACAGGCTCCTTCCTGGAATTCTGTCCACCCACTGAACCACCAATGAGCTTAAAGAGAAAAAAAACAGCCAGTCTCTCACACGCTCATCCGTGGCGGCCTCTCAGACGCCCGCTGGCAGCCTTCCGGTAACAGGCAAGCGCCGCGGGATGCCAGGTCAAACGTCCGAAAGCGGGATTGTCCTGCAGAAATTGGGATGGTTGGGGGGTATGGGTCACAACGAGGCCAGCACACTACTCCATTCACTACAATGGAGGGGGCGTACCAGGCCTTGGCAAGCTCGCTCCATTGCTCCAGGACAGGTTGGCTCAGGTTATTTAATCCCAATTTAGTTTGTGATAATTTTATTAAATGAAATGGACAAATTGTGTGTGTGAGAACCACTCGAGCAGAATATGAAATACAGGAAATAATTATTACTCACCAGAACCTTGATGAAAGTTATTTTATATATTTGTTAGGTAATTTGCATTGTCTTATAAAGGAAATTATTATTGTACCACTGAGCAGTTTGCTAATATATTTTAATATATTTCCCTCTTCTTCAGTTGCTTTTTCAGGTCTGGGATTCACCTCCTTCTACCTGGCTGGAAAGCTGCATTGTTTCACAGAGTTGGGTCAGGGAAAGAGTTGGCGTCTGTGTGCTGCCATCTTGCCTTTATATTGTGCTATGATGATCGCCTTGTCACGCATGTGCGACTATAAACATCACTGGCAAGGTAAGAGCAAGCTGGTCAACTAGTTATATTAACCCTATCCAGGAGGGGGGCAGTTTCTAGAGGAGGGCGAGCAGAGGGATAGCCCTGGGTGCCAAGGCCATTGTGTATGCAGGGAGGGGCACCTTTATGCCAGGCACCCTGTTTTTCATACATGGGTCAGGACCGTTGTTAGTGGTGCCAGCCATAGGCCAGGCTCCTCAATCCCGCATATTGGGCTCAGTAAGGGGAAGGGAGCAGTTTCTAGAGGTTGGCGAGCAGACAGATAGCCCTGGGTGCCAAGGCCATTGTGTATGCAGGGAGGGGCACCTTTATCCCAGGCACCATCTTTTTCACAGATGGGTCAGGACCATCGTTAGTGGTGCCAACCGTAGGCCAGACCCCTCAATATCTCATACTGGGCTCAGTAACGAGATGGGGGCAGTTTCTATAAGCAGAGGGATAGTCCCTGGTGCCAAGGCCATTGTGTATGCAGGGAGGGGCACCTATATCCCAGGCACCCTCTTTCCACAGATGGGTCAGTACCATTGTTAGTGGTGCCAACCTTAGGCCAGGCCCCTGAATCTCTCATAATGGGCTCAGTAATGGGAAGGGGCAGTTTCTAGAGGAGGGCGAGCAGAGGGATAGCCCTGGGAGCCAAGGCCATTGTGTATGCAGGGAGGGGCACCTTTATCCCAGGCACCATCTTTTTCACAGATGGGTCAGGACCATTGTTAGTGGTGCCAACCATAGGCCAGACCCCTCAATCTCTCATACTGGGCTTAGTAACGAGATGGGGGCAGTTTCTAGTGGAGCTAAGCAGAGAGATAGTCCCTGGTGCCAAGGCCATTGTGTATGCAGTGGGTGTGGCACCAGCAATGTGATGTAAGCACACTGAGAGGAGGGCGGGTTTTCATTGGTGCAGAGAGAGACAGCTACTCAGGATGTCTGGGCAGGGAGTGGGGGGGGGGTTCCGTTCTTTGTCCCCCAAAGGTTGATTGGTGAACCACATTGGGGCGAGGGGAGTGTTGATGGAAACCAGAATGAGAAAATGATTTTCCTCACTAAGGAGGTAGACATGAGAGGCAGGGCGGCGCTGGAGCCACTCTATGAAAGGTAAGCTACTGATTTTTTCTTTTTACTTTTGACTTGCCAATCACTTTAAAGGAGCGAAATTGTGTAGTATTAAAAAACATATTACCTAAGAAGAGGAGGGGGTCACCTTTATTTTTATTGCATAGATGGCCATTGTATGCTGCAAACATAGGAATTCGTCCTCCGCATTTAACCCATCCGTGCAGTGAGTGTACACATGCCCGGAGCGGTGGGCTGCCCTAATTACGGTGCCCGGGGAGCAGTTGGGGGGTTGTCCAAGAGCACTTCAGTCATGGACCAGGATTTGAACCTGCCACCCTCCAGTCACAAGTACGCTCCCCTTACCTCTAGGCTACAACTGCCACAACACTCTACATTACACTCTAGCCTTTACACTCAAACTGAATAAAACTCCCACCAAGCCTGTGGTTTCTTCTCCTGATAGGATTAGAATCCAGTGGTGACAGGTTTACTGTATCGGGGGACAGAACCTCAGCCCTCGTTTCCTTTTTCTTGCATTAAAATAAAAAAAACAAGCCTGGCTGGATATTTCTTGATGCCGGGTTTATCTCCTCCCGCCATCCAGAATTGATTTTTATCATTGGACAATTTTTGGGCATAGTGCTCCTCTAAGTCAGGTTGTACGGTATGCTTTCTGAGTTTCAAGGGTGTTTGTGAAAGTTTGGAGGGTTGGGGAGTGATAATATGACCATTCCAGAGAAGTGGAGAAGCACATGAGAAGTCCTGGAGGTGAAATCAAGTGACCGGGATGGAGGACAGGAGAAGGTAAGCCGCAGAGCAGAGGTTGCGCCTGGGGTGGCATCATTGGATTAGAGATAAATAGCAGGAAGGGGGCTGGCTGAAGAGACCTTTGTAAGCTAGAGTTGGGAATTTGGCATCTGGCAGGTTATGCAGGGACTGACAGAGGGGAGCAGGACTGCAAGAAAAAAGGTGAATGAGGTGAGCTGATTGTAGAGGTGCCAGTCTGTCTGTTACTAAACCACAAAATAATGTGTTGCAGTAGTCCAGGAGGGATATGATTAGGCATGTGCTGATATCAGGGCCGGATTAAGTGTGACGGAGGCCCCTGGGCACAAAATCTGGTGGAGGCCCCAGATACAGTATTTTTTTCCTTTAAAATAAAAGTCCAGAAGTCCAGCCAAGTAACTGATTGGTGGGTGTCTGGCACCCGATCGAGTCTCTTGTGCCCCCCTTGTGCGGGTGTGTGCTGCTCGGGAACTCCTGCTTTGCCATTCTGGGTGGGGGGTGGTGTAGTCGCCCGGCTGGTTCCCTGCATTGAGCTGCCAGCGGCTGTGCTTGGTGGCTTATGTGCAGTGACAGCTCTGCACCCATCACTGTAGCTTTGCTGGCGGCGGCTTTGCTGCTCTAGACTCTCCATCCTGCCCTGTGGTGGCTTTGGCTGCAGGTTTGCAAAAACAAAAAATGGCTTACCCATGCACGCCCCCGCTGCCGCCAATAGCTTTGTTGCTGACCCCACGGCCCAGACCAAAGACTGAAAAGCCTCCTGGACCAGACCACAACCCAAAGGTTGGTGGATGCCCCCTTTGCAGGGCAAGTGGTGGAGGCCCGGGGTGGGCGCCCCATGCGCCCTCCTCAAAATCCGTCCCTGGCTAATATTTTAGTGGTGTCAGGTTAGAAGAAGGGATGGATGCAGGAGATGTTTTAAGCTGAAGATGACTAGAAACATTTGGGTCAGGGTATATTTGAGTTGCCTGCTTAAAGCGGACCTTCACCATCAATTAATGAAAAGCCCAAACCCTTAAAGCGGACCTTCACTCTGAATAAGAGTCTATCTTATATGTTTCCCACACCCTGTACATACAGATTGTCCACATTAAAAATCATCCTACCTGCATCTACTGCATGTTATGAGCCTTTAAACATCCAAGATGGTGGCTCATGGAAGCCGCCATCTTATCAGGCAGCCTGCAAACAGGAAGTGCCTCCTGACTGTGCTGCTCTGCATTCTGGGACTGCTGACCGTTACCTGACCCCAGCTCTGCTCTGACTGAGCAAAGCACAGCTATAACCCGCCCCCCTGTACCTTATCCCACTCTCCTCTCCTCAGTAAGTGTGATGCTTCTGAGTCAAGATGGCGGCGCCCGTATCCTAAATTCCTGAACAGAGTTGCAGCCCAGTGGGGGAAGAATAATAAGTTAGTGAATAAAAACGTAAAATATATTAATTTTAGATGCTCGGGAACCGTTTTTTAAGAGTTTGGGCTTTTCATTAAATCACGCTGAAGGTCCGGTTTAAAAAACTATTCCCCAGCATCTAAAATTAACTACATTTTACGTTTTTAGTCCCTTACTTTTTATTCTTTCCCCGGCTGGGCTTCAACTTTGTTTAGGACTCTAAGATGCGGGCGCCACCATCTTGCCCCAGAAGCATCAAATGCTGAGGATAGGAGAGGGGGCAAAGGTGAAGGGGGCCGGGTTATAGCTGTGCTTTGCACAGACAGAGCAGAGCTGGGGTCAGGAAAATGAATCCCAGAATGCAGAGCGGCACAGTCAGAAGCCAGTTGCTGTCTGCAGGCAGCCTGAAACTCCATGTGTGACCATCTTGGATGTTTAAAGGCTCAGAAGATACAGTAGATGCAGGTAGGATGATTTTTAATGTGGACAATCTGTATGTACAGGGTTGGTACGTATAAGATATGTTCTTATTCAGGCTGAAATCTAGTGAAGATATATTGTATCATAATATAGACTGAAAAAATAGGGGGTCTAGGACGGAGCCTTGCGGCATAGCGACAGACATAGAGAGATCTTTTTAAGTGGACCAGAAGTCTTTTCAGATATTTGAAGTGCTTTAATGATTATAACGGCGAGCAAACAATAGCTTTAGATTTTGTATCTTTTATAGAACCATTAACACTGCTTATAAAAACAAGTAACATAAAATAAAACTTTTTATAATGAAAAGGCAGCAATAATATAGTTTGCCGTTGTACACATTTCTACTACTAGAGATAAAACAAGTGGTGGCAATTTTATTTGTTTGCAGGGCAGTCTCCCAAAGTATAACAAAGGCTTTTATTGAGGCTTTTACATTGTAGATGACGTGGTGCCAGCTTCTGGGCACATTGGGCACCTGTGTTACTTACATGGCATTGGCATTGCACCCAGCATTCTCCCCGCTCTCTGGCATAAGGATCTGCCGGGGGAGGTCAGTGGGCCCATAACATCTGGCTTCTGATTGCTGTTTATACAGCAGAGCTGCTCAAGTGCTGAAAGTTGAACTAAACGTAAAACATTTTTACTTAAAGTGGACCAAAATTCCCTGTGATCTGCCCAGGAATCTATAAGATTCCTGGGCCGATCGATTCCCTCCCCCCAGGGCATCCAAAATCGGGATGTCCTGCTGTGTGAAACCCCCCAGGTCGCCCCATACACTTACCTTTTTTCCCGGTCCATTGGCACCTGCACGAGCCGTGGCTGCATCCCCGCTATCCCTCTAGCAGGGCACGTGCCTGTGCCAGGCTTTTGTGAATGGCTGACATGTGTATGCTCCCTGTTAGAGGGAAGCGGCCTTAGACGAAGGCTTAGACGACATGACGTCAGCGTGTCCGAGCGCACTGATTGGACAAGCGCCCGCACATGCTCCGTAGGACCGGAGGGGGTGAGTTGGGCTCGGCGTACTGAGGCGTTTCACACAATGGGGCACCTCTGATCAGGGGAAAGAACCAAAGCCCAGTATAGGCAAAATCCTGGGTTTTGGTTCACTTTAATTTCTTTCCTCTGGAGCATCCCATCAGCTTGCTTTTAAAGAAGAATAATCCCCTCTGTGAACGGCCTTGATGTCTAAAAAACTTTAGGGGCGGATGATTCGCACTCTCTGGGGAATGCCGATTTCAGATTTTCTGCTGAGTGAAATCCCCCGGATCGCCTAGTATACTCACCTCGCCAAAAATCATCCCTGGATTTTACCTGGCTGGCCCAAGACATCCTTGCTGAAGCCCCCCCAACCATGATGCCAAGGCTATATAGTATTGGGGCTGGGGTTCGTTGGCTTGTGGATACATTGGGGCTGGGTACTGGGGGCTGAGAGGGAGACTAAGGGGCAGTGATTTAATGTGGGTGTTAAAAGCATCAGCCCAACTGAGTGAGGCCCACCAGGGTATTGTCCCAGGTCCCCCTGTGGCCAGTCCACCCCTGCTCGCCGGTGATGCTGCAGCGCATGTGCAGGTCTCGGCAGCACCCCCTGGCTTCTCATTGGCTGATGCATGCACCTGCACCAGGCCTATCTGAATGACCGTCCAAGGGGAGCGGCCAACAGGAGGCACCTGGAACTCCATTCATGTAGAATAGATTGGTGATCAGTGAGGGATAGCCGTTGATGTAAGGAAAAAGGCATCCCTTGAGGGATTACACATAGGGGCATTGCATATTTGGATGTCAGTCAAGCATGAAAACCCTAGGTTTTAGTCTGCTCTAGGCTTTGCTTTGCCATGCACCTCGTTGCAAATAACCCCCCCCCCCACCCCCCCCCCCCCCCCCCACACACACGGCCAACCCTCAGCATTAAACAAATCCCCCCACCTCCAGGACATTACCGGCTTGCAGGTAGCCCCTGTGCACTCTGTGGGTCTATAGACCATGGAGAGAAATTAAGCTGGTGGCTTCTTGGTTAGGAACATAGAGCCCCCTTCTCCCCTGTTGAGAGCCTTAATTTGCGCTGGCCAGTACGCAGTGCTGGTGCATCCAGTTATAGCACCTGCCCATGTGGCTTACAGAGTCCCATTGCAGTTAATTCATATGGAAACAGTGGGCCGGTCTAAACATTGGCACAGGTTCTGCAAGAGTGGGGGGTGGGCTGCTTGCATTGGGCCCCCTTCTGCCACAGGCCCCGTAGCCATACCTACCAACTTTTCAGGATGGGAAAGAGGGACAGTTGTTAAATTAGGCCACGCCCTCTCATTGAGGGATGGATAGGATGTAACAGTTACAACAATAGAAACACTTTAAATAGGCAAATGAATGATCTATTGCTGCAGATCTGCATGCTACACCTCAAAGAGGGACAGGGGGTTTGGTCTCAATAGAGGAACAGTCCCTCCAAATCAGAGACTCTTAGGAGCTATGCCGGTAGCAGCTACCGCCCCTGCCTCTATGATATGTGTGTCCCTGTATAGTACCTCCTCCTGCAGATGGTCCGTTTACATTGCCATGGAATCCAGGGCAAATGTGAGTCTGCTGTGACTTGGGGGTGGTTTCGGATGACCCAGGGGAAGGGCAGTGGTTGGTCCTAGCAGGGCCGGAAGTGTAGTGGAGGCACCTGGGCACAAAATTTGGTGGAGGCCCCAGTTACAGTATTTTTTTTCCTTTAAAATAAAAGTCCAGCCAAGTAACTGAGGGGTATTTGTCTGGCCCCCGCCTACTTACTGGAACGTAAGATCGAGTCCCTTGTGCCCCCCTTGTGCGGGTGCGTGCTGCTCGGGAACTCCTGCTTTGCCATTCTGGGTGGGGTGTAGTGTAGTCTCCCGGCTGGTCCAGCAGAAAACAGTTCCCTGCATTGAGCTGCCAGCGGCTGTGCTTGGTGGCTTATGTGCAGTGACAGCTCTGCACCCATCACTGTAGCATTGCTGACGGTGGCTTTGCTGCTCTAGACGCTCCATCCTGCCCTGTGGTGGCTTTGGCTGCAGGTTTGCTAAAACAAAAAAAAGCTTGCCCAGACGCGGGGGTGGGGGTGGGGGGGGTCACCACTAGCTTTGTTGCTGGCCCCGCGGCCCATTAGACCAAAGACCGAAAAGTCTCCTGGACCAGACCATAACCCAAAGGTTGGTGGAGGCCCCCTCTGCAGGGCAAGTGGTGGAGGCCCCGGGCCGTGCGCCCCTTGTGTCCCCCTCAGTAGCAGTGAAACAATTAGGAGGCCAACAGCTGTAGGAGTTAAAAGGACAGTCCAGGCAATGATAATAATAAGCCAGCATGGAGCTAAGCAGAATCCTGCCCCATGTGCCTCTACTCCATTTCCTGTAGCGCACTGTAGATGCTGCAGCAGGTCTCCAAATTTTGCCCATACTTTTCTTATTTTTCCACGAACACATTCCTAATGTCCCTCAGCTTTCCGAGTATGACCAAACTTAGCAAGCATGAAAATTCCCAGGCCTACTCATGCTGGTAGCTGCAAGGGACAGGGGTGGTTGTGCTCATGGAGGAATGGAATAAAAAGCATTAAGAGCAAACTTTGGGGAACTGCTCCAGCATGTACTGCCTGCTGCAAGAAATGGAGGCGAGGCACATGGGGCAGGATTCAGGTGAGCTACTTGCTGCCTTATTAATGCCATTGCTTGGACTGTCCCTTTAAAGTAGCCAGGTAGGCTGCATACTATGTTTTAATAAAAGTTTTTTGTGTTTAACTGGTACATTCTTTGCATCTAAATAATCTTCTTCACTCCCCAGATGCTTTCGCAGGTGGTGTGATTGGCCTGGTTTTAGCCTACATCTGCTATCGACAGCATTACCCACCACTGACACACTCTTTGTGCCACCAACCTTCCATATGTCTCCATCAAGTCAGTGTCCCAAAGAAAGAGGAGCCAGAAGCCTCGGAAAATACAGACGGTTTGATGCATGAAGCTATGACAGAGGGGCCTGTATGACCCCAAAGTGGTGTGATCTGACTTGTAGCCTCATGTAGCCTCACTGGAGAGGTTTCCTGCACTGAGAATATCCTGACGCACATTTTTGGCGAGCAACTCAGCAGCAATGTTTGCAGCGTTAACAACCCCATCGTGACCTCCAGAAGGCAGGAACTTCTTCAGGAGACATTTAAACTTCCATATTGAGTCTTTACTCGTCATTAGACAATGGTGCTGTGTGTCTGTTTTCCATGCTTCGTCCACACGTGGTCTCTCCAACACATTATCACTTGGTAAGCAAAAATTGCAACTGACCTATGTGCAAAACAGTCACCTGGGCTACTTTCAGTGTCCATCTTAGATGTCTCCTAACAGTTGGTCATACATGTCTACTTTGGAAGTTTAGTTGTGATTCCCGTGTTGAATTTAAAAGCTTTACTCAAGACCCCCCCCCCCCCCCCCCCAAAAAAAAAAAATGTGCAAGATTCCAGTTGTAGGAGACAAGAAATTCTGGATCACCAAGGTCCTCCCAATATGTTCACTTTGTGATGTTGACTGTATCCCCAGTCCTGTCTGCCATCAAGTCATGCTACACTGCCATTGTGCTGGTCGGTGATGAAACGTTCATGTTTCTGAACAAACACAGGTCAAGAATATCTATCCATGGAAGATGTCTACTGCCACCCACGGCATTGCTAGCCTGTGGTCATCTAACAAAACAAGCTCCCTATTGTGGGAGGTGATTTCTAGATCAACAAAATCATCCTGCTCCTTTCACTGTGTGATTTTCTTGTCTACCATCAAGTCCTGCTACATGGCCATTGTGCTGTTCGGTGATGCAAAGTTAATGTTTCCAACCAAATCGTGCAGGAATATTTATCATCAATGGAAGATGGCTTCTGCTAGCCTGTGGTCATCTAAAACTCAAGGCCCACCAAACAGGACAATCTTTTAATTGTAGAAGGAGACTAGATATTTCTGGATCACTAAGGTCCTCCTGGTTCATTCACTGCGTGATCTTGACCGTGTCTCCTGTCCTATCTGCCATTATCCCTTAATGCCTGTACGTTGTGATGTTCCCCATGGCATTGTTGCCTGTGGTCATCTTTTATCACCGATGGGTGCGGGTGGTAATTCAGATGTTTTGTACACTTCTAACATTCCCTGATTCTCTTCTGTGTAGCCCAGATTTGTTCTGCACTTTACCTTCACCATCACACTGATAAAATGATACATGTGGTTTGATATTTGCTGTGCATGCACGTAGTTTATTTTTATGTTGTATGAGCAAAACTGCTATGATGCATGTTATTCTTGTCTTGGTCCTACTTTGGTTCTTCGAAGAGTGAACTGGAGCCTGGGGATAGAATGCTTAGACCTGAAAAGTATTCCTCAGCTGCATGATATGTCCTACCTGTGGTGTTGTGATGAATTGTGTGGTACAGGAGAAAAGTGCTCTGCTTAGCCCATTGACCAGCAAGATGGGTTACATATATTTTCTTAAACTGGACCAACACCTGTTTTGCAAAACATGGGTGTTGGCCTGCTGCGGAGGGCTTTACAGCGCTGGAGGGGGGACTCCCGTAATCAAGGTGACCCCTTGCAGCAGACCAACACCCATGTTTTGTAAAATGGGTGTTGGTCCGGTTTAAAATGACTGCTCAGGCAAGTTTAAAAAACAAAAGCCTACAGTACTCATCTATTCTCCCAGGTTTAAAATGACTACAGTACTCATCTATTCTCCCCGGTTTAAAATGACTGCTCAGGCAAGTTTAAAAAACAAAAGCCTACAGTACTCACCTATTCTCCCAGGTGACTGATGGTCCCTTATACAGTAGTGTTAGACTCGCTGCTTTCCTAGATCAAGCCTCACAGAGAAAAGGTGGGTAAGCTTTTGTTTATTTAACCTGTCTGAACATACCCTTTAAAGAGGAGCAACCATGGACCCTGGGGTCTCGCTCTATGTTGGGGTTTAGAATGCCCCAAAATGTAAAAACCCCTGTTCACCATAAAACGTAGCTTTCCGGTAAACCCCACGGCACATACGTGGGCCACAGCAGCATCCCTCCAGCGGCTGCACAATCCCACACCAGCCTATATGAATGGCTGATGTCTGTATACACAGCCAGGAGGAAGCGGCCATGGGGATGCTTGTTGCTTTCTTTCCATTCATCGGTCTGTGCTGCTCATTAATATTCACGACAAAGAATACGGATTGGAGGAGAGCTGCACATACACTGTGGGATTGTTGCAGTGGTAAAAGTATAGAACATTTTAAAGATGCACACCAGCTCTAAAAACAATGCTGAAAAAGTAATATACAAAACATGAAATAGTATTAACATGCAGATATCACAAAGCAATCTCAAATATTAAAATGAACCAAAGCCCGAGATTTGGTTTTTGCCCCCATGGCAACCTGATTTGGGATGCCCTGCTATGTGAAACCCCCCTGGTCCACCTGTAAAACTTACCTCACCACCAAACCAACAGCGGGCGTGTAGCCAATAAGCGCTTTTGGTTTTATTCGGCTTCTTTTAGCCATCGAAAGGTCTTTTCGGTTAAAGGTGGCCGACTGCAGCATTCTGGTAGCACTCCTTATTGGCAACCCGCAGCCCCTGCAGCCATAGAAAACGACCCTGCACACAGACACTGCCTATGCAGCAGCAGGTAACAGTGTGTCTTTTTAGGGCTCCAGGGCCCCCAGCACTTGACCGACCTTGCCGGGTTTTGGTGCCGGCCCTGGATGCACCTAATATAGACTATAGAGAAACAGCAGTGAGTATTCTATACAGTAGGCAACAAGCTCCAGCGCACACCGTTCCTGTCCAAACAAAAACATAACTTTTACTACTAGTATATTAAAATCAGAATCAGCTCACATGGGGACAGCGGGGTCCCATTCCCCGAACCCCAATCCCACTACGCATTTCAGGATGGAACCCCTTTATCAAGCAGTGGTCGACCAAATAAGATGAATCAGAGTAATTATATGATAAGATACAATAAAGGATTAGCATGTTAAATTGATACTCAAAATTTAAATGAAGCAACAATACATGGTCAGTACATATGTGAAAACATCATACACATGTAGATATGTAAGTACCAGCAGGGGCGGACTGGCCATAGGGAGACCTGGGACAATGCCCGGTGGGCTGCACTGCTTTGGGGCCAGTTGGGCTGCTGCTTTTAACACTCATTCAATCCCTGTCCCCTTAGTCTCCTTCTAATCCTCCTGTACCCAGACCCACTGTACCCAGAAGCCAAGGAACCCCAGCCCCCAATGCTATAACCCCATGGTTGAAGGGCCTCAGTATGTCTTGGGCCGGCAAAATCCAGGGCTGATTTTTGGTCCCAGTTCGCCACTGAGTACCAGCATCATAATACTATTATAAAGAACACATACTTCCAATCTTGGTGTGGAGTCATGAGGCAGACGTCTAGTAAGGCATATGTACAAGAACATGCAAAGATGTGAATGTACAACAGTATAGATCGGATATAGACAAAAGTGACCCAACGTGGAGTTGATCACCCTAAGATAGTTATGGGACACCTGGCACCTTTTTCAGTGTAGCGATACTCGCTGGGTGGTGTCCCATCTGTTTATAGTGAATCTTGGTCTCCCCTGGCCACCTAGTCTGTGACGAACACAGGAAGCGTTGCTAACCCGTGATGCAGCTAATTGGAGGGTGGTTGGTACAGCGACAAACTGTAAATAAGCACTCAATTGTCGCATGCATGCCGGGAACACAGCCCCATCTCCCGCAGATCTACATGCAGGCAAAAGCAGCTGATGGGAAATGGAGAGCATAGCGTGTGTGCATTCATTAATTCACTTGAAGGGAGTGTGAACCTGATTTGTGACACCCAGTTCTAATTCAAATAGTAATGAACTAGAAATGGGTGTCAAATCTTTAGTTTCAAGTCTATATAGGAAACTGAAGTTTAACATACAAGACATGGGGGGGTGGCAGCTAAGAGGGCTCAAAGCTGAGGCTCGAGACTTTTTGGCTGGGCCCATTGGGTCTCATACAGGAGTTTCAGCTGTTCTATTGGCATCAATGGATGGGGCCGGGGATTTTGGGACACAACTTTGCTTTTGCCAGGGAGTAGACAGATCCCAGGAAACGGTAAGCACATTAGATTTGGGGCATAATCTAATCGACTTTAAAGTGATCCTACCCGGAAAGGAAGTTTAGTTTGTCACCCTCTATCCCCAGCCCAGTGGCCCAAAACAGCCTGTGTTTCTTTGCTTAAAGCGGACCTTTACCGTGAATAAGAGCCTATCTTATATGTTTCTCACACCCCATATATACAGATTGCCCTCATTAAAAATCATCCTACCTGCATCCACTGCATGTTATGAGCCTTTAAACATCCAAGATGGCGGCTCATGGACCATCAGGCAGCCTGCAAACAGGAAGTGTCTTCTGACTGTGTCGCTCTGCATTCTGGGATTGCTGCCCTTTCCCTGACCCCAGCTCTGCTCTGTCTGTGCAAAGCACAGCTATAACCCCACCCCCTATACTTTATCCCGATCTCCTCTCCTCAGTATGTGTGATGCTTCTGAGGCAAGATGGTGGCGCCCGTATCCTAGAGTGCTGAATAGAGCTGCAGCTCAGTGGGGGAAAGAATAATAAGTAAGCAACTAAAAATATAAAATATTTTTTATGGGGAATAGTTTTGTAAGGGTTTGGGCTTTTCATTAAATGATGCTGAAGGTCCGGTTTAATATTTATAACAACACAAACAGGATGCAGTCGTCCAGATTGCTCCCTGGATGAGCAGTCCGGCCCTCTAATGCTTTCCAGGGCTGCTCATCCAGAAACAAGGGCTGCTTTGGAGCAATGGGCAAAACCGTAACAAAACCCGGGATTTTGACTTTCCCAGGTTTTATTCTATTCCCCGGGGCATCCTGATTTGCCATGCCCCGTTGTATTAAACCCCCTAGTTTGCCCAGTTAAACTCTACTATCCAACCTCGGTCCAACGGCGTGTGCGTGGGCGCTTTTGGCAAACAGCTCTCATTGTCTAGAATGCGGAGTGCTCGCTGCTGCATCCCTGGCCTTGTGCTCCCTTCCACTCCAGCCTATCTGAATAGCTGGGTGAGAGCACACGTATGATTCCGGGGATGAAGTGGATGCGCCAGTGCAACAACAATGAGAGCCACCTGACGAATTGCAGCTCAGCAGAGCGGCTGTCATTGGACGAGAGCCCGCGCATACGTCGTTGGACCGGGGAAAGATAAGCGTGTACGGATGCCCTGGGGGTTTCACAGAGCAGAGCATCCCGACTTAGAATGCCCCAGGGGAAAGCCAGTGGCCATCCCTGGAATCTTTTAGATTCCAGTCCGGCCGCTGGCAGGTTTTGTTCCGCTTTAATTAAAGGGTTCCCCATTGGCTTAATTATAAACTGGTAAGGGATTTTTAATAGAGCGGATTAAGATAAAAGCTATCTGAAGGAAATAAAAAAATTGGTAATAAAAATTGTCACTACAACAAGTCCTAATGGCTGTCATCATAACGGATGGTGATTTCAGCTGTATTGACCTAGTAGCCACTTTGCCATTACAAAACTGGCAGTAAAGCTGCACATATGGTTACACCACACTTGAACCCGCCTAGTTACCACCACTGACACTGCCTTCTAATCCCCTTGGTATGCCAGCCCTATGCACAAAAAAATGTACAAACTAAAGTGGGCCTCCTCAAGGTACAGTTATGCTGGGTACTGATGCTGATCTGGCGTCAGTAAGCTAAAGTCTGACTCTAAAATGGCCAGTAATAACTGTTACATTTGTGTGAGTGAGAAAGGATTCCAAAACTCTGCACAGCTCCAGCTACTGCAATGTACTCCATGATCAAAGGGCTTTTCTGAGTGCATAAGAAAAGATTTGGAAGCAGCCTCTACCCTACTTTTCCTGTACAGTGGATGGTGTAGCTCATCTCTAAAAAAAAAAAAAAAAAAAACTGCAACTTGATATTCAGCAAGCAAAAAAAAAAATGCCAGATACAAGCCATACAATGGCCAGAAATAGGACAGATCCTCATGTAAACACACTGGACTATTGATAAACTTCTTCTGGTCTCTAGCAAAGGAGCTTATTACTGAGCATGTGCAGAACAGTTTTAGGTGTTGGAACTAAGGAACAAGGCAAATTGGAGAAATCCTTATCACCACTAGGATGCCCTGCTGCTGCTTATCACTGATTTTAATAAACAAGGGCCTTATATTGTGAGAAAATAACATACATTTGTGATTAATACTTCTAATTTTTTTAATGAAAGTTACATTAACTATAAAGTTTACTTTATAGTTAATGTAACTTTGCTTTACTTTACATAAAGTACTGTAACGTTTTTTATGCTGGAGTCGGAGTCATTTCTGTTCATTCCGACTCCAGCCAAAACTAGCTCAGACTCCGACTCCACAGCCATGTTTTTGAGGGTCTGCAATTATTGCTTGAAAATTGTCATCTTATATGAAAATCTAAACATTTGCCAGTGCTGTTGTGGACATGTCAGTGGAGCCGCATGCTGCATGGTACATGTAAGTTGTGGGCTGTGTGTGCGTGTGTGTTAGCTCTGTACTGTGTGCTACCTGTTCTTTGTGCTCTCCCTTCCTTTGCTCCCGAGCTACTGCAGCATGTGCTTTTATGGGGAGTGAGGAGATCTGTGACTCCAGGGCTGGTTGTGGTCAGACAAGAAGATGTGGCATACCATTGCTATGCAGAATCAAAGGCGGGGGGGGGGGGTAGCAGACAAGTTCCCCCGACAGAAGGCCGTTACATCACTGAGGGATGTCCCATATCTGGATGCCCCCTAAGGATCATGCTTTTTGGACCAAAACTCCAGTTTTGGTCTACTTTGAAGCGCACCAAACCCCTTTAAACCTGACCTCAGACCTGATGAATCTAGATTGTCCTGATTTTGGATACCCCTGTGTGTGACCCCTCCTTTGTTCATTACTTTCCTGGAACTGGTGAATGCACTGTGAGATCGCCAGTTTGAGTTTACGCCCAAACCAGGGGGGTTCTTCCACAAACGGGGGCATCTCAATTTGAAGCGGACCAAAACCAAGGGGTGGAATTGCTTGCATAGTGGGTACGCCAGCGATCCCAGGGGGTTTCACACAGTAGGGTATCACAGATTGGGATGCTCCCGGGATAGGAAATCAGCTGGGGTGGGCAACTTATTAGCAGAAGAAAACCCAGCACTTCCTCCCCATTTGAGGCCCTAGCAATGCCCCCCCCCCCCGGAGGACGGGGGCCCCTGGCAGCTGCCCCGCCTTGCCGGATGCTGACGCCGTCCCTGGAGAGGGGTGAACCTAGCCTCTCTTCTGCCTGAGGCGAATTATAGAAAAACGCCCCTCCTATGCTCAACAAAGCGACTTAAACTTCAGCAACAACAATCAGCAGGAAAAAAAAAGAAAAAAGAAATATGTTTCAAATAGAAAATAAATATATATAAAAACAGGTCAGTTGCCCCCCTTTGCTATGACGCCTGAAGCGGCTTCATCACAGGTGCACCCCTGTGTGTGGGGGGGTGGGCAGTACTGGCCCTGCTCAGGGGTGTACATACCATTAAGGTAGTGCAAACACATGCCTCCAGGCCAATACATCTGTATGTTACACCTTAAAGAGGGACAAATCAGAACAATGAGGGACAGGGGGACATGATTTCAAAAAGGGACAGTCCCTCCAAATCAGGGACACTTGGGAGATAATGGAGTTTGACCTCCCCCCACTTTGGTTCTGTATAGTCTCGGCCCATCTAGCACACACCCGCATTTTCACTTTTAATACTTTCTGAAAGTGGTATGCAGTGTCCTTTTTGTACGATTACTATGCAAGTAAAACATATTTTTTCTAGTATGTATGTATGTGTATTATTTAACTTCTAGCCCCTTTATTACATCTGTTACAAGTACCTTGCTTCCTGGTCCAATGGCGCATGCATTTGTGAATGGCCGGTGCGGGCACACTCCCTGTTAGAGGGAAGCGGGGGATGCGGCTGCCAGCGCGCTCTGAGCCACTGGCCTTAGACGAAGGATTAGACACTGTGACGTCAGCGGCTCCGAGCGCGCTGACTGGACGAGCGGCCGCGCATGCGCTGTAGGACCGGGAAGATGCGAAAATCTGGGGGGGGTTTCACACAGCGTCTGCCACTGGCCCCACAGCATGCACCAATTATGTTTGACATACATGTCGCGGGGTGGTTGGGGGGCACCTTTCTATAGTTTGCCTCAGGCAGCAGAGATGCTTGCTTCACTCCTGTGTTGGTACCACTTGCCAGGTTCACTTGCGCTGAGAGCACCAAGAGACAGAGTGGCTGTTTTCCTCAGTCTTGGAGAAATGGTAATTACAGATGTGCAAATTTGGAGCCCTGCTACAGCTTCTACCCTGCTCTGCAGAAAATGGTGAAAAGGGACCGGCTTTAAGTGAAATTCTTGCTGCCTCATTATTACTATCTCTAAAAAAAACATGGCAGATGGCACCATTGGAAAAAAAGAACAGCAAAAATGTTACCTAAGATATTGAGGACATGTCGGCTCTCGCTCCCCATTGTTTACAGGGCAGAGGAAGCCACCGGAAGAGGTGAGTTTTGCGGCACCTCAAGGCGGGGGGTTTCACACAGCAGGGCATCCTGATTTTTTTGTATTGCAAAAGCGAACCAATGGTAGTCCATTCACCCCCTGCAGCTGGGGGCATCCAGATTTGGGATGTCCTGCCATTCATTTGCTAGAAGCAAACCTTCTTCTGTGTACCCTTGCAGTGTTGTAGGTCCGCTGACGCTCACTTGGGGCAGTTAACTTATGGCAAGGCAAAGCGGAAAAGATTAAACTAGAACAAAACATGGTATTTTGACTCTCCCTGCTTTTGATCCTTGTCTATTTGGGACGCCCTGCGGTGAGACCCCCCCAGATCACCCATAATAACTCACCTTTGCCTGGTCCTACAGCACACATGCGAGCTCTCATTCAATCAGAGCCATTAGCTGTGTATATTTAATGTTCGGCAATTGGGAGTGAAGGGCAGCATCGGGAAGGCTCTTGTCTCCAGTCTATATGAATGGCGAGAAGGAGGGGGCACATGCACAACCCAAAGATGGTGGGGATATGATATGCCGGCTCTCGCTCCCCATTGTTTACAGGGCAGAGGGAGCCACTGGAGCAGGTGAGTTTTGCCGCACCCCAAGGTTTCACACAGTGGGGCATCCCTATTTGGAATGGGCAGTGATGGTGTAAGAGAGTGAACATTACATTACATAGAGACTGCTCTGTTGTTTTGTCACAAGGGGCCACTGTTTCCCCCATGCAGCTAAGCTATGCTGGAGCTTACACTCAGAGAGACAGGAAATGTGTCAGCTTGTTGGGGGTGAAGAAGGAGGAAGCAGAGAGACCGCCATCTTGGGACAGCAGAGGAAGACCGTGTGGGAGTGAGGCCTGGGTGTCGTGCGGAGACCAGTGCTATAGAGGAACTGAACGCTATCCTGATCCTTGCTGAAAGCAGAGAACTCTTCCAGGACGTCTGCTGAGTGCTGTGCTAGGAGTCAGCTTGCTGTTCTCCAGGCTGGTGGATGGAACCTGCTGCAGTCCAGCTTTGAGACCTTATTGAATGCATCCTTCAGACCCGGGTCAGTAACAGTAACAATACATAAGAGCATGCTTAACTGAACAGACTGAGACTAGGCCTTTTAGTTAGTTAGGTTTTACATAGGCCAAAAGTGTTCTTCCCGGTTTGCTGTTGCTGCCTGGATTTTAGAACTCAAAGGAACATTTTTGCCAGTGAAAGTGGACAACTGCAATCTTCAGTCAGTGGATTTTTCACTCATCCAGTAGCCACATCGTTTCTTTTGGGTTTTGGGCTAGTACTGGGGAGGGGAGTTGTTTTTCTGTTATTTTATGGTGATAGGATTGTAAGCTGCTG
Source organism: Gastrophryne carolinensis (assembly GCA_027917425.1). NCBI lineage: Eukaryota > Metazoa > Chordata > Amphibia > Anura > Microhylidae > Gastrophryne > Gastrophryne carolinensis. Next base: position 597,647,593 of record CM051235.1, read on the forward strand.
TGCTGTACCGCCGATGACCCCTCCGTGTGCACCCAAACAAACACTTTTTCCAGCATTAGGGTATTAACAGGTAACGTGGGACGTTTGTGTGTACCCACTAGTAGGTGAATCACCAGGCCTTCCTGTAACATCCAATCAGGGTCATCTGGCTGTGTAGCACAGGGGTTCTCAGCCCAGGCTGAGTGTGTGTACTTAATTTTGATTGTTTCTCCAATTTGTCTTTTTGAAGTGGGATTGCCGCTCTTTTGTAGTAAAAGTTTGGTTTACAAACAGTGTCGCTTTTCCCGCACCTGGCTTCGCTGTATCCTGGGGAGCCCACACCCGTACACGGCTAACATTATGGCGTAGTCAGCAGGATACAGCGTCCGCTATGGATGGGAATGCGGAGAGAGATCTTCCCCCAGCGCCAGTGGCACCGGATCAGGACCCAGCTCAGAGTACGCCTGCGCAGGGTCAGCCTAGCTGTAGCACCATGTCCGCCCCAGTAGGATATATCCCGGTGGGGGAACTGTTGCGCCATTTGCCGAAATTTGATGGCAAAGACTTGACATTGCAAGATTGGACGGAGAGGGTGCGGAGTGCGGTCAAAATGTGTAACCTAACCCCCGAACTGCAGGCAGAGGTTGCGTTGGGAGCACTTGAGGGTGATTTTAGGCGGACTGTGATGGTGAGGCCCGAATCTGAGAGGGATACCCTAGAGAAAATATTGTCCCTGCTGGAGATAGCGCAAGGGGGCCGTGCTAAAGTGGTACAGCTAAGGAGCCGCTTCTTCAACCGCCCGCAGCAAGAGGGAGAGACTCTAATGCCCTACAGGAAATGCTTAATGAAATCCAGCGGCGATACCCAGGTGCCATGGGGGCCTTCCGGGAAGTGGACCAACTGCTGAGGGATCAGTTCATCAGTTCATGACCCGGGTGACAGCTGACATGTCATTCTATAGTGTCTACCAGGCTGTCGTGGAGAGAGAGGAAGAGCATCTACCGGTGGCAACGAGAGCGGTGAGCAGCACTCTGGCTCCTAAGGAAAAGCCGGGATCAGAATAATCTGAGTCCCTAAAGGAAGTGGTCCAGGCCCTGCGAACCGAATTAAGGGAACTGCGGTTGGAGGTGTCCCAGATAAAGACAGAATCTTCCCAGCCCCCAGAAGTGACTACAGCATGCCACACCACCCCACGCATGAGAAATCAGGTGCGGGGACCTGTCAGAAGAAGCCCCCCCTGTTGGGGTTGTCGGCAGTACGGCCATATAGCCCGAGAATGCCCCGAACGGATGGAATCCGATCAGCCGTTAAACTTCTGACCGCCGCAGTAACTGTGCGCCCTGCGGTGGTATGTCAACAGCTAAGCCCCATGCGGAAGGATCATGACCTGTATGTTAGCAGCCTCGTCATGGAAGCCGAGTTGGAAGGTCAGAAGGTATGCTGCCTAGTTGATACAGGATCAGAGTGCACCCTTATGCCCCTACAGTTCTTTGAAAGACACTTTGGACATATGATGGAGCCGGAAGATGGAAGTGTCATCAGGCTGACGGCTGCCGACAATAAGGAGATGGATGTCCGAGGGATAGTCTGGATGCAGGTCCGAGTGCTTGGGCAAGATGTGGGCAAGAAGGGGTCGTGCTGGGGGACCATTCTTCTCGGAGCGGGATGGACGTGACGCTAGGTATGAATGTGCTGGGAGACCTAGACCATCAGCTCTATGCCAGAGAAGGGCCAAGGTACTGGCAACGGCCACCACCCACTGGCCGACTCAGAAGGTTCTTCAACAGATGGTGAGAAGCTGTAGTCTGCAAAAGAGTAACCTCTCCGGTCGACCCGTCGGAAGAGCGAAGGTGCCAGGGGGGACCCCGGTGAAGATCCCATTGTGACAAGAACGAGTATTGATGCTGCCAGTGTGGGTTGGACGACGACTGAATGGCTTAGAGTTCCTGACGGTCCCTGGCAACGCCAACCTGGCAGACATTTATGTGTCCAAGGGGGGTATTTCTCGATGGAAAAGCTTCGCCCTACAGCCTGATGGAAGAGCAGCCTGGACTTATGCTGTGGAGGTCCAGCAAAAGGAAGCCCTGATGGAGGAATGGAGTGGTAGAGTGATCATGACCCGGTTGGGGGTGGACTGTAAGGCTCTGACTCCAGGACAACAAAAGTTGCTGGAAGATACCCTCTGGGAGTTTCAGAAGGGGTTCTCAAGACATGAGGAGGACTTTGGGTGTTCTTCTGCTATTGAACACAAAATCCCCATGGGCGATGCTGCACCAATTAGGGAACATTACCGGCAGATTCCACCCAAAATTTATCAGGAGGATATGGTCGCCAACATGCTGGAAAATCGGGTGATCCAGGAGAGCCAAAGTCCGTGAGCAGCTCCAGTAGTCTTGGTGAGAAAGAAGGATGGGAGTCTCCGGTTCTGCGTGGACTATCGGAAATTGAATGCCCAGACCGTCCGGGATGCCTACCCTCTCCCGTGGATTGAAGAGTCACTATCAGCCTTGGGTCAGGCGAAGTTTTTCTCAACCCTTGATCTGGCCAGTGGATATTTGCATGTTGCGGTGGCAAAGAAAGACAAAGCGAAGACAGCTTTCATCTTACCTATGGGACTGTACGAGTTTAACTGAATGCCTCAGCAATGCCCCAGGGACATTTCAGAGGTTAATGGAACACTGTCTGGGGGACCTCAATTTTGAATCAGTATTGATATACCTGGATGACATAGTAGTGTTTGGGGCCTCCTTTGAAGAGCACCTTCAGAAGCTGCGGCAGGTCCTAGGACGACTGCGAGACCACGGGCTCAAGATCAAGACAAAGAAGTGCCAATTGTTTCACCAACAAATAGAGTACTTGGGACATGTGGTCACATCCGAAGGGGTAAAACCGACCCCCAGCAAGGTGGATGTCGTCCAGGAATGGCCCCAGAAAGGTACGGGCATTCGTGGGACTGGCCGGCTACTACAGGAGATTTATACCCAAATTTGCGCAATTGGTGAGCCTGTTGAACGAGTTATTGAGGGGCACTGCAGGAAGTCCGAAGAATCGTCCCATCGGCTGGGGGCCCTGTCAACAAGAGGCCTTTGCGGCGGTGAAGGAGGCGCTAACGAGTGCCCCGATTCTGGCTTATGTGCGGTTCGATATCCTATTTCTGCTGTACACTGATGGAAGTCTCCACCGGTTGGGAGCCGTCTTATCCCAAGTCCAGGATGGACGCGAGAGAGTCATTGCCTATGGGAGCCGGTCTCTGAGGGAATCCGAGCGCAACCCTGACAATTATAGCTCCTTCAAACTGGAACTGTTGGCTCTGGTATGGGCCATGAAAAGTTTGCAGAATACTTTATGGGTGCAGAAGTGACAGTGATGACAGACAACAATCCGTTAGCCCACCTGGAGAATGCCAAGCTGGGTGCGCTAGAGCAGAGGTGGTTGGCTTGCCTTTCCAAGTTCCAGTATCGCATCAAGTTCCGATCTGGTAGAGAGAACAGTAATGCCGATGCATTCTCCCGAGTCCCTGTGGGGACCCCGCCGCAGAGGGCTGAAGAGGAGTTAGAGGACATTGAAACTCCTGACTTTGGTAAATTACCTATGCTCCAGGACTTGGCACATTCAAGTGGGGTGACATCCGGGATGCCCATGGTGTTGGGGAAGACAATGGCTGATTAGGAGAAAGTTCAGAACAGCTGAAAGTTGTTGTAGTAAAAGTTTGGTTTACAAACGCTGGTGTCAGTGTCGCTTTTCCCGCACGTAGCTTCGCTGTATCCTGGGGAGCCCACACCCGTACATGGCTCACAATAGCAAACCTTTTGGGACTGATTGCCTAAACTGCAAGACCGAGGCTGGTGAGCCATAAATATTTGACCTAAAGTGGACCAAAACCAACAGTGATCGTCCCGGGAATCTATAAGTTTCCCGAGTCAATCCATTCCCTCTCCCTGGGGCATCGAAAATCAGGATGCCCTGCTATGTGAAACCCCCCAGGTCGCCCATACACTTACCCTCTTTCTATGTCCAACGGTGCATGCACGGCCCGCTATCCCTCTAGCAGGGCGCATGGCCGTGCCAGGCACTTGTGAATGGTCAGCGTGGGCACGTTCCCTGTTAGAGGGTAGCGGGGGATGTGGGTGTCAGCACGCTCGCCTTAGACGAAGGCTTAGACATTGTGACGTCAGCAGATCCGAGCGGATCCAATTCGGGATGCCAGAGGGGCACGGAAAGTTAAATTCACAGGTTTTGTTCGGCTTTAAGTTGAGTTGTATACTGTATCTACAAGTATAAGCCACACTCTGGCCCACTTCATACATCAGCCCATCAGCATAAAAGACTCAGCAAACAGTACAGTAATGTCCTTCTCCTGGATTGTCTGGGCTGCAGAGACATTTGAGTCCCATCCCAGGATCCTCCCTGGCACAGAGCTTTAATGCAGACTAAAACCATCTTTTTTTGATACCTGTGAAGAAATCGTATCTAGTGGCCTTCAATAACATCACTTCCACTATGATCACGTGGTACGGTCCCTTGATACAAGCCATTGAGACCCTGATATGCTGTGGGGCTTTTTCACTACCACCAGTGAACAAAGCCCTGCCAGCCTAGTAAGAATGCCACCAGGTCCGTTTGATAATTGATATAGCCATAGGCCCTAATGGGAATATATTGGGTCAGAATCAAGTCAGTAAAGTATAGTAGATACCTCGACAGACAGATGTTATGCAGTGGTGTAGACAGCCACAGGGGGCCTGTAGAGCCACCTTGTTCCAGGTCCCTTCCGACACGGTGCTCAACGTGACCCCCTAGAAGAAAGTCAAAAGTGTCTGGGCTCTTCAGACCTTTATACAAGGGTGGAACACTCCCCCCTCCCCCTGGAAAGAGCCTTGATCTCCACTTCTTAGCAGTGGCTAGCTAAATCTTAAAGGCCTCCTAACCTTCCATTGGTTTTGGTGGCAATCGACCTAGGTGGGCACTGCATACACTATGAGACCAAACACTACTATTCTATATGCCTCCTAACCTGTATTCTCTAGATCTGGCCCTCTGAACGTTCAGGATGACAGGAGACTCACTTATACATGCATTATGAATTTCCAGGTTTAAATAATGTGATTAATGTGCACAGCACGTTCCTAATTCTTTGAGGGATCCCTGATGTAAACAGTACATGCAAGATCCTTTGAAGTGGAGAGACAATCGATGGCAGTGGAGAAGTCATGGGTATTAGAGGATGATCAGCGGCAAAGAAAGACCCATCCATGGACCTTCTCTGCCAGCTTTTGGTCCACTTTAAATATATGTATTGCATAGAAGTGTTTATTTTTAGACAAAACCTAATTATAAATTAATCTCGCCTTGCCGTTGCTGTATATCGAATACATATTTTTTTTTATGAAATAAGGAACCGGCTCTAGAAGACAGCATGCTCCTAATGTTCCTTTATTTATTAGAAGTCAGCTCTTCTGTTATTGCGGGAAATATCTCTATTGCCAGGTGATGTTCTCTCATCAATTCAACTTGCCGAACCTCATCTCTTCCAGGCAAATCTGCAAAAGGCACCAGGGGCTGGGGCACATCTCTGATGGGGAAGAAAAACTGCAATATTGATTTCTAAATTATTCAATGAAAAGTACATTTTATAGCTTAGCGGCTGTGCTGCGGGCTCGTCTGGAGCCAGGTTTTCATTAGCTGATATTGTAGCGCGCAGAAATAGACGCCATATGAGCACGTAGAGGTTTGTTCAATGAGTTGCCCTGAAGGAGGCCGATGTGGATGGTTAAAATGAAGCTCTGCCCGACAGAAGCAAACACCTACAAAGATAAAGGTTCCGCTAACGTCATATCAGTAGGCAGAGTCGGGCGATGCCATCAGGGTTTAGAGATTTATTAAGCCTTCCCAGGATATATTATAAAGACGTCACACAGACTACCAAAGTGTTAATTAAAGCGGACCAAAACCCACTGAACTTGTGTAATACATTTGGCCAAAGCCCCTGCTGATAATCCCTTCTTAGGCTGTAGAACTAGAAATGGATATTTTCACTTTTTTAATCATCCAGGGACACTGATTTTCTTGCTGCCTCTCTCTGTGAGATGGCAGGTGATCAGCCATTGCATAGGTGTGGCAATGACATCATTGCAACATACAACAGTGGCAATGAATAGAGGAGGTGGAGCTTTACTGCTAAAACAGGCAACATTATTTGGAATTAGAGGAGGATTAAAAATTGGCAAAAGGTACTTCTCATGGGGGAGCAATTCAGGGGATGCTAGGTAAAAATTTGGGTTTTGGTCGCTTTAAACAATTATATTTTCATACCTCCCAACTGTCCCTGATTTGGAAGAACTGTCCCTCTTTTGAGTCCAAGTTCCCCTGTCCTTCGTTGTTCTTCTCTGTCCCTCTATGGGGTGTAAAACGCAGATCTACATCAATAAATGAATAATTAGCCTAGTGAGTCTTTATTTTGTTGTAGCTGTTACATCCTATCTCTTATACAGGCCTCAATGAGGGGACTTGGCCTAATTTACCAATTGTCCCATCCTGAAAAGTTGGAAGGTGTGCATTTTATTCTTGACAAAAATATTCCTATTAAAATTACATTAAAAAGATCAAAATAGGGTGGCACATAATAGTCAATCAAACAAAATGCATAACCATATAAGGTACTTACAATGTCACCCAAATAAACTCTATGAATGGGCCACTGGCACCACCATAGCGGGGTTCTACACCGGTGACCCATTCTTAGTTTATTTGGATGAAATTGTAACTACCTTTTATGGGTATATGCTATAAACGGAGTAGATACTTCGTAAAACCTATTTGATAGCCACTGCCACGTATGCCCAGTGCTGGACGATGGATTCACTAGTTCTCCCTCAGCCCTTAAAGTGGACCAAAACCCACCCTCTATGAGACTCCAGGGCAGACATACTCTCTCCCCCCCGGGGAATCAAGATTCGGGATGCCCCATTGTGTCAAACCCCCCAGGTCGCCCAAAAACTCACCCTCTTTCCCTGTCCAACTGGGCATGCGCAAGCAGCAGCCATATCCCCACAATCCCTTTAGTAGGGCACATGCCCGCGCCAGGCATTTGTGAATGGCCGGCGTGGGCAGGTTCCCTGTTAAAGGGTAGCGGGGGATGCGGCCACCGAGCACGCTGATTGGAAAAGAGGGCTGCCCAGTGAGATCGGGCAACCTGGTGGTTTCACACAGTGGGGCACCCCCGATCGGGGTGCCCGGGGGGCACAGACCAGAGCCCAGGATAGTCAGAATCCTGGGTTTGGATCCATTTTAAGCACGCTCGCTTTCACTCAGCTCCCTTCAGCTCCACGGACGGCTAAGATACCTGGATGGCTAAGCAGACATGTTCCTCTTTAAGTGTGCTGTCTGCCATTCATCTGGACACAGGGTTGGAACTGCCAAGCATTTGGCTGCAGGGACACCGGAGTCCACCCTTACGGCAGGTCACACATCTCAGAGAACAGAAGCTATCTGCTTGCTTGGGCAATGGTGGAGGCACCACAAGATGGGGAAAAGAATAACCCACCTCCTCCAGCTGATGCAGCGTGGATGAGGTGCAGAAATGCATACTTCCCAACTTTTCAGGGTAGGAAAAAGGGACACGTCCCCTCATTGAGGGATGAATAGGAGATAGATTGTAATAGTTAAAACAATTAAAAGTGGACTTTGACTATCCTGGGTTTTGGTCCTTTCCCCCGGGGCACCCTGATCGGGGGATGCCTCGCTATGTGAAACCCACAGATCACGATTCCAACTCACCTCTTCCCGGTCCTACGGCGCATGCGCGGCCGCTTGTCCAATCAGCGTGCTCTGAGCTGCTGTCGTCACATCGTCTAAGCCTTCGTCTAATGCCAGCAGCTCCGAGCGCGCTTATGGGCGCATCCTCTGCTTTTCTCTAACAGGGAGTGTGCCTGTGTCTGCCATTCACAAATGCCTGCATGGACACGTGCCCTGCTAGAGGGGGGCGCTAGAGCGGGGATGCGGCTCGCGCATGCGCCGTTGGACCGGGAAAGAAGGTAAGTGTATGGATGACCTGGTATCCTGATTTTAGATGGCCCGGGGGTAGGGAATCGATCGGCCCAGGAATATTATAGATTCCCTCGCCGATCATCATAGGTTTTGATCCACTACTTTGAATATGCAAATTAAGCATTTATTGATGCTGATTTGCAGGTTACACCTCAAAGAGGGACAAATAGAAACAACAGGGGACAGGGGGACATGAACTCAGAAGAGGGACAGTCCCTCCAAATCAGGGACATTTGGGAGTTATGGGAGTGTTTTTACTGTCACTGTACCCTAGAGCAGAAACCAACCATTTCTGGTAGAACATCAGGTTTGTGTAGCCCAGGATCGTTATTAGGTTAATGTGAATCTCAGTAGATGTAATTAAATAGAAATCCATTACAAACTAAAGGAATAAAAGCCCGGGAATAACTCCGGTCAGGAATTAGATTAAAAAGCAGCAGCAGTGTTTTGTCTTCGGGGCTCGGAGCTTAAAAGCGTCTGTGCAGCTTCATGTAGAAGTGTCGGAGCTTTGGGTGGAATTAGATTATAACTCCTAATATAACCATATGCAATGTCAAGAAGCTGCTGCCCAGGCCAACAAGATATTGTCATGCATCAATAGAGGCATCCTGGGACAGGTACAAGTAAAATAGCCTTATTACAAGACACTGGTTCATCCTCATCTAAAATACAGTAGGCCAGTGTTCCCCAACCCTCTCCTTGAAAGTCACCAACAGGCCAAAGTTTGCAGATATCCACACAGATGCCTAGGTGGAGTAATTGGTGAAATAGCAGATTATAAGAAGGTTCCAGATGAATAAAATGTTTATGATCTCAATTATCAATGAATTATTATTAAATCACTAATATTATTGATGTATATAGGTAACTTGGACGAATGTGGAATCTGTGGATGTTTACCTGCCATTTATTATGATTCTGATCCAGGGCTGGCTGATTCAAGGGAAATCATACACATATAAATATAATATAGGGTTTTCTTTGGTACATATGTATATGTAGACTCAAGTAATGTTTGGGTTATGTCTGGGTTTATCAGGAATTACTTGATATATGGTCTTTCAACTATTTAACTGAAATCATCTGTTTTGTGTAGCATTGTATTACATGACTGCTTCTTTGTAACAGGAAGACAGGAAGGGGCAGTTGGGGGAGGAGAAATGTATTGCGCATACTGTCCAATGTCTATAATGTCCAAATGTCCAACGTTTCGGACAGCGCCCCCTCATCAGGGACAGACAAATATTGGACATATTTGTCCAATATTTGTCTGCTCAGATGACGCTAGTCATGGCAATGGTCAGCAACCAGGGCAATGGCTCATCTGTGGCTTTGGTAATGGTCAGCAAAAAGGACAATGGCTTAAACATGCCAATGATCAGCAACAATGGCAGCAGCTTAGATGCAGTCAAACATGGCAATGGCCCATAACATGGTCAGCAGCAAGGGAAGAAGGTCAGGGGTGGCAATGGTCAGCAACAAGGGCAGTGGCTCAGATGCAATCAGAGCTAAACGTTTTCAACAAGGGCAGCACCTCAGATGCAGTAAGCCAGCAGGTCAGATGTGGCAATGGTCAGCAACAGGGACAGCAACTCATGCATAGTAAGACATGGCAAAGGCCAACTACTACAGCAGTTGGACAACCTAGCAAAGTTCAGCAACAGACAGTTTGCAAGGCAGGGCTGAAACAACATGTCACACTGACAATACAGTCAGCGCTGGGCTGTCCTGTAGGCATTTTTAACCCAACCAACATTTCTTGTCACTAGGCAACTGGCCTGCAGAGGGTGCTGCACAGCAGTAGTTGATGCAGTGGGCCCTTGCATGAAGTGCTTCCTGTGACAGCAAGTGCTTGGCATTTGCCAGGCAATGGTGGAATCCACCACTGCTCCATCAGGGAAAATGTTCAGGAGTGGCAGCAAGGTAAGTACCGCACTTAAATTGGGATACCCCGTCTGAGAGGAATAACACCCAGGAGAGTGAAATTCCCAGAAGCCTTCTTCTTTAATAAACTCCATCATTGTACATGTGATACCTGCATCTGGAAGCCTGTATTTAGTGGAAGAAAAGTAACTGCAGGTGCAGCAACCACCCTGGGACCCTTGAGATCAAGGGGGCCACTGCATGGTTTCCCTGCATCTCATTTATCTGAGAGAAACCATTTTTAGTTGTGGTTACAATTTTTAGTAGCCAAATTGTGCAACAATGCTGGGCCCCTTCATTATTGCCTAGACCAGGGCCCAGGCCACAGTTAGTTACGACTCTGTTTAGTGGTGAAATGGTTAAGGTTCTTCCAGAGGAGTTTTTAGAAATATACAGCAAAAGAGGGAAGAAATAGGTGCTGTTGTTATCTGCCATATGGTACATGAGAGGATCTCACTAGGAATAAAATGTTTAGAATCTGCTTTTTAATCTCACACTGATTGAATCTGTGTAATGAAATCATCAAGTTTCTTCTGGAAAGCGCTAACAGTCATTTTCAGAGCTTTTCCTAAAGCTAAGTCTAACAAATCCTACTGTATCTGTAGAAGGGAGATATGATTCAATTAGTATTTGCTGCACATTAATCCCCAATATATCCATAATAAATTAATATTATAAATATTGCAAATACTAATAATAACATACCTCCCAAGTGTCCCTGATTTGGAGGGAATGTCCCTCTTTTGGGTCCATGTCCCCCTGCCCTTCGTTGTTCTCATTTGTCCCTCTTTGAGGTGTCGCATGCAGATCTGCAGCAATAAATGATTCATTTGCCTATTTAATGTGTTTATATTGTGTATGTAATATATTACTAAATGTTATAACCTATCACCAATCCATCAATTAATGAGGGGGCGTGGCCCAATTTAACAAATGCCCCTCTTTCCCACTCTGAAAAGTTGGGAGGTATGATAATAATACCAGCCCAATGGCCATTAATCTGATACAAACCAGTGGTCGCTGACGCTCTCCTCACACATCCAATGAAAACAGGTTTAATTCACCAGCACAGTAATAACCTTTACTAACCCAATATGTTCCCGAAGGTTCCCCAGATCACCTTAAAATGGGCCAAAACAATTTTTGGATCCTGGGATTTTGGATCCTGGGTTTTGGTCTTTTCCCACGGGGAAACTGATTGGGGGTTCCCCACTGTGTGAAACCCCCCCGATCACCAATGCCAACTTACCTCTTCCCGGTCCTGCGGCACATCTGCAGGCGCTCGTCCAATCAGTGCGCTCTGAGCCGGTGACGTCTCGTCATCTAAGCCTTCGTCTAAGGCCAGCGGCTCAGAGCGCGCATACCCCACTTCTCTCTAACAGGGAGCGTGCCTGCGCCGAGCATTCACAAATGCCTGGCGCCGGCATGCGTCCTGCTAGGGGGATAGCGGGGATGCGGCCGCGGCTCGCACATGCGCCGTTAGACTGGGTAGCAAGGTAAGTGTATGGGGGGACCTGGGGGCTTTCACACAGCGGGGCATCCCAATTTTGGATGCCCCAGGGGAGGAATCGATTGGCCCAGGAGTCTTGTAGATTACTGGCCAGATAAAAGTGGGTTTTGGCCCACTTTAAATGTTACAGGCAGTTATCATATGATAAGTTATAAGTTAGTTACAGTACAATAATGTTATAATGGAGAGAGAGAGATACTTAGCCATTATGTTTCAGGTAGGGGGGCCCGTCCATCAACTGAATAGCCCTGCAACGAGCCTGGTAATCTACTAACACTAGGGGGAGTGGCCAGCATTCCCAGCCTCCTGGGTGTGTCTAAAGAATCTGCCTGCAACCCGCCTCTGTTAGATTAGATTAATATTCTATAAAGTAATATAATTCCCCAATATATGCGTCATCATATTGTTACTAAGAAATTCATCATCCCCATTAATTTCTTAATTAAATTAACCCAAACACTAAATACATATCATACAGAGTCTGATACTATGCAGGTTGTCAGCGTCTAGCCAATACATATATGCCATGTTTTATATCAAATGAAAGGTCTTATAATCATGAATTAGACTCCTGCATTAATATAGTCATAACTGTCATATTTGAGGAGTTACATCGCTCTTCATAAATATCATCCAATACGTGTATCTGAATGTCTGAGCCGGGGGCCAATCTAATTAGGAATTCAAGGATGCCTTTTAAAGAGGAAATGACCTGCAGCTCAGAGCACACCTCGGCTATTGAGGTACCTTGTTGGCAGCTTGGTGCCAACAAGGTACCTCAAAGTACCTAGCACTTTAATAACGTAGGAGTATTTTTTCTGTGTAGTTTTTGGTGTCGTTTTTATTGGATTATTAGGCTCTAGGCATGTTTGCACAATTATTATAGCACATATTTTTGCACATTTAATGTTTATGAATTTTCAATGATTATATGCAATTTAAATTTCACTGTAGTATTGTAATGTCTTTGGCGGCTGTATATTGATTAGGTCCTGAATAGGAGGGTTTTATATTAATATTTATCCTTGATAATACATTTAGTCTTTGGTCACCCATGTATATAGTTTTAATTGGTTTTAAATGTATATGTCTGCCATGTATGAATTGATCTCGGTGTAAATAAATAAATATTCTGTTTATTTTTATATAATATCTCGGTGTGCGGCTGTATATTTTTGCAGAGCCATTTTTGGGTTGATCTGGCAGCCCTTTTTGTTGCTGTGTCTCATTGAAATAATGTTCTTTCTAGGCAGAAGCAAAACGGCATAAGTTGTAATGACTCAGCACTTCTCAGAAAGCTCTTAAAACGTTGTATTTATTTTTTGTTATTTATTTTTTTATTATTTATTTTTTATTTATTTATCATTTTAAGTGGCAGTCAAGGTAATTGACTTACATTGACACATAAATACATTCCTCCAGCAGCAGGTGACCAGTGTGTGAGTGCATGTAACATGACATGCTGATCAGTTTTCTAAGGTAAATGTTTCTCTCAGTTTGGTGTGGGCTGCTTATAGCAAAATTCCAAGCTGCTGAATAGCTGATATGTGTGGAGAAACAATATCACACAAACACACTGCAGTCATGCTGATCTTTACATGAATGCAGCCAGCTATAGAAGAATTTAATCTCCTTTTAACATTCTGTGTGGAAACAGATCCTCTCACTGGCTGGTTGGGCTGATCACAAGGAAGCTCCAAGCTCAACTGCAGTGTGTCTGTGTATTAGAAAAGTCTCTCCCCCACCCCCCTCTCCAGTCATGCACTTGTGTAATCAGGGCTCTCAGGTGTAATCCAAGATGGCTGCAGGTGACCAGTGTGTGAGTGCATGTAACATGACATGCTGATCAGTTTTCTAAGGTAAATGTTTCTCTCAGTTTGGTGTGGGCTGCTTATAGCAAAATTCCAAGCTGCTGAATAGCTGCTATGTGTGGAGAAACAATATCACACAAACACACTGCAGCCATGCTGATTTTACATGAATGCAGCCAGCTAGAGAAGAATTTAATCTCCTTTTAACATTCTGTGTGGAAACAGATCCTCTCACTGGCTGGTTGGGCTGATCATAAGGAAGCTCCCAGCTCAACTGCAGTGTGTCTGTGTATAAGAAAAGTCTCTCTCCCACCCCCCTCTCCAGTCATGCACTTGTGTAATCAGGGCTCTCAGGTGTAATCCAAGATGGCTTTAATTCTGTGAGCGCAGCTATTCCACAACATATGAATAGGGTTAAGCCCTCTCAAGCAACATACGCCACTCATCATTAAAGGAGTGCCTTAGGTCTCCTTGAAAATAAAAGCCAGATACAGTCCAAAAAACATTCAAACCACAGCCTCTTATCCCGACAGCTTGACATATATTCATGGGGAACATTTTCCCGTCACATAGGGACCACATTCCCAAGCCGGTGCTGTGCTTGGACCTCATTTGGTTCACCCTCCAGGGGTCCATCACTGCATGTTTTTCACCCAAGGGCAACAGAGAGCACTTTCCTGTCTCTCTGTTCCTTACAAGGGGTCCTCCTCCGGCCTGACCTTCCATGTGATCAGTTCAGATGCAAAAATCCAGCACCCCAGGACAGCATCTACAGTCGCTAGCCTAGCATTGGCCTCTAGTTTCCCTTTGAATCACAATAACATACCTCCCAAGTGTCCCTGATTTGGAGGGACTGTCCCTCTTTTTAGTCCATGTCCCCCTGTTCCACACTGTTCTCATTTGTCCCTCTTTGAGGTGTAACATGCCGATCTGCATCAATAAATGGTTCATTTGCCTATTCAAAGTGTTTTTATTGCTGTAACCGTTACATCCTATTTCCTATCCATCCCTCAATGAGGGGGCGTGGCTTAATTTAACAAATGTCCCTCTTTCCCACGCTGAAGTTGGTAGGTATGCAATCAATCTCCCCCTCCAGACTGCCTCTGACTATGACTAACTTTTTAGTCATGAACCAATCAGCAGCAGCCTAGACTCACTGTCCCCACAGCAAGGGCAACATCTAGTATGGTATCCTAAAGGTCCCTTGCTGCTATCCCTGTTTCAAGGCCTAACTAAACCTACACTAATCTGTTTTAACAGAGATGATGGCTAATCCACCCCCATGTTACACAGAGGGAAGCATCCAATAGTTAAAACACACTAGTGGCACAGCTTTCCCCTGAGGCCTCCTGATTTTGCCAACAGCGATGGGACCAGGTTTAGGCAAGTAGCTTTATTCAAAAGGTCAAAAGTCCAGCATTGTCCGCTCCAACAATCATTTAAAACGTAACTTTTACTGAGAAAAATCCTCAGACATTGGTTGTGCTTACATATGGACAGACGTCCCATCCCCAATCCAGTCAGCACGACGCGTTTCATGGAAAAGCCCTTTATCAAGCTGCTGCTGCCTTACCTCAGTGCTGTGCTGTATAAATAATCATCTGGCACCCCTCCAATCTATTCTAAACTCTGCTGCTTGCCTCATCCATCTCTCCTCTTGCTTCACCAGCGCTGCCCCCCTTTGTCAATCCCTACAATGGTTACCTGTCTCTCAGAGAGTTTAGTTCAAACTTCTAACACTAACCTACAAAGCTCTCTCCAGCCAGGCCCCCTCCCTACATTTTATCACTAATCCAGCAATACCAACTCAAGCGCAACCTCTGCTCTGCCTCTGACATTCTCCTGTCCTCCTCCTTGGCCACCTCCTCGCACTTCTGCCTTCAAGACTTCTCCTGTGCCTCCCACGCTCAATAGGTCACTCGCCATCACTCCAAGCCTTTAACCCTTCTAGTGCCAGCTACGTGAGACTCCCGTTGCTGAATTTAAACCCCCACAGAACAACAAGTATAAAAGTTAAAAACTCACCTGACCCCTCATTTGATATGGCCATGTCTTCTCTTCACCCGGGGGCCATTCGATCCTCCCCCAGGGCTCTTCTAGCTTCAGGAGAGCACCAAGAATAGAGGCATAATAGGCCCTCTCCAGCACTTCCGCAATTGCCCGTCTGCTAGCCCCACCTTTTCTGGGGGGGGGGATGATGTAATCTATGACGTCATTTCCACACACAACCCCAGGTGCTCAGTAGCGCTGGGTGATCGGAGGTGGGAGGGTTGGAGAAGCAGGGGTCTGTGATCTCTAGACCTCCCAGCCCCCCCCCATCCACCGATCAACTGGCAGCTATCATCGGAGCTCCGTAGGACATGATCGCTGGGGGACAGCAGAAGATCGGAGGTGAGTAAAGAGAAAAATATATTTTTTGGCATTTTTACTCTGCGCGTGTCTTTTTTTTACTGTTAACCCTTTGTGAACTGGTAGTGGATCCATGAGACCCTATACCAGTTCACAAGGCGCGGGGACTGGCATCAAACCTGCCTCCCCAAAGCCCGGGGGGGAGGAAGAAGGGCCCAGGGTCATTTGGCTTTGTGGGTTTGTAACCTGCAGGGCAGGAGGGCCACAGAGGCTGGCCCTGCGTCCTGTTCTCCCCCGGGCTCATTTTGCTAGGTAGGGGAACCCCACGTCATTCTTTGTGGATTTTTAACTCTTAAAATTTTCCAATGGGGTGTCCCCCAGAAAGGAAGACTCTACTGCAATTTTTATTGTTTAACTCTTTAGAGTGTGGATAGCTGAATTTGTAATTTTTGTTTGTAAATGTTATACAGTGCTCTTTTCAGTTTGGGGAGTCTCCTGGGCAGAAACAGGGGGCTACCGATACATATGTGGTTCCGTTGTAATTGAGAGAAATGGGAATTTAACATGCAATATGGTTTTCTTTAATAAAATAAATGTTTTATTTAAAGTGGACCAACATCCAGCATTTTCACTATCCTGGGTTTTGGTCCACTTCCGCGGATCACCCCGATCATGAAATCCTCCAGAATGCCCGAAAAAACTCACCTCACCCCGCTCCTACGACGCATGCACGGCCGCTCGTCCAATCAGCGTGCTCGAAGCCGCTGTGGTATGCGCGTCCAAGGGACGTACAACCACAGCAGCTCCGAGCACGCTGGCGGTCGCATCTCGCGCGTCCCTTTAACAGGGAGAGCGCCCTGCTAGAGAGAGGCGCGAGATGCGGATCGCGCATGCGCCATTGGACCAGGAGCAAGGTAAGGTGAATGGGGCGTCCTGGGGGGGTTTCAAACAGTGGGGCATCCCGATTTTGGATGCCCCGCGGGGAGGGATCTGATCGGCCCGGGAATCCTTTAGATTCCCGGGCAGATCAGGCAGGGTGTTGGTCCACTTTTTTGTTTTTTTTTATTCAAATTTTTTTTTAAAAACAGTAGAAAAATTACAAACGAGACATTTCATGTTAAAGCCTAAACTTATTTTCCTGGAAATTCCTGCAAAAATCACAGTTAATCAGCGCAAAATGGTGAAAATTGACCTGTCAACAGAGGGTTGACAAAATTTCAAGTAGGCTGGCAATTAAAAGGGTTAAAAGTAACTATGCATATTGGGAATTGTTCTGTTCAGGGGACCTTGCGCTTTCAGATTTAGCTTGTTTTTTCTTGTTTGCATATTGATATTTTAGGAAAATGTGTTTTATATTCTGCTTTTTTATAAATATTTTTAGAGAAACCCTGTGCAACCTAATAATTCTTTGAAGGATTGCTTCCAGAAAGATGAGCCCTCTACAACAAGCTGGGTATGCATAGAAAGCTTAACGTGTGTACTTTCAGAGAATATATGGTTTGGGGGGGTATTCCAAATGTAAAGGGGTGTTTTGGTAGAAAAAGCGCAAGGTGCGCACTTTGTCTGCTGAGCTGAAATTTTCAAGTAAAATTACCGTTGAGCGCATGCTTCACTTTGCGCATGCGCCGCCGGAACGGGGAGATTGTAGGATTGTGGGCTTCCTGGGGGGTTTCACCCCGCGGGACATCCCGATTTCGGATGCTCCGCGGGGAGGGATCTGATCGGCCCGGGAATCTTATAGATTCCCGGGCCGATCCCCTCTGGGTGTTGGTCCACTTTAATCCCTGAGGAGAAATGTTGAAATGAGGGCAGAAAACACGGAACAATGCCTGGAAGCAAAAAAAAAAAAATAATAATAATGAAGATGTGAATGTAGTTGATCTAGAAACATACATAAAGAAAAACAACAAAATAATAACACGACATGATCAGCATAAGTAAAATGTTTGCACAAGAGGACACCGACCCAAAGTAAAAAATCTATTTTAAAAAATCCCTACATTTCATAAAGTCCAGGAGTGTAATCTATCCCCTCGATTCAAAGAGCAAAAGTTAATTGATTTCGGATCGAGAATCGTAAGTTTGGGTGGGTGTTAGTCATTTTTTCCTGTTTTTTTGGCCATTTCCGACTCGCACGAGCCTACGTACGAATGCGTATATGCTCTTACGATCAGCGGAAGTTCGTTCCTAAATTTTAGGATCAAAACGTAAAACTTAGGATCAAATCCTAAAACTTACGATCAAAACGTAAAACTTAGGTTAATTGGATGTGTTTAGGTGTGATTCAGAGAAACCTCTAAACGCGTTTTAAAAGAAAGCCACAGCCGACACCTTTTAGCAGCCGGATTGCTGTTCGTGAACAGGTTTTTTTGCTAAGTGGAGGAGTCTGCGCGTCTTGTGCTCCAATGAACTGCATGTATCAGCATGGCCGAGGCCATAAATTGTATGGCAATGCATACCTGATTCATGTATGCCTTATAAAAGCATTTTAATGTGGACCTTAATTAGTCCTTTGCATGTAAACCTTTATTTTGCAATATATTTGCGTTAATTAAAGAAACTTATGTCCTTTGTTATTTATTTTAAAATTGAGGTACTAGAATAATATTTTTAGATTGCATTTATTGGTGTAGTTGTTTACCTTTGCTTTGTTTAATTATTTAAGCACATCTTTGGTCAGATGCATCACACTTACTGAGGAGAGGAGAGCGGGATAAAGTGCTGGATGTGGGTTACTGCTGTATTTTGCACAGACACAGCAGAGCTGGGGGCATGGAAAGGTCAGAAATCAAAGAATCCAGAGCAACACACTCACAAGGCCCTTTCTGTTTGCAGGCTGCCCGATAATACCTGAGCCGCCATCTTGGCTGTTTCTAGGCTCATAACATGCAGAAGTTGCTGGGTGTTTTTTAAGATTTGTGAGCAATCTGTATGTAGAGGGTGTGGGTAACCACACTAAAAATTTTAAGTTGTACCATTTGAAGCCAAAATATTAAAATTAAATCCACAAGTAAAAAATGCAAGTTAACTAAAAATTAAACAAAGTAAGATTTACTTATGCAAATGCATTCATTAATGGTTGGTTACTACAAAATGAATGAAATAAAGAAAAATAAAAGACCAAATATTTAGAATGCACTTTAATGAGGTAAGTTTGTAGTGCGGAGCCGCAAGTTCAGAAGGATTTACGTCCAGACAAAAAAGGAAAAAGGGCAAAACCAATGTTGCAACCTGAGAAATGAAACGGAAAATTCAGGATGGAAACTGACATAGGTCTGATTCCCGAACTGCCATACGAACGGACGTATATTTTAGGATAGAAACGTATTTGCTTATTGAATCACTCGCAAGTTCATACGAACGCACGAGCGTTCGGGAAAAATAGGATGATCGTGACCCAAATCCAAGCTGTTACATGTTTCTTTGAATCAACCCATATGTCAGGAAAGAATATCCCATAAGGCAGCGGCTAAACCCATCTTGCAGCGATCTTCTGGCCAGAGAAGGAATCATATTGTGCTTTTTTTAAATTATTGAGCATCTTGCTCGGCAGAGCAGACAGCGGTCTCTATAGGCCGGCCACTCGGCTACAGGATTAATTGTGTTTAGCTTTTATGTTGTGTTGCCTGTCGCTGTTACTGAATGTATGCAAGAGAGTGAGATGCGGGCTGGCATGTTACACACATCCTGCGTGTTGCTTGCATGTATTATTATTATTATGGTTGTTATTATTTATTTATAAAGTGCCATCATTTTCTTTAGCGCTGTATGTATGTGCTCATGGAAGATACTGCGCACACACATATTCTGATATCCTGCTTTGGCCTGTCTGTATCATTACAATCCCAACTGACCATTCTGTTAAAGTTGTGTTTTTAAATCTATCTTTTATAAATTTTGCAATAAATTGCATTTGCTGTACATAACCTGTGTGATTCTTCTTTTTTTTTCGGTCCTCCTTAAAGTGGACCAACACCCAGGATTTTGACTATCCTGGGTATTGGTCCACTTAGGTGGGGCACCCCGATCGGGGGTGCCCCGCTGTGTGAAACCCCCCCGATCGCCGCAAAAACTCACCTCTCCCCGCTCCCACGTGACCTCGTCCGGCCAATGACAGCGCTCAGAGCCGCTCTGGTATGCGCGTCCAAGGCCGCTTGGACGCGCATACCAGAGCGCTGTCATTGGCTGCGTCTCTCGCTTCCCTCTAACAGGGAGCGCGCCTGCGCCGGCCATTCATAAAACGGCCGGCGCGGGAGCGCGCCCTGCTAGAGGGAAGCGAGAGACGCGGCCGCGTCTCGCGCATGCGCCGTTGGATCGCCGGTAAGGTAAGGATTGTGGGCCTCCTGGGGGGTTCCTCCCTGCGGGACATCCCGATTTCGGATGCCCCGCGGGGAGGGATCTGATCGGTCCGGGAATCTTATAGATTCCCGGGCCGATCCCCCCTGGGTGTTGGTCCACTTTAAAGAGGAGGTTAAAATCTCCCCCAAGCCTCACCAATCTGATGGTGGGGTGAAGATCAGCCGGATTTCGACGCAGCAGGCCACACCGGCATCAAATAAGTAACTAGGGGCCGATGGGGGGGATTAACCCCTTTTTATTTTAGGTCCGATGTTCCTCTTTAAAAAATGTAGAAAAAGAATAAAACATACCGTAAATGTAAAAAGCAGCAATAAATGCCCAGCATGTCTTCATAGTCCATTTACTACCTTGATAAACTAATATCCTAATAATATTAATCTAAATTAAATCAATATTAAACCTATTATTTTATTGATTTCTTAGTATTCAGGGGTGGGGCTAATACTCTCATAGCTGTCCATCAAACATAAGGACACTTCAGGGGGTGGAGATGCATTTCTTGAAGAATGTTCAAGTGAAAACTCTTCTCTCTCTCTCTCTTCTTTGATATATATAATAAGCAAGTGGTGGAAGATTACAGACACGCAAGATATCTATATAGGCCTCAACATTGATCTGCCAGATTTAATTGGAAGCCTGTCCAAGAAAAGTAGAGCCACTTAATACTCGAACTAAATGTGTGTGCCATGTGTGTAAGCCAGCCAACACTTTATACTAATTGGAAGGTCGGCGTTCTGATCATTAGTTTAAAAACTGGGACGCTAATGTGAATTTTATGTTGAGACCAAAATGTACTCGGGGGTTAACTCCATCCTGACAGGTAATTTATAACAAAGGAAGCCCCACGATGCCCTACGGCTCAGCCAATTTAAAGCTGGAAAAATGTACAAGTGCGGGCACGCATTAAGTAGGGCACCACCTTCTGTGTGACAAATGGGTTTTCTGTAGAAAACAAAGGGTATATAAGGGTCCATAGAAGCTACGGGTAAGTTGTGGTGGGATTTAGATGTAAAAGCTATTTTAGTTTAGAAATAGAGCTAGTAATAAGTAATGTGAGCGATTTGGGGCGAACGGCAGTAACACGGACGACAGTTCTTTAACAGCAAAGGCAGTTTTATTGAGAAAATAAACTATTCATCAGCAAAACAAAACTCAGAGAACGTTGCAGCACAATTGCAGTACAACAAGCGTTTACTTCACCAGCTCTGTGAAAGTCCTCGATTTGATAGTCCAGTCAACTATAAGTCCAAGTTACAGGGGCGTACCAGCCCACACTGCTCATCCAGAAGTCCAAAGGCAGAGACACAAGCAAAATCCTTTAGCTGCATACAGTTCTGATATTCACATTGAGCAGTACAGCCTGGGCTCCTTCCTCCAGACTGTTCAACAGCAAACTGACAGGCTCAGCGGCTCCTTTTATTCAGGCTTCCCCTGCAATCATTCTCATCACCTGTGCGAGGTCTGGAATCAGGGAGCAAACCTGTTGAGGACTGGGGAATGGGACCTGGGTCCTGAAAACCCGGCATGGATCATGCCTGATACAGCATAGCAGGGGAAAAATACACACCATTCAGGACTTTTCCTTACACTTTATCACAGTAAATATGTAAATAGGGATGTAATTATCTTTATAAATAAATTCCTGTCAAGGCAATACACACACCCACCTGTGAGGAATCAAGGCCTCACCTGACATCACTGCAACATCAAGATCACACAGTATGGTTCATCATGGGCTCTCATCAGCACCGATCCCCATTAGCACACGCCGCAAGCCAACCCCCCCCCCACCCGCCATTGACACCCACAGGCTGAGTCTGCAGAGGCGGGAGGCATGCAGCAGTGAAGGAACAAAGAGGGAGTGTCTTCCGCTTTGTACCATCACTGCTGCATCGGAGACGTGAGGTGTGGGTCTGCATTGAAGCGTGGCTGGGTGTAGGGCCGGTACAGAGGCAGTGGAGGCCACTTGCACCAGGCCACCTTGGTCCATGGGCACGCCTGAACTGCCCCTATGGAATGTGGGCATTTCCACTACCACCCGGAACAGCCCTGCCAGCCCCGCAGAAATGCCACCACCTCAGTTTGATATAGCCCCAGTCCGTTAACAGCATTATATCAGGCCAGAAGCCAGCCCTGAAAAGTACAGACAGGTGGGTTCAGGATCAAGATAACAGAGCAGCGGCTTCTCGGCTGTGCACATTCCATTCAGCCTCCCCAGCTGTACATTACTATGCGCGGCCATGGAAGCTGATTGGAAGAGCGTCGTCACATACACAATTAAACCGGACCTTCGCCGGGATTTATTGAAAAGCCCAAACCCTTAAAAAGCTATTCCCCAGCATCTAAAATGAATATATAAGTTTTTAGTCACTTACTTATTATTCTTTCCCCCACTGGGCTGCAACACTGTTCAGGACTCTAGTATACGGGTGCCGCCATCTTGACTCAGAAGCATCACATACTGAGGATAGGCGAGTGGGATAAAGTACAGGGGTGGGGTATAGCTGTGCTTTGCACAGACAGAGCAGAGCTGGGGTCAGGAAAAGGACAGCAATCCCAGAATGCAGAGCGACACAGTCAGAAGACACTTCCTCTTTGCAGGCTGCCTGATGTCCCATGAGCCGCCATCTTGGATGTTTAAAGGCTCATAACATGCAGTAGATGCAGGTAGAATAATTTTTAATGTGAGCAATCTGTATGTACAGGGTGTGGGAAAGACTTATTCAGAGTGAAGGTCCCTTTTAAGGTAGTGTAAATTAATGCATAGCTAAACTAATGGTAGACTATATACGGTATGTTAATACCCTGTCTGTAATTACTACTTTGTACAGCGCTATGGAAGATGATGGCGCTATATAAATCACAAAATCGTAGCGCACCAAGATGATAATACAGCATTGGGCAGAGCTCTGGGGTTAAAAGGTAAGTATCTCTTTATTAAGGGGTTACCTGCAGTAGAATGGGGTAAGTAAGAGGGCCATATACCTAGACTAGGGGTACTCAACCACTTTTTGTAAAGGTCTATTTAAAAGCATCCAGTGAGAGGTAGAGGTCTGGACGGAGGGCTGTCGCGGGAGGTGGACAGTTAGAAATCGGACCACACCACCACAAAAATCCTATTGGCCACTGGGAAAAACAGGAGTTTTTTATTGGCCCCACAGAACACATAGCAGATTGGATAGGGCTAAGAGACCGAAAAACAAAGTTTGTGTGTACCTTACAATTCCACTTCCCCCTGGTTGCAATGCTAGGTGCCAGGGAGCCAAGACACTGGCAGGGAGACTAAGGCCCTTATTTAACAAGGGATAGCGCCAGGTAGCGAACGGTTGAGCGAACGGTAATGACGCTCACCGCCACGAGAACGCCGGCTCCCCTCCGCAATCACACATTTATCAAGCCGATCCTGCTTAGCGACTGACAGAGCGCCAGATAGCGAATCATTCATCATCATTCCTGCCTCACCCCACAGCGCCAGCGAGCGACCTTGAACAGCGACAGGTATGACCTCTCGCTACCTGGCGCTCTCCAATGCATTTCAATGGAGCAATCTTTAAATATTCATAATTAATTGCTATTATTTTTTTTTTTTTAATGTCAAAAATTTTGTGACCACTTCTGCAATGTTAGTTTTTTTTTTTAAGGTAAAAAAATAAATAAAAAAAATTGTGCAGAATTGATATTACAGGTCTGATATTAATGTATTCATATTACAAAATGTTTTGAAAAGCATGTTTTTTTTTCTTTCTAAAAATATGGTTGTTTGGGGGTTAAAAAACTACTTTTAACCCATCACCGCCAGCGCTCTGGGGTTTAAACAAGCATTTCACAGCGCGAGAATTTTAGGAGCGTGATTTGTTAATGAATATGCTGGGAGCCGTTCGCTATGGCCGTTCACTGTCATGCGCTCCCATACAGCGCGGAACCTGTCAAACAGCGACTCCTAACCCCGTATTCAACATTACCGCACACCGACTGAGTCGCTGTCAACAGCCGAACAACGCCCAAGCACAGCGAATACTAGCGGGCGCTGTGAAAATAACGCTACTGTCGCTCATCTGTCGCTACCTGGCGCTATTAATGAATCGGCCTCTAAGCATTTCATCGCCAATCAAGGAGGCAGCTCTTAGCACGGCAATACAGGAGCAACTGATTGCAGGGCTGGCAGGACAGGGGTCCAGAAATCTGGTGCCGAGGTCCGCATTCGGACCCCGGTCCGCCAGTTGAGTATCGCTGACCTAGACCCTCCTTGGCATCTTGGTTTAAGTCTGCTTAAAACAAATGTGGTCATCTAACTTACAGTGGCACGCATGCCGCATCTATAGGTTGGAGTATCATCTTCGCTGTTCTGTTCACCTTTAAAATTCATACTTCAGGGCAGCACTACACGACAATGACCCGGAGGGCTAAGCCATTCCTTGCCTGTAATACTTCCCCTGTCTAGCTAGGTGTCCCCGGCCCTGTAATGATATGATGCTTTTACGTTTTCCGCGAACTCTATGTCACAGATAATTTAATCAGTAAATTGCTAAACTCCGCACTCATTCTTCAGTATTCATTACACAAAATGAAGTCATTACGCTGCAGTCGACCTCATAGATTTGGTTAGTGTAATATAAGATCCGCAGCATTAGTTGCTCAGTTTTCTGTAACCAGAGTAAATCGCGAGATGAGATTACTGATTATCTTCAGCTAGAAATGTAACAGGTAAAAAATAAAAAGATTATGTTAAAATAGAGAATATAGAATAGAGAGAGAAAGGGAAAGGAGGCATTGCTACTTTATAACACATCTATACAGGGCCGGATTATGAGGGGGACGCAAGGGGCGTGTACCCCGGGGCCTCCACCATTTGCCCTGGAAAGGGGGTCCTCCAGCAACATTTGTCTTAGAGGCCGATTTATTAATAGCGCCAGGTAGCGACAGATGAGCGACAGTAGCGTGATTTTCACAGCGCCTGCTAGTATTCGCTGTGCTTGGCCGTTGTTCGGTTGTTGACAGCGACTCAGTCGGTGTGCGGTAATGTTGAATACAGGGTCAGGAGTCGCTGTTTGACTGGTTCCGCGCTGTATGGGAGCGCATGACAGCGAATGGCCACGGCTCCCACCATATTCATTAACAAATCACGCTCAAAAAATTCTCGCGCTGTGAAATGCATGTTTAAACCCCAGAGCGCTGGCGGCGATGGGTTAAAAGTAGTTTTTTAACCCCCAAACAACCATATTTTTGTAAAAAAAAAAAAACATGTTTTTATAAACATTTTGTAATATGAATACATTAATATCAGACCTGTAATATCAATTCTGCACAATTTTTTTTTTTTATCGCCTTAAAAAAAATATCTAACATTGCAGAAGTGGTCACAGAATTTTTGACATTTAAAAAAAAAACAAAAAAACATTAATATCAATTAATTATGAATATTTAAAGATTTCTCCATTGAAATGCATTGGAGAGCGCCAGGTAGCGAGAGGTCATACCTGGCGCTGTGATGGGATTAGCAGCGGTGCTGTTCGCTGAAGTCTGCAACATGATGAATCCCGCGCCAGCTGACGCTCTCGCCGGCGCTAGCCTCATTTAGCGTGATAAATGCGTGATTGTGTTCGCAGCCTGGCGTTCTGGAGTCGGTAGCCGCCGATAGCTGGCGCTACCCCGCGCTAGTGAGACACTACCTGGCGCTATCCCTTGATAAATAAGGCCCTTAGTTCTGGTCCAGGAGGCTTTTCAGTCTTTGGTCTGACTGCCTGCGGGGCCAGCAACAATGCTATCGGCAGCAGTAGGCCACATGATTTCTAAAGCAATCAAACATAGCCACCTATAGAGCTAGTAATTGAGAATACAAAATATTTTACACTGGTATTAAAACTACACAAAACCACATAACTATTTACATGCAGCAGATCACAATATTCAAAATTTCCATTTAACTACCGATTAGGGACAGAATAGCCCTTGGGGTGACTGGGCCAAGCTCCGAGCATTTAGCCACCTCAACCTGATCTAGTGGCAGGATTTACTCTTTACTTTTTTAACACTATCTATACCCCCAACCCCTCTCCCCTTAAAGCGATCCTTCACTCTGAATAAGAGTCTATCTTATATGTTTCCCACACCCTGTACATACAGATTGCTCACATTAAAAATCATCCTACCTGCATCTACTGCATGTTATGACCCTTTAAACATCCAAGGTGGCGGCCCATGGAACATCAGGCAGCCTGCAAACAGGAAGTGCCTTCTGACTGTGTCGCTCTGCATTCTGGGATTGCTGACCTTTCCCTGACCCCAGCTCTGCTCTGTCTGAGCAAAGCACAGCTATAACCCCACCCCCTGCACTTTATTCCACTCTCCTCTCCTCAGTGTGTGATGCTTCTGAGTCAAGATGGCGGCGCCCGTATCCTAAAGTCCTGAACAGAGTTGCAGCCCAGTGGGGGAAAGAATCATAAGTAAGTGACTAAAAACGTAAAATGTATTAATTTTAGATGCTGGGGAATAGTTTTTTAAGGGTTTGGGCTTTTCAATAAATCACGGTGAAGGTCCGGTTTAACTAGTCCTACTGCACTCCTCAACCAAGACAGCATAGGGATAAAATATTAATACCATCAGTACCAATATACAAAATCAGAACCATCTTCAGTACCGTCGCTCTACAAGTGGTCAAGTCTACCCCTGCCCATGATCTGTACCTGCAATGCTATAGCCTCAGATAAAGAAGGGCTCTGTCCCCTTAAGGCCAGCAGCCCCAGATAGGCTTGGTGTTAGAACGCTCCCACGTCTGGAGATGTGGCCACTCCCGCCCCCATTTGCTGAGGACAGAGCTGTTTTCCAAACATGAATATGCACAGCAAACGGCTCTGATTGGATGAGAGCCCACTCATATGCCTTAGAACCAGTTTAAGGTGTACTGAGCGATCTGGAGGATCTCACACAGTGTGGCATCCTAAATCGGGATGCTCATGGAGCAAGGAACAAAGCCCAGGATAGTCAAAATTCCAGGTTTTGTTTACTTTAAAGAGGAGCTCTAGGACAGGTTGTCTTCATTTTCGAGTGTATCCCCGGAGATCTCCTGGTATTATGACGTTGCCAGCAATCCCGCGGTGCATGCACAGGCTGCATTACCGCTAGTTATTTCTGAATGGCTGGTGTGGGTACGCAGAGGAGCAGGGCCAAAGCCATCATTTCATGGCCCTCCGAGCTCATAGTAATAACGGGCAGGCTGATTCATCACTAACACCGACAGATGAGCGTCTGTAGCAGTCATTTTCAGAGCACCCGCTAGTAGTCGCTGTGCTCGGCTATGGGTCGCTAGTTCATAGCGACTCAGTCGCTGTGCAGCACTGATGAATACATTGTGAGGAGTCTCTATTTGACTAGTACAGCGCTATATGGGAGCGCATGTTAGCGACTGGTCAGTGCGACCGACCCACAACATATTCATTATAAAAACATCCTCACAAATCTCTGGCGCTGAAAAATGCTTGTCTGAAGCCCAGAGCGCAGGAGGCTGTGTGTTTAAAGTCTGTTTTTCAGCATCTATCAACTAGTAACAAAGCGAAAACATATGGAATTACATTGTAACCACATTGTAACATGAACACTTTAAAGAGGACCAACACCCAGGGGTGATCGGCCCGGAAATCTATAAGATTCCCGGGCCGATCACCTCCCACCCCGCGGGACATCCGAGATCGGGATGTCCCGCGGGGTGAAACCCCCCAGAAACCCCAAAAACCTCTTACCTGATCCGCCGCCGCCTCCCGCGCGCCCCTCCAGACGTGCCCGCGCCGGCCCTCTGTGAATGCCCGGCGGGGCCGCGCGCGCCGAGAGTGACGCGCGGGAGGCGGCGGCGGCGGAAGCGGCTTGGACGTTCCTGATCCCCGCCTGGACGTTGGCGGGGATTGGCTGCGGCGTTCACGTGGGAGCGTTGAGAGGTGAGTTTTTTGGGGTTTCTGGGGGGTTTCACACAGCGGGGCACCCCCGATCGGGGTGCCCCGCCGAAGTGGACCAAAACCCAGGATAGTCAAAATCCTGGGTGTTGGTCCACTTTAACGCCAGATCTGTAATGTCATTTCTGCAGAAATATATAAAACATGAAAAAACTGCTTTTTCAATGCCAGAAGAGGTCACAACATTATGAGATTTAAAAAAAAAAAAAAAAAACACAGTTTAAAGAGAAGAAAAGTATCGTCCTTTGAAATGTATGGGAGAGAGATAGGTAGCAAGAGGTCATACCCGGCGCTGTGCAAGGCTGAACGCCGGCGCTGTACGCTGAGGCTGGGATAATGATGAATCGGACGCTACATGGCATTATCCCAGTCGCTCAACAGATTCTGCTTGATAAATGTGTAATTGCGTGCCGTATCTGGCGTTCACCTGTCGCTACCTGTCATTTACAAGGCGCTAAATGGAATGCGACCCAGTGACTGGCTGGTGGCTCTGATATCGGCAGAAAGGTGAGTTTACTGGGGAATTTCACACACAATTTGGGATCCCCCGGGGAGAAGCAATAAAACCTGGGTTTTGTTTCTCTTTAAGTCCAGTACGTTCTACCCCGGGAGCCCCTATCCCCTAGCGTTCAGTGTCTTGCAGCCTTTATTTTATTCCATGTTTAAGCTGCTCCGTGCTGGCTGCACTTGCACAGATTGGCAAAGAGAATAAAAGCTGTAAAAACTCTCCTTTGATAATAAAACACTTTTATGTTTTAAGCTAAACAGCTAAAAGCCTCCTATTCAAAAGACTAAACCACAATAATTAGCCCACTGTAGCCAAGCAGCTGTGAATGAATGGAAGCTGTGAAAAGGAGCTGAACAATTATTATCCAGCACAGGCCACCCGAAAATGGCCTCCAACATATCTACTAAAAGCAACAAGTGCCAATGACATAAACCGGCAGCGTCCACGTCCAAAGGCTCTTTGCTCGTTTCCTGACACTCGTCACTGAATACAAAAGAGAAGAGCATATAGTGTAGGTGAAATAGAGGTGAAGGATTGGATACTTTTTCAGACTGTTATGCCTGCATACAGCCGTGCACCAATAATGAGGCCAGGTGAGGCAGCCACCTCAGGCAGCAGTTTCTAGAGTAAAGTAGGGGCAGCAATCTCAATGGCCTCGATTCAATAAAGATAGAAAAAAATTCTCATGGTAGTAAAAGATTCAATTCATGAGAAAAAAAGCCTGAGAATGTCATGTGTTGCTGAATCACCAGCTAAGAAAACAATGAATGTCAATGGCACTTTTTTACTCCTAAGAAAAGTAGAGAACTGTTTACTCCTTTCTACACTGTAGTAAAAGCTGCCATTGACTTTCATTGTCTTTTTATCTGGTGATTCAGTAACAGTGACATTCTCAGGCTTTTTTCTCATGAATTGAATTTTTTTCTACCTTTATTGAATCGAGGCCAATTCCTAATGTTTTTTTAATACAATCTTTGGTGCTTCAGCAGGAATCTGGGCACCATTGTGTTGTTTTTTTTTAAGCCATTATGTTTTAAGCCATTATGAGCCCCACAATGGTGGGGATGCTGAACCACCAATGAGTGAATGTATTAAAAGAAAATATGGCAGCATGCTGCAATCATATTTAATGCAAAGGTAGTCTACTATTTGGTACAGTGGGTGGGGGGGGGGGATTTCCAGGGAAGCTAGCTTTACCCCGTCTGCAAATGGATGGTACGTCCCATTGATTCACACTAGACAATAATAGAGACAGATAACAAAGAGGATGAGAATAGTGATATAGGAAAACTGATGGAGAGATGAAGATAATGTGAAAGAGAGAGAGAGAGATGGAGGGAACGCAGAACAGAGAAGGGGGAATGAAGAAAATAGAGGATGGAGGTGGAGAAATGTGGAAAAGAAACGGGCAGGCTGATTCATCACTAACGCCAGGATGGGACAGAGATGGCAGGACAGGGATGGATGGGGCAGAGATGGTGGGACAGGGATGGATGGGGCAGAGATGGTGGGACAGGGATGGATGGGACAGAGATGGCAGGACAGGGATGGATGGGGCAGAGCTGAGGGGACAGGGATGGATGGGGCAGAGCTGGGGGGACAGGAATGGATGGGGCAGAGATGGTGGGACAGGGATGGATGGGACAGAGATGGCAGGACAGGGATGGATGGGGCAGAGCTGAGGGGACAGGGATGGATGGGGCAGAGCTGGGGGGACAGGAATGGATGGGGCAGAGCTGGTGGGACAGGGATGGATGGGGCAGAGATGGTGGGACAGGGATGGATGGGGCAGAGATGGTGGGACAGGAATGGATGGGACAGAGATGGCAGGACAGGGATGGATGGGGCAGAGATGGCGGGACAGGGATGGATGGGACAGAGATGGCAGGACAGGGATGGATGGGGCAGAGATGGTGGGACAGGAATGGATGGGACAGAGATGGCAGGACAGGGATGGATGGGACAGAGATGGCAGGACAGGAATGGATGGGACAGAGATGGCGGGACAGGGATGGATGGGGCAGAGATGGTGGGGCAGGGATGGATGGGGCAGAGATGGCGGGACAGGGATGGATGGGACAGAGATGGCAGGACAGGAATGGATGGGGCAGAGATGGTGGGGCAGGGATGGATGGGGCAGAGATGGTGGGGCAGGGATGGATGGGGCAGAGATGGCGGGACAGGGATGGATGGGACAGAGATGGCAGGACAGGAATGGATGGGGCAGAGATGGTGGGGCAGGGATGGATGGGGCAGAGATGGCGGGACAGGGATGGATGGGACAGAGATGGCGGGACAGGGATGGATGGGGCAGAGATGGCGGGACAGGGATGGATGGGACAGAGATGGCAGGACAGGAATGGATGGGGCAGAGATGGTGGGGCAGGGATGGATGGGGCAGAGATGGCGGGACAGGGATGGATGGGACAGAGATGGCGGGACAGGGATGGATGGGGCAGAGATGGCGGGACAGGGATGGATGGGGCAGAGATGGCGGGACAGGGATGGATGGGGCAGAGATGGGACAGGACAGGGGTGGATGGGGCAGAGATGGGACAGGACAGGGGGCAAAGAGAAGAGAAATAAAGTTTGTGTGCACCTTGCAATGCCACTTCCCACCCGTGCCCTACTTCATATTGCAATGTTAGGTTCCAGGGAGCCATGACACTGGTTGGGAAACTAAACACTACATCACGATCAAGTAAAGGAGGCAACTCTGAGCACGGAAACATAGAAGCAATTGAGTGCAGGGCTGTCAGGGCAGGGTCCAGAAATCTGGCGCCGAGGTCCACATTCGGTCCCCGGTCCACTAGTAGAGTACCACCGGGATAGAGAAATATGTAATAGACAGGAAAACAGAAGGAACAGCATAGGAATGGGATGAAGATGCCTGTGCAGGTGTTGAGTAGGTAAAGGGATTTTAGTAGTCTATTTAGGGGTACCTGAATTGTGCCCCCCTACAGATAGTTTAGGATGTCGCCCTGTGTGACCACACATCTTGCACACCCCAAATGCCGGCCATGTTTGCAATAACTTCCTGCAGTTTATCCGCTGGCTAAGAATACAATGTCGATGTGAATTCGTTTTATGAGCAGGGGCGAGCCATAATGTGACCTGGAATTTATGGAGCTGCACTGTAATAACACATGCAGAGCGGCACCTGCTCACTACAAAGTGTCCCTGGAATGGATTTTCCCGGGCTGGCAGCTATAGGCGGGATGCTGATGTGAAAACATTAGCGGTGTAAAAGCATAAAACACTTGACAAAGAAGAGATGATTTGTGGCTCTGTAGATACAAGCTGTTATATGTATGCACAATGCCCAGGACGAAGCCATTACTTCACCACAATAGACACTGAATGCTGCATTCTAGATATAAAACACTATTGTTATGCTTAAAGGGACAGTCCAGGTGTTAGAGAATGGATTTACAATGTGACCAATCTAATCTTATCTGATCTTATCTAGTTTCATTTTAATCATATATATATATATAAGAATCTCTATTCACTATAAGAATTTGTGGTCAGCAGAGTCCTTGAAAATGCAAGCCAGTGTATATAGGCCCTTATTTATGAAGGAATAGCGACAGGTAGCGACTGGTGAGCGACCGGTAATGACGGGCCCCGCCACGAGAACGCCGGCTCCCCACCACAATCACACATTTATCAAGCCAATCCTGCTTAGCGACTGAGATAGCGCCATATAGCGACTCATTCATCATTATTCCAGCCTCAGCCCACAGCGCCAGCGTCCGACCTTGAACAGCGACAGGTATGACCTCTCGCTACCTGGCGCTCTCCAATGCATTTCAATGGAACAATCTTTAAATATTCATAATTAATTGTTATTAATTTTTTTTTTTTTAATGTGAAAAATTCTGTGACCACTTCTGCCATGTTAGGAAAAAATTCTCATGGCAGTAAAAAATTCAATTAATGAAAAAAAGCCTGAGAATGTCACTGTTACTGAATCACTAGATACAAAGACAATGAAAGTCAATGGCAGCTTTTACTACAGTGTAGAAAGGAGTAAACAGTTCTCTACTTTTCTTAGGAGTAAAAAAGTGCCATTGACTTCAATTGCTTTTTGCTTTGCTGATTCAGCAACAGTGAAATTCTCAGGCTTTTTTTCTCATTAATTGAATATTTTACTACCATGAGAATTTTTTTCTCCCTTTATTGATAAAGGTGGTAGTAAAAGATTCAATTCATGAGAAAAAATCCTGAGAATTTCACTGAATCGAGGCCTATGTCCTTAAACCGGACCTTCACCATGATTTATTAAAAAGCCCAAACCCTTAAAAAACTATTCCCCAGCATCTAAAATTAATATATTTTAAGTTTTTAGTCACTTACTTATTATTCCTCCCCCCACTGGCCTGCAACTCTGTCCAGGACTACTGGTGGGCGGGTTATAGCTGTGCTTTGCTCAGACAGAGCAGAGCTGGGGTCAGGAAAAGGTCAGCAGTCCCAGAATGCAGAGCAGCAGAGTCAGAAGGCACTTCCTGTTTGCAGGCTGCCTGACGTTTCATGAGGCACCATCTTGGATGCAGTAGATGCAGATAGGATGATTTTTAATGTGAGCAATCTGTATGTACAGGGTGTGGGAAACATATAAGATAGGCTCTTATATAGAGTGAAGGACCGCTTTAAATGTTTCCTCTGCTTGGCTATATTGGTCTCGGGACAAACAGAGATGGCCTAGAAGAAGGATAAGATGCTTGTGTATGTGTGTCTGTGTGTTCTTCAAATGACATGGTCAATTTCCTCGATACAGGTCTCGTAAAGGAAACAAATGGCATCTACTTTCCAGGCCAGTATAAAATAATAAGGTATGTGGAACCTTGTGAAGTGGGTTTGTACTTGGTGCACCACAGAACGCTTCAGGGATCCAGAAGCAGGATCGGATTAGGCCTCCGAGCAGAAGCCGATTGAAGCCCCCAATCTGTAACTGTAAATGAATCGCTGCCCTTGTTAACAAGTGGTGGTGGCTTAGGGGAGGTGTCCTGGTTTGCACTCTCTAATATGAGTCTGCCCAAAAGAATCAGCTCCATTACAGTGTGTTAATGCGCAGAGGAGTAACTAGGGTTTCTGGCATCAAAGATTCAAAATGGCGCCCCCACCTGTGCTCAGGCCCCCCTGATCTGCTGCACCTGGGACACGTGCCCCACCTGCCCCCTAGCTACACCTCTGTAATGCGTAACATTAATGTTCTAAACCAGCAGCTCCCAAACTTTTTTTCGGGAAGTACCACTTTCTATTTTCCATTTAGGTCAAGTGCCACCTGGGTGGTGTGTCAGTCACCTAAATGTATGGTTAGAACACACAAAACATCAATTAAAATGAATGAAATGCACAAAAATAGTTTTAATCTCCTTCTGGAGCAGTTTTGTATTTATGGAGCAGATCAGGCTTTGGGTAAGTATAGATAGCAACAAACTGGGTTTGGGTACTGTCAGGGAACCGCGGGTCACGTGATCCAACTATAAACCAGGGACCTCCGTACACACAGACCGCATTCCCCAAAACCCTTTGTCCGAGTTCTCCTATCAGAGACACCAGGCCCAAAGCCTGCGGACACACAGATTCTTGGTTTAAGGCAAACAGATCGCTCAAGTTAAAATTTAAGTTTTAATGCTATAAGCACACTAGGCAGTGATAACAAACATTTGGCTATGAATATGAAATGATACAGATGATACAAAATGTTGTTCTGAGACGGTTACAGGATAGAGTGAGTTACACAGAGAAATAATAGTCAGTTACCTTAGTATGCAGTTGCAGAGTAGTGGTGATGGGGCTCTCACAAGAGGTAAGTGAAGAGCTGTGTGGGTGGACACCTCCAGCACATGTGAACTGTGACCTCTCCAGATAAGTGACCCATGCCTGGCTCAGGGTTACCCTATTTATGCGGCAAGACCCCTCCACCCCCTCCCCACTGTTCTGGGGCTCGCTTCAGCCCCTAAAACCCTTTAGGGGTTATAACTTGGAGCAGGGAGGTTGTATGGCTTTGGAAGCGGTACCAAACGATCAAGCTGGTCCAGAAATGGGGCCCCTAAGTGGGTCAGAACCTTAGATCTTCATTTCCGTTTCACCGGGCTTGGTGACAAAGGAAAACTATGTCCACATGCACTTTTGTGAGCTGGTTATGATTCTGTACCTAGTTTGGTGCTGGGACACATGGTGGCGCCGCTATGGTCCGATTTGTGTTGGTGCCGCTTGTCTGCGGCTCCCATCTGTGATGTGACAAATTCACAGCCAGGGGTCCAGCCAGCTGCAGACCACGCGGAGTCTTCTCAGACTAGAAGTGTGAGGATTGCCAGTCTGTGATCTGCCCTGCTTAACCTGTAAATGCTAATTCCTTTTCCTGAGTGCATATTGATGACTAGGAGGGAAATAAAGGGGAACTCCAGACTTGTATATGTGAGTTTTCTGCACTTAAGCTGGATCGTTCCTTCACAGGTACAGGTCATTCAGCAACCTTGTTGAGTACCACCTGATGGGATGTCAAGTACCACCAGTAATACTAGTACCACTAGGTGGAGAACCCCTGTTGTATAACCAGAAAGGAAGTTTATGTCATCACCTTTTATCCCCAGCCCAGTGCCCCAAAACAGCCTGTGTTTCTTTTTTTACTAAAGTCTTTGCCCAATGTTCATAACAACACAAACGGGATGCAGTTGTCTGTATTGCTCCCTTGCCAAGCTCCCTGATGCTGTCCAGTGATGATACACTAGGTTAAAGTGGACCAAAAATTCAAAAAAGCAAGTTCAGTAAATTGCAGTCTTAAAGCCCCACACTGGCAATCAGTGACATAAACTATTTGAGTGGGCTTAACTTCATGCAGATGTTATGGAATGGCAGGCAGATTCTATGCTGCATTGGAGCATCCATCTTGCCACATACATGAGTCCAGCTTCTGAAAACCCCACAGTCAAAAATGCGTCATATATCAGTGCAATCCTCCTTTGTTTCTAGTAGAAAGCCACCAGTTGTGATGACTCATTGCTCTGCTGCACAGCTGAAACAGTTGCAACTATTTTGAAGATACATATGTTTACACTGACTGAATGTTGGGCGGTAAATCCAGATTCAGATGCGAACAGTGATAAAGAAACATTGTTGCAGCTTTACACACACACACACACACACACACACACACACTCCCTCTAGCAGCTGGTTATTCAGTGTGTGTGTTTATATAACATAATACACCAGCTTCCCGTGTTTCTGAGGCAATTATCTCTCAGTTTGGTGTGGGCTGCTGCTGCCACAGCTCTCCCCTAATGCTTATGTGTGTGACAAGATAGCCCCTCCGATGCAGTTCTGCAGCAAAGAATTGCCTGTTATTCCAGAGTTATTCCTGCATGGAGTTAAGCCCTCTCAAAAAAGTATTTGATTGGAGCAATTTACCAAACTTTCTTTTTTTGAATTTTGGTCCACTTTAACCCTTTAAACGCCAAGCACGTAACTCTTGTGTGGTTGCCTCTCCTGCCGTTAATTGCCAAGCATGTGAGAGTTACGTACCTGGCTTTCCCTCCTGCTATTGGCCACAAAGCCCAGGGGGGAAGAAGAGCCTGGGGCCAAGGAGGCTATGCGGGCTTGAGGCCTGCGGTGCTGGGAGCCACGGAAGCTGGCCTCTGCGTCCTGGTCTACAAGCCTCCATAGCAGGTCCTTGTGTTGGTAATGCTGGGTAGAAGAGGCCCCACCCCATTTTGGGGGGATTTTTAAGGGCTTTTAACCCTTTGTCTCCTGTCATCCAGCAGGTATAAAAGACTTCCAGGAGCAGCAAGAGAGCAGAAGCCAGAGTGGTTGGCATAGGACAGTGCTCAGGGATGGATCGGAGGTAAGTATTAAAAAAAAAGATCAAATATTTTCCTCTTATGTGTCTGTGTGTTTTGACATGTGTGCTTTAGACCATATATGCTCTTCTGAAGTTTGCATACTGGCCTTCGTTTATTTTTGAATCCTGGTGGTTGTTCCATGTAGATGGCTTCCGTTAACTCGCTGTGTAGAAACGCAGTTCAGAATGTTTCACTTGCATTTTCCTTGTGGCAGCTACTGTCAGCAAAGTCCTTATTGTAGCATGTTTCACTACTGGACCAAATGTATCATCATAGTCCTCTCCATATATTTAGGTATATCCCTTGGCTACGAGTCTTGCTTTGTATTGTTCAACTGTGCCATCTGTGTTTCTACTTCACTTTAAAAGTCTAGTCACAGCCCATGGCTTTCTTTCCAGGTGGTAGTTCTTTAAGTGTCCATGTTTTAGTGCCATGCATGGATTTTATTTCTTCCTTTGCAGCCTTTATCTATTTACTGACTTCCCCTTCTGAAAGTTGAATGGGATGCCCTAGATGCCAAAAGGGGGGAGAAGGTAAGTATATGCAAGTGAACAAAAGGGGGTGGGAGCAGCTCAATCCCTCTTATTTATACGAGATTGTTCCTTCATACAAGATTATTCTTATTATATAACCCCTTATCATCCAAAATCATTATTATATATCCTCTTATCATCCAAAATGATTATTATTATATATCCTCTTATCATACAAAAATATCATTATTATAATTTAGGGCCTGGGAACTAACCCAGTTTAACCCTCTCATCATCAATCTCATCTGATTATTCAGCACCAAACATGTCTAGCTATGTGGAAAGACAGAGATTTGGTTGCATATATCTGCAGATACATGTGGAAGCCACACTGCCCCGACAAGGCACTCTGTATTTAGTGTGGTCCCTACTCTTAATTCTGAGTCCCCAATGTTGGGACATGCAATGCAGACAAATATCTGAGAGCTACTCACCTGGGAAGCAGCCAGCCTCCCTTTAGAACACTTCACAGGGAGGAATCCATATTAACTGAATTCCCCCCTGCTTATGCTCATGGCAATTCAAATGAACAAAAGGGGGTGGGAGCAGCTCAATCCCTCTTATTTATACGAGATTGTTCCTTCATACAAGATTATTCTTATTATATAACCCCTTATCATCCAAAATCATTATTATATATCCTCTTATCATCCAAAATTATTATTATTATATATCCTCTTATCATACAAAAATATCATTATTATAATTAGGAACAATCTCGTGTAAATAAGAGGGATTGAGCTGCTCCCACCCCCTTTTGTTCAAGTATATGCAAGGACATGTAGACTACCATGGAATGCCCTAGATGCCAGCAGGGGCAAGAAGGTAAGTATATGCTAGGATGAGCAGACTACCATGGGATGGCGGGAAGCACAATAAAATAACTGGTTACAACAAAAACCAGTGTACGCTGGAAAGCTATGCAAGGACAAGGCACACAAGAACAATGGGCTCCACAGCAAGTTATGTCAGAAAACAGGCTTTGGAAACTACTTTGGCTGCAAATACTGTAAATACTCGGCTAAACCGTTTGCGTATGCAAAGCAAATATGGCCACCTACGCATGAACAAACTTTTCTTGGAACACCTGTAAATCATACAGGCAAACACAATTTTCCAGTTCCCGAAAAAAATTAGCATTCATGGGCAAGCTCTGAATCAGGCCAATATTGGAGGAAGAAACTGGTTTTACTGACATCTACAGTCATTACAATAAAACTGCAGTCCCTCCATCAATATATATGCGATGCACATAATAAGCTGAAGCTGTTGTATCTCCAACATGTCTTATAAAGAAACCTGTTTGGAAATGTTTATGGACTGTGGCTGCCTTTTTTTTTGTCCTACCAAGTGGACCTGCATTTAACAGTGCTTCAGCATTTGGATTCATGCTAGGAACTGAGTGAGTACCATCTCATCCCCTGCTCCAGACCCTGGGAAAATCTCCTCTCCTAGCATGGCCCTGTCTAGGGGTCACTTTCCATACGTTTCCCAAAAGCTTAGTTATATAGAACATCCCAAATACTATGAGGCAGATTAAGCTCCATGTATTACTTACCATTTGAGCGTCTATGTAGTGGCGCTAGTGGACGCTGCAAGCGGGTGTCTGGCGCTATAACCTAGCATAGCGGCTGGACAAGTGACGCTGTAGTATCCTGTCCAGCATTGATAAATGTGATGTCTGGAGGGTGCTGTAGAAGCTCTCTCCCTGAATAAATGCTTATGTAGTGCCCCGATAGGTAGAGCCAGTTAAGTTTGTCTGACACTCGGCGCTGAAGCACGTATTTTAGAAAATCAAACACAAAACCAGCACCATCGCTCTAAAACTGGGCGCTCTAACATCAAGTGCCGGACGCTATATGAAAAAAGTCTGTTTCCCAACACATATACACCAGCACCAGAGCAAAAACATATGGAATGACAATAGGCTCGATTCAGAGATATATTCGTCTGGACTTTCGTAGCTGTCTGTGTATGTTTTTGTGTGTGTTTGTCATTTTTTGGGGTTTTTACGTTCCATTTTCCATTCGTACGTTAGTTTCCGCTAGTGCGTATATGCGCTTTCGATGGACGAATCTAAATCTGATCATTTGCGTTAGTTCGGCTCATTTTCGGATCTAAATCTGTGTTACTTCAGATAACTTACGTTATTGGGATGGGTTTCCGTGTGATTCAGAGACCTGATTGCCGATGGACCTCCGATGCCGATGGACCTCCGCCCTATAAAACGGATTCTTTACACTTACGGGACCTTTGAGGACTCAGATTTCTATAGTTGAACATGTTTTGCGGCTATGTGGAGGAGTCTGAGCGCCTTCAGCTTTAAGGCATTGCATGTATCAGCATGGCCGAGGCCATAAATTGTATAGCAATGCATACCTGAATCAATACATTTCATGTATGCCTTATAAAAGCATTTTAATGCTGACCTTAATTAGTCCTTACCACATGTAAACCTTTATTTTCCCACACATCCATATAATTGGTACATTTTTTGAGACTTATGTCCTTTGTGAATTATATTTGGATTGTTGAACTTGAATCTTAATTTGTTGTTGAAGTTATTGTTTTAGTTGATTACCTTTGCTTTGTGTAATTATTTTATATTTGGTTGCAGGAACCGCAAGATGTGCCACTCGCACAACATACAAGCAGTGTTTGGACCGGATATGCGATTCCTCAGTGTTCTTGCAGGGCATCCAGGGTCGTCCCATGATGCTTATATATTGCGGAGCTTATTTTGTCAGTTTGAGTCAGGAGAATTATCTGGTGGATGGCTCCTGGGTAAGTTTGCTCACATTCCATCAATCCTTTTTCACTATATGGCAATGAATATAGTTGATGACCCATGTCTTAACCTATGGCTGTTTTTAGCCCTTGATGACATGTTAAACAATATTGTAGCTTAGAATATGTATTTTATGTTAGTATTTTTAAATTCTTTCAGGGGATTCTGGATATCTGCTTCTGCCCTTGCTCCTGACGCCCGTTCTTCACCTGCAGAATGCGGACCAGGAGTTCTATAATCGGGCCCTCTGCAAAACCTGGGCCGTTGTGGAGAGGGCCTTCGGGCTTTTGAAGTACAGATTTAGGTGTTTGGACCATACAGGGGGGGCACTGCAGTATGACCCTAACAAGGTTATACAAAAAATTTATTTTACATTTTTTAACAGGGACCACATGTGCCAGAGTGGCACAACTGAGTGTCAGGGTCCTTCAGTTGGTGGGCGAGATGCAGGAGCTGCGCGACTCATTGGGGGAAGAATGTTATGTGGCCTGCTATTGCTATGTACCGTATTTTTCGCCCTATAAGACGCACTTATTTTTCCCCAAAAGTGGGGGAAAAATGTCCGTGTGCCTTATCGGGCGAATGTAAAAAAATAAATAAATAAATAAAAAATAAAAAAAAAAAACTCACCCGTTCCCAGCGCTCCCGTGTTGCCTGTCACACTGCGGGAGCCCAGAGGAGTGGCGGGGGCTCTGTCCCGGCACCGCCGCTGCGATGACACATGTTATTTTAAAAATTTAAAATATGTTAAAAGTTTTATATTAAAAAAAAATACATAGAAACAAAGTTGTAAATTTGTTGAAACAATTTTACTTAAAAAAAAAGGCACTTGAAAAATGCCATTTAAGATTATTAAAAAAAAAAAGTGTCATTTCCTTTTCTAAATACATTCATTAAGGGTTGGTTACCACAAAACGAATGCAAAATTTTTATATATATGGTTTTCACATAGTGAATGGCGTTCACCTGACGCTATGCTGTACTACGTGGCGTTAGCGTTTCTTAAATAACCCCCTATATTTACACCCTATCCAGATTGCCAGGTGACACAATCTATTCTAATTGACTGGTTTACCCTGGCAATATATTCTGAATGGAGAGCCTGGGCATGCGCCATGGGATTACCAGAGAGGTAAGAATACTTGGCTTCACCAAGGGTTTTGACCAAATACATAGGGCCTTATTCATGAAGGGATAGCGGCAGGTAGTGCCTGTACAGCGGCAAGTAGAGTCATGTGGACGCCGGCCATGGCACGCAATACATTTATGAAGGCAATTCTGGTGAGCGCCTCTTACAGCGACACATAGTGACCGATTCATCATCACAGACGGCTCAGCAGTTCCCTGCGGCGCTCTGGCTTTCAGAGTGCCTGGTATTACCTGTCGCTCCTGTCGCTCTCCCATACATTTCAATGGACGTTACTTTTCTTAGGTTTAAACAGGGTTTTCTTTCAATTATTTTTTTTTTGGTTTTGTATCATTGTGTGACCTCTCCTGGCCTATTTAAATACATTTTGGGAAACTACTTTGATTTTTTATATTTTTTTGCAGAATTGTCATTATAGGTCTGGTATTAAAATGTTCATGTCACAATGTAATTCCACGTGTTTTCGCTTTGTTACTAGTGGATATGTGTTCAAAAACGGACTTTATTCACACAGCTTCTGGCGCTCTGGGCTACAGCGACACAATTTTGAGTGCCAGCGCTGTGTGAGGCTGTTTTTGATGAATATGGTTTGAGTCGCTCACACTGACCAGCCGCTACCGTTCGCTCCCATATAGCTCTGTACTGGTGTTATATAGCGACTCACACATCAAATTCATCAATGCCGGCAATGTTACTACAGCGATTGAGGCGCTCTGTAATAGCGACTCATGGCCCGATCAGAGCGACCACTAGCGGTCGCTCTTAGCGCTGCTGTACAGATGCTCATCTGCCGTTACCTGGCGCTAGTAATGAATCAGCCTGCCCGTAATGCAGACCAAAACACATGTGAGTGAAAAATCTGGGTTTTGGTCGACTTTAACTGGAATTTATTAAGGAAAACTTCAGAAGACACTGAGGCCCTTATTTAACAAGGGATAGCGACAGGTAGACACTGGTGAGCGGCCGGTAATGACGGGCCCCGCCATGGGAACGCCGGCTCCCCACCACAATCACACATTTATCAAGGCAATCCTGCTTAGCGACTGAGATAGCGCCATATAGCCACTCATTCATCATTATTCCAGCCTCAGCCCACAACGCCAGCGTCCGACCTTGAACAGCGACAGGTATGACCTCTCGCTACCTGGCGCACTCCAATGTATTTCGATGGAACAAGCTTTAAATATTCATAATTAATAATTATTTTTTTATTTTTATTTTTTTTAAATGTGAAAAATTCTGTGACCACTTCTGCCATTTTAAATAATTTTTTTAAGGTAAAAAAAAAAATGTACAGAATTGATATTACAGGTCTGATATTAATGTATTCATATTACAAAATTATTTTAAAAACTTGCTTTTTTTGGTTTCCAAAAATATGGTTGTTTGGGGGTTAAAAAACTACTTTTAACCCATCGCCGCCAGCGCTCTGGGGTTTAAACAAGCATTTCACAGCGCGAGAATTTTTTGAGCGTGATTTGTTAATGAATATGGTGGGAGCCGGTCGCTATGACCAGTCGCTATCATGTGCACCCATACATTGCGGAACCTGTCAAATAGAGACTCCTCACCCAATATTCAACATTACGGCAAACCGACTGAGTCGCTATCAACTACCGAACAACGGCCAAGCACAGCGACTACTAGCGGGCGCTCTGAAAATGCCGTTACAGTCGCTCAACTGTCGCTACCTGCCGCTGTTAATGAATCGGCCTCTGAATCTACTGTATCAAATGGCTCATGTGGCATCCCTGAGGACTGAAGCCTGGCATTGTGGTTGGACGTTGAAGACTCATTATTTTTTATCTATCTCTGTGATTAAAATCAGAACACATTGATCGGCGCAGAGCTGGCTGCCATGGCAACTGTTTTTTTACTGCCTCCCACATATTTTGACCAAACAGCATTTAACATAAAAAAGAAAATCACAGGTAAGCAGAAAATACGGATGACGCTCGTCAAATCGCGGGAAAGGTAAAGCGGCGGTGGTTCATTATCCCGGGTGTACGGTAACATTTCTTATTTGCTGACAAAAGAACGCCAGGCAAATTGGCTGTCATCACACGTCACGTGAGTTATGTTTTCTAACGCGCTGCCATTTTGACGGCCCGCCGGCCTGACAGATACGAGCTGATCACCGGAGGACGGGAGACAAGAGAGTCAGAATGACGGAAGGTTTTATAAGCTTCATAAATATGTATGCAAGGCTTTTCACAGCAAATTGATAAATGAAGGCAAAGGAAACGGAAGGAGATAAGCGGATTAGGAGGCGGCTGAATGGACATTTTATGCTTGATTTGCCTTCGGGAAATAATCCGCTCTTCAAGTGTTCATTAGAACTGTCATTACTTATATATGTTTGTAACGCGAGGCATCCACTCATAGCAAATCAGCAACGGCAGATCTATCACTTTGACGCGATAAAGGCGAGATAATCAAACACACCTAATAGCTTGATTCTTTCTATGGCTTTATCACAACAGACCTTCAACTTATCTCAGTAAGGTCTTGGTCCCCTCGACCGGGCCAATGGTGGAGCTGTGAGTAGTGAGGGGAGTTCTTTGACCCTAGGGTTACCGTGTCAATTGGTAATGTCCAGAAAATTTGGCCACTTCTCCTTGATTGTCATTGGTTGTTGGATTCGGGACAGCCTCTGATCAAACATTACACAGTCA
The DNA here is from genome assembly GCA_027917425.1 of Gastrophryne carolinensis. Lineage (NCBI taxonomy): Eukaryota > Metazoa > Chordata > Amphibia > Anura > Microhylidae > Gastrophryne > Gastrophryne carolinensis. The sequence goes on from CM051235.1 coordinate 597,691,011, forward strand.
TTGCGTTTAGTACCATACTTCTGAGGGAGGGTCCTTCTGTCCGTCTATCCGTCCATCTCCCGAAGTTTTAGTATAGTAAAACAAAGGGGCGTTTTTTTACAAACATATATATATATATATATATATATATATATATCTTAACCAATCACAGAGTACAAGCCACATAGTATACATGACGTCATTTTTTCACATTCCTATACATCAGCGTATGTACGCTTGATAAGAGCATGGCGGCTGTTCTGCTAGTGTCTAAGCCGAGACAAGCTTCTATATATACATTTAGCTTCAAGGATAAACTTACAATTTAAAACTTAAGACAGTTTACAATTTAAAAACATAACTCTGCTTACAATACTATAAATTATATTAATATAGATTGGAATTGGATTAGTCAAGTTTATTTCCTTATCAGTCATGAGGTGTGGTTTGGGTGAGGGACACTTACTCTCTGCATCTTCTCCTCCCATGTAAATATCAGCCACCCATCCTTAGCATCTTTATGTTGCTGGGGATGCAGCTGCTCGTGCTCCCGATTGCCATAAACAGCCATTAGCCAAGCATCTGATTGAACGACAGCCCATGCATGCGCTGTTTTTTGGCGCGATTTGGGGGTTTTCACACAGTGGGGCATCCCAAATCAGGATTGTTCCTTCCAGCCTGGATGATTTTAAAAATACAGAATAAAATGAATGTTTTAATCTATGGAAGTTGGAGTCACTGAGTACCGTGCATCTAAACAATCCAGTGGAGTAGGTATGTGGGCTGGGCTGTATATGTACTTTTGCGGGGATGCGGCCGCAGCTCGACCCATGCACCGTTGGACCGGGATGCAAGGTAAGTGAATGGGGTGACCTGGGGGGTTTCACACAGCGGGGCATCCTGATTTTGGATGTCCAGAGGGGAGGGAATCGATCGGCCCAGGGATTTAATAGATTCCCGGGCCGATCGCTCTGGGCTTTAATAAGATCAGGAGCAGAACACCCCAGGAGCCCCACCACTCACCTACTAAACTTGCTGAGAGTTTCAAATGACCAGTTTTATGAAATCCCTAAGCATTCACCTTGTCTGTGCAGAAAAATAGTTCTTCTATGAAGGACTACCCTACTCTACTTTCCTTCCTCTTCTCCCTTTCTATCTTATAACTCACATTTCTCCCTTTACTTTCCCCTCCCTTCTCACTGGAGGTGGAGGGGGCAACCCCAGTGGAGCCCTGTGACCTGATCTGAATCAAATGTTAGAGGCTGAGGAGCCCCAATGCATTCACTCCATGAAAGGGTACTAATTGCTAGTTACTGCAGCAGGTTGCAAAGAGTTGCCTTAAACAGATAATTGATCAGTTACAACTGAAATATTATGTACACACCTGATTCTATGCATTGCTTAGATTAACTTATCTGAGGGTTGTCTCTTAACTGTATCAATAAAGTTTGGATTTAAAAAAATCTTGGATTTTGTTCCACTTTAAAGAACTATGCCACTGGTGCCCCTACAATCAGCTGACAGGGGAGCCAATTGGAACTTCCAGAGGGGCTTTATAAGGAAGCTTCTGACATCAGTATGGCACCAGAAGATTCTCATGTTTCTCCTTAAAGAGGACCATCAGACCTAAAATAAAAAGAGGGCCGGTTCCCCCCATCGGCCCCTACTTGTCGCTTGGACGTCGCGACTGCCTGCTGCTGTGATATCCGGCTGCTTCAGGGCCCGATCCTCACCCTGCCCTCCACTTAGCCGTTGTCCACTTAGCTGTCACTAACTTACTCTTGCAGGATTTTGGGTGGCTCCATTGCATCCTATTTATGGGCACTGTGCAGGCTCAAGATCAGGGTTCGCGCTCAGTGCCTGATGGGATGCAAGATGGCGCCCCCCTTCGGAAAGGTTGCCTGGAAACTGAGGGACTCAGAAGATGGATCCTCTGTTGAGGTGAGTAAATACTGCCCAAAGGTAAAACCGGAGGGGGGCAGCAGATCGGTGAGATTTGGGGGAGGTTTTAACCTTCCCCGATGTTCCACTCTAAAGACATAACTCTTGATCCTCCCGTTCTCGATTCAGGCTGTACACTTTAACCTCTGCTTGTTGATTATCTTTCAAGAATGGATTACTGGTGTAAGGCAGAGCTCCTCTTTAAATACTAAGATTGTATCTACTGACACCTTTAGGCCTCCCATAGTCCCACCCAGTCAGGTGTCACCAATGGACCAGGACACACATCTCAAATTCTGAGAATGAAACTACTGCAACATCAGTCTGGTTCTGTCTGGTTCTTGTTTGTCCGGCATTCCCTCCAAAGTCAGAGTGGCCTTTTACCTACTTATCCAATAGATGTATATGAAGCCTGTTATTCCCTATGAGGGTGGTCTCTCTTCTGCCATCTAGATTCCAATACTACAACTGCTTACCTATTCCCCTTTTAGTTCATGGAGATTAACTGACTAATTTACTAACTCTCTTACCCTCTCTTACTCTCTACTAACTCTCTGATTATCTGTTGATTAATATGAATATTAATATAAATTGGCCCCTCACACAACACCAGCTATGAAGAGTCAATTAATATTCCCAATGTAGACTCTTTAGAGGCTTGACAATCCAAAGAAGTAAAGGAAAGCGATAATATTGGAATAAAAGATCTTCATTGAGCACATATACAGAGTAGAATCAACAATAATACAAAAGACAGGGTATCACTAAATACACAGTTGAGGTTATTATGCCGACTATACATAAAGTCCTGTGCAGAGAAAGATAGTGAGGACAATTATGCACAGATTCATACATGTAGAAAAATGACAGGTTCAATGACCCAGCAACGCAACATAACTTGAAACGGGGAGGCCGATTCATTAATAGCGCCAGGTAGCGACAGATGAGCGACTGTAGCGTGATTTTTTCAGCGCCAGCCAGTATTCGCTGTGCTTGGCCGGCGTTAGCTTGATGACAGCGACTCAGTCGGTGTGCGGTAATGTTGAATACGGGCTGGGGGGTCGCTGTTTCACAGGTCCAGCGTTGTATGTGAGCGCCTGACAACGAATGGCCAGAGCGAACGGCTAGCTTCATATTCATTAACAAATCCATTCCTTGTTTAAACCCCAGAGCGCTGGCGGCGATGTGTATTAACTAGTTTTTAACCCCTAAACAACCATATTTTTTGGATGTAACATTATACATGTTTTTAGAATCATTTTGTAATATGAATACATTAATCTCAGACCTGTTAGATCAATTCTGCACAAATTTTTTTTTAATTTTTTTTTACTTAAAAATAAATCCTAACATTGCAGAAGTGGTCTCCGATTTTGTGACATTAAAAAAAAAAAAAAAAAAAAAAATAAAACCAATTAATTATGAATAATTATAGATTGCTCCATTGAAATGCATTGGACATCGCCAGGGAGCGACAGCTCATACCTGGCGCTGTGAGGGAATTTGCAGCGGCGCTGTTCGGTCCAGGCGGCTTCATGATGAATGCCGCGCTAGCCGTCGCTCTCGCCGGCGCTAGCCTCATTTTGCTTGATAAATGCGTCATTGTGACCGCCGCCGGGCGTACTTGAGTCGGTAGTCGCCGTTAGCTGCCGCTACCTGGCGCTCGTCAGACACTACCTGGCGCTATCGCTTGATGAATAAGGGCAATAGTTACCCTCGTCCCTCTGCTCTTCCCCTGGTTCCTTCTCTCAGGTTCCTTCTCTAAGCCTAGCAAAAGGCCTACTTTCTTATACCCCCTGCCCCCCCCCCCCCCCACGGCATGGCACTGAATTTGATAACCCCTTTATTTCACATCCCAGTTTAATTGCTGCCAAACTCTTGTTTACTGGCAGGCTGATTCATTACTAACGCCAGGTAGCGTCAGATAAGCATCTGTACTGTGGTGCTAAGAGCGATGCTAGTGGTCGCTCTGATCGCCCGTCAGTCACTATAACAGAGCGCCCCCGTCGCTATATTAACCTGCCCACCATTGATGAATGTGATGTTTAGCAGTCGCTATGAAGCCACTTTACATTAGCTAACACAAATCTAATTGTGTAGTGGATTGTTTAAACCAGTTTTAATGCTAAAATGTTATGTGATAGTAATATTGTCAATGATAACATTGCCAATATTTTTTGGGGTTTTATGTTGGTTATGTTTTATTTTTTTTTTTTAATTCCAAAAAATTACCGACACAAATGTTAATATAAACAATAAAAATATTTATTCAAATATTCTTAAAATGGCCAACATGGGCTTAAAGATTAGGCTAAACGCCAACTCTAAATCCCCCCACCCTATGACTTTTTCTTCTTCCCCAGCAGCATGAGTCTTGTCCTTTGGACATACTGCCACAGTCTGCGATGCTCCATAGTGCAAGCTGTATGGAAATAAAAATATATTTAAGTGCCACAGTACCCAAAAAACTTTACATACTTATGAAAGGAGTAAATGTGGTTTAAGTAAGTCATATGATTTTAACATATTTTAACCCTTAAACAACATCCAAGTTATTCAAATAAATCTAATGGCCAAAAAAAAAATCCCCTGTTCTAGATTATCCACCCTAGTAACCCATTATAATGTACCTACTACTCCTGTCCCTTTTTAATATAAAATTCTGCACCTATTCAATTTAGATTTTGGTAGTGAAGTGTAGTGAATTTAGATAGTGAAGGTAAAATAGTCTGAATAATAAAAAATCTTCAAATAATCTACAGCTGTTTTTTTTTTTTTTTACAAAACAAGTTACATTAGCAGACCTATCAAACTAGCATGCTTACATGCAATTATGAGTGATGTTTGCAAATACAGCTTCTCAATGTCTAATAGTAAACAGCAGACTGTCTCTAACATTAGTTCAAGTTAATGTACACAACCATTTTTTAAAAATGTGTCGGGAAGAGAATTTGGGATACTCACCATCGCAGCTGTGGCTTTGGTCCATGCTGCTGGAGGTTCCTGGAGCAGGGGTGGGGAGAATTAAGACCGGGTCCATCTGTGTGGAAACATCTGTAATGATAAAAAGAAACACAAACGATCATAAGGACAATGTATGTGATGTTTTAATAGGCATCAACAAGTATTAGTTATAATCATAGCATAATCATACTTGTGGATATTTACTTGGCCATGTGTTTGTTTAAAAAGGCCAACTTTGCATACCACAAGTTCTATACACATTATTTCATGATTTAGGGGTACAACAGTAGAGGAGCTAATGTGAAATAGGCCACATGGGCCCGTCACTAAAATAAAAGGTATTGGGCCCATTCAAATATTATATATGTGAATATACATATTTTTAATCTAATGTATATAATATTAAAAACAGCTCTTACCACTACTATGCCCGAGTGCAAGATCTGCAGCATAGCTGGTGGAGGTGCCGGCTTATTGATGCCCTGTAACTAAGGTATAGTTTGAAAGCAAAATGTAAATACCAACAAGATAACACAAAAAATAATAACCCACTATAATAATTACACTCTCCAGGGGATGAGCTGCTGCTGGAATCCCAGGGAGGGCTATGAGGTGGAGGCGTGGAGCCTCCGCTCCTCACAATGGGCCCAGCAGATCCCAAACCCCATGGGCCACCCTTCTCCCTCTCACTCCCTGATCCTATAGGGAGTGTGGTGGTGTCCCTTGCCTCCTCCCCACTTGAGAGTGGCCACAGGGGTTTTGGGACTCAGCTTAGTCCGATTGTGAGGAGCTGAGGCTCCATACTGCCCTCACCCCAGCAGCATACTCCCCAGGGGCATCATCCCCTTCCTCCCCTGGGTCCTCAAGATGGGATCTACAAGGGTTTACCCAGGGGAGGACGCTTATCTGTGAAGAGGAAACAAAAAACAACAATTAAAAAATGAAACTCAAAGACATTACTGTGCACAAATTACTGAAAAGCGAACAATGTATGTAGTTTTCACTTACCAGATGCGTAGGCATCATAGAGCCGGTATACGCCCTCATTGTCCTGGCGCTTCAAGTCTGACCATTTTTGTAGGATGGCTCGCCTGGTGAGCTCCGTGTTGAAGCGCCGGGACACGGTGGCTTGCACCTCCATCACTATGCTGTGCTTGGCACTCAGGGCATAGCCGTACTCCATCATGCAGAAGTCCTAAGAGAAAAAAATATATATATACATGTATTATTCTGAAAAATGCAGGAGTCTGAGGAGGAGCTGGGGAGGTGTCTGGCAGGTCTCCTGGGGCGCATGGTGGATCCTTGTAGGTGTAAAACCGGAAGTACACAAAACGAAAGTGAAAGCAAAACCTTTGACCCTCCTCGCAAAATAAAAACGCAATGAAACGCCAAATATCCCGCTATGAAACGCAACATTAACACTGCATACGAGTAGAAATGTTCGGCGCTATAGCCACACACGCCAATTCCATATGTGAACGACAGCGACTGCTCAGTACGCCAGAATCTCAGGCACTCAACCCATATTCAGTAAAACATGACAGTGAGCGAATGCAGGCATTCTAGATTGTGTGGCTGGAGACCATAGCGTCGGACGCTGTGTGATTAAAGATATTTTTAAGACACGGGAACAGCAGTAAGCAAGCAAAATAACATGGATTGACATTGTGGTTGGGGTGTGACATTATCACTTCAGTTATAGTCAAGTACAGACATTTTTTTTTAAATGTTGGAAAAAAAACAAAAACATAATTTGCAGGGCCAGAATGAATATCTGAAAGATTACATTTATTAAATAAATAAAAATGGGACCAGGAAAGGGATTTAAGGATCGTCCATAGAAATGTATGGGAGAGAGCCAGGTAGCGACAGGTAAGACATGGCGCTCTGCAAGGCTGAACACCTGCGCTGTACGCTGAGGCTGGGATAATGATGAATTGGACGCTACATGGCGTTGTAAAGTCGCTCTACAGATTTTGCATGATAAATGTGTAATTGCGTCCATTTGTCGGCGTTCACCTGCCGCTATCTACGGTACGTGGTGCTACCTGTCGCTATACAGGCACTACCTGGCGCTATCATTTCATGAATAAGGCCTAAACTAAATGTAGCCTTTGAAAAAAACTCTAAATTGTTGTTCTCACCTTCTAATTCATTTATGGTAAACAAAGGTCTACCTCTAACTGTTTTACATGTATGCTAAATTACCTTTGAAGTGTATATATATAACGAACTCTAATTTCGTTATAGTGAACAATCAGTAACTTAATTATGTTAAAATGAAACAAATTGAAACCCCTATAAGCAAAGCAACCCTGTTTACTAAACACATTGACCCTTTGAAGGCATCCAACAATGGCGTGTTTGTTCATTAAAGTGTGCCAAAACCCACCCTGGAGTCTATGAGACTTCAGGGCAGGCATACTTGCTCCCCAGGGGCACCTTGATCGAGGTTCCCCACTGTGTGAAACCCCCCAGGTCACCCTGGTCGGGGTGCCCCAGGGGCAAGTATCAAAACCCAGGATAGTCAAAATCCTGGGTTTTGGTCCACTTTAAACAGACACTGACTGAGAATACCTGCCCTCTTCATGGACTTTTGAACAAAATGGCCAATGAACGGGCAATATAAAATCTCAAGAAGTCAATCTCTCCCTGAAAAGTAAGTGCCCCCCTGGGGTGGAGTCAGTAAATTTGGTAAGAGGTACCAAAATGGTGTAAGAGTGGTGGTAAGAGGTACCAAAGTGGTAAGGGACTATCTCCCTTTTACCTCTAAGCCACATGAAAAATCTGATGTTACAGGACGCTGTCCCTAATTAAAATTCAAATAGTGGTCCCACATCCTGCCATGCCTATAAGAACAATAGACACCTAATCACACCTAGCTGCCAGAAAGCTGCCTCCAACTGCTGGGGGTTTTGCCTTGAAAAGTCCAGACGGCCAATATACATTGGACACCTGAGCATTGGCTGTTGTTTCTGGGAAGTATTGTAACTCTTGTAATATGTCACTCATGCCGATATTAATGAGAGATTCTCATTCAGAACTATTAGACCTTTCATTTGATATCAGACATGGCATACATATATGGTCCAGGGCCTGACAAGTTGATAACATGCATATTGTAGGAGTTATAGCCTTTATGAAATAAATATCTAATTCGTAAGAGTCCTGATGGGGGGCCGAGCTTGGCAGACACTCCCACGAGGCAGGGAATGCTGGCCACTCCCTCTATTGTTCATACATTAGTAAGCTTTGTACTGGGGGCCCGGGCAGTCGATGGATGGCGGGGGGTTGAATGGATGGACACCTGGACCTGAAACCTTAAGTATCTCTGTGTAGCTCTATCTTTATATATCACTCTATATCCATTATAACATATATTGTACCGTAACTTACTGTAACTTTATCATTTATTAATATAAGGACTGCCTGTAATATAAGGTTATCTGGGGGACTCTAGGAACATATTGGGTTAGTAAGGTTAATTACTGTGCTGCTAATTAAACCCGTCTTTAATATATACATCTTACTGTGTGTGTAGTGGATAATTTCTCACACAATAGTTTGTAGGTGCAAAGTATTTAAGGTATTAATATATTTCTTTTTTAGGACAGTTCACTGGTTGTGTGGGGAGAGCCTTAGCGGCCATTGTTGTGGACAGATTAGTGGCCGCTGGGCTGATATGATTGTTAGTATTTGCAACATTTATAGCATTGATCTCTAATAGAGATATTGGAGGTTAATGTGAAACAAATATTAAATATATATATCATAAATTCCCTTTTTCATCTGACATAATCATTCACAGAGATATCACATGTACAGTTAAATATATATAATATTTCCATAAATGACCAATCTTACATATCTATCAGGGCTTACTCCTCTGCTCCTCTGAAAGGGTTATAATTAGGGATGAGCGAATCGATCCGGACGAACCCGGATTCGATCCGAATTTCAGGAAAAATTCGATTCGGATCGAATCCGAATTTCCCCGCGATTCGATCACTCGAAGTTTTCCTTTAACATCCATTCATTTACATTACAGGCATTCTAAGATGGCGGGCGGGACATGTCTGGACATGTATCCCGCGCCAGTGCAAGCTGGGGCAGTCACATGCAGCCTATCAGCAGCCAGCAAGCCCGGTGACGTCACACAGCGGTATTTAACGGCGGCCATCTTGCTTTTCCTCATTTCTCTATTGCATTCGTGACAGACAGACAGAACGCTGTGTAGCTGAGGCAGTTAGACAGGCTGGAGACAGGCTGGAGACAGGGACAGACAGGGACAGACAGGGACAGGCTGGAGACAGGCAGGAGACAGGCAGGAGACAGACAGGAGACAGACAGAAAGCCAGGGAAAGGTAGGAAAAACGGAGCTGGCTGACAGGGAGAATTTTTTTTTTTCATCCAGCCTTTGTTAGCGTTTTCAGGCTGCTTATAGTAACTAACTGTGCATATATACTGAACTGATCTTAAGTCTGCTGTGAGGCATCCCATTCTGTGACTAAAGCAGCCTCTATTTAATAGCATAATAAACATTTGCACTTATTCTCATAGAAATCAGGCCTGATAAAGACACTTTTGCTGTGCATGCTCTCTGGTTTTTGTGGCACTGACATCCCATTCTGTGACTAAAGCAGCCTCTATTTAATAGCATAATAAACATTTGCACTTATTCTCATAGAAATCAGGCCTGATAAAGACACTTTTGCTGTGCATGCTCTCTGGTTTTTGTGGCACTGGCATCCCATTCTGTGACTAAAGCAGCCTCTATTTAATAGCATAATAAACATTTGCACTTATTCTCATAGAAATCAGGCCTGATAAAGACACTTTTGCTGTGCATGCTCTCTGGTTTTTGTGGCACTGGCATCCCATTCTGTGACTAAAGCAGCCTCTATTTAATAGCATAATAAACATTTGCACTTATTCTCATAGAAATCAGGCCTGATAAAGACACTTTTGCTGTGCATGCTCTCTGGTTTTTGTGGCACTGGCATCCCATTCTGTGACTAAAGCAGCCTCTATTTAATAGCATAATAAACATTTGCACTTATTCTCATAGAAATCAGGCCTGATAAAGACACTTTTGCTGTGCATGCTCTCTGGTTTTTGTGGCACTGGCATCCCATTCCGTGACTAAAGCAGCCTCTATTTAATAGCATAATAAACATTTGCACTTATTCTCATAGAAATCAGGCCTGATAAAGACACTTTTGCTGTGCATGCTCTCTGGTTTTTGTGGCACTGGCATCCCATTCTGTGACTAAAGCAGCCTCTATTTAATAGCATAATAAACATTTGCACTTATTCTCATAGAACTCAGGCCTGATAAAGACACTTTTGCTGTGCATGCTCTCTGGTTTTTGTGGCACTGGCATCCCATTCTGTGACTAAAGCAGCCTCTATTTAATAGCATAATAAACATTTGCACTTATTCTCATAGAAATCAGGCCTGATAAAGACACTTTTGCTGTGCATGCTCTCTGGTTTTTGTGGCACTGGCATCCCATTCTGTGACTAAAGCAGCCTCTATTTAATAGCATAATAAACATTTGCACTTATTCTCATAGAAATCAGGCCTGATAAAGACACTTTTGCTGTGCATGCTCTCTGGTTTTTGTGGCACTGGCATCCCATTCCGTGACTAAAGCAGCCTCTATTTAATAGCATAATAAACATTTGCACTTATTCTCATAGAAATCAGGCCTGATAAAGACACTTTTGCTGTGCATGCTCTCTGGTTTTTGTGGCACTGGCATCCCATTCTGTGACTAAAGCAGCCTCTATTTAATAGCATAATAACCATTTGCACTTATTCTCATAGAAATCAGGCCTGATAAAGACACTTTTGCTGTGCATGCTCTCTGGTTTTTGTGGCACTGGCATCCCATTCTGTGACTAAAGCAGCCTCTATTTAATAGCATAATAAACATTTGCACTTATTCTCATAGAAATCAGGCCTGATAAAGACACTTTTGCTGTGCATGCTCTCTGGTTTTTGTGGCACTGGCATCCCATTCTGTGACTAAAGCAGCCTCTATTTAATAGCATAATAAACATTTGCACTTATTCTCATAGAAATCAGGCCTGATAAAGACACTTTTGCTGTGCATGCTCTCTGGTTTTTGTGGCACTGGCATCCCATTCTGTGACTAAAGCAGCCTCTATTTAATAGCATAATAAACATTTGCACTTATTCTCATAGAAATCAGGCCTGATAAAGACACTTTTGCTGTGCATGCTCTCTGGTTTTTGTGGCACTGGCATCCCATTCTGTGACTAAAGCAGCCTCTATTTAATAGCATAATAAACATTTGCACTTATTCTCATAGAAATCAGGCCTGATAAAGACACTTTTGCTGTGCATGCTCTCTGGTTTTTGTGGCACTGGCATCCCATTCTGTGACTAAAGCAGCCTCTATTTAATAGCATAATAAACATTTGCACTTATTCTCATAGAAATCAGGCCTGATAAAGACACTTTTGCTGTGCATGCTCTCTGGTTTTTGTGGCACTGGCATCCCATTCCGTGACTAAAGCAGCCTCTATTTAATAGCATAATAAACATTTGCACTTATTCTCATAGAAATCAGGCCTGATAAAGACACTTTTGCTGTGCATGCTCTCTGGTTTTTGTGGCACTGGCATCCCATTCTGTGACTAAAGCAGCCTCTATTTAATAGCATAATAAACATTTGCACTTATTCTCATAGAAATCAGGCCTGATAAAGACACTTTTGCTGTGCATGCTCTCTGGTTTTTGTGGCACTGGCATCCCATTCCGTGACTAAAGCAGCCTCTATTTAATAGCATAATAAACATTTGCACTTATTCTCATAGAAATCAGGCCTGATAAAGACACTTTTGCTGTGCATGCTCTCTGGTTTTTGTGGCACTGGCATCCCATTCCGTGACTAAAGCAGCCTCTATTTAATAGCATAATAAACATTTGCACTTATTCTCATAGAAATCAGGCCTGATAAAGACACTTTTGCTGTGCATGCTCTCTGGTTTTTGTGGCACTGGCATCCCATTCCGTGACTAAAGCAGCCTCTATTTAATAGCATAATAAACATTTGCACTTATTCTCATAGAAATCAGGCCTGATAAAGACACTTTTGCTGTGCATGCTCTCTGGTTTTTGTGGCACTGGCATCCCATTCTGTGACTAAAGCAGCCTCTATTTAATAGCATAATAAACATTTGCACTTATTCTCATAGAAATCAGGCCTGATAAAGACACTTTTGCTGTGCATGCTCTCTGGTTTTTGTGGCACTGGCATCCCATTCCGTGACTAAAGCAGCCTCTATTTAATAGCATAATAAACATTTGCACTTATTCTCATAGAAATCAGGCCTGATAAAGACACTTTTGCTGTGCATGCTCTCTGGTTTTTGTGGCACTGGCATCCCATTCTGTGACTAAAGCAGCCTCTATTTAATAGCATAATAAACATTTGCACTTATTCTCATAGAAATCAGGCCTGATAAAGACACTTTTGCTGTGCATGCTCTCTGGTTTTTGTGGCACTGGCATCCCATTCTGTGACTAAAGCAGCCTCTATTTAATAGCATAATAAACATTTGCACTTATTCTCATAGAAATCAGGCCTGATAAAGACACTTTTGCTGTGCATGCTCTCTGGTTTTTGTGGCACTGGCATCCCATTCTGTGACTAAAGCAGCCTCTATTTAATAGCATAATAACCATTTGCACTTATTCTCATAGAAATCAGGCCTGATAAAGACACTTTTGCTGTGCATGCTCTCTGGTTTTTGTGGCACTGGCATCCCATTCCGTGACTAAAGCAGCCTCTATTTAATAGCATAATAAACATTTGCACTTATTCTCATAGAAATCAGGCCTGATAAAGACACTTTTGCTGTGCATGCTCTCTGGTTTTTGTGGCACTGGCATCCCATTCTGTGACTAAAGCAGCCTCTATTTAATAGCATAATAAACATTTGCACTTATTCTCATAGAAATCAGGCCTGATAAAGACACTTTTGCTGTGCATGCTCTCTGGTTTTTGTGGCACTGGCATCCCATTCTGTGACTAAAGCAGCCTCTATTTAATAGCATAATAAACATTTGCACTTATTCTCATAGAAATCAGGCCTGATAAAGACACTTTTGCTGTGCATGCTCTCTGGTTTTTGTGGCACTGGCATCCCATTCTGTGACTAAAGCAGCCTCTATTTAATAGCATAATAAACATTTGCACTTATTCTCATAGAAATCAGGCCTGATAAAGACACTTTTGCTGTGCATGCTCTCTGGTTTTTGTGGCACTGGCATCCCATTCTGTGACTAAAGCAGCCTCTATTTAATAGCATAATAACCATTTGCACTTATTCTCATAGAAATCAGGCCTGATAAAGACACTTTTGCTGTGCATGCTCTCTGGTTTTTGTGGCACTGGCATCCCATTCCGTGACTAAAGCAGCCTCTATTTAATAGCATAATAAACATTTGCACTTATTCTCATAGAAATCAGGCCTGATAAAGACACTTTTGCTGTGCATGCTCTCTGGTTTTTGTGGCACTGGCATCCCATTCTGTGACTAAAGCAGCCTCTATTTAATAGCATAATAAACATTTGCACTTATTCTCATAGAAATCAGGCCTGATAAAGACACTTTTGCTGTGCATGCTCTCTGGTTTTTGTGGCACTGGCATCCCATTCTGTGACTAAAGCAGCCTCTATTTAATAGCATAATAAACATTTGCACTTATTCTCATAGAAATCAGGCCTGATAAAGACACTTTTGCTGTGCATGCTCTCTGGTTTTTGTGGCACTGGCATCCCATTCTGTGACTAAAGCAGCCTCTATTTAATAGCATAATAACCATTTGCACTTATTCTCATAGAAATCAGGCCTGATAAAGACACTTTTGCTGTGCATGCTCTCTGGTTTTTGTGGCACTGGCATCCCATTCCGTGACTAAAGCAGCCTCTATTTAATAGCATAATAAACATTTGCACTTATTCTCATAGAAATCAGGCCTGATAAAGACACTTTTGCTGTGCATGCTCTCTGGTTTTTGTGGCACTGGCATCCCATTCCGTGACTAAAGCAGCCTCTATTTAATAGCATAATAAACATTTGCACTTATTCTCATAGAAATCAGGCCTGATAAAGACACTTTTGCTGTGCATGCTCTCTGGTTTTTGTGGCACTGGCATCCCATTCTGTGACTAAAGCAGCCTCTATTTAATAGCATAATAAACATTTGCACTTATTCTCATAGAAATCAGGCCTGATAAAGACACTTTTGCTGTGCATGCTCTCTGGTTTTTGTGGCACTGGCATCCCATTCCGTGACTAAAGCAGCCTCTATTTAATAGCATAATAAACATTTGCACTTATTCTCATAGAAATCAGGCCTGATAAAGACACTTTTGCTGTGCATGCTCTCTGGTTTTTGTGGCACTGGCATCCCATTCTGTGACTAAAGCAGCCTCTATTTAATAGCATAATAAACATTTGCACTTATTCTCATAGAAATCAGGCCTGATAAAGACACTTTTGCTGTGCATGCTCTCTGGTTTTTGTGGCACTGGCATCCCATTCCGTGACTAAAGCAGCCTCTATTTAATAGCATAATAAACATTTGCACTTATTCTCATAGAAATCAGGCCTGATAAAGACACTTTTGCTGGCCAAAGCCCTACTGGACCCTGCCAGGTCGATTCCTGCCCGGGGCATCCCATTCTGTGACTACAGCAGCCTCTGTTTAAGACCATATAAGCATTTGCTCTTATCATATTTGAAATTAGCCTGATAAAGACACTTTTGCTGGCCAAAGCCCTACTGGACCCTGCCAGGTCCATTCCTGCCCAGGGCATCCCATTCTGTGACTAAAGCAGCCTCTGTTTAAGACCATATAAGCATTTGCTCTTATTATATTTATATTATAAGACACTTTTGCTGGGCATAGGCTTACTGCTGCCTGCCAGGTGCACTTCTGTTGAGGCATCCCATTCTGTAACATAGCATACCCCTCTTTATTTACACTAAGCAGCTCTCTTATTTACACTAAGCAGGCCTGTTGGAGGCTGAGTGTTACTGCTCACTTTTGGTGTGCATTATATTCTGTTTTATATAGACCCACTGCTGCCTGGGGGTTCTTAAAATATCACCTACTACCACGCCAGTTAGACTATGTCGGGCAGACAAGTGCCTGGAAGTGAAAAGAGGAGTGGCAGAGGCCAAGATTCCGCAGGCAGAGCTCGCATCAGACTGGGGGCCAGTAGCAGCAGGAGTCACGCTGAGAGACCTAATCTGCCAGTATCTGCTAGCGGTCGGGTCTCCACCAGTAACGCATCTGCCGTGGTAGATTGGCTGACGCGCTCATCAACAACATCATCACAACTTACATCTGAGACCCCCAGTCTAGGGTCGGTAGGTTCCTCTGACACAACCCTGAGTTGGCATGCCCCGAGAGCAGTCCCTGTCCTCCCATTGCCTCTGTCCTACGCCGTTCCCTCCCCCAGCGACGTATCCTATGCTTTGGGTTCAGCTCCACTCTTTAGTGAGGAGGACGATCAGATACAGGAGGACAGTCAGCAGCTACTGCCCAGCCAAGAAATGGAGGTGGCTTCTTTAGCTAGGCAGACAAATAGTGATGTGGACAGTGTCGTGGGTGCTGCGAGCGTTCCAGCTCCTGCGCCAGACACTGTTGACGAATCCACGAACATCAGTGACGTACAGCCACAACCCGGTGATGATGATGATGATGACGATGAAGCCGATCGCACTTGGGAGCCGGGTGATGAAGGGGCTTCATCGTCATCATCAGGAGAAGAGGGGCGCAGGTTGCCCCGGAGTCAGCAGCTGAGGCAGCAAGGTGGTAGCAGTCAGCATGGGGGCACAATTCCAAAGGCTGGAGCCGGCCGGGGCCGGGGCCGGGGTAGAGCACCTGCTGTGCGGCAGTCTACCTTATCGGGAGGTAGTGGAGCAGGGGTTCCTGGAGTTGGCAACAGCAGCAGTGAATCAGTGAGGCCAGGGGGTGGGAAAAGTAGCTACTCGGCAGTGTGGCAGTTTTTCCTGAGGCATCCGCAGGAGGGTAACATGGCCACATGCAAGATATGTAGGCAAAAGGTGAAGCGTGGCCAGGGTCCAAATGTTGGCACCACGGCCCTGCGTCAACATATGATGCGTCACCATAAAACGACCTGGGAGAACCGAGGCTCCCAAGGGGTGGTCCAGTCTGCTTCCTCACCAAGTGAGCTCCCAATTTCTGCCAGCCAAGGCTCCAGCACCTCAGCCGAAGGCAGCTGTGCGTCACACCCATCCTCTGTCGCTCCTGCTCCTCCTCCTCCTCCTCCAAGTCATGCATCCCGCCAGCAATCCATCAGCGAAGCCATGTCCAAGAGACAGCAGTATGTGCCCACTCATCCTACGGCGCAGAAGCTGAATGTGCTCCTGTCCAAGTTGCTGGTGCTGCAGTCGCTCCCTTTTCAGGTGGTGGAATCTGCACCTTTCAGAGAACTGATGGCTTGTGCCGAGCCGAGGTGGAGAGTCCCAAGCCGTCATTTCTTTGCCAAGAAGGCAGTACCAGCGCTGCACACTTTTGTTGAACAGAAGGTGGGCCAGTCCTTGAGCCTGTCGGTGTGTAGCAAAATACATGGCAGCGCCGACATCTGGAGCTGTAACTACGGTCAGGGGCAGTACATGTCGTTTACGGCCCACTGGGTGAATGTGGTCCCTTTGCAGCAGCAACTTGGACAGGTCACGCCGCTTCGGCCTCCGCGCTCTCTGCCCATTGGGCCTGTGACACCGTGCGACTCGGCCTCCTCATCCTCCGCCATCTCCTCACCCTCCACTGTAGGCTCAAGTCTCAGTGCCCCTCCAGTCTACCATGTGTGCAGGGCACGGAGGTGTCACGCAGTGCTTCACATGGTTTGTCTTGGCGAACGGAGTCACACAGGGGAGGAACTGCTTAAATGTATTCATCAGGAAATCCAAACATGGCTTACTCCGAGAAAACTTAAAATGGGAATCATGGTTACCGACAATGGGAAGAACATTTTGTCTGCGCTGCGCCAAGGAAGCCTGACCCATGCCCCCTGCATGGCTCACGTCTTCAATCTGGTTGTCAAGCGGTTTCTGAAGTGTTCCCCCCATCTGCAGGACATCCTAACAACTTCACGGAAACTTTGCATGCACTTCAGCCACTCCTACACCGCCAAACACACCCTTCTTGAGCTACAGTGTCAGAATGGTATCCCCCAACATAGTCTGATTTGCGATGTTTCCACCCGTTGGAATTCCACCCTTCACATGTTGGACCGATTATATGAACAGAGAAAAGCCATCACGGATTTCCTGATGATCCAAGCAGATAGGGGGACTCCCCTGTGTAACTTCAATGTCAACCAGTGGCAGCTCATACGTGACACCTGCCGTTTGCTCAGGCCCTTTGAGGAAGCCACTTTATTTGTCAGTCGGCAGGATTACGGGATGAACGACGTGATTCCACTGCTTCATGTACTACAGCACATGTTGGAAACCATGGCTGGTCAGGGCACTGGAGACATGGCGTTTACATCTTACGGCCACATGAACCCCGTTGGAGCTGAACTGGAGGAGGAGGAGGAGGAAGAGGAGGAGGAGGAGTTGCCCAGCGAAACACAGTTTAGGCTTGGCGAAATGGCTGGTTTATCTAGTCAGCGGACAGGAGAGGAGGAGCAGGAGCAGCCAGAGGAGCTAGAGGTTTTTGAGAAAGGAGAGACAGAGGACCCGGGCACACCGTGGCAGTATGCAGTGGAGATGGAGACAGGTAGTCCATCCGAGTCACTTGCGCAAATGGCACGAAGCATGCTCACATGCTTGCGTAGTGACCCCAGAATTGTTTCCATCTGTCGGCGGGATGACTTCTGGCTGTCCACCTTATTGGACCCTCGCTTCCGGCACAAAATGGGGGCATTTTTTAAACCCACCGAGAGGGAGGACAAACTCAACTACTACAAAGACATTCTACGTAGGCAGTTGGCCGATGCCTATCTGCGCCATGGTCCATACTCTCGCAGGTCTGACTCGAGGGGACCTCTGCGCTCACCTTCCACTGCCATGGCCGCTGGGGGGGTTGGCAGCAGCAGCAGCAGAAGCTCCATCAGCAGCAGCAGCCTCAGTCTTCAGTCGCTAATGAGTAGCTTTCTACACCCGCATAGTGAGGCTACTCATGAGCAGCAGGAAGACCTGGAGCAGGACCTGAACCAGCAGGTCATGTCATACTTTGACATGACCATGCCAACACACCTTGAGGATCCGCTGGACTTCTGGGCAGCCAAACTTGATTTGTGGCCGCAACTAGCAGAGTTTGCCCTGGAAAAGCTGTCCTGCCCGGCAAGTAGCGTGCCATCTGAGCGGGTGTTTAGTGCGGCGGGGGCCATAGTTACGGCGAGGAGAACTCGTCTGTCAACTAAAAATGTGGAGAGACTCACCTTTGTCAAAATGAATCAGGGATGGATCAGCCAGGATTTCCACCCACCAATGCCTGATGCATGCGACTAGATTCAGCATGGTGCCACGTTTTACACTTTACAAATGGTGCAAAACATATTTATGTCTTTAGGCCATTTTTTGGGCTCCTGCTGCTGCTACTGCCAACTTCTGCCAACTCCAGGGTGTGATTCATCCA
This sequence comes from Gastrophryne carolinensis, assembly GCA_027917425.1. Taxonomy (NCBI): domain Eukaryota; kingdom Metazoa; phylum Chordata; class Amphibia; order Anura; family Microhylidae; genus Gastrophryne; species Gastrophryne carolinensis. The sequence continues at coordinate 597,709,549 of CM051235.1, forward strand.
ATTTTTGGGCTCCTGAAGCCAACTCCAGTGTATATTTGGGCTCCTGCTGCTGCTACTGCCAACTTCTGCCAACTCCAGGGTGTGATTCATCCAATTTTTGGGCTCCTGAAGCCAACTCCAGTGTATATTTGGGCTCCTGCTGCTACTACTGTCAACTCCTGCCAACTCCAGGGTGTGATTCATCCAATTTTTGGGCTCCTGAGGCCAACTCCAGTGTATATTTGGGCTCCTGCTGCTGCTACTGTCAACTCCTGCCAACTCCAGGGTGTGATTCATCCAATTTTTGGGCTCCTGAAGCCAACTCCAGTGTATATTTGGGCTCCTGCTGCTACTACTGCCAACTTCTGCCAACTCCAGGGTGTGATTCATCCAATTTTTGGGCTCCTGAAGCCAACTCCAGTGTATATTTGGGCTCCTGCTGCTGCTGCTGCCAACTTCTGCCAACTCCAGGGTGTGATTCATCCAATTTTTGGGCTCCTGAAGCCAACTCCAGTGTATATTTGGGCTCCTGCTGCTGCTGCTGCCAACTTCTGCCAACTCCAGGGTGTGATTCATCCAATTTTTGGGCTCCTGAAGCCAACTCCAGTGTATATTTGGGCTCCTGCTGCTACTACTGTCAACTCCTGCCAACTCCAGGGTGTGATTCATCCAATTTTTGGGCTCCTGAGGCCAACTCCAGTGTATATTTGGGCTCCTGCTGCTGCTGCTGCCAACTTCTGCCAACTCCAGGGTGTGATTCATCCAATTTTTGGGCTCCTGAGGCCAACTCCAGTGTATATTTGGGCTCCTGCTGCTGCTACTGTCAACTCCTGCCAACTCCAGGGTGTGATTCATCCAATTTTTGGGCTCCTGAAGCCAACTCCAGTGTATATTTGGGCTCCTGCTGCTGCTGCTGCTGCCAACTTCTGCCAACTCCAGGGTGTGATTCATCCAATTTTTGGGCTCCTGAAGCCAACTCCAGTGTATATTTGGGCTCCTGCTGCTACTACTGCCAACTTCTGCCAACTCCAGGGTGTGATTCATCCAATTTTTGGGCTCCTGAGGCCAACTCCAGTGTATATTTGGGCTCCTGCTGCTACTACTGCCAACTTCTGCCAACTCCAGGGTGTGATTCATCCAATTTTTGGGCTCCTGAGGCCAACTCCAGTGTATATTTGGGCTCCTGCTGCTGCTGCTGCCAACTTCTGCCAACTCCAGGGTGTGATTCATCCAATTTTTGGGCTCCTGAAGCCAACTCCAGTGTATATTTGGGCTCCTGCTGCTACTACTGTCAACTCCTGCCAACTCCAGGGTGTGATTCATCCAATTTTTGGGCTCCTGAAGCCAACTCCAGTGTATATTTGGGCTCCTGCTGCTGCTGCTGCCAACTTCTGCCAACTCCAGGGTGTGATTCATCCAATTTTTGGGCTCCTGAGGCCAACTCCAGTGTATATTTGGGCTCCTGCTGCTGCTGCTGCCAACTTCTGCCAACTCCAGGGTGTGATTCATCCAATTTTTGGGCTCCTGAGGCCAACTCCAGTGTATATTTGGGCTCCTGCTGCTACTACTGTCAACTCCTGCCAACTCCAGGGTGTGATTCATCCAATTTTTGGGCTCCTGAGGCCAACTCCAGTGTATATTTGGGCTCCTGCTGCTGCTGCTGCCAACTTCTGCCAACTCCAGGGTGTGATTCATCCAATTTTTGGGCTCCTGAGGCCAACTCCAGTGTATATTTGGGCTCCTGCTCCTGCTGCTGCCAACTTCTGCCAACTCCAGGGTGTGATTCATCCAATTTTTGGGCTCCTGAAGCCAACTCCAGTGTATATTTGGGCTCCTGCTGCTGCTGCCAACTTCTGCCAACTCCAGGGTGTGATTCATCCAATTTTTGGGCTCCTGAGGCCAACTCCAGTGTATATTTGGGCTCCTTCTGCCCCTCATAGTGATGCCACTTCAACTCTCTGCAATTGTGCCGCTCTGCGATTCTATTAGCGATGCCTCTGATCTGCATGTGATATTTCTTCAAAGTATTATTTAACAAACCCAGCACGCATCCTGTGCGTGTTACAGCAAGGCTGAATGGTTTACAACCCTATTGAGGCTGTAGGAGGCTCAGAAATAGCCGTTTTTAATAGCGATTCGTCGCGAATTTATTCGGGTCGAAACGATTTTTGTCGGAAAATTCGGCGAATCAGTCGAATCGAATTTTTCAAAAGTTCGCTCATCTCTAGTTATAATCCTTCCTATTTGCTGTTTTAAACAGTTTTAACCCTTTTCAAGACATCACAAAGGTGTGTAGGTAAATATTTCTGAAGTGGGGTGAGATCTTCCTGAAAGGGACATTTCAGGCAAAAGATTACATTGGCCTGCTTTCAGCTTGACTAAAAGAAAGGTCTGCCCCGAAGCTTGTGGGTTAAGGTTTGCACGTTGTAGCTGAGACAGGGAACTATGGCTTTAGGAACAATTTGTTATGCATCTTTGGCATGGGAATTATTACAGCCAAGCTTCAACTTCGATGTCATAAACCTTCATGACAAAGCCTAGAAGAATCGCTTTCGGAGCGGTTTGGCAGCTTCCAAGCAGGACATATATCAGCCACTGTGGCCTGTTATGTAGCGACAGTGATAATTTAATGTCGGGTCTTTAATAAGAGTATAAAAAAACTTAGCGTTCTATTGGGAAATTATTATTTCTCGTCGCTTGAAAAATACAAAGTAGGAATAATTAATGGGGGCCAAGATGGATGTTGTGAAATATCTTCACACCAGTGTGCTGAGTGGGGACATGCTTAATCCTTCAACACCAGTTTGTCATTCCTAATCGAACCAGGAGAGTCTGAATTCAAACTGAATTTCTCCTACTGGTGGTCACACTCTTTCATCATTTCTTTGTGATCTGCACATGTGTTGAGAATGCTTAAAGTAGACCAAAACCCATAGCGATCGGTTCGGGAATCTATAAGATTCCTGGGCAGATTGATTCCCTCTCCCCGGGGCATCCAAAACCGGCATGCCCCACTGTGCGAAACCCCCCAGGTCACCCCATACACTTACCTTGTTTCCCAATGGCGCATGCGCAAGCTGCATCTGCATCCCTGCTATCCCTCTAGCAGGGTGCTTGACCGCGCCAGGCACGCTCCATGATAGAGGGTAGCGGGGGATGCGGCCGCCAGCACACTCAGAGCTGCTAGCCTTTGACGAAGCCTTAGACGACGTGATGTCTAAGGCTCTGAGATTGGATGGGGCGGCCACACCATAGGACTTCCAAGATGTGAGTTGGTTTTGACGATCTGGGGGGTTTCCCACAGCAGGGCACCCCCGATCGGGGATCCAGTTAAATCCTGGGTTTTGGTCCACTTTAAAGAGGAAGTCCAAGCTTTTTGTAACTCCCCAGAGAACCCCTCTGCCTAGGGTGATCTTGATTTAGTTGTTAACAAAACTACCACCATGACAGCCACAATCCTCCCCTAATACAGGTGGGGAGGTCTTCTTTAATATAGGTGTAGTCTGTTTTATCAATACTTTACATTTTGTTTTTTGGGGCTTTCTTCATTGTAGCAGAGCCTGGAAACACATGTAGTGTACTCTTAGCAAGCAAGGTATAAATGACTATTTTGTTGTGCATTTTTGGTATTTTCTTAGGGTTACTGCCCTATGAGCTTTTAGACGAAAGGAGGTGCAATTAGAGTTGAGACATTTGTATCTTTTAATTGCCTTAAACATTTAAAGTGAACCAAAACCCACTGAACTTGTGAAATAAATTTGGCGAAAGCCCCTGCCAATACTCCATTCGTAGGGTGTGAACTAGAAATAGAAATTTTTGCTTTCTAATTGTCCTGGAACACTGATTTTATGCGGTGCCCTTGTATGAGATGGTAGGAAATCAGGAATTGCATAGGTGTGGCTATGACATCATTGCCACACACAACAGTGGCAATGAATGGAGGAGGTGGAGCTTTACAGCTAAAACAGGCGCCATTATCTGGGATTAAAGTGAACCAGGAGCAATGAAAATTGCCAAAATGGTATTCTTCCTAGGGGGGAGCAATTCAGGGGATGCTAGTTAAAAATTTGGGTTTTGGTCCACTTTAAATAGGAACAACACACCCGATTTTTCGAGGTGTATACACTGTGTGTATACCCCTAGGTCACTCACCTTCCTGACGCTCCCATGATGCAGAAACGGGCAAGAATGAGAGCGCTGATTGGCTGAGAGAGCCGTTCAACCAATCAGCATGCTTGCTTTCACTCTGCTTCCCGCGGCACTGCTGATGGCTAAGCAGGTGAGCAGCATGGAAGGGAGCTGAGTGCGTCGCCAGCAGCATCCACCGCTCACTTCCTAGCCGTCACATACCTGCGCCACCCATTCAGAAAGCCCAGATGCGGATGCGCACGTGGCTAGAGGTGGGCTGGGATGCGGCTGTGGCGCAGAGACGTGGCGAGGGCTCTGAGACAAAGGGAATGAAACAGGGCTTCTGTGGGGTTTTACACAGCAGGGCATCCCAATTCAATATGCCCCAAGGAGTGGATCTCGGGTGGCCCTGGAGTCTTTTAGGGCTGCAGATATTTCAAGATTTAGAGAATAATGCTCCCTAGCATTACAATTGGAGGCTCATCTGGAATTTAACTGCCCAAGAGTTTTGGGGTAAATATTGCACCCTAGCATTACAATTGGGGGCTTGTCCAGGATGGTACTAATTTCTAACTTAAATTGTGCACCGTGCATTTTTTTAAAATATGCACCTCATAGTATTCGTACAGAGCCGTCTAGATCAGTTCAGTTATCAAGGTTTTCATTTTGAGAAGCAAGCCAGGGTTGCAGTAGCAGAGATTGGGTGGCTGCTTCTGGAAGCTTTTCATGTTGAAATGGTGGGAAAACTAAAAGTTGATGAGCAAGTTTTATCAACCTGCACTTCCTCTGGAAAGCCTCCAACACACTGTAGATGAGTTTTCTGATCCTGAAAATAAGGTCACAGCTTTTTCTAAAGCCAGTAACACTTCTCAGAGTAATAAATGAAAGTCAGGCCATTAGGTTAGGCCAAGCAAAGCTGCTGAATCTAGCTGTATGGATGGGGCAGTAGATGAGTTTGATGAGATCAGAGCTGTGATCGGCCAGCCTGTAACAAGTCCGGTGGCTGAGCAGCCATCATTTAAGCTAAGACTAAGGTTCAGCCAGCACCTTTTAAAAAGGCCAAAGTAGGACTTTGTGAGGAGCAAATGTGGAATTCCTTGCATGATTCTCTGGGTGGATTTATTAAAATCAGGGATCCCAAAACAGCAGATAGATGGTATCGCATATCTTGAGATGTTGGAAAAATGGAAGAGGGTAACTGGACATAAAATTATATGTTTTGCCTCCAAAAGATGTGGAAATTTGTCCAGTAATTGTCATACTGAAGTGGTAACCTGGGGTGGAAGGTCACTAGGGTTGAACTTGTCCACCCCACAACCTCGAAACGTGATATTAAAACAAGTTCTTCAAGATTCAATTCTCGCTTTGGGTTGAATGCAGTTAGGCAACAAAAGTTACCTTATAATGCAATAAGAGCTAAGGCAGAATCAGTAAATGTTGCCAATTTGAATGTTTTGTAAAGAGCAGGTAATTCCACTGACTTTTTTTTATTGTTCCCACAGCTGTTCCCTGAGATGATCGACCTCTGTTTCGGATTTCTGCATGATCAGATGGGCAAAGAGACTGCTTTGAGAGACTTTCATGCCTAAGGAGTGTGACGTCTGAGAGCAATGGTTTATCGGATGATGCGCTCAAACTTGAAGGTTAAATTACAATGACAAGAACATTTGAAAGACTTTCTGACTTTGCCTGGGGCCCCGCTGGGTGTTGAGGACTCAACGCTTTGTGACTTGTTCCAATATTTGGTTCCACATTATAGAAAGTGTTTTTATGCTGTTTTTTTTTTAAGTCACCAGGAGTAAAATTGTTATTGGTTCATAGTGGTACAGTGGGCCTGCTTTTGACCAGATACTTGGTTTCCAAGACCTTTGACATAATACCAACATATCAACAGGGTGGATTGTAGTGCTATGGACATATTTATTAATCATTGGTAAATATGTCTGAATCATTGTTCAACAAAAGACAAGATGGCTACTAAACAATAAATTGGTATTCCGGGTGGTCGAGGGGCGCCATTTGTTTAGAAAGGGACAATTTTGGTGGATTTAAGTGTGGACTGTGTTTCATGTTCTGAATGTATTGACATGCTAATTTATCTTCAAGCATATTACCTGTTGATTTGAGATGGACCAATCAGAGATTACCTGAGTTGGTTTGAACAAAACAAAGGAGACAGCACTGAGGGATAGTTCAGACAACTTTGGATCAGGAAACGGAGGAGCAGGCTTTCTCTGGACTGAACAGACTTATTTGGGACAGCAGAAGATTGAGATGCTGCTTTGTGGACGATGAGGGACAGACCTAATTTCATGAATGAGTAGGACCCCACGGCCATCTTGTATCCCACCTGGCCCGCTGATAGCAGATATTCTCCAGACCGCTTTAACCAGATAAGTGTAGCCAGCCTGGTTTATCAATGCTTTACATTTCTTGTCTGAGGCTTTCTTTGTTGTAGCAGAGCCTGGAAACATTTGTAGTGAACTCTAAGCAAGCAAGGTATAAATAACAATTTAAAGTGCATGTTTAGTATTTGCTTGGAGTTACTGCCATGTGAACTTTTACTGTAGATGAAATGAGGTGCAATTAGAACTGAGATATGTGTGCCTTTTAATTTTCTTACATTTAAGGGCTGAAAATATGCTCATAGATTTAAAGAATATTGCTCCCTAGCGTTACAACTGGGGGCTCGTCTGGGATTTAGCTCCTCAAAAGTTTGGGGCTGCAAATTTGCTCGAGTTTTGGAGCAAATATTGCACCCTAGCATTGTCACGCTCGGGGTAACTCCAGCCCTCCAGATAAGCCCTCAACCCCCAATCTCCGCAGCCAGCTTCACCTGTAGGAGCCCCCACTTGCCGGGATGCAGAATACGCCTGCCCGGGATCGGTTGCCCCCAGGACTTCAATGGCTCAAAGGATAAGAGCTTATTGGTAGGAGGTCCGGAGAACCTAATGGCTAGAGCGTTAGTAGCGGAAGTCCAGAGACAAGCCAGAGGTCGACAGCGGGAAGACAGAGAATGTGGAGGTACAAAGGATTAGGCACCTCGAGGTCAAGGTTCAGGGGCTCAGATCGAGAATGGTCGGTTCAGGCGGTGGTTGGCAACAGGGGTTCAGATCGAGAATGGTCGGTTCAGGCGGTGGTCGGCAACAGGGGTTCAGATCGAGAATGGTCGGTTCAGGCAGTGGTCGGCAACAGGATCAATAACGGCGGGCATAAGAGACAAGCACGTCTACAGGAGCCGGTGCCGGAGCTGAGAGCGGGGGGCGTGGCCAAGCTGAGCGCCGCCTGAGGCTCTTCTCCTCCGGCGGGCGTGCAGAGAGTAGCGCCGCCGGAGAGCATAAGAGACACGTGCTCGCGCCCGCGCGCAACCACGTCTACAGGAGCCGGGGCCGGAGCTGAGAGCGGGGGGCGTGGCCAAGCTGAGCGCCGCCTGAGCCGACGCCGCCCGAGCCGCTGCTCGGCAGAAACGCGGGGACGGCGCGGGAGCGAGGACGCGGTGAGTGAGTTCCTGACAAGCATTATAAATAGGGTCTTGTCCGGCATTCAATTGCCAAAGAATTTAGGGGTGCAAATTTCAGCACAGGTAAGAAGGGAAGAGGTAAGCGAGGTGGGCAGAGGTGAGCTGAGAAGACACACCCAACACAAACACACCAACAGCACATGTGTTACCCACCTCTACAGAGAAATTCATTGTTGCCTCACTTCCAGCTTCAGAAATTAGAGACACACTTCCCTCTAGTGGCCAGCTGCTAGCATTGCAGGCAAGGCAAGCCCTACTCTCTTGAGCACTTGAGGGCACTATGAGCCGCAGCTTGTGGGCCCATGATCTAATTACATTGCTCTGTCTAATTAGATTGCTCTGAGCCCTGAGTGGCAAGAAAAAACAGAATGCAGAGCGAGTGGCTGTCCACACTTATAGACTCCAGACGGGTGGTTGCTCCTTGCTAAACAGAACCTGGGATTTTGACTATACCGACTTTTGTTCCATGGCCTGGGGGCACTTGTCCAATCAGAGCCGTTTGCTGTGCATATGTAATGTTTAGAAAGTGCTGCTGTTTTTGCCAATTGGGAACGACAGTAGCGGCATCCCGAGCAGCAGGAACGTGAGCACAGCACAAAGATGCTGGGGGTGCGAATGCCCGATATTTACATTGGCGAGGGAGAATGAAAGAAGGTGAATTTTTAAGTGAATTTATTTTTCAAGTTTTCAGTTCAATATCTTATTAAAGTTTTCATAATACATTAAAAAATAGAAAAAAAAAGAAAAAGAAAAACACAGTTGTCTGATACATTTAACACTCCAGCCAATAAAACTTTTTATATACAGAAATACACTGTCTAGATATTTTTACTGTTTCTATATCCAAAGCAAAATTGAACATTCTATTTATTCTACATGTATTCTAAAGTTCAGTACTATATTATATTATTATTCTGGTATTGTAATCTTTTAGATTCCAGGGCCAGCCAGGTTGGGTTTTGTTTGGCTTTAAAATGGACTTCCCTAATTTATTTCCCTAGGGGCACCATGATTTGGGATGCCCTTAAAGTGGAACAAAACCCAGAACTTTGACTATCCTTGGTTTTGGTCCACTATCTGGGGTGCCCGCTGCGTAAAATCCCCCAGATCGCCGAAGCCAACTCACCTCTTCCCAGCCCAACGGCACATGTTCGGCCGCTCGTCCAATCAGAGTGCTCGGAGATGATGACATTATGCCGTCTAAGGCCAGCGGCTCTGAGTGTGCTGATGGCCGCATCCTCCACTTCCCTCTAACAGGGGATGTACCTGTGCCAGCCATTCACAAATGCCACAGCCGTGGTTCGTACATGTGCTGTTGGACCACAAAACAAAGTAAGTGTATGGGGCGACCTGGGGGAGGCCCCGGAGGGGGGAGGGAATCAATCGGCCCACGATCACCGTGGGTTTTGGTCCACTTTAAGTAGCAGAAAATGAAGCCCAACTGCTACGTATTAAGTGATTGGACTCATCTTTTTGAGCATCTGAAACCCCCAGGTCGCCCCATACACTTACCTCGATTCCTGGTCCATCGGTGCATGCGCGAGCCGCGGCCACATCCCTGCTGTCACGCTAGAAGGGCACGTGCCCGAGCCAGCCATTGGTGAATGGCCGGCATGGGCATGCTCCCTGTTAGAGGGAAGCGGGGGATGCGGCCCTCAGAACGCTCAGAGCTGCTCACCTTAAGGCTTAGATGATGGGATGTCAGCGCACTGATTGGACGAGCGGCTGCGCATGTGCCGTAGGACTGGGAAGAGGTGAGTTTGTTTCGGTGACCTGGGGGTTTTCACAGAGCGGAGCACCACCGATCAGGACCAAAACCCAGGACAGTCAAAGAAGTTAGAATGTGTAGCCCCCACGCACCGGGTGTTTGGTGAGGACGGCAGGGAGCTGGTTCTTCTAGGCCCAGGGTGCTCCAAATGTGTCTGTGTGGGTGGGGTGCTGGGGCGCTATCACCGGGGGAGGTTAGTACTCACTGTGCCGCTGGGAAAGATGATAGACAGTCCAATTGATAAAAGCAGAGTTCCTCTTTATTAATTCCAATGGCAACATGGCACAGGTTCATACATCTGTTTGGTTACACTTCTCTCTGTCCCTTCCATAGTCAATATGATAACCATAGCTTTGGAACTGTAGCCTCCCTATATAACTTCTAGCTACCTTCCAGTACATTCCAGACACATGATAGGCTGTTCTCTGTTTCTACCCAGCATCCTGCTATGACTATTAACCCTTTATACCTTACCTTCTGGACCAATCTCCATTCAAATCTATGGCCCAATGATTGTCTATGGCCTAGTCTAAATAAGGGTACTACACTGTCCATACACTCAGATGGTTAGGAACCACAAAAGGGTTTAAAGTGGACCAAAACCCGGCCGTTTTTAAACTTTTTTTTGCTTAAAAAACTACCGAGTAACATGCCCCAGGACCCGTTAATGAAAGAAAAAAAAAAAACTTACCTCCGAGGCTCCTGCACGGTGTTGCGTCCTTTTTTTTGTTGCGCCGCCATCTTGGATTTTCTTGTCTTCGGAAGAGATCGTTTGACCTCCTTTCACAAATCTCGAGCATGCGCAGTAGGTAAAGGAAGCACCACTTACACCGGGAGTGAGCGGCGCTTCCCTGCACCTAAGGCGGTGCTACTGCACGTTTTTCTATGACTGATGACTAAGCTTCGACGCTCCCGAGAGAGGACGACAGCAACGAGGAGGCCACGCCTACCCAGATGACTCACGACGAAAGAAACGAAAATGAAATGACAGAAGAGGAATGGAATGCGCGTCTAAGGAGGAGAGACGCCAGTAAAGCTCACGTCTAAGAGCTGAAGGGCAGGACTTCCGGCCAGGGACTTTGAAGATAACGGGCGCTGCTAGGGACAGAAGGATGCAAGGGTCTTCCAAAGGTAAATCTCTCTTCATGTTTTATTGTTTAAAGGCCACTCGTTTTAGTGGGTTTTGTCCACTTTAAACCGGACCTTCAGCATGATGAAAATTCCAAACCCTTAAAAAACTATTCCCCAGCATCTAAAATGAATACGTTTTTAGTCACTTACTTATTATTCTTTCCCCCACTGGTCTGCAACTCTGTTCAGGACTCTAGTATACGGTTGCCGCCATCTTGCCTCAGAAGCATCACATACTGAGGATAGAACAGCGGGATAAAGTACTTGGGTGGGGTATAGCTGTACTTTGCACAGACAGAGCAGAGCTGGGGTCAGGGAAAGGACAGCAATCCCAGAATGCAGAGCGGCACAGTCAGAAGACACTTCCTGTTTGAAGGCTGCCTGATGCTCCATGAGCTGCCATCTTGGATGTTTAAAGGCTCATAACATGCAGTAGATGTAGGTAGGAGGATTTTTACTGAGAGCAATCTGTATGTACAGGGTGTGGGAAACATATAAGATATGCTCTTATTCAGGGTGAAGGTCCGGATTAATGTGAGCAATCTGTATGTACAGGATGTGGGAAACATATAAGATATGCTCTTATTCAGGGTGAAGGTCCGGATTAATGTGAGCAATCTGTATGTACAGGATGTGGGAAACATATAAGATATGCTCTTATTCAGGGTGAAGGTCCGGATTAATATGAGCAATCTGTATGTACAGGATGTGGGAAACATATAAGATATGCTCTTATTCAGGGTGAAGGTCCGGATTAATGTGAGCAATCTGTATGTACAGGATGTGGGAAACATATAAGATATGCTCGAATTCAGGTTATGCAAGTTCTGCTTAAATGTCTTATTAACTCTATGTACATGGGTTTCTTATTAGCTAACTGACACGTCTCTATTTATACCCAAGCCCTTAAAATTCTACCAGAGATGCTCGAAAAGAGGCGTCCAATCACTTATGAGCATCTGGCTACAGAAACAAGTAGCAGCCGGGCTTCATTTTCTGCTACTTAATGCGCCAGGATTTCTTACAGGCATTCGAGGTGACTGGCGCTTTACTTTGCATATTTATTCGGAAGCAGTTTTTCCTGGTGTTTAATGATGAGAAGGGATGGAAACCATGACGTTGGAAGCTCTGTCATTTTTTACTATTAACCCCGTTATAGCTGCTGCTCTTCCCAGCTCATGTTTAGGCCTCCATAGAGGTTTAAAATATGGAAACTAGATTCAAAAGAAAAAAGTGGATTACAGATGAAGCATGCCGGGGAGCGCGAGCAAATGACAAGCTTTCCTCCTGCGGCTCCTCTCTGGTTTATAGTGTCGCCGGATGCCTCGGTTTTCCATTACCGCGCTGTCACCTCGCCGTGCACCCGGACACCTCTGCTGTGGGCTGATCTCAGAACACAATCAGTAGGTGGCCTGTCACTGTGACAAGCAGGGGAGCTGACATCCCGCTGCGCCTGATAGCGGCCTCCATATGTTTAGTGGTGATGTTTGGATTCAGGTTAAAGTTAAAGTGACATCTGAAGTCTGTCCCATGTGTCTCTCCTTCATTTTCTGCAGCGCTGTAGAAGCTGTAGCCGGTCTCCAAAGTTTGTCCTCTTTTCTTTTCCATTCCTCCATGACCACCCCCATCCTGCTAGCATACCTACCAACTTTTGAGGATGGGAAAGAGGGACATTTGTAAAATTAGGCCACACCCCCTCATTAAGGGATGGATAGGGGATGTAACACAACAATATAAACACTTTAAATAGGTGAATTAATCATTTATTGATGCAGATCTGCATGTTATACCCAGGGCCGTATTTGGTGTTCATGGTGCCCTAGGCACTTTATGTGCTTACGTCCCCCTTTTTTATGTTATTATTATTATTGTTTATTTATATAGCGCCATCATCTTCCGTAGCGCTTTACAAAGTAGTAATTACAGACAGGGTAGAAACATACGGTACATATACTATTTCAAATGCAGTTTTACAGAGTTGACAGTGGATATTCTGAGTACAAGATACAATAGGGGAGAGAGCCCGGCCCTTGCAAGCTTACAGTCTAAAGGAAGAGGGGTGAAGACGAGGGGGAAGGATCACAAACAGTCAGTATTGAGCTTTGTGGCATGCGCCCTTTAGAAGATTGGTTAGGCCAGATTATATGCTTGTCTGAATAAGTGAGTTTTAAGAGCGCCTTTGAAGGTTTTGAGGGTTGAGGAGTGGCGGATTGGGTGGGGGAGGGCATTCCAGAAGATTGAAGTTGCACGTGCCTAGGGTTACCTAATGGGAAATACAGCCCTGGTTATACCTCAAGGAGGGACAAAGGAGAACAACGAGCGACAGGGACTCAAAAGAGGGACAGTCCCTCCAAATCATTTGGGAGGTATGTGCTAGGGACGAGGGACAAGGCAGTGGTGCGAACACGTAAGAAAAATAAAAAAAGAAAGGAGTGGCAAAATTTGGGGACATGCTACATCCACAGCCCACAGCACATGAGGCATGCTTGGAGTGCTGCCTTATTATTGCCATTGTCTGGACTGTCCCTTTAAAGCGCTCCCACACCCATTTCCAAGCGAAAAGGAGTGGGGCCGCATTGTAATCCAGATTGCTGGAGCACCCAGCACAATGCCCCCCTCAACACCCTGAAATCCTTAACTGAAACTAGATCTTTGGCCAAAATTAGGACCTCCAAATGGCCACTGGTGGTTACATGGACCGTCTTTCCCGGACGCCGGTCAAGGCCAGCTCACATGACCACCGGCGGAGGACGGCTGAGGATCAAGGTTAAGGTAAGGATTTGGAGGTCTTGTGGGGGGCATTGCATGAGGGGCTTGATGCATCACGATGTTGCCCCACACCTGTTTGCTAGGAAACAGGTGTGGGACCACTTTAAATGCATAAGAATTAAAGCGGACCATAACCCACATTTTTAACTAGCATACCCTGAATTTCTCACCCTATGAAGGTTAACTTTTCCCAATTTCTAGTGCTCCTGCTTCACTCTAATGCCAGTTAACGCTGTCTGTTTTAGCTGTAAAGCTCCGCCTCCTCCATTCATTGCCACTGTTGCGTGTGGCAATGATGTCATTGCCACACTTATGCAATGACATTTCGCTGCCATCTTATAGAGAGGGAGAGCAAAAAATTCAATGTTCCAGAACAAATCGAAAAGCGAAAAGATCCATTTCTAGTTCTACACCCTAATATTGACAGGTGCTTTGGCCAAATGTATTTCACGAGTTCAGTGGGTTTTGGTCCACTTTAAGCTGATTCAGTTTCATATCAGCAATTCATCTTATGACTTTTAGCTAAGTAATGCGTTCAATGCACAGGGTTAAATGCAGCCAGTGTGTGTATGTGTGTGAAGGGGATGAGGGGGCACAAGGAGTTAAAAGCAGATTCATAGACAAGCATATATTTCTTACTGGCTTCTGACACACTGGAGCTAGTTGACCACAGCAGAAGAAGCAGGGAAAGCAGTTCCTTTGGAGATGCTCTGATTGTGGACCATATTTAACCCCTTGAGCTTTCTACCCCCTCCACCACACACACATATTGTGGTCGATTTAGTACCAGGGATAAAAGTCACTACTTTTCAGGAGAAAACTGCCAGTCACTTTCATTGTCTACCATGGGGCAGATTCAGCAACAGGATGTACATTTTCACCTGCTGCTGAATCAGCCCCAAGGTAGGCTAAAGAGTAGGGAATTTACTTACCTGGCACTAAATTGATTGTATTGTCTTCCTCCTTTTGTGACTGGTGCCTATTAAAGTGGACCAAAACCCAGGATTTTGACTATCCTATGCTTTGGTCCTTGCCCCTGGGGCGGCACACCCTATCTCTACCGATACTGATGGTGAATGAGCCCCCCCCCGTATCATGGGATGGCTGGTCCCCTTTTTTAATTGTCAGTTTCCTTTACAGGCTGGATATTGAGGTGAACCTAGGGCCTGGGTCTCAGTTAGAACTAGGGGCCCATCACATATAGGTTACAGAGGACCCAGGTCTGGATTATAAAGGGGGCGTGCCCCGGGGGCCTCCACCATTTGCCCTGCAAAGGGGGTCTCCACCAACCTTTGGGTTATGGTCTAGTCCAGACGGCTTATCAGTCTTTGGTCTGACGGGCCGCGGGGCCAGCAACAATTATCAGCGGCAGTGGGGGTCCCCCACGCCTGGGCAGTCAAAGCCACCACAGGGCAGGACGGAGAGTCTAGAGCAGCGAAGCCGTCGCCAGCAACGCTACAGTGATGGGTGCAGAGATGTCACTGCACATAAGCCACCAAGCACAGCCGCTGGCACCTCAATGCTGGGAACTGTTTTCTGCTGGACCAGCCGGGTGACTACAATACCCCCCACCCAGAATGGCAAAGCAGGAGTTCCCGAGCAGCACCCAACCGTACAAGGGTGGCACAAGGGACTCGATCTGACGTTCCAGTAAGTGGCAGGTGCCAGACAAATACTAATCAGTTACTTGGCTGAACTATTATTTTAAAGGAAAAAAAATACTGTATCTGGGGCCTCCACCACACTTAATTGAGAAGACCCCTACCCGTACCGTCCAACTTTTCAGGGTAGGAAAGAGGGATAATTGTTAAATTAATCCACGCCCCCTCATTGATTGATAGATAGGATGAAACAGTTACACCATTTTATACATTTTGAATTGGCAAATGAATAATTTATTGATGCAGATCTGCATGTTACACCTCAAAGAAAGACAGAGAAGAACAAGGGAAAGGGGGACATGGACTCAGAAGAGGGACAGTCCCTCCAAATCAGGGACACTTGGGAGGTATGCTCATACCCCTGATGGCGGCCTTCTAGGTCAAACATCCATGATCACTTCTAATCTACAGGCCACATCAGGCAAGCCTTGGTTATAATTTCATACTGGAGATGCACCACATGCTTTTTAACTTTCCTTTTCCTGCAAATTTAATAGAAAGCTCCCGATTCTCATTCACATTCTCCATCACATGGAAGCTTCTCGTTCTGGCAGCCGTGTCGGGATGAGATCTGATTTTACTGTGACTAATGTGCTGTGACACAAATGGCTGAAGATCAGGACGCTGTGCGTTATGAAGCCGGGAGTGAGATGTAATATGCTGCAATAAGGAGAACCTGTCCAGGGCAACATAGAGGCAAGCGCAGCGCCACCAGATGGGCAACATATTAACTTGCAAGCTAAAATAAAAAGGTCTATGGCCGCCAGGCATATCAGCACCCTCCCTTTCTTCCCGGGAGAGACATGTTTTTAGGCCCCTTCGCCAGAGCAATAAATCACTTGGCAATAGCCAGCGCTCTGCTCTATGAGAACAGAGGACAGGTTAAGACTGATGATACTAAATTATCCCCCTTTTCTTTTCATATTAGTATTGGTGTAGTACCTGGACCTTAAACTGAATAATTCATGAGAAGTGTCGTGAATATGTAAATAGTAATGAGCTGTTACCCAATACAGCCAGCAGGTGGCAGCAGCATTAAACCAAACGGACTCCCTAGTAGCATCGTTTTTTATTGCTATAGTACCATTCAAACAGAGCCTCGTGCATTTTTTAACCCAGTTTACTGATTCACGAAATGTACAGTGAATATGCAAATAGTAATGAGCTTTTACTTAGCACAGCCAGCAGGTGGCAGCAGCAGCATTAGAAAACTGAATACACTGGCTGGCAGCTTAGTTTTTATTGATTCAGTACCATTTAAACAAGCCTTATGCATTATTTAAGGTCAACGCCGGTCTCCAGGGACCCCTAATTCCCTCTCCCCATGGCACCCCAATTTTGGACACCCTGCAAATCACCTGTAAAACCTACTTGATCCTTGATCCAACTGCACATCCGCAGGCTGCAGCCTCAACATGCTATACTGCTGTTTCTCAACCTGGGGTACACGTACCCCAGGGGGTACTCAGAGAGGTTCAGGGGTGCACCTACATGGGGGGCCTGATGGGTCTGGTATATTATTTTAACATCAAAGCATTGTCCTTTATTCCTTTAAACATGCTTTGATGCATGCGGCCTACTTATTTTAAAGTTTATTATGTAATCCCTACTTGGGGGTATTTGGTTGTAGCTTCCGGTCACTAGGTCACTTAGCATAAAAAGGTTGAGAACCTCTGTGCTATATCTTTATCCAGGTGTGCGCCCACGTCAGGCATTTGTGAATGAGCAGTGTGGACAAGCCCCCTGCCAGAGGCTAGCGAGGATGCAGCTGGTGGCTGTACAGCTGTGGCTGCACTGGTGGCTGTGCATCTGCATTTGGACCAGGGGAAGGTGCATTTTTGATGGGGGAGGAGGAAGTGGTCGACAGGGTCAGTGTCAGGCCCAGGCAAATAACATTGCTGGGCATTCAAGGTGTGTTGGGAAATTCCTGGTTTAGAGATCAAAACTTGGGACAGTCACTGGGGGTCACTGTCTGGGCACAAAGGAAGATGAGAAGCTGACTGGTAACAGAAGCACAAAGGACAGACAACCTGCCTGCCACCAAAGAGGCAAGCTGCCGACCATCCGGGGCGTGGGTGGTCCGGTATTCAGGGAGCCCGTAATCCACCCAGTTCTTCAGCAGTACTGGGCCCCAGTGCAGGCTTGTAGCGGAGCCGGGCCCCAGTGCAGGCCATGGGACCAACAATGAAAGACCGGTAGGCTCAAGACACACACAGCTAAGAGACTAGAAGGGCAGTAGGCCCAATACAAACAAAGACACAAACTGTGGTGAACCGTAACGTCCAGCACAGACGACACAGACAAAGACACAAACTGAGAAGATCTGAGAGGCCTGAAGACCCCACAAGGACTAGGAGGTATCAGGGGGGTTGAAGAGCATGGATAGGCTTCGAAAAGACAATAATGATCCGACACTCTGGCAGGGCTAAGTACATGCATTTATAGGCAACCCAACAGCATGATTAATGCCAGGTGAGGTTAAACAATGCGGCTCCAGAACCCAGGGAGGAACCACTCCAGCAGACACACTACAACACCACAGCAGATAGCACAGTGGTAAGAGCAGCAAATTAGGAGCAATGATGGATGGATCACTGGTTCAAGACCCCGTCTTGACAGTCAGAAGCAGAGGATAGGTCGAGAAGGATGGAGTAATGGCCTTTAGATTGGGCAATTAGTAGATCATAAGTGACTTTAGTAAGGGCAGTTTCAGTGGAGTAATGAGAATGGAAACAGATTGGAGGGGATCTAATAAGGAGTTAGATTAAATAAAGTGTGTTAGTTCTGATTGAAGATTTTGGATGTCAAAGGTCGGTAGTTGGTGCGGACAGAAGGGCCCAGAGAGGGTTTTTGGAGTAATGGGGTTATGACTTTGTGTTTGGAGAATGATGGAAAGGTTGAAGAGATAAATAAGGGCCAGGGTGATGGATGAGGACAGTTGTGGAAGTAGATCGGATGGAATAGGAGCAAGTAGTAAGGTGGGCCTTGGAGATGAGGGAGGATAGTTTTTGATTAGACAGCAGGGGAAAATTGGATAGGGTAATAGTGAGGGATGGAGCTCCTAATATCTCCCAAGTGTCCCTAATTTTGAGGGACTGTCCCTCTTTTGAATCCATGTCCCCCTGTCTCCCTCATTGTTCTCATTTGTCCCTCTTTGAGGTTTAACCTGCAGATCTGCATCAATAAATGATTAATTTGCTTACTTAAAGAGGAAAATTTGAGGTCATGGGCCTCTGCCCCTCTGGTTTACAAAAATATAAAATTTAACTTACCTCTCCAATCGTATCGCACTCGGCATCCCGCCGCTCCGCCATCGTCCTCCATAAGGCAGCGCCATTTTGCAATCTCGCCATGCACCACGCCGCCCCCAATGACACTCAGCACGATATCTGAGGAGTGGCGCAGGACCTGCTGCTGAACCCTCATTTCTGCACTGCACCTTTTTATGGTAAACTTCAGAAGAGAAGCATGAAGCAGAGCAAAGATAGGAGTGCAGCAAGAAGTAGGGCAGAGATGGGGTGCAGCATGGAGCAGGGAGGGGATGGGGTGCAGCATGATGCAGGGCGGAGATGGGGTGCAGCATGATGCAGGGCGGAGATGGGGGTGCAGCATGGAGCAGGGTGGAGATGGGGTGCAGCATGGAGCAGGACGGAGATGGGGGTGCAGCATAGAGCAGGTGGAGATGGAGGTGCAGCAAGGAACAGGGCAAAGATAGGAGTGCAGCATGAAGTAGGGCAGAGATGGGGGTGCAGCATGGAGCAGGGCAGTGATGGGGGTGCAGCATGGAGCAAGTGGAGATGGAGGTGCATCAAGGAATAGGGCAAAGATAGGAGTGCAGCATGAAGTAGGGCAGAGATGGGGGTGCAGCATGGAGCAGGGCAGAGATGGGGGTGCAGCATGGACCAGGGTGGAGATGGGGGTGCAGCATGGAGCAAGTGGAGATGGAGGTGCATCAAGGAATAGGGCAAAGATAGGAGTGCAGCATGAAGTAGGGCAGAGATGGGGGTGCAGCATGGAGCAGGGCAGAGATGGGGGTGCAGCATGGAGCAAGTGGAGATGGAGGTGCAGCAAGGAATAGGGCAAAGATAGGAGTGCAGCATGAAGTAGGGCAGAGATGGGGGTGCAGCATGGAGCAGGGAGAAGATGGGGATGCAGCATGGTGGAGATAGAGGTGCAGCATGGAGCAGGGCAGAGATGTGGGTGCAGCATGGATCAGGGTGGAGATAGGGATGCAGCATGGCGCAGTGCAGAGATGGGAGTGTGCAGCATGGAGCAGGACAGATATAGGGGTGCAGCATGAAGCAGGGCAGAGATGGGGGTGCAGCATAATGCAGGACAGATATAGGGGTGCAGCATGGAGCCGGGCGGAGATGGGGGTGCAGCATGGCGCAGTGCAGAGATGGGGGTGCAGCATGGAGCAGGACAGATATAGGGGTGCAGCATGAAGCAGTGCAGAGATGAGGGTGCAGCATGAAGCAGGACAGATATAGGGGTGCAGCATGGAGCCGGGCGGAGATGGGGGTGCAGCATGAAGCAGGACAGATATAGGGGTGCAGCATGGAGCCGGGCGGAGATGGGGGTGCAGCATGAAGCAGGACAGATATAGGGGTGCAGCATGGAGCCGGGCGGAGATGGGGGTGCAGCATGAAGCAGGACAGATATAGGGGTGCAGCATGGAGCCGGGCGGAGATGGGGGTGCAGCATGAAGCAGGACAGATATAGGGGTGCAGCATGGAGCCGGGAGGATATGGGATGCAGCATGAAGCAGGACGGATATAGGGGTGCAGCATGGAGCTGGGCGGAGATGGGGGTGCAGCATGAAGCAGGACAGATATAGGGGTGCAGCATGGAGCCGGGCGGAGATGGGGGTGCAGCATGAAGCAGGACATAGTATAGTATATATATGAGTATATAATTTTTCTTATTTCCACCCTGAAAAGTTGGAAGGTATGCAACAAGGGACGGGGGGACTCAAAAGATGGACAGTCCCTCCAAATAAGGGACATTTGGAAGGTACGTCTCATGTCGATTTAGGTCAGCTTTAAAGCTAAATATACCTTTGAGGTAGGTTTAACCATTTATTCATGCAGAAAGATGAACAATTGTGGTGTGGAAAAGGGGCGATGGGTTCAAAAGACAGACATGTCCCATGGGGTTAATAGAACTTTGTAGCAAACTCTGTCTTGCCTTTTGCTATAGACATGAGAAAAAGCAACACAATACGCCAGAAACACAACCTTCAGGTGTGAATAGTTTTTTTTTTTTTAATTTCTTCATACAGCTGCCCTCTTCCAATATGGCGGCCGCGCGCTCTCCAGAGTCTATCGATGTCACGTGTACCCGGAAGTCTTGTTCCGTCTCCGGGCGCAGAAGCTGCTGCAGGCTGAGGACCTGTCATGTACTGAGTGACTGACTTGCCAGCAGCGGACAGACATGATCCCATTTACCGTGAATATCAAGCTGTCCACCCGGACCCTGACCGGGGCCCTCACGCAGCACAACAAGGGGGCGCTGGACTGGTGAGTGGGCGCATCGGGGAGGGTGTGCTGGTACTTGTAGTGGCTCAGCCGGCTTTGGGAACTCTGATAACCTTTCCAGTGACAGGGCCTGTTTCCTATTGGCTGACAGGCAGTGTTTACTATCATTAACCCCCTCTATGCCATTGTGGGCACTTCAGGAGGTGCCAACCACAACCATGGGTGTTGGGTTGGGGGCAGACACCCTCATATTAAAGCGGACCTTCACCCTGAATTAGAGCCTATCTTATGTTTCCCCCACCCCCTATATACAGATTGCTCACATTAAAAACCATCCTACCTGCACCTAACTGCATGCTATGAGCATGGTGGCTCATGGAGCATCAGGCAGCCTGCAAACAGGAAGTTTCCTCTGACTGTGTCACTCTGCATTCTGGGATTGCTGTCCTTTTCCTGACCCCAGCTCTGCTCTGTGCAAAGCACAGCTATAACCCCGCCCCCTGTGCTTTATCCCGTTCTCTTCTACTCATTATGTGATGTTCCTGAGTTAAGATGGCGGCGCCCCTTTTCCTAAAGTCCTGAACAGAGTTGCAGCCCAGTGCGGGAAAGAATAATAAGTAAGTGACTAAAAGCTTAAATAAAATAATTTTAGATGCTGGGGAATCGTTTTTTAAAGGGGACCAACACCCAGGGGGGATCAACCCGGGAATCTATAAGATTCCCAGGCCGATCAGATCCCTCCCCGCGGGGCATCCGAAATTGGGATGTCCCGTGGGGTGAAACCCCCCCAGGAAGCCCACAATCCTACCTTTTCCACGTTCCAGCGGCGCATGCGCGTCCGCCGCCGCCGCCTCCCACGCATCCCTCTAGCAGGACGCGCTCCCTGTAAGAGGGACGCGCGGGAGGCGGCGGCGGACGCGCTCTGCTTGTCCGGCGCTGCCTCTCGCTTGTCCGGCGTCGGGGATTGGACGAGCGAGTCACGTGGGAGCGGGGAGAGGTGAGTTTTCGGGGCTTTCTGGGGGGTTTCACGCAGCGGGGCACCCCCGATCGGGGTGCCCCACCGCAGTGGACCAAAACCCAGGATAGTCAAAATCCTGGCTGTTGGTCCACTTTAAGGGTTTGGGCTTTTCATGAAATCATGCTGAAGGTCCAGTTTAAGGCAGACCTCCACTCAAAATAAACTGAAGCCCGATTTGAGATGCTACATAAAGCAGACCAGAAGTCACACATAACTTTTGGCCCACTTAACTTCAAATGGATCAAAACTCTTTAAGACCATCCCTGTCACGAGCTAAGCAATCCCCACATATGGGGGGGCATCCCAAATCAATGTAAAGCGGACCGAACTTAGTAAAAGTCCTGGATTTTGCTCCGCTTTATTGGCCACCTTGTGGCTCACCCATTGACAAGCCTGGTCCCTCCTGCCAGCAGCCATAGCGGACCTTCAGCATCATTTAAAGCGGACCTTCACCATCAATTAATGAAAAGCCCAAACCCTTAAAAAACTATTCCCTAGCATCTAAAATTAATATATTTAACGTTTTTAGTCACTTACTTTTTATTCTTTCCTTCACTAGCCTGCAACTCTGTTCAGCACTCTAGGATACGGGCGCCGCCATCTTGGCTCAGTAGTATCATCTACTGAGGAGAGGAGTCAAAAGTACAAGGGGTGGGTTATAGCTGAGCTTTGCACAGACAGAGCAGAGCTGGGGTCAGGAAAAGGTCAGCAATCCCAGAATGCAGAGCGGCACAGTCAGAAGACACTTCCTGTTTGCAGGCAGCCTTCACCTCCATGGGTCGCCATCTTGGATGTTTAAAGTGTCAGAAAATGCAGTAGATGCAGGTAGGAAGATTTTTAATGTGGGAAATCTGTATGTACAGCGTGGGGGAAACATATAAGATAGGCTCTTATTTAGGGTGAAGGTCCGCTTTAACGCTGCTTCCTATAGCAATCCTTAAAGTAGACCTCCACTGAAAATGAACTGAAGCCCTATTTGAGATGATCTGCAACATAAAGCAGACCAGTTAGTTACACATTACTTTTGTCCCTTTTAACTTCAAGTGGACTAAAACCCTTTACGACCAGTCCTAGACTTTAGAAGAGTCGAGGGTCATGATTTGGAATTGAGCTGAGCAACTCGGGGATCCCCGCATATGGGGGGGCATCCCAAATCGATGTAACGTGGACCAAACCCAGGTGAGTAAAAGTCCTGGATTTTGCTCCGCTTTATTGCCCACCTTGTTGTGCACCCATAAACAAGCCTGGTCCCTCTTGGCTTTACTCGCCTGCCAGCAGCCATTATAATCCTGCCTTTGCAGTGCACAAGGGGTGAGTTTCATAAAGCAGACCAGAAGTTGAGAGGGGCAAAGTTTCTGGTTTAAATGTGCGTAAAGTGGACCAACACCCAGGGGGAATCGGCCCGGGAAGCTATAAGATTCCTGGGCCGATCAGATCCCTCCCCGCGGGGCATCCGAAATCGGGATGTCCCGCTGTGTGAAACCCCGCAGGACGCCCAGAAACCTTACCTTAACCCCGTTCTAACGGTGCATGCGCGGGCCACGTCTCGCACTTCCCTCTAGCAGGGCGCGCACCCGCGCCGTCCGTTTGTGAATGGCTGGCGCGGGCGCGCTCCCTGTTAGAAGGAAGCGCGAGACCCGGCCTCCAGCGCTCAGAGCCGCTGTGGTTGGACGCCGCTTGTACGTGCATACCACAGCGGCTCTGAGCGCTCTGATTGGACGAGCGCCCGCGTAGGAGCGTGGTGAGGTGAGTGTTTACGGGCGTTCTGGGGGGTTTCACACAGCGGGCCACTGAAGTGGACCAAAACCCAGGATAGTCAAAATCCTGGGTGTTGGTCCACTTTAAAGTGGACCAAGCCTGGATTGCAAAATAATCCACGGCAGGCCAACTAGGTGCCCCTAGGACAACCCGATTTGGGATGCCCCACTGTGTGACCCCCCCCCCCCCAGATGGACTGCAAACCTTGCCCTGTGCACATTCCCGCGTCTGGCCATTCAGATGGGGGCACTCTGCAGGGAAATGGGGGATATGGCTGTCGCTGCTCCCTATGCCGAAGCGCTATCCAGAATAATGGCTTTATGCCATGCATGCGCATTAGTATGCACCCCATAATGCACTTATTGGATGAGAGCCTGCACATGTGCCGTGGGAACAGTGGAGAGGCAATCTGGGGGGTTTCACACAGACGGCTTCCCAAATTGGGGGCCCCCAGGGCAGGAACCAATCGCCAGCATGCTGAAAGTGAATGTTAGCAGAATAACCTCTCTGAGATCCAGCGCAGAACAGTCATCAATGGAAGTGCAGAGTTCCCTCCGCTGTGCGGTCTATGGTTTAGGAGGCCCCGCCCTTGTATCTCCCGGGATGGCCTGTAAAATTACTCCCAGCCAATCAGTGGCACTCATTACACAGCAGGGCATCCCAGTCATAAAGGGGGACACCAACCCTCCCGGGCCTTATAGATTTAAAGCGGACCTTCACCCTGAATAAGAGTCTATCTTATATGTTTTCCACACCCTGTACATACAGATTGCTCACATTAATCCGGACCTTCACACTGAATAAGATCTCCCCCCTGGAGATCACACAGTGCATGTGCGGGCTCTCCTCCAAGTGGCCATCTTTGCTGTGTATTGTAATGAGCAGCATAGAACTCTGAATGAACTCATGCGGCCGCCATCCCTTGTGGCCTCTCCTCTCCGGCTTGCCTGCCATTCAGATATGCCTGGTGCTGGGCATTTAGACTCTAGGGCTGGGCTGCGTGTGCTTTGGTCCCCCCCCCCCATGGCCGGCCCTGGAGTGTAGACTTTTCACTATAAGGCTGTGCTTTGTTTTCTAGGGGATGTCAAGGCCTGATCGCCTATGGGTGTCACTCGCTGATCCTGGTGCTGGACCCCAGTACTGCACAGACTCTTCAGGTTTTGGAAAAGCATAAATCCAGTGTTGTCAAGGTGAGTGAGAAGACTGAGAAATACACTTAAAGTTGATAGTCAATAGTTTTGACTATCCTGGGTTTTGGTCCTTTCCCCAGGAAAAGCTGATTTGGTCTCGGCGTCCTGGGGGGTTTCACACAGCGGGGAAAGGGCCAAAACCCAGGATAGTCAAAATCCTGGGTTTTGGTTCACTTTAAACTGGATTTTCACCCTGAATAAGAGCCTATCTTATATGTTTCCCACACCCTGTACATACAGATTGCCCACATTAATCCGGACCTTCACCCTGAATAAGAGTCTATCTTATATGTTTCCCACACCCTGTACATACAGATTGCTCACATTAATCTGGACCTTCACCCTGAATAAGAGCCTATCTTATATGATTCCCCCCTGTACATACAGATTGCCCACATGAATCCGGACCTTCACCCTGAATAAGAGCCTATCTTATATGTTTCCCACACCCTGTACATACAGATTGCTCACATTAATCCAGACCTTCACCCTGAATAAGAGCCTATCTTGTATGTTCCCCACACCCTGTACATACAGATTGCCCACATTAATCCAGACCTTCACCCTGAATAAGAGCATATATTATATGATTCCCCCCCCCTGTACATACAGATTGCCCACATTAATCTGGACCTTCACCCTGAATAAGAGCATATTTTATATGTTTCCCACACCCTGTACATACAGATTGCCCACATGAATCCGGACCTTCACCCTGAATAAGAGTCTATCTTATATGTTTCCCACACCCTGTACATACAGATTGCTCACATTAATCCGGACCTTCACCCTGAATAAGAGTCTATGTTATATGTTTCCCACAGCCTGTACATACAGATTGCCCACATTAATCCGGACCGTCACCCTGAATAAGAGTCTATCTTATATGTTTCCCACACCCTGTACATACAGATTGCTCACATTAAAAATCATCCTACCTGCATCTACTGCATGTTATGAGCCTTTAAACATCCAAGATGGCGGCTTATGGAAGCCGCCATCTTATCGGGCAGCCTGCAAACAGGAAGTGCCTTCTGACTGTGCTGCTCTGCATTCTGGGATTGCTGACCTTTACCTGACCCCCAGCTCTGCTCTGTCTGAGCAAAGCACAGCTATAACCCGCCCCCCTGTACCTTATCCCACTCTCCTCTCCTCAGTAAGTGTGATGCTTCTGAGGAGAGGAGATGGCGGCGCCCGTATCCTAAATTCCTGAACAGGAGTTGCAGCCCAGTGGGGGAAAGAATAATAAGTTAGTGACTAAAAACGTAAAATATATTAATTTTAGATGCTGGGGAACCGTTTTTTAAGAGTTTGGGCTTTTCATTAAATCACGCTGAAGGTCCGGTTTAAGTAGGTTCCAGGCCCCGCACACAGAAGGACACTTTATTAGAATTTAAAGGAAAACTCCTTTCTGTCAGGTGTTTGCTGTTATTATTATTATAATTATTATTGTTTTCCTCTTCTAGAATGTAAGATAAACATTTGTGTTAGGATTCTGCCCCAAGACCTTTCACTTACTCATCAGCATGCGCTTTCTAAGTCTCCTGTATTCCTGCGGCTCTGTGTTGCCCAAGTGGGAGCAGCTTTCCTTGCCTTGAATAAAATCTACTGACTATAGTATAATCAAATTGTATTGGTTTTGTAGGAGAATAGGGGGGAGGGATACAGAAGACAAAAGGGGGGAGGGATACAGAAGACAAAAGGGGGGAGGGATACAGAAGACAAAAGGGGGGAGGGATACAGAAGACAAAAGGGGGGAGGGATACAGAAGACAAAAGGGGGAGGGATACAGAAGACAAAAGGGGGGAGGGGTACAGAAGACAAAAGGGGGGAGGGATACAGAAGACAAAAGGCGGGAGGGATACAGAAGACAAAAAGGGGGGAGGGATACAGAAGACAAAAGGGGGGAGGGATACAGAAGACAAAAGGCGGGAGGGATACAGAAGACAAAAGGGGGGAGGGATACAGACGACAAAAGGGGGGAGGGATACAGACGACAAAAGGGGGGAGGGATACAGACGACAAAAGGGGGGAGGGATACAGAAGACAAAAGGGGGGAGGGATACAGAAGACAAAGGGGGGGAGGGATACAGACGACAAAAGGGGGGAGGAGTACAGAAGACAAAAGGGGGGAGGGATACAGAAGACAAAAGGGGGGAGGGATACAGACGACAAAAGGGGGGAGGGATACAGAAGACAAAAGGGGGGAGGGGTACAGACGACAAAAGGGGGGAGGGATACAGAAGACAAAAGGGGGGAGGGATACAGACGACAAAAGGGGGGAGGAGTACAGAAGACAAAAGGGGGGAGGGATACAGAAGACAAAAGGGGGGAGGGATACAGAAGACAAAAGGGGGGAGGGATACAGAAGACAAAAGGGGGGAGGGATACAGAAGACAAAAGGGGGGAGGGATACAGAAGACAAAAGGGGGGAGGGATACAGAAGACAAAGGGGGGGAGGGATACAGAAGACAAAAGGGGGGAGGGGGGGGAAGAAGGGGGTACAACAATTATAGTTTCACAATGAAACACAATGACTGATTTTACTACCCGTTCACCTTAACAAATGACCGCCACGTCTACTCAAAACATGTACCAACTTAGGATATTTATAGTTTCCTTATTGCAGAGGAAAATCTTGGAACCTTTACTGTTACTTCAAGGGAAGCAGTGGCATTCCCTTTCCTGACGGGATCGCGACCCCATCCTGCTGCTAACTACAGCTGGGTCCTAATGGTAGCACTCTGTTCTTTTTGTCATTCCTACCTAGGTGAATGGGAGTAATGGAAAATCTACTGACTATAGATGGCTAAAACAAAGTAGCAGTAATGATCTCTCCAGGCGAGAACGCTGCCAGTAACCCTTTAGCCGTTGGTACACAAGATTGTGGTGATTGGGTGCAGGAGCATATATAAGCGCTGACAATGATTCAGTATCGTGCAGGCATATGGGGCAAGGGAGTTTTATTTTCAAACTGTGCAGGGCTGCTGGTCCGATTTAATTAGATTTCAAACTAAAGACATGACAAGACATTTAAAAACAGTAATGCTAATCCCCCATCATATCATCCAAATATCTCAAAACTCCCACTAATGGGATATCTTATTTATATACATAGTATGTGTCTCTGTTCTAATGCTGTAAACTAATCAAATTCTATTAAAATACAAGTATTGTATTGTGCAGGGAGAAAAAATCTCTCTACATATACATACTTAGGTATTTGTGCCGGCACTTAAAGAGGACCTGAACCATATCCCCCTATTATACAAATCCTTATCACATGTTATCACCAATAAAAAACAACTCAATTGTGAATACCCCCCATGCGGCTTCCAAGGGGGTCCTTCACCCTTGGAAGCCGTATGGATAGCGGCGGGCGCGGGTGTCCCGGTTGCGACCCCCCTTTTTTATCAGTGTTTCTGACATGCTGTTATTCTGATGTGCTAAACCCTGGGCACTGGTAGTATCTGATTGTTATTGTGCTGGCACTTGTATATTGCGGTTTTTGGGTTCCTGTATTTCTTGTTATATCGGTTCTTATATCGAATAGTTATTATGGGGTGGGATTTATAGTCAGTAGGTATCATTATTGCAGAGTTTGGTGATCGTTCAACATGTTTACAGTAGTACACATTTTTCAGCACTAAGCACTTTTTGAGCATAACATTTTTTTTTTGTACATTCATTGGTATAATATTTATTGTTTTAAGGGGTGTTTTTTGGATCATTCATGGGGGGTATTCACAATAGAGTTGTTTTTTATTGGTGATAACATGTGATAAGGATTTACATAACAGGGGGATATGGTTCAGGTCCTCTAAGTGCCGGCACAAATACTTAAAGCGGACCTTCACTCTGAATAAGAGTCTATCTTATATGTTTCCCACACCCTGTACATACAGATTGCCCACATTAAAAATCAACCTACCTGCATCTACTGCATGTTATGAGCCTTTAAACATCCAAGATGGCGGCTTTCATAAGCCGCCATCTTGGATGTTTAAAGGCTCATAACATGCAGTAGATGCAGGTAGGATGATTTTTATCAGGCAGCCTGCAAACAGGAAGTGCCTCCTGACTGTGCTGCTCTGCATTCTGGGACTGCTGACCTTTTCCTGACCCCAGCTCTGCTCTGTATGAGCAAAGCACAGCTATAACACGCCCCCTGTACCTTATCCCACTCTCCTCTCCTCAGTAAGTGTGATGCTTCTGAGTCAAGATGGCGGCGCCCGTATCCTAAATTCCTGAACAGAGTTGCAGCCCAGTGGGGGAAAGAATAATAAGTTGGTGACTAAAAACGTAAAATATATTAATTTTAGATGCTGGGGAACCGTTTTTTAAGAGTTTGGGCTTTTCATTAAATCACGCTGAAGGTCCGGTTTAAAGTGGACCAACACCCAGGGGGGATCGGCCCGGGAATCTTATAGAGGACCGATCAGATCCCTCCCCGCGGGGCATCCGAAATCGGGATGTCCCGCGGGGAGGAACCCCCCAGGAGGCCCACAATCCTTACCTTACCGGCGATCCAACGGCGCATGCGCGAGACGCGGCCGCGTCTCTCGCTTCCCTCTAGCAGGGCGCGCTCCCGCGCCGGCCGTTTTGTGAATGGCCGGCGCAGGCGCGCTCCCTGTTAGAGGGAAGCGAGAGACGCAGCCAATGACAGCGCTCTGGTATGCGCGTCCAAGCGGCTTTGGACGCGCATACCAGAGCGGCTCTGAGCGCTGTCATTGGCCGGACGAGGTCACGTGGGAGCGGGGAGAGGTGAGTTTTTGCGGCGATCGGGGGGGTTTCACACAGCGGGGCACCCCCGATCGGGGTGCCCCACCTAAGTGGACCAACACCCAGGATAGTCAAAATCCTGGGTGTTGGTCCACTTTAAGTATGTATATGTAGAGAGATTTTTTCTCCCTGCACAATACAGACTTGTATTTTAATAGAATTTGATTAGTTTACAGCATTAGAACAGAGACACATACTATGTATATAAATAAGATATCCCATTAGTGGGAGTTTTGAGATATTTTGATGATATGATGGGGGATTAGCATTACTGTTTTTAAATGTCTTGTGCTTTGTGTATTTGTATGTAAGTGTTTTTATGAAATTTCATGTGTAAATAAAAGTGATATATTTTTGAGGATATAGGTTTGCGAATATTTTTTGGTGCTCCCTAAGGGAGGAAGGTGTGTTTTTTTCCATGTCCACTCCCAAACTAGTGATTGCATTTACTGAGGTATGAGCACATGTTAAATGGAATAAGTAGTGCACCCCATAGCAATTGTAAAGACATGACAACCTGATACTGCTTTGCTATCTTCTAGCCTGCTCTTTATGGGCCTATTTTCAGTGTGTTAGGCGGCTGCTTAGAGGAGGCCATGGCTGTTGTGTTTTGGGACAAGGTTGGAGGAGTCTGGGGATTAATGAAGCTTTGACATTTGCATGACCTGGGCTTTCCTATCCATGATTGTAAACTATAATAACAGGCTGATTAAGGACCGAGAACTCTCACTTTGCAAGGTCCTCTTTTCCTTTATTGCGCTCTAAAATTGTGCCAAACCAACAAAAATACACAGAGCGTGTGGAAATGGAGGAAAGTGAGTGTCCTATTTAACTTTCGGCCTTATTTATCAAGGGATAGCGCCAGGTAGTGTCTCACTAGCGCCAGGTAGCGCCAGCTATCGGCGGCTACCGACTCCAGAACGCCAGGCGGCGGACACAATCACGCATTTATCACGCTAAATGAGGCTAGCGCCGGCGAGAGCGTCACCTAGCGCGGGATTCATCATGTAGCGGACTGCAACGAACAGCACCGCTGCTAATCCCATCACAGCGCCAAGTATGACCTCTCGCTACCTGGCGCTCTCCAATGCATTTCAATGGAGCAATCTTTAAATATTCATAATTAATTGATATGATTTTTTTTTTTTTTTTTTTTTAACTGTCAAAAATTCTGTGACCACTTCTGCAATGTTAGATATTTTTTTTTAAGGTAAAAAAAAAAAACATTTGTGCAGAATTGATATTACAGGTCTGATATTAATGTATTCATATTACAAAATGTTTAGAAAAACTTGTTTAATTTTTTAATCAAAAAATATGGATGTTTGGGGGGTTAAAAACTACTTTTAAGCCATCGCCGCCAGCGCTCTGGGGTTTAAACAAGCTTTTCACAGCGCGAGAATTTTTTGAGCGTGATTTGTTAATGAATATGCTGGGAGCCTTTCGCTCTGGCCATTCGCTATCATGCGCTCCCATACAGCGCGGAACCTGTGAAACAGCGACTCCTAACCCCGTATTCAACATTACCGCACACCGACTGAGTCGCTGTCAACAAGCGAACAATGGCCAAGCACAGCGACTACTAGCGGGCGCTGTGAAAATCACGCTACTGGCGCTCATCTGTCGCTACCTGGCGCTATTACTGAATCGGCCTCCCCATGCCTTTTGGAGTTCATTTCATCTTCGACTTGCTTAAAACGGACCAAAACCCACTGAACTCATGAAATCCATTTGGCCAAAGCCCCTGCCGATATTCGCTTTTTAGGGTTTAGAGCTAAAAATTGATATTTTCACTTTTCAAATTGTCCTGGAACACTTTTTTTTTTTTTTTGCTGTCCCACGGTGTGAGATGACAGGCAATTAGTAATTGCATAAGTGTGGGAATGACATCCTTGCCACACAAAACCGTAGCAATAAATGGAGGAGGCGGAGCTTTACAGCTAAAACAGGCGCCATTATCTGGCATTAGAGTGAGGCAGGAGCAGTTAAAATTGGCAAAAAGTTCTCTTCATAGGGGGAGCAATTCAAGGGATACTGGTCAAAAATGTGGGTTTTGGTCTGATTTAAACTGGCCCAAACCCTTCTAGGTAACAGTGCTCATATGCATCCCCCCCCCTCAGGGCAATTCAGATTGCTGCACATAAATTTACTTTTTTGTAACAGTGGTTGATCCTCTCCCCCCCAATGGCATCCTATGGAGCTACCACTGGCCTATATGAAGGAAGTGCCTCGGGTTTCCTGCCACTTTGCATCGTGGGTTATGTTGGTTAAGTCCGGCCAGCAGTATGTTTGGGATGCTGGGAAAAGAAAAAGCCTCCCGGGTGTGGCAAGATGAGCGCGCCCAGGAGAGGCAGTGTTTCCGCTTTGAGTGGCTGCAGGAGCAAAAAGTAGCCAATGTTTCAGACAATGTTTCAGTATCATGGGGCAAGTGAGTTTTGGGGAATCTCTAAGATTTCCAGGCCGATCGATTCCCTCTCCCCCGGGCATCCAAAATCGTTATGCCCCGCTGTGTGAAACCCCCCCATGTCGCCCCGTTCACTTAGCTTGCTTCCCGGTCCAACGGCGCATGAACGAGCCGTGTCCGCATCCCTGCTATCCTTCTAGCAGGGCCCGCGCCAGGCATTTGTGAATGGCCGGCGCGGGCACACTCCCTGTTAGAGGAAAGCGGGGGATATGGCCGCCAGTGCGCTCAGAGCTGCTGGCCTTAGACGCCACTGCTTGGATGAGCAGCCACGCATGCGCCGTAGGACCGGGAAGAAGTGAGCTGAGTTCGGGCGATCTAAGGGGTTTTCACACAGTGGAACAAAAGAGGGGTGGCAGCCGCTCAGACCATTTTATAACTAACCAGGGAGGTGCACATTAGCAGGGCAATTAGAATACAAAAGCCTTAAAGGGGCCACAGCACTCAAACCAGTTAGCTTGCTGACCAACCTACAATCTGTCTCTAAACTAGGTTAAAAACAGGAGGCTCGGTCACACACATCTGCAGAATATGCTTAAGCTGCACCACCAAGCGCCAAGGTGCCTCTGTGAGGTGCAGTCCTAACTCTAGTACTAATTCTAGTCTCTAAGAGCCCCATTTGGGACATACAATGCAATAGATAAATTGGGAGCAGGCTTACCTGAGGTTGCCCTAAACCTCAAGTGTATTCTAATTGCCCTGCTAATGTGCACCTCCCTGGTTAGTTATAAAATGGTCTGAGCGGCTGCCACTCCCCTCTTTTGTTCCCTTTGAATTTGTGCAAGCACATGGGGTGTGGGGTCTAGGCTGTACTGCAAGGTCTTTGACCCTTCCACCCCATGGTTTGCACTTGAGGTTTAGGGCAACCTCAGGTAAGCCTGCTCCCAATTTATCTATTGCATTGTATGTCTCAAATGGGGCTCTTAGAGATTAGAATTAGTACTAGAGTTAGGACTGCACCTCACAGAGGCACCTTGGCGCTTGGTGGTGCAGCTTAAGCATATTCTGCAGATGTGTGTGACCGAGCCTCTGTTTTTAACCTAGTTTAGAGACAGATTGTAGGTTGGTCAGCAAGCTAACTGGTTTGAGTGCTGTGGCCCCTTTAAGACTTTTATTTTCACACAGTGGGGCATCCCCAATCGGAGTGCCCTGGGGGAAAGGACCAAAACCCAGGATAGTCAAAATCCTGGGTTTTGGTCCAATTGAAAGAGGAGCAACCACTGGTATTGCGACGGAAATGAACAAGTGCATTGAAGCACAGTACACCATTGGGGATTATGCTGTGCCTTTGGGGAGGTGCAGAAGTGGCCCTGTAGACAGCTCTTTCAACTGTGCAAGGCTGTTGGTCTGGTTAAAAGAGGAACCCAAAACTTTTTGAAACCCCACAGCCGTCGGTCGTTAAAATAATAAAACTTGGATCACAGCAATCCTCCTCTGATTCCAGCGGTTGGGTGGGAATAACAGCCCTAGACCTGAGTGACTGTTGGACTTGAATGAATGACCAGTAGAGTCACACCGCTGTACAGGATGCACCCAGGTCCAAGATGTTGGGGTAACAGCGCTAGATCCTGGGCGAGGTAAGTGGTTACATAGAGACTAGACTTCTTCTTTAAAGTGGACTAACAGCCAAAAATGACTTGAACTAGACCAACACTACAAACAGTGCTCATATGCATCCCTCCCCAGAGAATTCTAAATTGCAGCACATAAAAATTAATTTACCTTTTTCTAACTCCTGCTGGGGTTAATTTTAAAAACAAGATGGAGGTTCATGCATTTGCAGGCCACCTGCAAACAGGAAGTGCTGCTGGCCTTCCTGTTACTGTGCATTGTTATGACAGTTATGTCAGTTGGGAGTGGAAGCTCCAAAATGGCCGCTACCTAGTCCAGTTTAAGCCCAATTTGGTTGTTAAAATAACAAACTTGATCACAGTAATCCTCCTCGGATTCTGCCGGTTGGGCGGGACTCTGAATAACAGCCCTAGACCTGAGTGACAGTTGGACTTGAATGAATGACCAGTAGAGTCACACCGCTGTACAGGGTGCACCCAGGTCCAAGGTGCTGGGGGAACGGTGCTAGATCCTGGGCGAGGTAAGTGGACACATAGAGACTAGACTTCTGCTTTAGGTGTTTACACTCATTTTGAGCAGGGAAGGAAAGATCCAATTTAAATGTGTAAAAACCCTGCTGATTTTCTCACTCCTCTGGGCCGGGAAGGCCCCGATGGGTCTGAAGCCGATGTGACCCCTGGTTGTGAGCTTCCTCACATCAAAGACAAGAAGCCCCAGAAGGGGCCCACAAAACAGCACGTAGACGTACAATTCTTAGGGCCATGCGACCAAGGGAACCTAAAGAAATGGAGATCTCGGTTTCTGATCCATTTAGGGACTCCATCTTTGGACTCATTGGATGCCCGGCGTCCAGGCCAATCGTTTGTTGCCATATCCGGAGCCATATGAGCCCCCCCCCCCGGCCCGAAGTTATAACTTCTAAAGGGTTTTAGGTTCTAAAGCAGGTTCGAACAAAGGGGGGGGGGGCAACAGTCTAGAGAGGGAGTGAAAGGATCTCGAGGCACAAAGGGGGATGACCCTGGACCAGCGGTTGTCACTTCTGGGGGAGGTCATGGTGCATGCGTGCTGGAGGTGCCCATCAATAAGCTTGCCACTCACCTCCATGTGGGACCTCATCATCACTACTCTACATCTGCATTTTAAGGTAACTGACTATTGTATCTCTGTGTGTAACTCACTGTAACCTGTAACCAAATTCTCAGAACGACATTTGTATTCATTCATATTCCATCATAGCCAAATGTTTATTATCACTGCCTAAAGTGCTCATTGCATTAAAACCTTTATTTAACTTGAGCAATCTTTTGCCTTAGCGAAGAATCTGTGTGTCCGTAGGCTTTTGGCCTGGTAGTTGTCATGCTCTAGGTGCCCTAATTATCCGCTCTGGTAACCTCCAGGTAAGCCCTCAACCCCCAATCTCCGCAGCCAGCTTCACCTGTAGGAGTCTCCGCTTGCCGGGACACAGAATACGCCTGCCCGGGATCGGTTGCCCCCAGGACTTCAATGGCTCAAAGGATGTAGTCTTACTGTTTGTTTGGAGGTCTGGAGAACCAGTGGCTGGGAGCGGTATTGAGCGAGCCCAATAGCTGGAGCGTTTTAACGGAAGTCCAGACAGGCTAGGGGTCAGCAATGGGCGTTCAGAGATGGAAGCGGTACAAAAGGAGAAGGCAAATCGTGGTCAAGGTTCAGAGCAGAAGTCGGCAACAGGATATCAGATCTAGGATGGTCGGTACAGGCGATGGTCGGCAACGGGAATTCAGATCAAGGATGGTCGGTACAGGCGATGGTCGGCAACGGGAATTCAGATCAAGGATGGTCGGTACAGGCGATGGTCGGCAACGGGAATTCAGATCAAGAATGGTCGGTACAGGCGATGGTCGGCAACAGGAGTTCAGATCTAGGATAGTCAGTTCAGGCGAGGGTCGGCAACAAGATCAATCATGAGACACATGCAAGAAAGGCTAGGTGCTAGGCACTATCACAGGCACTGAGTGACAGACAAGGCGTACCCTTTATAGGAACAGATCTAGGGGAGGTGAGTGTGTGTGAGTGCATGATTGGTGCATACTAGGATCCTAGCAGCAATAGGCCAGACAAGGGCGAATCGCCCCACCTCTACCATGGGCTCATTGGCCCAGAATAGGGAAAGGGGCGTAAAGCCCTCACTGTAACTTGGGCTCATTGGCCCCTAAACTTC
This sequence comes from Gastrophryne carolinensis, assembly GCA_027917425.1. Lineage (NCBI taxonomy): Eukaryota > Metazoa > Chordata > Amphibia > Anura > Microhylidae > Gastrophryne > Gastrophryne carolinensis. The sequence goes on from CM051235.1 coordinate 597,744,960, forward strand.
TCCCCCGGCGAGCACGCAGAAAGCAGCGCCGGCGGAGGGCATAAGAACCACGTGCTCGTGAGCACGTCTGCAGGAGCCGGGGCCAGAGCCGAGAGCGGGGGGCGTGGCCGAGCAGGGCGCCGCTCGAGCAGCTGCTCGGCAGAGACCTCGAGCCGGAAGCTGCGCGGCCAGCTGTCCGGGGACGGCGTGGGAGCGAGGACGCGGTGAGTGAGTCCTGACAGTAGTCCGCTAGGCAGGCGACGGACAAGGTTTTGGGAAAGCGGGCTGTATGTTCGGAGGTCCCTGATTGATAGTTTGATCACGTGACCCGCGGGTCCCTGACAGGTGCCACTGTATATGCTTGTTGGGGAGTGATGCAGGGTGCTTCTAGAACTCTCTGCTCTTCGTTTCTCCATAGAGCGGGCTGTGGATGTAGCCGGCCACAGCTTCTCATCTCTGGTAATTAGTATTCACCTGACGATGCCTTCCCCGCGCCTCTCTAATAGCCGTGTCATGTGAGTTAGATGTGTTATGCCTTAATGGCTTTTACCTATGTCCTGTGTGCTCTGGAAACGTCTTAGAAATTGTCTTGCATGCTAGATGAAAGTCTAGGCTTGTTCGAGAGATCAAACGTGCTGATAGTCCCCCCAGGATCTGTACTCTGGATATAATTGCAGAGGTAAGATGGCTCCATAATGGAGCTTCACTAATAGGTGGGCCTGCAGCCCTCAATAGAGGCCGATTGTTGTGCAGGTGGAGGCTGGAGCAATACATAGAAATAATGGATCATAATAAAAACCTAGTGGGAGTAGCGGCTTCCTTAGTGCCCAACCGCATTGTAAACAGAGCATCTATTCTGCTGTGACTTTATTCCCCATAACTTGCTCCTTGTTACTCACATATACCCCTCTGTAGCACAGCGCAGTCCATTGCAGATGCTTAGCCGGACTTGGACACTTTACGGTCGATTCAGAACCAGGTGAGTTAAAAGTACTGTAGGGATCCTCCCGGGGGATGGTGTGTTTGGACACAGTTCACAGCAGACGTAGATTTTATAAAAGCAGGTCTTGGTGTTTATTCATGGCATAAACAGTCCAGCAAACAAAAATATACAGCAACAACGTGCTTCTTTTATACAATCAAAATAAAAGACCTAGCCCGGCTGGGCGCTTACTAACAGGTTCTTCTCACCTATCTGACACTTTCAAAGCACAGCTTTCGCCTGGATATCGCAGGGTAAGTTTCAGCTCCAGCAGTGGCTGCGCTCGCAGCTTTCTCCAAACACCCGCAGGCTGTTCATTCCTGGCTGAGAGCAATCACCTGCAGGCTCTGCAGAGCTTTTACCTTCCCAGGCTAATTAGGATCAGAGCTCACCTGATCCAAAACCCAAACTGGATCGGGGGGGTGTGGAATGACAGGTCCCTCTACCAAACCTACCTGCCATTCCATATAAATCCAGGCCCGGCAAGATTAAACAACAACTCAGCAGCATATCACTGCTGAGAAACAAATCAATCCTGGACTTACCATCTCACCCTGCGTAGTAACCTAGGTGAAATGTACACCCCCTCGACCACTTCTCCAGTGACATGTCTACAGTACACTTTAGGTGAAAAAAAAAATAGAAGTGCAAGGGTGCTTAGAGCGGAACAGAACCCAAAACGACCCGCTGCTGGCCTTTCACTACTGCTGCGTGACCTCCCCTACCTGAAGTTAAACCGGACCCTGAATAAGAACCTAGCTTATATGTTTCCCCTCACCCTGTACATACAGATTGCCCACATTAAAAATGATCCTACCTTTAAACATTCAGGATGGTGGGCCATGGAATCTCAGGCTGCCTGCTAACAGGAAAGTCTACTGACTGTGCCGCTCTGCATTCTGGGATTGGTGACCTTGTCCTGACCCCAGCCCTGTTCCGTCTGTGCAGAGCACAGCTGCCCCCTGCACTTTTGACCCCTCTCCTCAGTATGTGATGCTACTGAGCCAAGATGGCGGCGCCCGTATCTTAGAGCGCTGAACAGAGTTGCAGGCCAGTGGGGAAATGATTTTCACTATCCTGGGTGTTGGTCCACTTCCATGGGGCACCCCGATCGGGCGTGCCCTGCTGTGTGAAACCCCCCAGAAAGCCCCAAAAACTCACCTGACCCCGCTCCGTCGGCTAATGAGGGGGAGGGGTCACTTTTACACCCGAACTGAATAAAACTCCTGCCAAGCGTGTGGTTTATTCTCCTGGTAGGAATAATATCCAGGAGTGACAGAACCTTTCCCCCCTAATTTCCTCTTCCTTACATTAAAATAAAAGAAACAAGCCTGGCTGGATATCTCATGATGCCGGGTGTATAAGTGACCCCTCCTCCCGCCATCCAGCAAATTTATATGGATATTTATCATTGGGCCATTTTTTCCAGATCAGAGCGCTTGGCTTCATTCGGCTTCTCTTACCCCCGGCAGAAGGCTAAGGGCCGAATGGGGCTGAATGGAGCCGTGTGCGCCAGCGGCTTCCCGCTAGCTTCTTGCTGGGGTCGTGCCTGCGCCGGCCATTCACAGATACCTGATGGGGGCACATTCCTGGCAAAAGGTGTAGCGGAGCACAGACACATGCACTGCACATGCACCGTTGCATTGGCGGATAGGTGCGCTTTTTACTGGGGTTCGGGGGGGTTTCCATCAAAGAGGGAATCGGGCGGCCCTGGACTCTGATAGAATCTAGGGACGCTTTTGGTCCACTTTATACATGTCCCCATATTCAGTCCAGTCCCTGGTGCCAAGAAACAGGGGTGCACACCAAAACTAGCCCTGAAGCTTATGCTGCCGGAATAGGTTTGTGGCAGGAGGGCAGGTAAATATCTAAAAAAAAACACTAATATTTAATGCTGAATATTTCTTTTTCCATACCGAGATATATTGGTAGCAGTGCAAAAATGTGTGTTTGAATAAAATTAGTGCTTGCTAATTTCGTTTAATTTTGTTGACACAGGTCAAATGGGCCAGAGAAAACTATCATCACAATCAGGGATCCCCTTATGCCCTGCGCTTGGCCTCAGCTGATGCTAGTGGAAAAATCTTTGTGTGGGATGTTACAACCGGAACCACACGCTGCGAGATACAGGAGCACTCAAAGGCCATCCACGGTGAGGAGATGCAACTCTGCTTCTATAAAGTCCATAGGGATAGACATTTCGACTTTAAAATGGAACTAAACATTATGTGTGGTGCAGGCCCCTGGGCACAAAATCTGACAGAGCCCCAGATACAGTATATTCTAAGTATGTCACACACCCCGCTTCCAATATTCATGACATGTGGGTTATAACCAGTAGAGGGCGAACTTCTGCAGAGATGACAGGAAAAAAGAAGTCCCTCCCGGTCCATAAATACCTGGGACCTCCCACACATTTCCCAGTTTTCGTCTCTGCAGTTGGCGAGCAAGTCAGGAGATGGCTGTATCTCCTCCTTGCAGGTCGCCGGGTTACCCCCGGCCAATTGTTTCTATTGCTGCCCGGACCTTTTTTATTTAAGTCCTCATAATGCCTCCCAGCCTAGGCTGTGGGTCCGGGCAATGGTAGGCAGCACCTTAGTGGTGTATACAGGGAGCCATGCTCCCCCGTGAGACCCCATACTAAGGGGTAGGCGGTGTCCGGGTTGGTGATCCCGGTTTGGGATGCCCCATCCCTATTCTGTTCCTTCCACCTATGTGGTGTGGAATCCCCCCTTCCCGGGTCTCCCTGTGCCCCTCTTTAGGGGGGGGGGCCTTCTCTTCCCATAACTTTTAATTGTGTATTGTGTGTGTGGGTGTTGTGCGTGTTTTTACTGCCTCTCCTTAACTGGCCAGTCATTAGCTATGCCTGCCGTATGTGACGGCCATTATCGGTGGGGGAGCTTCTTCCCCTCAGGTGTCCGATGGGGACCCTTGATCTTTGGTGCCATGGCGGAGCCCGGCCACAGGCTGGGAGACGCGTTCCTCGCTGAGGGGAGGGGGCGGGGCCAGGCGCGGAGCGCGATCCGTGCTGGCCCTTCTTCTTCTCCCTCTCTCTTCTCGAGCTGCTGGCCGGACGCCATTGCCTTTTTGGTTGTGAGTGCCCTGTGGGCCCCTTCCTTATTACTTATTGCGCTGCGCCCCGCTTTATAGCGTTTGGAGCAGCTTCCTAGGCCTTTAGTTTAGTATTTATATGTATATTATATGTATTTGCATATATTGTTTTGTATACGACATATGAGTATGGTGTGTGCATGATTGTACATTCTTATGGGTCCCTTTGATTGTGTCTTTCAGAAGGACTCCCTATCTCCCTATCTAGTATAGTATAAAAAAAGGAGGTTCTCCCGGTCCTGGGGGTCCCTTGGAGTTTAAATTGGGTTCCTAAAAATCCTCCCACTTGGGACTTGAAGGGGCATCCCGGGTAGCTCAAGTAGCGTAATTCCCTCTGGTCCTTGCGACTACCTTAAAATCACCATTTGGAGGCTCCCCAGGATACCGGGCTCTGGCTCCCTTCGGTACAATCCCAGCAGTGTGTGGGTTGTGGGGTATCCCTTACTGGGGATACTGTACTGATTTGCATACCATGTGCTCAGCAGGCCATAACGCGGTAGTCGGGGGTAGTCCCAGGCATCTGGGTCCATGCCTCCGGCCTCATCTCCTACTCCGCCCCCCCTTATCCGTACCCCAAGTGACACTCTCATTAGCGGGGAGTCGCAATCTGATGTATGTGCTAGATTGGCCAACATCGAGAAATTGATTTCTAGCTCTGCGGCCAGAAAGGCCCCAGCTAAGAGAAGACATCTGTCACCGGCCGCGCCGGTTCTGGATGTTGATGACTATGTTTCCCTTGACTGGTCTGATTGTTCCCCGCTTGAGGAGGGGGAATTGTTTGGGGCAGGCGCAGGGGGATGCCGTTGATACCCCCAGGGTCCTGGCCCATTCATTTGAGGTGCTGGATATTTCTCCTCCAGCGGAGTCCCCTCCGCTGAAGGGGGAATTCTTTGGGACTTCTAAGCCTCGCTTGGAGTTTCCAAATCAGAATCATTTTGAAAGCATGATTCTTAAAGTGGACCAACACCCAGGATTTTGACTATCCTGGGTTTTGGTCCACTTCAGGGGGGCACCCCGATTAAGGGTGCCCCGCTGTTTGAAACCCCCCAGAAAGCCCCCAAAACTCACCTCACCATGCTCCCACGTGGCCACGCTGACCAATCACCGCCAATGGACAAGCGGGTGACAGTGGCGGACAACACAGCGCGTCCGCCGCCGCCTCCCGCGCGCCTCTCTGACAGTGCGCGCACCCGCGCCGGCCATTCACAAATGTTTGTGCGTCTGTGCTCACGGCTGTGGCTACCAGGTCTGTGGTTAGGGACCTGTTGAGTGGTTCCCAGCTTAACCCGGCCAGTGTTGAATTTGCAGCCCTTAAGCGGTGCGAATTGTTCATGTCTTTTGTTTTATCCGCCTTGGGTGACATAATATGCATGTGTAGTAGGACCTCGGCGTTGCCAGTGGCTATTCGCCGATCGGTCTGGTTGCGCCAATGGGTGGCTGACATTGCGGCTAAGAAATCACTTACAGGGCTACCCTTTCTGGGTATGCGGCTGTTTGGAGATAAGTTGGATTCGGTGGCGAAAGGGAGAAAGTTACCACAACGTAAGAAGCAGCGTCGCTTTCGCGGTGCCAGAGCAGGCAGAGGTTTTGCCTACTCTACCTTCAGAGGTAATTCCTGGAACAGAGGCAGAGGACGTGTTCATCCTGGACCTGTCTGGGTTCCAAGCCCAAGCCCGCTGCCAAGCCAGCTCAGCAATGAGGGGGCGTCCTCACCCTTGCGGGTGGGGGGATGGCTGCGACACTTTTTTCCAGGTTTGGGCCTGGGAGGTCACAGACAAATGGATCTTGGAAGCCCCGGGCTGCGCAGGGGCTCCTGTTGGCAGTACAAAATCTTCTGGACATGGAAGTCATATGCCCGGTGCCTTTCTCGGAGAGAGGCCGGGGCTATTATTCCAACCTCTTCACGGTGCCCAAAAAAGGATGGATCCAGAAGACCCATTCTGGATTTGAAGCTTCTCAACAGGTTCATTCGAACCAAGAAGTTCCGCATGGATACTTTGCGCTCAGCCATCCTTTCTCTTCGTCAGGGGGACTTCATGACGTCCAAGACATCAAGGATGCTTACCTTCATGTACCTATCTTCCCACCACACCGGAGATTCTCAGGTTTGTGGTGGGAGATCAGCATTTTCAGTTTGTGGCCCTCCCTTTCGGGCTGACCTCGGCACCCAGGGTGTTCACCAAGGTGCTGGCAGGCATAATGGCCCTCCTCAGAGCCCAGGGCATTCGCATTGTGCCGTATCTGGACGACATTCTCATTACGGCATCCTCTCTCAGACAGGCGGGGCCAGACACCAGGACGTTGGTGACGACGCTGGAGAGGTTTGGCTGGGTGATCAACCAGCCCAAGTCTTCTCTATCCCCGTCAAGGGGGATTTCGTTTCTGGGCATGAATCTGGATACCGTTCAGACCAGGGTGTTCCTACCTCAGTCGAAGGTGCAGATGGTTCAAGATCTGATACGTCTTCTCCTGTCCAACCCTCGCCCGTCTATCCGGCTAGGGATGAGACTGGTGGGTTTGATGGTGGCTTCCTTTGAGGCAGTTCCCTTTGCTCAGTTCCACATGAGGTCACTTCAGCTCCATTTACTGTTGGCTTGGGACAGATGTCCCCAGTCATGGGATCAGTCATTTCTGATGTCTCCCCTGATTCGGCAGTCTCTTCAGTGGTGGCTGGAACCAAGGAATCTTCTGAGGGGCAGGTCTTTTCTGACCCCTTGTTGGGAGACGGTCACCACGGATGCCAGCCTGTCGGGCTGGGGGGGGGGGGGGGTTCTGGAAGGAACATCAGTTCCAGGGGCTGTGGGGTCCTCGGGAGGCCCACACCCCATCTATGTCTTGGAGCTGAGAGCTATTGGGTGGTGCTGTCACGCTTGATGCATCACCTCCAGGGTCTACCGGTTCAGGTTCGATCAGACAATCGGACTGCGGTCGCTTACATCTATCACCTAGGAGGGACTTGCAGCAGGAGTGCCCTCAGTGAAGTTTCTCTGATTCTTGCATGGGCGGAGAGCTTTGTTCCATGCATTTCAGTGGTGTACATTCCGGGTTTGGAGAACACGGAGGCGGAGTCCCTTAGGGGATTCTCTCGCCGAGGGGAATGGTCTCTCGACCACAAGGTATTCCGGTCCCTTTGTCACAAGTGGGGGATTCCGGAGGTCTCTTTGCCTCACGTCACAATCACAAGCTTCCTGCATTTGTGACTCTGTCTCAGGATCCTCTGTTCCTGGCAGCGGACGCCATGTCTCTTGCCTGGAGGGATCTGGGGTTCCTGTACCTGTTTCCCCCCTTCTCCATAATGGGCAAGGTGGTGCGCAAGCTGGCTCGAGAGGGTGCGCCAGCAATTCTGGTTGCCCCAAGGTGGCCAAGATAGGTTTGGTTCGCAGACGTCTTACAGCTGGCGGTAGATCAGTACAGGTTGCCCCTGTTTCCGGATCTGATCTCAAGGTCTACTTTGTTACCCCAGTTTACAAACGCTGGCTTTGACGGCGTGGCTGATGAAGCCTCCATCTTAAAAGAAGAAGGTTTGTCTGATGCTGTGCTTCAGACACTTGTTAGGGCTAGGAAGAGATCTTCCTCTAACATCTACTACAGGACTTGGTGGTCCTATATTGATTGGGGTGAGGCTAGGGCCTTGACTTGCAGGGTGTTTTCGATCCCTAGGATTTTGGATTTTCTTCAACACGGTCTGGACCTGGGGTTCCAGCTTAGTACCTTGAAAGGGCAGGTCTCTGCCCTGGCGGTCTTCTTTCAAAGGTCCTTTGCTCTTCATCCCTTGCTTAAAACTTTTTTCCAGGGGGTCACTCATATGCGGCCCCCTCGAAAGCCTTTGTTGCGTGTTTGGGATTTGAATTTGGTTCTGTCCGCCCTCCAGGGGCCTCCTTTTGAGCCGGTGCAGGATGTTGCACTTTCTGTGCTCACTCAAAGGGTTGCCTTTTTGGTGGCTATTATCTCTGTTCGGCGTGTCTCTGAGTTGGCGGCTCTGTCTATTCAGGCCCCTTACTTTGAGAGACATCGGGACAAGGTGGTATTTCGCTTTAAGCCAGATTTCCTTCCTAAGATGGTTTCTGCCTTCCACCTGAATCAGGTTGTAGTTCTCCCTTCCTTGTGTCCTAAGCCTAGCAATGACAAGGAGAGGGTTTGGCACTCTTTGGATGTGGTTCGTTGTGTGAAGTACTATTTGGTGGCTACTTCTCCCTTTGGTAAGACGGACGCCTTGTTCGTGGTGCCCTCCGGGCCCAGGAAAGGTTTGGCGCCCGCCAAGTCTACCATTAGTAAATGGATACGCCTGGCCATTGTTGGGGCCTATGCTGCCAAGGGGAAGGTTCCTCCTTTTAAGATCACTGCTCGTCTGTTGGGTCACTTCTTCTCGTGCTGTTGGGGCTTCTTGGGCTTTTCAGCACCAGGCTTCCATTGAACAAGTTTGTAAGGCTGCTACTTGGTCTTCCGTTCATACTTTTTCCAAGTTTTATAAGGTTCATGTGCGGGCCTCAGCGGATGCTGTTTTTGGCCGCAAGGTTCTGCAAGTGGCAGTGGTTTAAATTTGTGCATTTTTGCCGTATCGGGTTCCCCACCCTTGTTGGACACTACTATTGGATGTCCCACATGTCATGAATATTGGAAGCGGGGTGTGTGACATACTTAGAATAATACCATTTTGTGATTACTCACCTGTAAAATGGGTATTATAAATATGTCACACACCCCGCTTCATCCCGCCCTTTTGTATTCTGGATCCTTTATATGGTGACCCTTTTATTGTTAAGTTTGTTATAATTGGCTCTTCCTGGTTCCCACTACTGCTGTCCTATACTGGGGAATGTGTGGGAGGTCCCAGGTATTTATGGACCAGGAGGGGCTTCTTTTTTCCTGTCATCTCTGCAGAAGTTCGCCCTCTACTGGTTATAACCCACATGTCATGAATATTGGAAGCACAAAATGGTATTTTTTTTCTTTCCTTTAAAGTGGACCAACACCCAGGGGTGATCGGCCCGGAAATCTATAAGATTCCCGGGCCGATCACCTCCCACCCCGCGGGACATCCGAGATCGGGATGTCCCGCGGGGTGAAACCCCCCAGAAACCCCAAAAACATCTTACCTGATCCGCTGCCGCTTCTGCCGCCGCGGCCTCCCGCGCGCCCCTCCAGACGTGCCCGCGCCGGCCCTCTGTGAATGGCCGGCGGGGGCGCGCGCGCGCCGAGAGTGACGCGCGGGAGGCGGCGGCGGAAGCGGCTTGGACGTTCCTGATCCCCGCCTGGACGTTGGCGGGGATTGGCTGCGGCGTTCACGTGGGAGCGTTGAGAGGTGAGTTTTTTGGGGTTTCTGGGGGGTTTCACACAGCGGGGCACCCCCGATCGGGGTGCCCTGCCGAAGTGGACCAAAACCCAGGATAGTCAAAATCCTGGGTGTTGGTCCACTTTAAAGTAATAGTCCAGCCAAGTAACTGATTGGTGGTTGTCTGGCACCCGCCTACTTAATGGAACGGCAGATGGAGTCCCTTGTGCCACCCTTGTGCGGGTGCGTGCTGCTCGGGAACTCCTGCTTTGCCATTCTGGGCTCCGCTGTGTGAAACCCAGCAGATCACCAAGCCCAGCTCGCCTCTTTCCGGTCCAACGGCGCACGCGCGGCCGCTCGGCCAATCAGTGAGTTCGGAGCTGCTGACGTCACGCCGTCTAAGCCTTCATCCAAAGCCAGTGGCTCTGATTGCGCTGGCGCCCGCATCCCCCTCTTCCCTTTAACAGTGAGCGTGCCCGCGGCGGCCATTCACAAATTCCTGGAGTGGGCACGCGCCCTGCTAGAGGGATAGCCGTGAAGCAGCTACGGCATGCGCATGCGCCATTGGATCGGGAAACAAGGTGAGTGTATGGGGCGACCTGGGGGGTTTCACACAGTGGGGCATTCCGATTTTGGATGCCCTGGGGGGGGGGAATCGATCGGCCTGGGAATCTTGACGATTACGGTGGGTTTTGGTCCACTTTAATAGCCGGTGTGGGCACACATTAGCTCGAGAGAAGCACCCAGCAAGAGGTCTGTTTTCTTTGGGTAATGAATGGGCACCCCTGAATGTCTCCATTTTCCCCTCCAGACATGCAGTGGCTGTGGAGCCAGGATGCCTCTCGGGATCTGTTGCTGGCTGTGCATCCCCCTAACCTCATTGTACTGTGGAACGCCGACACAGGGACTAAACTGTGGAAGAAGAGCTACGCAGAGAATATCCTCTCCTTCTCCTTCAACCCTTTTGAACCATCCCAGCTTGCTTGTGAGTAGAAGTGAGATGGAGCAGTTGCCTATCAAAAATGCTTGTTTGTACCTTGGTATAATACTGTGCCTGTAGGCGGCCTGGGAAACCCAGCAACTGGAGCCAATGGCGAGATAACAGGGGGCAATGTTTATTACAGGTTGAGGCAAAATGCACATAAAAATAATATGTCAGAGAAATAGTAAGGGGTTAAAAAAATTCCAAGGTGCGCCCAGACCAACATGTAGATATACAAGAGGAAAACTGAACACACTGTGCAGATATATTTATTTGTGCCTTTTGAGCTCTTTGTGTATCCTATACCACCTGTCATTTTGATTCATTGAATGCATAGTCTTTTATCACTTATATTTTACTCATTTAGGAAATAGATCAGTTTGGGGTATTGTTTCATATAGACTTATTAGATGTACATAGGATGTATTTATGGATACATCAATATAGCACTTAAGCACTTTAGTTCACAGATATTGCACAGTGTTTTTGGAAATATTTGTTTTATTATTCTATTTTTATAATTGCACATTGGATAGGATTGTGGAAGACAACAGAGACCCTATTTTGGGTCCTTAGAGTGCCGGCACAGATACTGGGGTGAGTGGGTGCAGAGGTAGTTTACCTCTGCATGCACAGACCCCAGTACTTCATTTATAGGAATCCATTTGCCCGTTATTTATTAATCATTTATTATATAGGATTGGAGTTTTGTCTGCATCACAATAAATGTTATACTAGATTCCCCAGGATTGGGGGCTTGGAGATATATTGAGCTAAGTATATGAATTGGGACCCTATAATTGTTTTTAATTGTCTTGTGTTATGTGTTATTTTGTGTATGTGTATTTTATGAATTGATATGCAACAATACATTTTGAATATTGAGATTTGGTTAGTTAGTTTTGGTGCTCCTTATAGGGAGGGAGGTGGGTTTTCACGGCCGCTCCCATTGGAATGGTTGAAAACTGAACACCCATAGGCATTAATGCATTCAAAAAGAAGAATATTTTAATGCTGGTGATAATAACGACAGAATAGTATGGGTAATATAGGATCACATTATTACAGTGTATATCATTATCACAGTGTATATACAAAAATATGTACAAACATTGTTGATACAAGTAGATATGGGTGCTAGTTCCAGCACAGAGGGGAGAAACTGTCCATATTATGTACTTCTATGGGTAAACCCAAGTCACATTGGGAAGGTAGTATTGGCAATAAGAAGAAGAGGTTGCCCATAGGAGTGATGGTGGACTGACCCTCAATTCATCCTGTTGGATGCAGTGCACACAGAAACTGATCAGCTTAAACATTCAGAAAAAACGATAATGACAGGTTTACAGGCTGGAGCATTGGGTGGATAAATAGTCAGACCCTCAACGTTTCGGCCGCAAAGGACCTTTCTCAAGAGAAGCGGTATTTATAGGGGAAAGAGATGCGCAAATGGCGCCAAAAGCCGCGCTCGTATTGGTGCCGTCCTATGACGTTATTGTCGGCTGTCCCGGCCACTCGTAGATGGCAAGTTTACCATCCAAGGCCGGAGGTGGCGTGCGGGGCCGGACGTGACGCCGCATCCTGAAAGTGCAAAGGAGCTGTTAGCTAACCTAAAAGATGGCGACGCGCCAGTCGGTAACGGGGCAGTCAGGTAAGTACTATTGTTTTGAACCTCCCCCAGGGGCAGTGGTTTGGGATGCCATGCATTTGTGAAACCCCCCCCCAGGTTCCCTGTATATTTGCCTCAGTCCCAGGATGCATGAGCGGGCCTCCAGTGGTATTTAAACCGGACCTTCAGCATGATCTAATGAAAAGCCCTTAAAAACTATTCCCCAGCATCTAAAATTAATAAATTATAAGTTTTTAGTCACTTATTATTCTTTCCCCCGCTGGGCTGCAACTCTGTTCAGGACTCGGGATACGGGTGCCGCCATCTTGACTCAGAAGCATCACATACTGAAAAAAGGAGAGCGGGATAAAGTACAGGGGGCAGGTTATAGCTGTGCTTTGCACAGACAGAGCAGAGCTGGGGTCAGGGAAAGGACAGCAATCCCAGAATGCAGAGCGACACAGTCAGAAGGCACCTCCTGTTTGCAGGCTGCCTGATGCTCCATGGGCCGCCATCTTGGATGTTTAAAGGCTCATAACATGCAGCAGATGCAGGTAGGATGATTTTTAATGTGAGCAATCTGTATGTACAGGGTGTGGGAAACATATAAGATAGGCTCTTATTCAGGGTGAAGGTCCGGATTAATGTGAGCAATCTGTATGTACAGGGTGTGGGAAACATATAAGATAGGCTCATATATATGGTGAAGGTCCGCTTTGTCTGGCAGGAGGGTCCAAAGGAGCGTGGATACCACAAAAAGCACCTTCCCTTGCTACTTGCACCTTGTGAGGCCCTACCACTGGTGGTTAGCGCGCACCGTGCGTGAATGCTGCTGGAGGCTTGTGCATGCACTGGGGGATCTAGGTAAGTATACAGGAAACCTGAGGCCCTTCAGACTTCCATGGACCCCAAGATTGGAAGCCTCTAGGACAGGGGATCACCTGGTCTTTTACAACCGGGCAAATCAGGTTTTGGTCCTCATTTAAAGCAGAACAAAATACCTAAAGCAAGTGGGCTGCCAGTACAGTCCACAAATCCTTGCTAAAAAAGGTGGCCGCACAACATATGAGTATTCAAAGCACAACAATTGACCTTTATTGAGGAAACAATTCACATATGGGCATGATAAAATTGAAAACAGAGACAAGTTAAAAAAGAGGTACGGATGAGGAGATGGACCTGTTAATACCAAACTATGATTGATATTTAGGAGTTGATAAAGCTATTTACATGGTGTATACATTTCTATGGTGCAATAGAAAAGGCTAAAAAAAGGTGCAAAAAGGCATAAGTAATCCCCTATACGGGGAAACAAAGGGTGCAGGAAGAGAGAAACCCCTAAAAAATTTTAGGGGTACCTTAAAAGAAAAAAGTGCATGCGTGCAGTGTATAATAGAAAGTGCCAATAATTCTAAAGTTCAAACTGGTTCTTAGAGATATGCCAATGTGTAAATTACATACACCATGAAATGCCAATCAGAACTATGTAAATTCTTCACCAAATGTAGAAAGTTAGGTCCAGGTCCTCAGCCTGCTGCCGACACAGGTGGGGGGATAGAGGGATAGCGGGGGGATAGAGGGATAGCGGGGAGGTGGCCGTGGCTCGCACATGCGCAGTTGGACTGATAAAGCAAGGTAAGTGTATGGGCCAACCTGGGGAGTTTCACACAGCGGCGAACCCCAATTATGGATGCCCCGGGAGGAGGGAATCAATCGGCCTGGGAATCTCTTAGATTCCTTTGCCAATCTTTATGGCTTTTGGTCCATTTAACAGCAAAATAAAAAAAAATGCCAAAATATTTTCTCCAAGGCATTTAGTAAATTCCATAGCCACATAGCGTGTTGTCATCAGGCTGGGGCTCTTTATCCAGCGCTGTCTCTTGCCCACTGAAGCCTGTGTCTGTGAGGACTTGCTGTCTTGTTAAGAGAAGTGCAGCGTCTTGACAGTGTTCAGCCAAATGTTGACAGTGTGACAGTAAGCGGCCATCACTGCTCAGCGTCTGCACCGGCCGGCTGATCGCTCCAGGGCTAAATGTGGAATAAGTCAAGTTTTATTTTGCTGGTCTTGCTGCCCAGCTGAAAACATGACTGTGACATAACTGAGAATATATATATATATATATATATATATATATATATAATGGAAATGATTGCTGAATAACTGTCCAGTAGGTTTCCGAGCAGCAGACCGGCCAGGAGCTGCGTGGGAGCGAATTAAGATTTGGGATGGCCTACGTTGTCAACCCCCCGCCCCCTGCAGTGGCCGGCAATCCCTTTCTGCCAGTCCTTCATCGAGATCGCAAGGCACAGCCGCATCCTTCCACAGCATGCACTCCACAGGGGATCCTGTGCTGGGGCTGCCCCTGCTCCCTATGCCGATTGCCCACTTCTAACCAGAACTTTATGCAGTGCATTAGTATGCAAAGCATAAAGCGCTGATTGGACAAAAGCCTGAACATGTGCTGTGGGAACGGCAGAAAGGTGAGTGGAGGGTTTCACACAACAGGGTGTTCCAGATCAGAATGCCCCAGGCAAGAGGACCAATCCCCAGAATGTCTTAAAGTGAAGGATGGGAGGGGGGTGGGGTGGTTACAAAGAAAAAAAAAAAAACCCTTACCTTTCCCACAGTCCAGCACCGTTCTTCAGCTTCTGTGTAGTCAACCGCATAGTAAGACACGAAGCTGCATCCCCTGTCGCCGCGCGGCATCTATTTCCTTGAATGGGCTGTGGGCATGCGCATGGAGCTGGTGGTGCTGATTTGTGCCTTTCTGTGCCACGGCACAGTTGCCAGGGGATACCGCAATTTTGTCTTTCTGTGCTGCCACACGGGCCAGAGGATGCCGCTTTGTGTCTTTCTGTGCCGCCGCACAGGAGCCGGGGATGCCGCTTTTTGTTTTTCTGTGCTGCCGCATAGGAGCCGGGGATGCAGCTTTGTGTCTTTCTGTGCTGCCACATAAGAGCCGGGGGATGCCGCTTTGTGTCTTTCTGTGCCGCCGCACAGGAGCCGGGGATGCCGCTTTTTGTTTTTCTGTGCTGCCGCATAGGAGCCGGGGATGCCGCTTTGTGTCTTTCTGTGCTGCCGCACAGGAGCCGGGGGATGCCGCTTTGTGTCTTTCTGTGCCGCCGCACAGGAGCCAGGGGATGCAGCTTTGTGTCTTTCTGTGCCGCCACACAGGAGCCAGGGGATGCAGCTTTGTGTCTTTCTGTGCCGCCGCACAGGAGCCAGGGGGTGCAGCTTTGTGTCTTTCTGTGCCGCCGCACAGGAGCCAGGGGATGCAGCTTTGTGTCTTTCTGTGCTGCCGCATAGGAGCCGGGGATGTAGCTTTGTGTCTTTCTGTGCTGCCGCATAGGAGCTGGGGATGCAGCTTTGTGTCTTTCTGTGCTGCCGCATAGGAGCCAGGGATGCAGCTTTGTGTCTTTCTGTGCTGCCGCATAGGAGCCAGGGGATGTAGCTTTGTGTCTTTCTGTGCTGCCGCATAGGAGCCAGGGATGCAGCTTTGTGTCTTTCTGTGCTGCCGCATAGGAGCCAGGGGATGCAGCTTTGTGTCTTTCTGTGCTGCCGCATAGGAGCCAGGGGATGCAGCTTTGTGTCTTTCTGTGCCGCCGCATAGGAGCTGGGGATGCAGCTTTGTGTCTTTCTGTGCTGCCGCATAGGAGCCAGGGATGCAGCTTTGTGTCTTTCTGTGCTGCCGCATAGGAGCCAGGGGATGCAGCTTTGTGTCTTTCTGTGCCGCCGCACAGGAGCCAGGGGATGCAGCTTTGTGTCTTTCTGTGCCGCCACACAGGAGCCAGGGGATGCAGCTTTGTGTCTTTCTGTTCCTCTGCACAGGAGCCGGAGGGTGCCTATCTGCCGCCGCACAGGAGCCAGGGGATGCCGCTTTGTGTCTTTGTGTGCTGCCGCATAGGAGCCAGGGATGCAGCTTTGTGTCTTTCAGTGCCTCTGCACAGGAGCCGGAGGGTGCCTTCCTGTGCCGCCACACAGGAGCCGGGGGATGCAGCGTTGTGTCTTTCTGTGCCGCCGCACAGGAGCCACGGGAGGCTGCTTTGTGTCTTTCCGTGCTGCCGCATAGGAGCCAGAGGATGCAGCTTTGTGTCTTTCTGTGCCGCCGCATAGGAGCTGGGGATGCAGCTTTGTGTCTTTCTGTGCCGCCACACAGGAGCTGGGGATGCAGCTTTGTGTCTTTCTGTGCTGCAACATAGGAGCCAGGGGATGAAGCTTTGTGTCTTTCAGTGCCTCTGCACAGGAGCCGGAGGGTGCCTATCTGCCGCCACACAGGAGCCGGGGGATGCAGCTTTGTGTCTTTCAGTGCCTCTGCACAGGAGCCGGAGGGTGCCTATCTGCCGCCACACAGGAGCCAGGGATGCAGCTTTGTGTCTTTCAGTGCCTCTGCACAGGAGCCGGAGGGTGCCTATCTGCCGCCACACAGGAGCCGGGGGATGCAGCTTTGTGTCTTTCAGTGCCTCTGCACAGGAGCCGGAGGGTGCCTATCTGCCGCCACACAGGAGCCGGGGGATGCAGCGTTGTGTCTTTCTGTGCCGCCGCACAGGAGCCACGGGAGGCTGCTTTGTGTCTTTCCGTGCTGCCGCATAGGAGCCAGAGGATGCAGCTTTGTGTCTTTCTGTGCCGCCGCATAGGAGCCGGGGATGTAGCTTTGTGTCTTTCTGTGCTGCCGCATAGGAGCCGGGGATGCAGCTTTGTGTCTTTCTGTGCTGCCGCATAGGAGCCGGGGATACAGCTTTGTGTCTTTCTGTGCTGCCGCATAGGAGCCGGGGATACAGCTTTGTGTCTTTCTGTGCTGCCGCATAGGAGCCGGGGATGCAGTTTTGTGTCTCTCTGTGCTGCCGCACAGGAGCCAGCTGATGTCTCTTTGCAGGTTTTCTATGTCACTACACAGGAGCCGGGGGATGCATCTTTGTATCTTTCTGTGTCTCCACACAGGGGCCGGAGGGTGCCTATCTGTACCGCCGCACAGGAGACGGGGATCCTGCTTTGTGCCTTTTTGTGCTGCCGCACAGGAGCCGGGGATCCCGCTTTGTGCCTTTTTGTGCTGCCGCACAGGAGTCGGGGATCCCACTTTGTGCCTTTTTGTGCTGCCGCACAGGAGCTGGGGATCCCGCTTCGTGCCTTTTTGTGCTGCCGCACAGGAGCCAGAGGATGCTGCTTTGTGTGTTTCTGTGCGGTGGCCACAGAGAAATGGGAGAGCGGAGTTCGACCATGGGCAAGGTAAACGGTTTGTAACCCCAACCCCCCCTTTCCCGTCTTGCCTGAGCGCAGGGTTTAATTTTTGGTAGAATTCTGCTTTAAGTCCTTTAGAAATTGGTTGAGCAGCTGCCATGCTTTTCACTTTCAGAAATGTAAGGAACTAAATGATGTTGATACATAACACAAATGTTTTTTGCACTCCACCCATTTTTGCCTGTGCTTCTGTCATGTTTCCTCCCCAGTGCTTACCAGTGAGGGCATTGTGTTTGTGTCGGACTTCTCCCCATCTAAACCTCCAGCCAGCAGCGGAAGGAAAGTTTATATCTCCAGCCCTCACTCCAGTCCTGTTCATCCAAAGCCAGTGACCCCCACTGGTGCCAAGAAAGCCCTCAACAAGGTGAAGATTCTCATCACTAACGAGAAGCCTAGGTGAGCACAACATAGCAGCCAACCACCCTCTCAGCTTTACCTGGACTGGCGTAGCCCTAAGAAGATGTCTTGAACTTGTGCACTTTTCAGTCTTAAAGTGATTGACCACCCAATCCAAAAAATGAGAGAGTACTCCCCTTTTATCCCCTACAGCTGATCAGTCCTAGTCTGGCGATCATCAATTCACCTGGTCGCTGGATCCCAGTCTGTGCCCGGCCCGGACAAGGGTTGGAATTGATGGCTTGCGACCCAACATTAGTCACAGGAGTGATTGCCACATCTTCTCTATTCATTGCAATGGAGTGGGTGTGCCGAGGCCTGACATGCCCCCTCCATTGTGGTGAATGGAGAGGGCGTGGTCGCACCCCTGTGACTGATGGTGGGGGGCTCAAGTTGGACATGGAGCACCGGTAATTGGCATTCGAGTCTGGGGCGGGCGTGGGAAGCGATCCAGTGATCATCAACTCACCCTAGGACTAGGACCGATCAGCTGCACAGGACAAAAGGTGGGTGTCCTTTTTTTTTTTTTTTTTCTTATTGTGTTTTTAGTCGCTTTAAATCAGACCAAAACCTGGGATAAAGACTAACCCGGGTTTTGGTCCTTGCCCCCCATTTGAAACCCCCAAGGTCTGCCGTTTAAAATTTTATCAAACCGCCAATCCAATGGTGCATTCGCGGGCAAGCAGGCATTTTTTGTGCTTGCCTCCATTCAGCTTTTCTAAGGGCCGAATGGAGCTGAGCTTGGCGGCGGCCGCATTTCCGAGCCTGAAGCTTGGGATGTGCCCATGTTGGCCATTCACAAGTGTCTGGCATGTGCACGCACCTGGCTAAAGGTATAGTGGCATGTGGCCGTGGCCTGCACATACGCCAGTGTATCGGTGGTCAGGTACGTTTTTTTACCTGGGGGTGGTAGAGGGAATCGGGATTTGGTCCACTTTAAATTTAAAGAGGAACGTTAGAGGCCCATTCTTTTGGGCATCCCGAATTCGGATGCCCCGCTGTGTGATACCTCTTAGTTCGCTCATTCCACTTACCTGCTCAGCCAATCAGCGTGCTCGGTTTTGGCTGTGGGAACTCCAGTAATTGAAGTTTTTACTGGGAACCAGGGGGATACACACAGCGGGGTATTCATCATTCTGGCAATAATAGGGCAGCAAGGAGCTTACCTAAAGCCTGCCTGATGTTCCTCTCCTCCATTCCCTGCAACATGCTGCAGATGATGTAGCAGGTTCCCAAAGTTTTCCCCTCTATTCCCTTCCATTTTTTCATGATAACACTCAAAATATGGACGTTCGTCTGCCTCTGTCCTTCAGTGCTCTCAGCGTGAGCGAGTCTGGCAAGTGCCACCACTGTGGCGTGCCGGGCTTGCTTGTGCTTAGAGGGCCGGGGTGATGCTGTGCGACCACATATGTGAGTTTGAATCGCCAGTATTGTCAGCATGGAGTGCAAGGGGGCGTCCAGATTTGAGATGCCCCACAAATAAAAAAGGCAGCTTTTAGGATAGATGTTATGTGCAGAGTGTGCAGCATCCCTTGCTCCATCTGCTGTGCTCACCCTGATGCTTTGCCTGGTAAATATAGCAAATTTCCCACAAAATACAAGATGACAATAATTCCAGCACTTCTAAATCCTATTAGCTGCCTTTGTTTTATTTTATCTTAAGGTTTATGAAAGCGGACCAAAACCCACATTTTTAACTAGCATCCCCTGAATTGCTCCACCCATAAGGAGCACCTTTTGCCAATTTTTAGTGCTTCTGCTTCACTCTAATCCCAGATAACAGCCCTTGTTTTTTTTATCTGTAAGGCTCCATTCCATCCTCTATTCATTGCCACTGTTGTGTGTGGCAATGATGTCATTGCCACATCAATGCAATGACTAATCCCCTGCCATCTTACAAAGAGACAGCAAAAAAACAGTGTTCCAGGACCAATCGAAAAACGAAATGATCCATTTTTATTTCTACACCCTAAGAAGGGGCTATCGGCAGGGGCTATGGCCAAATTTATTTCACAAGTTCGGTGGGTTTTGGTCCTCTTTAATGGGTCAGTGAATCCATATAAAGAAACCCTTTGGCTCAGAAAGGTCATGATTTTTGAGAAAAAGTCGGCAAGTGATGCACCCCAGAATTACTTAGGCCACGACCAAGACTCTTTGTGCCATAACAGTGCCTCCCTTTGCAGTGAATGGAGGGGGTTTGCACAGTCACTGTGACTGAGGTAAGGGGAGCACACAGGGATGCTGGGAGCCCCATTCTCAGAAATCTGTGGTTTTTTATCCTTTGTGAACTGGTAACAGGTCCATTAGACCCCTATACCAGTTCACAGGGCTGAGGGCTGGCAAGTCACCTGTGGCTAGCGGGTGACTTGCTATTAACCTCCAGCTCCCCAATTTCCTGCCTCTCCAAAGCCTGGGGGGGGGGCCCAGGCCCACGGAAGCTATGTGGACTTGTAGCCTGCAGGGCCGGGAGCCACCAAAGCTGGCCCCTGCGCCCTGCTCTACAAGCCCTGCATAGCTGGTCAATTTTTTTTCTTAATATATATATATATATATATATATATATATATATATATATATTATATTCAAAATAATAAATCGCGATATATATCGTCTTTGAGACAGAAACTGGATATATCTGGATATACCGTATCATCATACGTGTTTCGCGATACGTATTGTATCGCCAGGTTCTTGCCAATCTGCACTGAGGGTGATTTTAAGTTGTTTTTTTATTGGCTTTATTAACTCTTCAAGTGTCATTTGGCTTTTATTTTTGTCTGCTAATAATGAGTTTTTGTTGCAGTGCTGAGGCTGTGACCCTCAATGAGTGCTTGCAGCTCTCCTACTTACCATCCAGGCGCAACCACATGCTGCTCCTTTATCCCCGAGAAATCCTCATCTTGGATTTGGAGGTGAACCAGACGGTAGGAGCTGTGGCCATAGAGAGGACAGGCGTGCCCTTCTTGCAGGTACTTTGCTTACATCTGTAATTACAGTGCTAATGTAAAATGGACCAATCACCTGGATTTTCACTGTGCTGGTGATTGGTCCTTGCCCCGGGGGAAACCCGATTTGGGATGTCCCTCCTTTTTGTAAATTCTTTATTCATGCATTGTCAAAAAGTACAAACACTTAACATTACATACAACCGGCTTTTTAGGTATCTCTTATAGTAAGTACAGACCAGAAAACAAACATGCCATTTGCCGGAGGAGTTGCGTTTATGGACCGGCCGACCTCTTTCCCTTGTCCCCCCGGCACTCAAACCGAAAAAGCCGGGGGCACTTCAGAGGGTCAGTTCCCAATCAAACCCAAGGCCCTTCCCCGATCACAGCCCGAGACCCAGCTGCCGGGACCTCTGACAGTTCTACCCGGCTGTAAGGGCTCCGCCAGTCTTTTTCTCGTCTAGCTTCCCCTTCCTGGCCTGCGAACATCCTAGTCTTCTAGTATTTTACCAGACCCAGCAGTGGCAGCTGCATCCCTGGGTTTCCCTGTGGAATGCCCGCCCCCCACACGTCCAACCCATCGGAATGGCAGCTGCAGGGAAGGGGCGTGGCCTGCCATTACAGCAAGGGAACAATGAAAATTTAAGGGGTTTGCAGGTGATCTGGGGGGTCTCAAACAGTGGGGCATCCCCAATCGGAATGTCCAAGGGTAACCTAGTCAGCCGGCCCTGGTTGCTGGCAGTGATTGGTCCACTTGAAAGTGGACCGCTGAGCTATGGACGTCTCGGAGTGCGCTGGCGGCCGCATCCCCCACTTCCCTCTAACAAGTGGCCGGTGCGGGCTCGCGCCCTGCTAGACGTATAGCGCGCATGTGTCGTTGGACCGGGAAGTAAGGTAAGTGTAGCAGGCGACCTGGGGGGTTTCACACAGCGGGGCATCCTAATTTTGGATGCCCCGGGGGGAGGGAATGGATCCCACTCGGTTTCGGTCCACTTTAAAGTGGAACTATAGTCAAACATGACTGTAGTTCGGCAGTACTACTTAGAAGCGGGACAGCACGACTCGGGATACTCACTACTTCTAGCCCTCTTGAGGGTCGGCCATGGCTAAGCCTATCAGAATCACCACAAGCACTGATAGACTTGCCCACTGGCTGCATTGATTGGCTGCTGGCAGTCACGTGGGAGCGTCACCGCGAGCAGTTTATCAGCGCGGAATGCGATTCTTATAGCCTGCACCGTGGCTGCTGCAGAAGAGGCATGGAAGTGGCGAGTATCCCCGCACCCAGTTTCTTTTAACAGCCCCGATATGCAGCAGGGCAGCCCGGATCGCGCTGCCCCTCTGTTAAACCGGACCTTCACCATGATTTATTGAAGAGCCCAAACCCTTATAAAACGATTCCGCAGCATCTAAAATTAATATATTTTAAGTTTTTAGTCACTTACTTATTATTCTTTCCCCCACTGGGCTGCAACTCTGACTTTAGAATACGGGCACCGCCATCTTGACTCAGAAGCATCACACTTACTGAGGAAAGGAGAGTGGGATAAAGTACACGGGGTGGGTTTATAGCTGTGCTTTGCTCAGACAGAGCAGAGCTGGGGTCAGGAAAAGGTCAGCAATCCCAGAATGCAAATCAGCACAGTCAGAAGGCACTTCCTGTCTGAAGGCTGCCTGATGTTCCATGAGCCGCCATCTTGGATGTTTAAAGGCTCATAACATGCAGTAAATGCAGGTAGGATGATTTTAATGTGGACAATCTGTATGTACAGGGTGTGGGAAACATATAAGATAGAATCTTATTCAGAG
The DNA here is from genome assembly GCA_027917425.1 of Gastrophryne carolinensis. Classification (NCBI taxonomy): domain Eukaryota; kingdom Metazoa; phylum Chordata; class Amphibia; order Anura; family Microhylidae; genus Gastrophryne; species Gastrophryne carolinensis. Next base: position 597,767,281 of record CM051235.1, read on the forward strand.
TGAAGGTCCGGATTAATGTGAGCAATCTGTATGTACAGGGTGTGGGAAACATAAGATAGACTCTTATTCAGAGTGATGGACCGCTTTAAGTAATCCTGCAGAACTACAGTCATTTTGACTGCAGTTCCGCTTTAATGAGCTGTAATAGGAACATTTATATTGCTGCTGCTGTCTTCGTTGATCGGGATGTTGCATGCGCAGACCGTGAGTTGTTTTGGGGGGTTTCACATAGCGGGGTGCCCCGGGACAGTGGACCAAAACCCAGGATAGTCAAAATCCTGGGTGTTGGTCGACTTTAAGGTTTAAGGTCGGTTAACAGGGGAACCAGAAGGTTTCACACTGAACCAGAATGTCCCCATGGAAATGTCTTAAAACAAAAGTCCCGTCACATTTAACCTCCCTCCTCTGGAGCTGACGGACGGGGTGGGAATTAAGTTTGACTGAACCTTACGCTACTTGAAGACATTTCCGTAGGGAACCTTTACGCCACTTTAGGACTTTCCGTAGGGTACTGGATGCCAGGCGAGGTAAAGCTTAGCCATTCAGATATGCTGGGGTCGGGAGGATGCCCGTGTCTGCGGATGAAGCCGCATTCGTTCCCCTTATTGCCGAGCACAGAGCCGTTTGCCGAGCATTGATATGCACTGCAAACTGGTCTGATTGGGCGAGACCACACACATGTGCCGTAGGACCGGCAAACAGTGCATTTTTACTGGGCGATCTGGGGGGGTTTCACACAGTGTGCCATCCGGGATACTAAAAGTCTTGAGTTTTGTTTTGCTTTAAAGTGGACCAAAACCCACGAACTTGTGAAATACATTTGGCCAAAGCCCTTGCCGATACTCCCTTTCTAGGATGTAGAAATTGTTATTTTTGTTTTCCAATCGTCTTGGAACACTGTTTTTTTTTTTGCTATCCCTCTATGTGAGATGGCAGGTGATCAGTCATTGCATAGGTGTGGCAATGACATCATTGCCAGTCACAACAATGGTAATGAATGCAGGAGTTGAGGCTGTACAGCTTAAACAAGGGCCATTATCTGGGATTAGAGTGATGCAGTAGCAGTAAAAATTGGCAAAAGGTTCTCTTCATGGAATAAGCAATTAGGGGATGCTAGTTAAAAATGTGGGTTTTGGTCTGCTTTAAGCCTGATTTCTGCATGTTTAATTATGGCTGACCTGTACTTATTTGTGTTGCTTTTAATCACATTAAAAACCAAATGAAAATAAAGATATTATAGAATGCTGTATCTTTAGACTGACTGGTGGTGGTGTTTGCTTATTTAGTCCTAACATGTGTGGCCTGGTTTTTGGACAGCAGTGTTCTCTATAATGATGTGCTATTCGGCCATGTCTAGGTGACCCCGTGTTTTCAGAGGGATGTTCTCTTCTGCCTGCATGAGAATGGCTGCATCACGCTTCGGGTCGGGAGACAGAGCTATGGAGGCTCCGGAGCAACGACTGAGGAGACGGGTAAGGGAACACTTACCTGACCTCCTGTAGAATAGATCCATTGCCGTCCCCATCCACTGAATCTCTCCCCTTCTTGTAGCTATCATGCTTCATAAGGCTCCAAAATGTATTGGCATGCGGGGGTGCAGCACATGACTGGATAACACGGATATGATGGCTGACACTTTCAGGTTCACCATAGCCAACCCAGGGGCCTGCCGTCAGCATCAGAACTGACCTCACAGAAATATGTGAGATGCTGTATTTCCAACTGATAAAATATCTGCAGGTTCACACATCGACTAATAAGGACTTAATTTACGTTTTCGCACAGACGCACTTAGGAGTAGGAAACTAAGGGAAAAAAATATTCTGAACCCCCCCCCCCAAGGAACCAAATAATAGGCCTGTAATAGTCCCCCACTTACAGGCAGTGTGGCACCCCCTCCCATTCCCATAGTCAGTGTGGCATCCCCTCTCTTATTCCCATAGGCAGTGTGGCATCCCCTCTCTTATTCCCATAGGCATTGTGGCATACTCCTCCTATTCCCATAGGCAGTGTGGCATCCCCTCTCCTCCTATGCACACAGGCAATGTGGCACCCCCTCTCCTCCTATTCACACAGGCAATGTGGCACCCCCTCTTTCCCATAGGCTGTGTGGCACCCCCCCTCCCATTCCCATAGGCAGTATGGCATTCCCCCCCTCTCATTCCCATAGGCAGTGTGGCATCCTCCCTCCCATTCCCATAGGCAGTGTGGCATTTCACCCCTCCCATTCCCATAGGCAGTGTGGCATTTCACCCCTCCCATTCCCATAGGCAGTGTGGCATTCCCCCCTTCCCATTGCCATAGGCAGTGTGGCATCCCCCCTTCTCCTGTTCACACAGGCAGTGTTGCATCCCCCTCCCATTCCCACAGGCAGTGTGACACCCCCACCCCTTTCTCACAGACAGTGTGGCATCCCCCCCCCCTTCCCACAGACTTTGTGGCATCCCCCTCCCATTCCCACGGGCAGTGTGGCATTGCCCCCTTTCCCACAGGCTGTGTGGCATTTCCCACACTATTTCTCTTTTAGCCTCTGCAGGGATGGAGCTGTAATTGGCAACCTTTTTTTTCTTTACTGTTAAAATGGACCCCAAGTCAAGAAAATAAAGTTTAGTTATTTGCTTTCCTTAACCCCCTTTGATGATCAGTGGCATATTGTGCTTGAGAGGGCATAACCTCATGTTGATGTTGTGGGATGTGGAATGTTGTGGAAAAGCTGCGCGCTCATACAATTGCATGGGAGCCGCTGTCTTGGATCACACCTGAAAGGCCTAGTTACACATGAGAATGATTGGAGGGATGCAGGAGAGCTTTTGCTTGCATGCATTTGCAGTGTGCCTGTGTGATATTGTTTCTCCACATGGTGCACGCTCTCTGGAGTTTGGCATTTTGCTATAAGCAGCCCACACCAAACTGAGAGAGATTTACCTCAGAAAAGGGATCAGCATGTCTGTCATGTTACACACACTGAATTACCGGATGCTGGAGGGGATAAATGTAACTATGTATCAATCAATGTAAGTCTCAATAAGTTCGGCTGCCGCTGAGTTCACAGTGTTGGTACAATGTTTTAAGTGCTTTCTGAGCAGTGCTGAGTCATTACAGCTGATGGATTATTACTTCTAGTCAGAGATGAAGCATTATTTCAAAGAGATTTAGAGTAATCTTGACTGTATGACTGGGATTTTCACAAGCAGGCCTTTCAGAATTGTGATAACATGGCTGCCCCCGTGCAATTCAATAGCGTCGAATCTCTCTGCTATCCCACAACATCTGAATGGATTTGAGCCCTCTCAAATATGTTACACCACAGATTGAGAGAGACACGGTTTAAGGGAGCAATTTACTAAACTTAGATTTTTTGCCTTTCATGCTAGGACAAATAACCTTAAAGTGGACCAAAACCCAGGATTTTGGTGCTTCCCCCCGGGACAACCCCGTTGGGGATGCCCCGCTGTCTGAAACCCCCAGATCGCCGAGCACAACTCGCCTCTTCCCGGTCCTGCTGCACATGTGCGGCCACTCGTCCAATCAACACGCTCGGAGCCGCTGGCGTCATGGCATCTAAGCCTTCATCTAAGGCCAGCGCGCTCTGAGCACACGGGTGGATGCATCCCCCCGCTTCCCTCTAGCGGAGCGTGCCCGTGCCGGCCATTTACAAATGCCTAGCACGGGCACGTGTCCTGCTAGATGGATAGCGGGGTTGAGGCAGTGGCTCGCGCATGCGCCGTTTGACCGAGAAGCAATGTAAGTGAATGGGGCGACCTGGGGGGTTTCACACAGCGGGGCATCCTGATTTTGGATGCGTCGGGGGGGGGGGGGGGGAGTCGATCGGCCCGGGAATTTTATAGATTCCCAGGCCAATCACGCTGGGTTTTGGTCCACTTTAATATCTTAGGTCTGGAGGATCCGTCGGCTGCAGGGAAGCTCACACTCTAGAGGGCAATTACCAGGAGAAGGAACCCTCTTCTGCTCTAGAGTTGTACACAGGAAACAATGCTCACACTGTTCTCTCCATGACGGCAGCATTACGCGCACATCACAGAAAGCTGCAAGCAATCTGTGAGCTATTTACATTTCAATAGCAGGCTCTTGACCTCTTTACAATGTATTACAGCTGGTTGCAATAGAAACAATTATGATACATCAGCTGCTCCTTAGCTATAACTATGTAACACAATGTAACTGCCACCAGGTTCGTGGCAGGCTTTTCAGAATGACTCATCTTGTTTGTTATAGTCACAGAAGGATGGAGAGATAATGCGTCCCAGTGCAATATATAGCAGCACGAGATCTGTTGCCTCTGTAGATCTGAATTTTTGGCCTCCAATCCACAGAGCCGATCAGCTAGCACTACAAAGCCTGTGAGCTGTTTGAGTCATTACATTACAAATTCAGCCAGCTGACATAAAGATTAATTACTTACCTTACACCAACACTTGCAGCGTTTTATTGCCATGGCAATGAAATTGAGTAACTTTAAAATGGTGAAACTACATAAAAAAAAAAAAAAAAAAGGAAAGGGCATCGGCATTAATTTTATCCAGTGTAACAGCTGCCGAGGTGTCAGACATCAGCATGGGACGCACCGAGCGCAAACAGTTGTATGAAGAATTAATGAAGATGCGAGGACACCTGCAGATCCGTCTCGGATGAAGAGCCAGAAAGCCGGAGTCTGTTTAATCAGCCGATCCCCCGTAGAGCGGTGGTGCTGTCCTTAATTATTTTTTTTGTGTGTCTTTGGACTTGTATGGCCTGGCTCCCAGTAACATACACAACTGCTTCCAACATTCTAGAAAAGCTTTGAAAGGAGGGTTTTTTTTAATGTAATCTTCTTTTGCATTTCTACTGTGAAAACCTTTGACACCATACTAACTCACCTCCCAAATATAGTCACAAGCCACCTACCTCCCAAGCAATACTCACGTCGGCATCCCCTGGGTAGTGTGCAAGTCCTACTCCACAAGCGAGGCCTTAGAATTTTTGTATTTAAAGTGATTGGCAAGTCAAAAGTTAAAAAATAAATATCAATAGCTTACATTACATTGAGTCCCTCCAGCGCTCTCCTTCCTCCTATGTGGGGCTCCTTAGTGAAGAAATCACTTCCTCATTCAGCTTTCAGTCTCCACCCCGCTGACCTGGTTTGTCAATCAACCTTTAGTGGACCGAGAATGGAAACACCCCCCACTCTCTCCCCAGACGTCCTGATTGGCGGCCTCTCTCTGCAGCTATGAAACTGTGCCCTCCTCCCTGGTCACACGATGTGCTGGCAGGCTGGAGACGCTCTCAGCCTGCAGCATCTCTCACCCCCTTTTTCTGGTCACACTATGTGCTGGCAGTAATAACAATGCAATTGTTTCCAAGTCATCCTTCAGCTTGACCTCGTGGAGAGATATTATGCTCCATAATATCTTTCCACACAAAACAGGAGCAGAGGTTAAAAGCCCCACCCTTTCCTCCCCACCTCAGTTTTTTGTTTTTCCTCCCTGGGAAACCTTGGGACAGAGTACCTGGTGTTAGACTTGAGCCAGTTTGTTTTTTTAGTTTATTGTTTTGCACCCTCCAGAGTCTGGATTTAGTGAACTGTACCGGACATTAACCAAAGAAGTTCCTATTGGGTGCCGGTTACACCTGGGGCTATTCCCTCATAGTTTAAATTTTGCACTAGTTGTGCTACTTTCACTTTAAATTCTACACCCTAGTCACACTATGTGCTGGCAGTAATAACTAGAGGTATAACAATGCACTTATTTTACTATGATATATGTAAAGCACACAGTGTGCTTACATCACATCCCCTGCTTCTCCTAGTTTCTCTGCATTTCCAATGCTCTAATACTTTTACTAATAACTTGGACACTACAGGGTGTTTTTGAAAACGGATTGAAGTTTGAGACAATGCAACGTGTAGCCCGAAACAACGGGACAGCAATCGGGTGCTCGCCTTTAGTATAACCTCAAAACTAGTTATGTAACAGTGAGGTTAGAAAACATACAGAATTTTGTGAGAACCAAACTGAGCCTTGAAAGACATTGGTCAGGTGTCTGGAAATCCCTTAAAGTGGACCAAAACCCGAAGTTTTGAATATCATGGGTTTTGGTTTTTGCCCCTGGCCACCCTGATTCGGGATGCCCTGCTGTGTAAAAAAAAACCCCAGGTCACCCAGTAAAACTCAACTTACTCTGGTACTCCGGCACATCTTTTTGGTTTATTTGATTTTTATTACTTGGTATAATTTTTATTTTTCACAATATTTCTTTATATAAAAGAAGACTATTCCATACCATCAGATACCGCTTCCTCTTGAAAAAGGTTATTTACCGAAACATTGATTATTTCTCTGCATTATCCACTCTTGTTGCAGGCTGTAAGCTTTATTATACTTGTATCTTCTTTTTTGGTACCTGACATTTCTTTGCACAGAACTGTGATGTACATGGTAAGTACTCTGGTTATTCCTATGGGACTCTTATGCGCTTCCATTTGCTATGTAATTTATGGACTTCTATACCTGATTGGGGTTGACACCTTTTAAGTGAAACCATTTTAATATGCTCCCTTGCGGTCCTTACTGACTATTGTTGTTAATACTGTACATATTATACTGTTAATATTACTGCTGTTTGTATTTTGTGCACTTTACCACCAGCATTAAATCATGTTTTTGATTGCACAGTTTTGTAGAATGGGTGTTCGTTTTTCCACTCTTCCTGGGATACAATCCCTTTGATTGTTACAAGCAATTTAGACAAATAGTAGGGCGGAGCTCAGCCAAAGGTCTGCTAGCTTATGATGGCCAATGAAAGCCAAAACATTGCTGCGCTAAAACTGGCCATAGCCTTTATAAATAAACAAGACCAATATACCAGTTAAGAAGTGAAATATCCTTTAATTTGCACTTTATTAGGAGGTCTGTTTAGGAGGTAAATTGCACGACTGAAGCCTAATAATTTGGTGGAGCTGTTGCGTCACAATCTCCCCAAAAATGTCCCTGCTAGTAGAGTAAATGGCCGTATCCATCATCCCCTCTGTGGGTTTGAAGCTAAACCATTTTAAATGACGTGCGCTCTCCCACAGGAACGAGTCTTTTAAGTTAAGTAATTGCAATATTTTTCTCCGCAGAGTCTGATCCGGTGCCAGAGATGACTTATGATCTGAAATGCCAGTGCGACGCCATCCGGGTAACCAAAACGGTCCGTCCCTATGCCATCGCCTGCAACCCAATTAACGAGAACTCTGTGGCGCTCATTATTAGCGACGGGCGGGTCATGATATGGGAACTAAAGTCCAGTGTTCCTGGAAAGAAGATGCGGAATGCCAGGTGGTGTTTTTGATCATTTTTTTTTATTTAGCATTATTATGGTAGTAAACCGTTAACACAGTTGGCCAGCTCAATCCATATATAGGCTAGATCAACAAGGCTCTGGACATGCTCGCTAAGCTATAAAGTTATATATTTAAAGTGGACCAACACCGAGAGGTGATCGGCCCGGAAATCTATAAGATTCCCGGGCCGATCACCTCCCACCCCGCGGGACATCCGAGATCGGGATGTCCCGCGGGGTGAAACCCCCCAAAAAACCCCCAAACACCTCACCTGATCTTCGGCGGCGGCCGCCCGCCGCCGCCTCCCTCGCGCCCCTGTAGGCGTGCTCGCGCCCGCGCCGGCCGTCTGCGAACGGCCGGCGGGGGCGCGCGCCGAAAGTGACGCGAGGGAGGCGGCGGCGGCGGCAGCCGCTTGGACGTTCCTGATCCCCGCCTGGACGTTGGCGGGGATTGGACCGTCCAGTCACGTGGGAGCGGGGACAGGTAAGATTTTGGGGCTTTCTGGGGGGTTTCACACAGCGGGGCACCCCCGATCGGGGTGCCCCGCCGAAGTGGACCAAAACCCAGGATAGTCAAAATCCTGGGTGTTGGTCCACTTTAAAAAGGTCCGGCTCTCTTATTTCAGCCAGTAAAAAATTATATCCACAAGTCCATAGTAAATATAGATGAAAGAAGTCTTACAGTGTGCATCTTGTAGTCTCTGACGCGTTTCAGACCACTACCAATTCGTGCCCTTAGTCATATATTCAAATTTACAAATAAAGCTCTATATATACCTGAAGAGATAATCTAAATTAACTCACCTGTCCAGAAAGTGGAGCCTCTATCAGCCGCACTTGCAAAGATAGTGCTGGCAAAACTGCCGCCTCCTAACCAATCGCACCAGGGGAGGAAGAGGCAAGACAGCCCCTGTCTCGCCTTCCAGCCAACCGCAGTATAGTGATGGACCAAATGATGGACCAACATCACGGCCGCATCATGCACCCAGGTCTCCGCCCCGAGCGTAGAGAAATTTCAGCTGATATTTACTATGGTCTTGTGTATATACCCCCTATCTGAAGCCGTGGGCGCACGGCGGAGCGCGTGGGGGCAGCAGCGTGACCTCCGGGATTTCCTATATGGCGGTATCTATTCTCTAACTCTTTGTAATGGTTGATCTTGTTTTTTGATGTATTGTTATAGGTATCTTGTCTCATAGTGCTCTCATATTGGAATTAATTGTTGGTATATAAATTGCATATCTGATCCATTTCTTATGATGTTTACACGTTGGCACTAAGCACTTTTCTTTGGGACAGAGTTTGGAAGGATTTTTTTAGTGTATTATTGTGGTTGTTTGCAGGGATTAATTCATTGTTTATTTCATTATTTATCAGTATATGTACTCACTTGCACAGCTTAGTGTAATATTACTAATGTTATAATTATTAATTAATTGTTTATCGGTATTTATTTGATTATCTATTATTCTTATTTATATTCTTGCACTGAGCACTTTAATCCATATAGTGGATACGCTATAAAGTTTAGGGGTTATATAGTATTGTTGCTGGGTATGAGATATTTCCCTTAAAGGGACAGCACCTTGGAGATCAGCCTTGTTGTATAGCTTATCTAGATTAACCTAGAAATGTATATTCTGCCTATATTATTGTTATTGAATATTAAATTGAATATTTATTACATATATATAAGATTTATATCGAGTATATTTACATTATAGGTTTTACAATTTTGTCCATAATACCCAGAGGTCTCTCCCTTGTTTTTAGTTGTCTTGTGTATGTATGTTTATATGTGATTTTTAGTTGGTGATACAATAAAATAGACTTGCTTTTTATATTAACCTGGTGGAGTGCCCGAATTACTCTGAACACTATGTGTGTTTGCTTGCTTGATTTATGATTTCTTAGGATTCAAGGTGCACCCATCGAGGTAGGTCCAACATTATTAGTGGTGCCCTTACAGCTTAATTCCCATATAGCCTTGTGTATATAATTTTTTCCTGGCTGAAATAAAAGTTACATTTTAGATACACCTGAGAGATGGACCTTTTTCAATACATTATTATGGTATCTCTACAAGTACAGGGAGATATTCATTGCTTAAAGGGGCTCTATTGCAAATATAGTATGATATAAATATCGATATAAAATGCTTGCAAGAGGATCAGGGTCATATGTGTATAGCACAATGTGCATCAACCCATCATCAAAAGTCTACATTGATCAGACGTGTTCCATGGTGTAAACACCACATCCTAAGGGAAGACTTGAGTTGCTTTTTTTTTCTCATATCTTTATGAATATCTTTGCATCCTAGCTAGCAGTCTGTCTGTAAACAGTATTAAAGTGATCTTATACCCAGAAAGGAAATTTATGTCGACACCTTCTATCCCCAGCCCAGTGTCCCAAAGCGGACTATTTTTTTTTTTTTTTTTTACTAACGCCTTTGGCCAATATTCATTAAAACACTAACAGAAAGCTGTATGGTGTTGAATGACAGCCGAATGCTAATTTATTCTGTTACAACTTAAAGTGGACCAACACCCAGGATTTTCACTATCCTGGGTGTTGGTCCACTTCAGTGGGGTATCCGAGATCAGGATGCCCCGCCGTGTGAAACCCTCCCAAAAAACTTACGTTTTCGGCGACGGACAAGCCGTCCCTCTTACAGGGTGCGCGCCCGCGCCAGCCATTCACAAACGGCCGGCGCGGGCGCACGCACTGCTGGAGCGGCGCGCGGGAGGGGGCGGCGGCTGATCCGTCGCCGATAAGGAAAGGTTTTTTGGGGCTTTTGGGGGGGGGGTTTCACCCCGCGGCACATCCCGATCTCGGATGCCCCGCGGTGAGGGAGGTGATCGGCCCGGGGATCTTATAGATTCCCGGGCTGATCACCCCTGGGTGTTGGTCCACTTTAAAGCAAAGCAACAGTCAAAAATGAATTAAACCGGGCCTTGAGCATGATTTAATTAAAGCGGTCCTGAATAAGAATCTATCTTATATGTTTCCCCCCCTGTACATACAGATTGCCCACATTAATCCGGACCTTCACCCTGAATAAGAGCCTATCTTATATGTTTCCCCCACCCTGTACATACAGATTGCTCACATTAATCCGGACCTTCACCCTGAATAAGAGCCTATCTTATATGTTTCCCCCACCCTGTACATACAGATTGCTCACAATAATCCGGACCTTCACCCTGAATAAGAGCCTTTGTTATATGTTTCCCACACCCTGTACATACAGATTGCTCACATTAATCCGGACCTTCACCCTGAATAAGAGTCTATCCTATATGTTTCCCACACCCTGTACATACAGATTGCTCACATTAAAAATCATCCTACCTGCATCTACTGCATGTTATGAGCCTTTAAACATCCAAGATGGCGGCTCATGGGACATCAGGCAGCCTGCAAACAGGAAGTGCCTTCTGACTGTGCTGCTCTGCATTCTGGGATTGCTGACCGTTACCTGACCCCAGCTCTGCTCTGTCTGAGCAAAGCACAGCCATAACCCACCCCCCTGTACTTTAACCAGCTCTCCTCTCCTCAGTAAGTGTGATGCTTCTGAGTCAAGATGGCGGCGCCCGTAACCTAAAGTCCTGAGTTGCAGCCCAGTGGGGGAAAGAGTAATAAGTAAGGGACTAAAAACTTAAAATATATTAACGTTAGATGCTGGGGAATCGTTTTTTAAGGGTTTGGGCTTTTCAATAAATCATGGTGAAGGTCCGGTTTAAAATGTAGAGCAGGGGTTCCCAACCAATCGTACTAGTACCACTGGTGCAGAGGTGTAGCATCTTGGGAGGACTGCCTTACTGGCAATAGAGCTTGACCTGGTGGCCCAGTATAGGACCTTCACCCTCCCCGGGAGCCTGTATTGGTGGTGGTAAGGGTGGTACTTGAGATAATGGAAAACTGGGGAGTGGTGCGCCATGAAAACTGGTTGGGAAACTGATGTAGAGCAACTCCCCAAAGATTCCTCTAGACTTGAGACTTGTTAAAGTTGATGTCCAGGTATTGTAACAACAACAAACTTTGTACCTCCCTCAGGGTCCAGCGCTGTCGCTGTTTTTTTTTAATTGCCTCAGCATCAGGGGAGGGAGACAGGGCAGAGGGGTTATGAAAAGACTGGGCTTCCGTTTTATTGACTAAAATCTTCATTGCACATCCCCAATGTTACATGTTACTTTCTGGTACTTGTTTCTGTGGTTTGTATGTTAAAAAGGCCAGCATGCTGTAGCTTTCATCTCTGCCCCATTAAAAATTTTCTCTGGTTCATCCGTGCGTTGCATATTCTGGATTATTTAAACGCAGTCTGTTGGCATAATCAAGTCATTAGCCATCGTTTCACAGAATGCTGCAATTTGGATAAGACGCAGAGGGATTCCCCGCAGCCATCCATGTTATTAGCCTCCCGCGTCCTTCTTACAATTACCATATGTTCTGAAGCGGGCCACGCGCAGATTAAGGAGCCATTGTTATCACGAGCAAAAAATGTGTCTGAAAAGCCAGACTAGATGGTAACCTGGGTAAATGGGTCCTAGTCTGCTTGTATTTGACGATGGGGCATGTTTCAGGACTACCCAGGCAGGTTTAAGCAGAACAAAACCCAGGATGTTGATGCAACTCATGCTCCATTGCTACCTTTGTTAGCCAACCTTACATTAGATCGGCTAGGAAAGATGAATGAAGCATTGCACCACCAGCCTCCTTCGGCGTCTCTCCTCCACATACTCGCGCCAGTCATTCGGAAATGTTGTGTGGGTACATAGAAACATAGAAGGTTGACGGCAGAAGGAGACCATACGGTCCATCTAGTCTGCCCTTATGTGTATACTGTATGTTCTCTTTATCTTAGGATAGATGTGTGCTTATCCCAGGCATTTTTAAATTCAGTGACTGTCGATTTTTCAACTACCTCTGCTGGAAGTTTGTTCCAAGCATCTACTACTCTTTCTGTAAAATAATATTTTCTAACATTGCTCCTAATCTTCCCTTCTACTAGCTTCAGGTTGTGCCCCTTGTTCTGTCATTAAATCTCTTCTTAAAAACACTTCCCTCCTCAACCTTATTCAATCCTTTCATATATATAAAGGTCTCAATCATGTCCCCACTCTCCCTTCTTTCCTCCAGACTGTACAAATTTAGTCTCTCCTGATATGTTTTAAGTTTAAGTCCCTCTACCATTTTGTTGCCGGCCTTTGGACCTGTTCTATTTGAATAATGTATTTTTGCAGGTAAGGTCTCCAGAACTGCACACAGTATTCTAGCTGTGGCCTCACCAGGGCTCTATACTGCGGCATCACAACCCCCCTCTTCCTACTGGTGATGCCTCGAGCTATGCAGCCGAGCATCCTGCTTGCTTTTCCCACTGCCTGGCTACACTGTCCAATCATCTTGCAGCTATCAGTAATCAGTATCCATAAATCTCTCTCCTCCGAAGTCCTGGATAACACAGTGCTGCCCATATGGTATCCAGAGCAGGGATTCCTTCTACCCAAGTGCAGGATTTTACATTTAGAGACATTAAACTCTAGTTTCCACAGTTTGACCATATATCCACATACGTGCCTCAAGTGTATAGCAGGGATGCGAGCATGGCCCACGTGGGAATGCTGGCTACATAAGAATACAGAGTGATCTGAGGGGGTTACACACAGCGGGGCATCCCAAATCGCGATACCCCAGAGATGCGGAAATCAGACTCACTGGAGTCTAAAATGCTGTTTTTGCATGCTCTGCTTATCCCGTCGGTCGCCCCTCACCTGAACAGCTGGGTGATGCTGCCGGCTTGGTGGTGGCCCGGTTTTCAAAAGGATTGGGTTTTTCCACTACTGAAGCCATGCCCAGCAGCACTTTTGAGATTGCTGATTGGCTGATCTCAGAAGTGATGCAGCAACACACGCCGGCCGCATCCCCAGCTTAGTACTCGGGCGTGCCCTCTCCTGTGCCCAGCAATTCAGAAAGGAAAAATAGGAAAGAGCGCGCACAGACGCAGGGAATTTGGAGACGCGCCAGTAGGCAATTGTGCAAAAAGTGTTGTGGGAGATGCCAGTAAAGGTGGATATACCGGGGACCCCGAGGGTTTCACACAGCTGGTCGGACCGCATGGTTTTCAATCGACAAGATTGCTACCTGTACTGTCCACATTCTGTATTGGTTGCGGCAGTGAAGAAGGAAAATATGATTTAAATGAACATTTGCTGCACATTAATCTCTTTTCTACTATTAAATATTATAAATATTGCAAATACTAATAATCACATCAGCCCAGCGGCCATCAATCTGATACAAACCAATGGTCGCTGAGGCTGTCCTCACACATTCAGGGAAATGTCCCAAAAGAAGAAATATCTTCCCTCAAATACTGGTTTAATTTCCAGCACAGTAAATAACCTTTAATAACCCAATATGTTCTTGAAGGTTCCCCAGATAACCTTAGATATTACAGGCAGTTGTTACATAAACGTAAGATAAAGTACGTTTACAATACAATAAGTGTTATAATGAAGCCATTACGGTTGCATCCAGGTCACAGGTCCATCTATTGTCTGCCTAGCACTCCAAGCAGCCTCACTAATCTTCTAACACTAGGGGCTTGATTCAACAAAGGTAGAAATACATTCGTGTCACTCGAAAAATCAGATCGCATGCACAAAGTTTTAACTTTTTCGAGTGATTCAAAAAAGGGGTTGAATTAAATACTTGCACTCGAAAATGCAATCGTAAAATTTTCTAATCACTCGTAAAATTTTCAAAATGCTCGTAAAAAGGCTGTCGCAAGCGAAAATTATTGGAAAATGTACTCGAATTTTTTTTCTATTGTTTAGTATTGTTTTCTGACTGCTGCATGGTGTTGTAAGGCTTTTTAATGGGTAAATGTAAATGCATAATTTTTTTTTCAACTTTTTAAGTTACCTGTGTAGCTGTATGTACATGGCTAACATTGTGGATACATGTAATAAAGAGGCAAGGTATGCTGTAGTGGAAGTACTAATTAAACAGTAATATTTGTAAGAGGCATATATGTAGTTTTTTTTTGGGGGGGGGGGGTTGATTGGATTGCCAGGGACCTGTATTAAAAATGTTTCCTTTAATGCAGAAATGTGGCCATTGTTTGCTATACAAAGCTTGCTCACATAGCACCACGTGTCCCTGGGTGCAGGGAGCAGCTCTTTGCTAGCTTTAACCTCATGGTACGCCATTCTTATACTTACACTATAACGTGGACCAAAAGCCAGGATTTTGACTATTCTGGGTTTTGGTGCACCGCAATGTAAAAACCCAAAGGTCTTCTACCGGTTAATGGTGCCAAATATGGATTCCAAAGCTGCACGATTTAGCCTAGTAAGCTGGAAAAGTGCTTGATATGGCAGCTGATCCACTTCCAAACATGTCCGAAAATATGGGAATGGGTAGTGTGCGCCTTCTCTGCGCCACATCATCTGCAATATGTTCGAAGTCAATGGCCTCGATTCAGAAATCATTGAAAAAAATTCTCATGGTAGTAAAAAATTTAATTCATGAGAAAAAAGCCTGAGAATTTCACTGTTACCAAATCACCAGATAGGAAGACACTGAAAGTCAATGGAACTTTTTACTACTAGTAAAAAAGGGTAAAAAGTTCAGTATTTTTTTCAGGAGTAAAAAAGTGCCATTGACTTTCATTGTCTTCCTAACTAGTGATTCACAAAAAGTGGAATTCTCAGGCTTTTTTCTTATGAATTGAATTTTTTACTACCATTAGAGTTTACTACCATTGCAAAGAAAGTAGATGGGCTCCATTGTGAGAGAGCAAAATGAGTTTTCTCCTGCTGAAAGCTGCATCAAAAAACTAGTGTGAAACACTCTAATTTATATCATGTGTGTGGCTCATCAAGTCCACCTGAATCAGTAGTAATATTTTCGAATTGTAAAATGCAGTAGTAAATTTTTCGATCCACTAATTTAATTCGCACTTTTACAATCGCACTCGAATTTAATTCAAGTGACTCGTGTTTTACAATGGTTCCAGGTAGCTGAATCACTCGTAAAAAAATATATAGCAAAATCGCAACTTTTTAAGCACAAAACACACGAAAAATCAATTTTCGACCTTTGTTGAATCGAGCCCTAGGGGTTGTGGCCAGCATTCCCAGCCTCCTGGGTGTGTCTACAGTGATCTGCTTACAACCAGCCTCTATGAGATTAGATACATATTCTATAAAGGGTATAACTCCCACAATATGCATGTTATATTGTAACCAAGAAATTCATGATCCTCATTAATTTCTTAGTTAAATGAACCTAAACATCAAATACATATCACACTTTACATACTTTGGTCAATATATGTATGCCATGTTTGATATCAAATGAAAGGTCTTATAATCTTGAGTAAGACTCTCTCATTAATACAGTCATAACTGACATATTTTAAGTTACACCGCTCCCCAAAAATAACAAGTAATTTCCGTGTCTAATGTGTATTTGAGTGTTTGAGTCTGAGGCCAACTTAATTAGGAATTCAAGGTTTCCTTTTCAAGAGGTAATGAGCTGCAGCCCAGAAAACACCTCAGCTATTGAGTAGTTGGCAGCTAGGTGTGAATATAGGTGTGCTATGTGCTAATATAGTCTATTGTATTTATGGGGCATAGACAGATGGCAGAAACTCAGACTAATCTGGGGGACATCTGTAATATCCTTTAACAGGCAGTCACTGTGCACTTTTGCACTTGCAGGGAGCTGCACAGAATAAAAAACTGCCCGATGTTGGCCTTTCCTATGCACTTTTAGGAGGGCGGCTAACTCAGTTTAGGATACATTGCATTCGAATGGCAGGCTCAGTTAGGGCCATTTTTTTTTCTTATCGAATTAGTCTTCAGCTGACTAAGATTTATTTTTAAGGTGCTAATCAGTATATACTGTATTTTTCATTGGGTGTATGTTTGTTTTTAAGCAGTGCCTGTGCCCTATATGCTCCTCTTTCATTCTGTGGGAGACCACTGGGACCTCTACAGAAAAAGCGTCCTGACCTCTCACTAGACTCCATGATTGGTAAGCCCTTATCACATTTACACATATATTATATACGTGTGTATTTTATGTATGTCGCTACCAGTGGGACGTATTGCACGGGTAGGTAATATTTACCTATTCATTTGTGTCTATTCTTTGACAGCTAAAGGTTTGTCAGATTATCTTTGTCCCCATAGGAAATAAGTTGAGATGAGCAAAGCTGCTCAGGTTTATCTCGTGCTCAATTATCTGATGTTCAATGTGAGATTCATTTTGGAGCTGAATCGGTTCAGCTATCATAATATCTTAGCTATGTTTTTTTTTACAGCAAGAATCTCGCTTGGTTTTTCCTTCCTTAGTTAGTGTAGTAGTTGAAATGGTTCAACATGCCAAGGCGCCTCCCTTGGGGGCATCCCGAATTAGCACAAAGGCCCCCTGGATCCCTGTATGCTCGTCTCGGGGATCCGACAGCACAGTATCCTCACAGGCCGGAGGGAGCAAGGATGCTGCTGCAATGTCGTGCATTTAAAGAGGAACAACACACCTGATTTTCACTTTTCGGGGCATTGTTCCTCTCAGTGAGGACATTCAGAATTGGGATGCCCCGGGGTGTATATGCCCCTAGTTCACTCACCTTCCTGTTACTCCCACGATTCAGGCTCAGGCAAGATTGAGCGGCCCTTTCAACCAATCAGCACGCTGTTGGCTGGGGCTAGAAGGTGACAACATAAACTTCCTTTCTGGGTTTTGGCCCTTTGCAAGGCATTGGCTCAGGCGATCTCCTCTCTCTCTCTCTTTATGAATATATTAGGTGGAACCAATGGCCTTCATACTATATAGGCCAACCCTCCTCTACCTCTTTATGAATATATTAGGTGGGACCAATAGCCTTTATATTATATAGGCCAACACTCTACCTCTTTATGAATATATTAGGTGGGACCAGTGGCCTTCATACTATATGGGCCAATCCTCCTCTACCTCTTTATGAATATATTAGGTGGGACCAATGGCCTTCATACTATATAGGCCAACCCTCCTCTACCTCTTTATGAATATATTAAGTGGGACCAATAGCCTTTATACTTTATAGACCAACCCTCCTCTACCTCTTTATGAATATATTAGGTGGAACCAATAGCCTTTATACTATATACGCCAACAATCTACCTCTTTATGACTATATTAGGTGGGACCAATAGCCTTCATACTATATAGGCCAACTCTCCTCTACCTCTTTATGAATATATTAGGTGGGATCAATGGCCTTTATACTATATAGGCATTTGATCACTATGTGTCTCTCTTTATTATTATTATTAATGTTTATTTATATAGCGCCATCAACTTCCGTAGCGCTTTACAAGTTAAACCGGACCTTCAGCGTGATTTCATGAAAAACCCAAACTCTTAAAAAACGGTTCCCCAGCATCTAAAATTAATATATTTTATGTTTTTAGTCACTAACTTATTATTCTTTCCCCCACTGGGCTGCAACTCTGTTCAGGAATTTAGGATACGGGCGCCGCCATCTTGACTCAGAAGCATCACACTTACTGAGGAGAGGAGAGTGGGATAAGGTACAGGGGGGCGGGTTATAGCTGTGCTTTGCTCAGACAGAGCAGAGCTAGGGTCAGGTAAAGGTCAGCAGTCCCAGAATGCAGAGCAGCACAGTCAGGAGGCACTTCCTGTTTGCAGGCTGCCTGATAAGATGGCGGCTTCCATAAGCTGCCATCTTGGATGTTTAAAGGATCATAACATGCAGTAGATGCAGGTAGGATGATTTTTAATGTGTGCAATCTGTATGTACAGGGTGTGGGAAACATATAAGATAGACTCTTATTCAGAGTGAAGGTCCGCTTTAAGAATACAGACAAGGTAAAACATATAGCACAGAGAACAATACAAAATTAGATGCCACAGGTTAAAACCAAGTGTTGTGAGCACAGGAGAACAAAAATAAATAAATGGTTATGCCTTTTTGTCTATTTTTTTTCATCTCTCCTAACAACACCTCCTCTATGTTTGCAGCTGGCCAGAGCACGATGTCTGGAGATGCAGCGCCGGCCGGGGGTCCTCTTCAGGAGGTGCACCTCAAGTTTCTGCTGACCGGCCTTTTGTCCGGTCTTCCACAACCCCCATTTGTGGTGAGAATGTGTCCACCCCTCACAACCAAGAACATTGCACAGTACAAGCCGCTTCTTGCTGTGGGTAAGTGCACAACAAACCTGCTGACACTTACCCCCCAAACAAAGGGAGCATCGTATTTGGGATGACACTGACCCCCTTTTGCAGGTCATTGTGAATTTTTCAAATCCTCAGCTACTTTTTCTCAAAACATCCTCCGGGCAGCATACATGTGAGACCTCGAGTCTCCGCCTCTTGATAGGGAACACCTGACCACAAGATTAGCATTAAAGATTGACTCCTCCCTCCAGTCGCCAGTTGTTTTTGTGTTCCTCCGTGAGATAGGAGCCAGACCACTAGCTCCTGAACAAGGATGGTGTTAGGTTAGTAACCGACACCGTGGCCTTTTGCAGGCAAGTCCATCTCCCTGTCCTGGATGCAAACCTAGTCAGGGGCCCGGGATACCCTCAGGAGCTCAGGTCAGTGTTCTATTCTTTGATCCCCGTACTTGGTGGGGACAAAGGGGGGTAAACTTAATTATCCCTCTTACTGAGGATGACTGTTAAGGAAAAGCCAAGGGTTGCCGGTCCCATTTACTAGTATGTGGTGTTGCCTTTTTCCTTTGGAGAAAATTAGATTCCCTCGCCCCTCACAGACTTCAATTATACCCCCTGCCGCCTACTGGAAAGAGAGAAGCTCTATCTGAGGAGAGTGTGTGTATATATGGGGGGGGATGAATTCCAGAATAAGTGGAGCAAAACCCAGGAATCTAACTCTCCTCTTTCACGTTCCAATGGCGCATGCAAGAACCGTTTGCCGTGTTTACTTCCTTTGGCAGTTGTCTCTCTTTGACTTCAATAGGGAGCATGCACTGCTGCATCCCCGCCCTTGTGCCCGCCCCAGCCTATCTGGCGCACTCACGTCGCGGGGGATGCGCAGCACACGCTTTCGATTCAAAACAATGAGAGCTGATGTAGGCACCGTAGACAGCCCTTATTGGACGAGAGCCCGCACATGCACTGTTAGAGTAGGGAAAGGTTAGTGTTTGACACAAGCACGGCAAACTGCTCTGATTGGACAAGAGCCCAGGCGTGTGCCATTGGACTGGGGAAAGGTAAACTGTTACAGGCAAACTGGGGTGTTATTCTTAGTATACAGTACGTCCTGCTCCAGATAGATTACTTACACTTGGGTTATCCTCCGCCAGATGGCGCTGCACTGCAGAGACATGCAAAACAGGCTCCTCCCGGCCCCTCAAATACCCGGGGACATCCCACAAATCCCCAGATTTCTCTGCAGTGCCGACTGCGAAGACATGAAGTATCACTCTCTCGCAGGCGAGCGGGGCTATTAAAGCCTGCGGCCCTGTTGGACTATTCCCACCTGTCCTCCCTGTGATGTTCCTCCCAGCCTGGGCTGCGCTGGTCGGGTGAAAGTAGGCAGCACCATGCGTGCTTATGGAGCCATGCTCCACCGCAGTCCCCCACCGAAGGGTAGGTGGTTTAGGCTGATGGTGAGCCTCTAAGAGGATGCCCCTCCCGCATTATTGCCCCGTGTAGCGGTGGGCCCTGTGTAAAGGGTCGCCATCCTCCCTCGTTCCCCCCCGTAGCTCGGGGGGAAAGAAAGGGGGGGGGGGTGGTCTCAGTGTATTGGGACACGTTTATGGCCTTAGTACTGTCCTTTGACTTTTATAACTGGTGTCAGAGCCGCGTTTGCATTTTATGGTGTATCAGCCGCCGCGCGCGTCTCTTGCCTTTATTGGAGAGTGGAGGTGATAGCTTAGTGGTTGAGGTCCTGGGCTACTAATAACGGAAGCTGAGGACCAGGGTTCTATTCCTGAGCTTGCTTGGTGTTTTAAATGCGCTGTGCGGCGGCGTCGCCTCAGACGCTGCGGCGTCTTCATTGGCAAATCATCTCTTCTAAGTGTGTCATACTCTCGCTTTCTCCTGACAGCGTTGACTACTGTCTCAGAGCTTCGCACTCTTCGGGGGGGGCGGGGACCTGGCTTGGCGCGCTCCGCGTCACAGCCCACTCTGGCCCGCCCTTCGAGGTTCGCTCGGCGCCATTTTGATGCTCATCGCGCGCGCGCGCGTGGTAACGGTCCTCCTCCTCCCTCGGTCTGTAGGTGCCCTCGCGGGCGATTTTCATCATTCTTGCTTACTACGCATGGCTCTGACACCCCTATTCTCATTATGTCTTTCAGACGGTTGAATCCAGTGGCTTCTCCCGGCCCGCTGTAACTGCCAGTTGGACCTAGTATAATTACTCCCACTTCCCCGCGGGTCTTTGGGGCATCCAGGGTAGCTTACAGCGTCAATCCCTACTGGCCTACTGTGCCTATTAATCACCATATGGCGGAGGAGTATAAAGACCTCAAAGCTTGTGTGGATTTTATTGCCTTTGTTGTCTCTGCTATGGACGATGGTGTCCGGCTCGGCGCCAGAGTTTCGGCTCTGCTTGTTGCGCTCCGTCGCTCTCTCTGGCTGCGGCAATGGTTGGCTGATGCCGCTGCCAAGAAGTCGCTCACTAGTATTCCCTTCGTGGGACACAGGTTATTCTGAGAGCGTCTGGACCTCCTGGTTAAGGATGGGAGACTCCCTCAGCGACAGAAGCCTGCGCGGCCCTTTCGGGGTTCCTCTGCCTATCGCTCCTTTCATGGAGGAAGAGGCGCTTCCTTTTCAGGTGGCCGCAGAGATTCCTGGGGACGAGGTAGGTCCCGCTGCCGACCCAATCCCTCTTGGGGTTCCAATTCCAAGCCCCCCGCCAAGGCTCCTCAGGCATGAGGAGGTGCCGTCACCCATCCGGGTGGGGGACAGCTTCTGCTGTTTGCTCACGTCTGGAGACAGTGCGTCTCGAATCGGTGGATTCAGGAGGAGAGACCTCCGGTTACAAGATAGAGCTGGCAGTCAGGCCGCCCTGCAGATTTCTTCAGTCTCGCATAACCTCAACGGTGTGGTCCTTCCTGGGCATGGCGCTAGACACCTGTCAGATCAAGGTGTTCCTACCACAGCAGAAGGTGGTGGGGCTTCAGATGCAGGTTCAAGCCTTGCTGTCTTGTCAACGAACCTCGATCCGTCTGGGGATGAAGCTGGTGGGCCTGATGGTGTCTTGCTTCGAGGCATGCCCTTCGCTCAGTTCCATATGAGACCTCTTCAATTGAACCTGCTGAGCGGCTGGGATCGGATGCGGGAGTCGCTGGAGCAGGAATTTTCTCTGTCCCTCCTGACCAGACGGTCACTCTTGTGGTGGCTGGACCCCAGGAACCTATTGGTGGGCAAGTCCTTCCTGACTCCCCGGTGGGAGATAGTTACCACGGATGCCAGTCTGACCAGCTGGGGGGGCGTCTGGCAGACGCAGAAGTTCCAGGGTCAGTGGGGACCGCAGGAGAACCACTTGCACATAAATCTCCTGGAGCTGAGAGCGATCCGGTTGGTGCTTCTTCAATTGACCTTCCAGCTAAGGGGCCGTGCGGTACAAGTTCGCTCGGACAATCAGACGGCTGTCGACTACATCAATCACCAGGGCGGGACTCGGAGCAAGCGAGCCCTCAAGGAGGTGACCCAGATTCTGACTTGGGCAGAGGAGAATGTTCCCTGCATCTCGGCGGATTACATCCCCGGGGTGGAAAACCAGGAGGCGGACTCCCTGAGCAGGGGGGCTCTCGTCTGGGGGAATGGTCTCTCAGCAACAAGATCTTTCACGCTCTGTGTCTCCGCAGGGGTCAGCAGGATGTGGACCTGTTTGCGTCCAGACACAATCACAAGCTTCCAAGGTTCGTCTCCCTGACAAGAGATCCTCTGGCCTTCACCACAGACGCTCTGGCAATTCCTTGGACGGAGTTCGGGCTCCTTTATGCGTTTCCTCCGTTTCCACTCCTGGGTCGAGTACTGCGCAAGATAGCCCAGGAGGGGGCGCCAACCATCCTGGTAGCTCCACGCTGGCCGCGACGGAGTTGGTTCGCGGACATAGTTCAGATGTCAGTCGATTGCTACATCATGCCCGACGACCCCGGGCTTCTCACTCAGGGGTCGCTGCAGCACCCCAATTTACAGACGCTGGCTTTGACGGCCTGGCTGTTGAGTCTCCAATCCTGAGGGAAAAGGGCCTGTCTGACGCGGTTGTACATACCATGATTCAGGCACGGAAGAAGTCTTCTTCCATGATATATTACAGAGTTTGGCATGCCTACATTGCTTGGTGTGAATCCAAGAGTTTCCCTTGTCTCACCTTTTCTGTCTCTATGGTCCTGGAGTTTTTACAACACGGTTTAGACTTGGGTCTCCAACTGAGCACCCTCAAGGGCCAGGTCTCTGCCTTGGCTATTTTTTTTTTCAGAGATCCTTTGCCAATCATAGATTGATCAAGACCTTTTTCCAGGGTGTTACCCACGTACGTCCACTGCGTAAGCCTGTATTACCGGTGTGGGACTTGAATTTGGTGCTTTCTGCTCTCTAGGGGCCTCCTTTTGAGCCCTTGTGCGATACTGCCTTGCCTATTTTGATCCTCAAGGTGGTCTTTTTGGTAGCGATTACCTTGGTACGTCGCGCGTCGGAGCTGGCCGTGCTTTGTATGAAGCCTCCTTATTTTGAGCTTCATAAGGATAAGGTGGTTTTTCGGTTTAAACCTGATTTTTTACCTAAGGTCGTTTCTCCCTTTCACCTTAATAAAGTTGTCTTACCTTCCTTGTGTCCAGCACCGGCTAAATCCAAGGAACGGACCCTCCATGCCCTGGATGTGGTCAGGGCCATTAAGTATTACCTGACTGCGACTGAATCCTTCAGGAAGTCGGATTTGCTCTTTGTCCTAACTGAGGGTTCTAGGAAGGGCTTGCCACCAGCCAGGTCCACTCTTGGTAAGTGGATCAGACAGGCGGTGGTGCAAGCATATTCTGCCAAGGGGAAGGAACCCCCTTTTTGGATCACGGCTCATTCTACTAGAGCTATTGGTGCCTCTTGGGCTTTTCAGCTCCAGGCATCGGTTGAACAAGTTTGTAAGGCCGCCACTTGGTCTTCAGTTCATACCTTTACCAAGTTTTACAAGGTTGATGTTAGGGCCTCAGCTGATGCTGTCTTTGGCTGAAGGGTGCTTCAGGCGGTAGTGAAATGAACTACATGCTGTTCCGCACTGGGGATCCCCCCCCCTTATGGACACTACTTTTGGATGTCCCGCTTGTAATTACTTATGGGACGACCTGGACTGGATATAGTGAAAAATACAATTCTGTGAAACTCACCTGTAGAATTGTTTTTGAATATATCCAGTCCAGGTCGTCCCACCCCACCCTTGTTCATTATCTCTTTTGCCTGTTATGGTGATTAACATTTTTGTATTGGACCGTTGTCCTTCTGTTTTTTGTGGAGAGAGTACATGCTGAAGCTATGTGATGTAACATGGTTTCTTGGCCTCCCGGCCTGTCTCTTTTGTTACTGCTTTTTGACCACTGGAGATTCTCGTGAGACACCTGATTTTATAGGGGGCCGGGAGGAGCTACAGCTAACGACATATAAGATATTAGAAGCACTGTCTGTATTTTTGCGGATAACACAAAGATATGTAGCACAGTGCAGTCTATTGAAGATGTTCACAAGCTTCAGGCTGACTTGGACACCTTGAGTGTCTCGACATCAACTTGGCAAATGAAGTTCAATGTGGAGAAAAGTAAAGTGATGCACTTGGGGTCTAATAGCCTAAAGGCCACATATGTACCCGAGGGAGTAAAACTGGGAGAAACACTTGTTGAGAAGGATCTGAATATACTGATAGATCACAGGCTAAATAACAGCATGCACTGTCAAGCAGCTGCTTCCATGGGCCACCAAGATGTTATCATGAATTAAAATAGGCCTGGAATCATGGGATAGGAATGTAATTTTGTCTCTTTACATGGCACTGGTGCGCCCCCACCTGGAATATACCGTCCAGTTCTGGGCACCCGTTCATAGAAAGGACGCTCTGACTATGGAAAAGGTGCAGAGGAGAGGCACCAAACTAATAAGAGGAATGAAGGATCTTAGTTATGAGGAAAGATTACAAGAATTAAATCTGTTTAGTCTTGAGGGGGGACATGATTAACTTATAAATATATAAATAGGCAATACAAAAAATATAGGAAAAACACTATTTCAGGTAAAATCCTCTCTAAAGACAAGGGGGCGCTCCCTTCGACTGGAGAAAAGGAAATTCAATTTCCAGAGCAGCAATCATTTTTACCATAAGAACTATAAATCTTTGGAATAGCCTCCCACAGAAGCTTGTTACAGCATCAACCACTGACAGCTTCAAAAAAGAATTAGATGCTTATTTAGAAAAAAAATAACATTAACAGTTACTATTAGCTGGTATCAGTAAAAAAACCCAAAAAATAAAATAGAAAATACTTCCCCTTCCCCAACACCCTTGGTTGAACTTGATGAACATATGTCTTATTCCAACCGTAATAACTATGTAAGAAAAAGCTTGAACTTCCTCTTTAAAGCTATTCGTCTACAAAAGGCACCGGATCATCTTATTTGTTTTTTTTACTTTCCGATGTTCTCAATGGCTAACACCATACATCACATGACTGCTTGCATAATATATACCGTAGTAACATATGGCCTCTGGTCAGGGTGTACATGTTTAGCCAGCAACCTGACTATCTATCTATACATCTATACCCTGACCCGTAGAGAGACCCTGTACCTATAAAGAAGCATTCATACTGATGATTTTTATATTTATTTTTAGGCACTAGCAGCGGCTCGATCTTTGTGTATAATTTGACCAGTGGACTGCTGCACAAAGAGCTGAACATTCATTCCTGTGACGTCAAGTGAGTAATGAATTCAAGAAAGTCACATGACCCCTCTTCTGTATGGAGGTACAGAAACACCTTGGGGAACATTAACACATTCCATGAGTGGAGGTTTTTAAAACGAAATTCCTTGGAGGCGGCACTGCTATATTAATACTATGGATTTAGAATTGGATGACCAAATATTGTCAGTATAGCACATGGTGGGCTAAAATACCCCCTCCCCCCAATAACCTAATAACAGGCCATGGCAGACTCCCCCATGACATGCAGTGGGCAGAATCCCCCTAATAACAAGCTGTTTGCAGAATTCCCCCCCTCCCAATCACTCCATGGCAGGCAGGGTGCAGAATTCACCCAACCATAACAGGCACTGTGGCACCCCCCCCAGTTTGAGGGGTATACTGCACACTGCCTGCTGTGTCTGTAGGTGGGGTGTTATCTGTGGCTTATGTTCTTCTAAGCTTAGTACAAATTTCTCTGATGGCAATAAAAAAAGAAACCAATTCTTATGCTGGTGAGAGAGTGGGAAGGAGTCACATATACATGATTGCCCCCCACTTTCACTGCAGGTATGACACTTAGGTTTTTGATTCACATTCTGCTTTTAATGTCCCTCTAAGGGGATTGACCACCCAAATAAAAAAAAAGAAAAAGAGTTCTCACCTTTTTGTCCCTTGCAGCTGATTGATCTCATTCCAGCGATGATGATCTTACCCGAATGCTGGATGGCAGCCTACGCTAGCTGGGCCCAAATTCCAGTCACTGGCACTTCTGTGTCAGGATCGCACCCCTTCCACCATCAGTCACGCTCTCCATTCGTTGCAGTGGAGAGGGTTTGCCAAGGCCTGACATGCCCGCTCCAATGTAGTGAATGGAGATGGCGTGGCAATGCCGTTGGCTGAGGTTTGGGGCTGGTACACAGGGCTGGCTCCAGGTTTATGTGGGCCCCTGGGCAATAGCATCTCGGTGGATGGTGGTGTGGTATGACATTCCATGCATGGTAGTAGTTGCATATATTGTGAATAATGGCAAAGAATAGAAAGAAAAAACTAATACAATCACTAAGGAATGACAAAGTATAGAAGAAATAAGAAATCGAGGGGAATGCCAGAAAGAAAGAGAAATAAAGAATGAAGTAATAGAAGGAATGACAGAATGAAAGGATAGAAGAAATGACAGAAAAAGAAAGCAAAAAGGAAAGAAAAAGAGAGAAGGGATGACAAGTAAAAGTAAAGAAGAAAGAAAATGACAAAAAGAATAGATTGAAGACAAAAATAGATGACAATAAAAGAAAGAAGTAAAAAGTAAAAAAAAATCAAAGATAAGACCTAAAACAAGAAAGAAAGAAAGAACAAAAGCAGAGCTTGAGTGTCGGAAAGAAAGTGACAGAAACGAAGAAAGAATAAAAGCAATGACAGAAAAAAGCAAGCATGAATTTATAGAGATGAAATGGCAGAATAAAGAAGTGAATGAAAGAAAGAATAAAAGAAAGAAAGGGAAGAAAATGGATAGCAGAACGAATAAAGAAACGAATAGAAAAAAGTATCAAAGAATAGGACAAAGTCTCTCTTAATAGCCAATCTGCCCCAGTCCTTATTCCTGGTTCCTGCACAGCTCTGTATCCTGCATAGGGGCTGCACAGGGCAGAGGGAATGAGGTGGGCCCTCCCAAGATGCATGGTCCCTGGCACTTGCCCGGGTACCAAGTTGGACCGATCAGATGTTAGGGACAAAAGGTAAGTAAGCTTTTGTTTTTTATTTGGGTGGTCAGTCCCTTTGGTGGTGAGTGGTGTAACCTCTACTAGTCCTATAGAGGCAGGACCAGCTAGGATATCGTTCTATACCTGGCCTTATGCTATGTGGCAATATACTTTTTTTCTCTTATATAGTGTTATGGATGCACTGAAAAATTAATACTGTTCTCTATAGGAGCTTCTATAAGTTTCTGCTCTCTGAGACACATTCATTTTTTCCAAGCTTACCTAATGTTAACCTGCTCTATGGAGTACCAAGCTTTTCTTACAGTAAGTGATACTAATGCTCTAGTTTCTTTTTATAGCTTTTCTCTTGTTACAGGGGCATTGAATGGACCAGTCTCACAAACTTCTTGTCCTTTGCCACCTCAACACTCAACAACCTGGGCTTGGTGAGAAATGAGCTCCAGCTAGTGGATCTGCTTACAGGTGAATTGTGGCTCATCGCCGCTAGGGTTTTCTTTTCTTTAAATGTTTTTATTTTTTGAATGTACACAGAAAAAACAAATAAAGGAGACTGAGAATCCTACAGAGGTTCACAATGACATAAATGCATCTGGATGTAAATAAGTGTTTTTCCCTATATCCATTCCAGGTCGTCCCAGTGATGACATGTGGGTATTCCGCCCCCAGGGGGCGCTCGACTGCAAGATCAAAAGCTGTCGCTCCTCCCGGCCCCCTATAAAGGCAGGTGTCCCACTATCATCCCCAGTGTTCATCTTGCAGTCTTGACTGCTGAAGACCGTTGGATACTCTCTCTTGGATTTTGGCAGCAGAGCGGTGCCTCCTAGCCCGTCGGCCGCTGCGGGCCCTATTTCTACTGATACCGTCAGACCCACTCCTGCCTCCCAGCCGCTGGCTGCTTCGGGATCGTGTCGGTAGGGTGAATGCCGGGGTCAGGCGTTCTGCAGAGCTAGGCTATGGGCCGCAGACCCTGTTTAAAGGGTAGTCGGCCATAGGCTTATGGTGAGCCTAACGGGGGGGAACCACTAGCTAGGTAGGATGCCTGTATGTCCCTCCCTGCCCACAAGCTTTATTACATGTGTGCTGTGTTTTTTGACTGCTGCTCCTCATGGGCCTTGCGGTTCCCTTCCTCATTCCATCTTGACTCTGTCATATACGCTGTGGGGGGGCGGCGCTGCGTTGGCATTCTGACGCGTCGTGAGTCCCTCTTTTGAATGAT
The DNA here is from genome assembly GCA_027917425.1 of Gastrophryne carolinensis. NCBI lineage: Eukaryota > Metazoa > Chordata > Amphibia > Anura > Microhylidae > Gastrophryne > Gastrophryne carolinensis. The sequence goes on from CM051235.1 coordinate 597,795,469, forward strand.
CATATTGCTTATTCTAAGTATGTCACACACCCCACTTCAAACATTAATAATTACAATAGGGTTAACGCACCGCTAGGTGGCAGCATTGCAGAGAATCTCCAAAAACTTCAACAGGCCCCTCCCGGTCTATACATACCTGGTGCCTCCCAAGAACCTCCCAGTGTTGTTCTCTGCAAGGTGGCGACAAGACAGAAGAAAGAAGTCTCCTGCTTGCAGGTAGCCGGGGTATCCCCCCGCCCCCCCCCCCCCGTGGTCTATTTCTGCCCGGCTCTTGTTTGGTAGTATATCTGTTTACTGGCAGCCTCCCAGCTTCGGCTGTAGGCCGGGCAAAAGGTAGCCGGCACCCTTGGTGCCTAGCTCCTCCGCTCGACCCTTCATTGCGGGGCATAGCGGGATTCCCGGAGTGGTGATCCGGATGTGGGATGCCCCCATTTAATAGTAGGTTAGCGGTCAGGATGTGCCTAGCCCTGGGACTTTAGTTATTCCACATTCCGGGGTGTGTGGCGCGCTTTGGGACCGGTGGCATGGTTGTGTGAGTGTGGCTGCTGCGCTGCTGTATTGTGAGGGCTTATGCGCTGTTTACTGTGGCGATTTTTTATTGAGGATCTGCCTTGTGTGTCTTTTTTGTCACTGCTGTTGGCGTGAATGGCGTCTCTCCCCTCAGGAGCCGGGGGGGCGGTCTCCACAGGGGGGAACAGAGGAGATGAGTGTGTGTGTCTGTTTTGTGTGCGCACTTGGGACCGGCAGGTTGCTCCGCCGGTCCCGTCTTGGAGGCTGAGCGCGGTCTCTGTCTGCTGGCGCTGACGCTGCAAGGGGGCGGGACCGCGATCGCGCGCGGGCCGCGCGCTGATTGGCTGTTCCGGAGGGGCGGGGCCTTCTCGGCTCCCGCGGCTCGTCTTCCCCTCCCTCACTTCTCGGAGCGGTGTGCGGGCCGCCATCTTCTGCGGTGCCTATCTGCGCTTGTGCTCTCTCTCAGGTAGGCGTTTTCTATATCTTGCGGGGGATGTTCACATAAAGTTGGTGGCCTGGCCCCCCGTATTACATCCCCTCCTTCTCCCGCCTCCTCGCTCCTGCACATCTTTTAAAGTGCTGGTTGTGTATTTTAACCATTTCCTTTTGTCTATGGTTAATGAGGGGGGGGGGGGAGGGGGGTTGTATGTTATGCTTGTATGCTTGTATAGGTATTAGTGTGCCTGGATTGACTCTTGTCCCTCTTCCTTTGTGTCTTTCAGATCCTGGGATCCCGTCTGGCAGGGCTCTCCCGGTCTTATATACCTGGCTTGTGGGGGGTGTTTTCATTAAACTATATATATATATATATATATATATATATATATATATATATATATATAGGTTTTTATGCTATTCCCCTGGGTCAGGATCTTGTGACAATCTTTAGACAATTGTTAGGTTATTAAGGGGCATCCCGGGTCGCGTACCGCATAAATCCCTGGGTTCTGCGAATACCATAAATTTCACCACATGGAGGCTGCCACAGACACCGGGAATGGTTCTTCGGGACAATCCAAGGTGTGCGGGGGTTGTGGGACTCCGCTCCAGGGAGATGATGTCATTTTGTGTATCCCTTGTGCACAGCAGAACATTGCAGCCCAGTACTCCGGTGCCTAGCACTTCGTCTCCCTCTCCCCCTCGCTTATTCCGGACCCCGTGTGACGTTGTCCTGGGCGGGGATTCGCAGTCTGAGGTATGTGCACGTTTGACCAGCCTTGAGAAGCGGTTTTCTGCTATGGCTGCTCAGAAGGCTCCAGCTAAGCGGAAGCATCTGTCTCCGCCTCCGCCGGATTCAGATGAGGAAGTTGTGGGAGATCTGGATTGGTCGGATCGTCCCCTTGAAGATGGTGAGCTCATTGAGGAAGAAGATTCTGATGTTCAGCAGTTGCTGGGTTCTGAGGGGGATCAGGCTGACGGCCTCCCTCTCGATTCTTCTACCATTCTGACCCAGATGTTTGAGGTTTTGGATTTGGATCCTCCGGTGGTTGCTCCTAGGCCTAAGGGTCAGCTTTTTGGGGTGTCCAAGCAGCGTTTGGAGTTTCCCAGCCAACAGCATTTTGAAGAAATTGTTTTCAAGCAATGGGAGCAACCTACACGTCTTGTTGGTGTGCCGTCTAGCTGGGATAGGAAGTATCCCTTCCCGGCGGAATTGATGAAGCGTTGGTCTGTCCCCCCTGAGGTAGATACTCCGGTCTTGGGACTGTCCAACACGGCGGTCGTGCATTCCCCTAACACGACTTCGCTCAGGGACGGCGAGGATCGCCGGGTTGATCAGCTTGCCCGTCATGGTTTTGTATGTGCGGGTTCGGTGTTAAGGCCTGTCTGTGCTTCGGCTCTTTTGACTTTTGCTGTCAGGTCTATTGTCAGGGACTTGGGTGTGGATCTCGAGCCCACCAGTGATGAGTCCCCTGCGCTTAAGCGCTGCGATTCTTTCTTGTCTTTTATCCTGGCCGCTCAAGAGGATGCCATGTTGATGTGTGGCAGGGCTACTGCCTTGCTGGTGGCTATCCGGCGCTGTGTGTGGTTGAGACAGTGGACGGCTGATTTTAATTCTAAAAGATCGCTCACGGCTCTGCCCTTTTTGGGTTTGAGGCTTTTTGGTGAGAGGCTGGATTCTGTTGCCAAGGGAGGTAAGTTACCTCAGCGCAAGAAATTTCGCCGTTCCTTTCGGGGGACGGTCTCCTTCAATCCGTCCTTTCGGGGAGCCGGAGCCGGTAGGGGTGCGGGCTCCTCGGCCCCCAGGGGCGCCAGTTGGAATAGGGGTAGAGGCCGTGGCCGTCCCGCTCGCGTCTGGGGTGCCAAGCCCAAGCCGGTTGCCAAGCCCACCCAGCAATGAGGGGGCGCCCTCACCCGTTCGGGTGGGGGGACGGTTGCAACTTTTCTCCCGGGTGTGGGACCAGGAGGTCTCGGACAGATGGATCCGGGAGGTGGTTTCGGCCGGTTACAATTTGGAGTTCGAGTCCCGTCCTCCTCCAAGGTTCTTCAGGTCTCGGGTGTCTTTGGATCCTTTGGCCGCGCAGGGGCTCCTGGCGGCAGTAAGGAATCTTCTAGACTTAGCTGTCGTTTGCCCGGTTCCTTCTTCAGAGGTAGGGCGCGGGTTTTACTCCAATCTCTTCACGGTTCCCAAAAAGGACGGGTCCTTCCGTCCTATTCTGGATTTGAAGTTTCTCAACAGGTTTATTCGTCCCCGGAAGTTCCGCATGGAAACCCTGCGGTCTGCGATCGGTTCGCTTCGGCAGGGGGACTTTATGACGTCCATAGACATCAAGGATGCGTACCTGCACGTTCCGATCTTTCCAGCTCATCAGCGGTTCCTTCGTTTCATGGTGGAGGATCGGCACTTTCAGTTTGTGGCTCTTCCATTCGGCCTCACCTCTGCTCCGAGAGTGTTCACCAAGGTGTTGGCGGGGGTGATGGCCCTGCTCAGAGCTCAGGGGATTCGCATTGTGCCTTACCTGGACGATCTTCTCATCATGGCGCCTTCCTTCAGTCAAGCAGAGGGGGACACCAGCACGGTGGTGTCTATGTTGGAGAGGTTCGGCTGGGTGATCAATTACCCCAAGTCCTCGCTGGTTCCGGCCAGGGTGGTGACCTTTCTGGGGATGTCGTTGGATTCCTGCCAGCACAGAGTGTTTCTCCCTCAGGCCAAGGTTCTGATGATTCAGGAATTGGTCCAGCTGCTCCTCTCCCATCCTCATCCGTCCATTCGTCTGGGGATGAGACTGGTGGGGTTGATGGTGGCCTCGTTCGAGGCAGTTCCCTTTGCTCAGTTTCATACGAGGACTCTTCAACTTCATCTTTTGGCGTCTTGGAACCGGTGTCCGGGGTCGTTGGATCGGTCCTTCCGGTTGTCCCCTCGGGTTCGGCAGTCCCTTCTGTGGTGGTTGGTCTCGGACAACCTTCTGAAGGGCAGGTCGTTTCTGACCCCGCTTTGGGAAACTGTCGCCACGGATGCCAGTTTGTCAGGCTGGGGAGGTTTTTGGAAGGATCTTCGGTTTCAGGGGCAGTGGGACCCTCAGGAGGCCCACTTGCCCATCAATGTTCTGGAATTGCGAGCCATCAGGTTGGTTCTGTCTCGCTTGACGCATCATTTACAAGGTCTGCCGGTTCAGGTTCGCTCAGACAATCAGACGGCGGTTGCTTACATCAATCACCAAGGAGGGACTCGCAGTCTGGGTGCCCACAGGGAGGTGTCTCTGATTTTGGTCTGGGCGGAGACTCATGTCCCTTGCATCTCGGCAGTTTACATTCCGGGAGTGGAAAACACAGAGGCGGATTTTCTGAGCCGGTGTGCGTCCCGTCGGGGGGAGTGGTCTCTCCATCCCCCCTCGCTTATTCCGGACCCCGTGTGACGTTGTCCTGGGCGGGGATTCGCAGTCTGAGGTATGTGCACGTTTGACCAGCCTTGAGAAGCGGTTTTCTGCTATGGCTGCTCAGAAGGCTCCAGCTAAGCGGAAGCATCTGTCTCCGCCTCCGCCGGATTCAGATGAGGAAGTTGTGGGAGATCTGGATTGGTCGGATCGTCCCCTTGAAGATGGTGAGCTCATTGAGGAAGAAGATTCTGATGTTCAGCAGTTGCTGGGTTCTGAGGGGGATCAGGCTGACGGCCTCCCTCTCGATTCTTCTACCATTCTGACCCAGATGTTTGAGGTTTTGGATTTGGATCCTCCGGTGGTTGCTCCTAGGCCTAAGGGTCAGCTTTTTGGGGTGTCCAAGCAGCGTTTGGAGTTTCCCAGCCAACAGCATTTTGAAGAAATTGTTTTCAAGCAATGGGAGCAACCTACACGTCTTGTTGGTGTGCCGTCTAGCTGGGATAGGAAGTATCCCTTCCCGGCGGAATTGATGAAGCGTTGGTCTGTCCCCCCTGAGGTAGATACTCCGGTCTTGGGACTGTCCAACACGGCGGTCGTGCATTCCCCTAACACGACTTCGCTCAGGGACGGCGAGGATCGCCGGGTTGATCAGCTTGCCCGTCATGGTTTTGTATGTACGGGTTCGGTGTTAAGGCCTGTCTGTGCTTCGGCTCTTTTGACTTTTGCTGTCAGGTCTATTGTCAGGGACTTGGGTGTGGATCTCGAGCCCACCAGTGATGAGTCCCTTGCGCTTAAGCGCTGCGATTCTTTCTTGTCTTTTATCCTGGCCGCTCAAGAGGATGCCATGTTGATGTGTGGCAGGGCTACTGCCTTGCTGGTGGCTATCCGGCGCTGTGTGTGGTTGAGACAGTGGACGGCTGATTTTAATTCTAAAAGATCGCTCACGGCTCTGCCCTTTTTGGGTTTGAGGCTTTTTGGTGAGAGGCTGGATTCTGTTGCCAAGGGAGGTAAGTTACCTCAGCGCAAGAAATTTCGCCGTTCCTTTCGGGGGACGGTCTCCTTCAATCCGTCCTTTCGGGGAGCCGGAGCCGGTAGGGGTGCGGGCTCCTCGGCCCCCAGGGGCGCCAGTTGGAATAGGGGTAGAGGCCGTGGCCGTCCCGCTCGCGTCTGGGGTGCCAAGCCCAAGCCGGTTGCCAAGCCCACCCAGCAATGAGGGGGCGCCCTCACCCGTTCGGGTGGGGGGACGGTGGCAACTTTTCTCCCGGGTGTGGGACCAGGAGGTCTCGGACAGATGGATCCGGGAGGTGGTTTCGGCCGGTTACAATTTGGAGTTCGAGTCCCGTCCTCCTCCAAGGTTCTTCAGGTCTCGGGTGTCTTTGGATCCTTTGGCCGCGCAGGGGCTCCTGGCGGCAGTAAGGAATCTTCTAGACTTAGCTGTCGTTTGCCCGGTTCCTTCTTCAGAGGTAGGGCGCGGGTTTTACTCCAATCTCTTCACGGTTCCCAAAAAGGACGGGTCCTTCCGTCCTATTCTGGATTTGAAGTTTCTCAACAGGTTTATTCGTCCCCGGAAGTTCCGCATGGAAACCCTGCGGTCTGCGATCGGTTCGCTTCGGCAGGGGGACTTTATGACGTCCATAGACATCAAGGATGCGTACCTGCACGTTCCGATCTTTCCAGCTCATCAGCGGTTCCTTCGTTTCATGGTGGAGGATCGGCACTTTCAGTTTGTGGCTCTTCCATTCGGCCTCACCTCTGCTCCGAGAGTGTTCACCACGGTGTTGGCGGGGGTGATGGCCCTGCTCAGAGCTCAGGGGATTCGCATTGTGCCTTACCTGGACGATCTTCTCATCATGGCGCCTTCCTTCAGTCAAGCAGAGGGGGACACCAGCACGGTGGTGTCTATGTTGGAGAGGTTCGGCTGGGTGATCAATTACCCCAAGTCCTTGCTGGTTCCGGCCAGGGTGGTGACCTTTCTGGGGATGTCGTTGGATTCCTGCCAGCACAGAGTGTTTCTCCCTCAGGCCAAGGTTCTGATGATTCAGGAATTGGTCCAGCTGCTCCTCTCCCATCCTCATCCGTCCATTCATCTGGGGATGAGACTGGTGGGGTTGATGGTGGCCTCGTTCGAGGCAGTTCCCTTTGCTCAGTTTCATACGAGGACTCTTCAACTTCATCTTTTGGCGTCTTGGAACCGGTGTCCGGGGTCGTTGGATCGGTCCTTCCGGTTGTCCCCTCGGGTTCGGCAGTCCCTTCTGTGGTGGTTGGTCTCGGACAACCTTCTGAAGGGCAGGTCGTTTCTGACCCCGCTTTGGGAAACTGTCGCCACGGATGCCAGTTTGTCAGGCTGGGGAGGTTTTTGGAAGGATCTTCGGTTTCAGGGGCAGTGGGACCCTCAGGAGGCCCACTTGCCCATCAATGTTCTGGAATTGCGAGCCATCAGGTTGGTTCTGTCTCGCTTGACGCATCATTTACAAGGTCTGCCGGTTCAGGTTCGCTCAGACAATCAGACGGCGGTTGCTTACATCAATCACCAAGGAGGGACTCGCAGTCTGGGTGCCCACAGGGAGGTGTCTCTGATTTTGGTCTGGGCGGAGACTCATGTCCCTTGCATCTCGGCAGTTTACATTCCGGGAGTGGAAAACACAGAGGCGGATTTTCTGAGCCGGTGTGCGTCCCGTCGGGGGGAGTGGTCTCTCCATCCCCAGGTGTTTCGGTCACTTTGTCTCCGGTGGGGGACGCCGGAGGTGGATCTGTTTGCCTCTCGTCACAATCACAAGCTTCCGTCCTTTGTGTCCCTGTCCCGGGACCCTCTGGCTCTGGCGGTGGATGCCATGACCCTGAGCTGGAGGGACCTGGGGTTTCTTTATCTGTTTCCTCCGATTCCCATGCTAGGCAGGGTTCTGCGAAAGTTGGTTCTGGAGGGAGTTCCCGCCATTCTCGTGGCTCCAAGGTGGCCAAGGCGGGTGTGGTTCGCGGACATCGTTCGTCTGGCCGTAGATCAGTTCGATCTGCCTCTTCGGCCAGATCTTCTCACTCAGGGTCAACTATGTTACCCCAGTTTACAAACGCTGGCTTTGACGGCTTGGCTGCTGAAACCTCCATCTTAAAGGAGGAGGGTCTTTCGGATGCGGTCATTCGGACTCTTATTAGTGCCAGGAAGAGATCTTCTTCTTCCATCTATTACAGGTATTGGAGATCTTCTATTGATTGGTGTGAGGCTAGGTCTTTGCCTTGCCGGGTCTTTTCTGTGTCTAGGATTTTGGAGTTTCTTCAGTCGGGGCTGGACTCCGGTCTTCAGCTGAGTACCTTGAAGGGGCAGGTTTCTGCTTTGTCTATTTTTTCCAGAAGTCTTTTGCTAGTCATTCCTTGGTCAAGACCTTTTTCCAGGGGGTTTCGCATGTGCGGCCTCCTAGGAAGCCTTTGCTCCCAGTGTGGGATTTGAATTTGGTTCTTTCTGCTCTTAAGGCTCCTCCTTTTGAGCCTTTGCGGGATGTTGCTTTGTCCATTCTTACTCAGAAGGTTGCCTTTCTGGTGGCCATCACTTCGGTTCGGCGTGTTTCAGAGTTGGCAGCTTTGTCTATTCAGGCTCCTTATTTTGAGGATCATCAGGACAAAGTGGTTTTTCGATACAAGTCAGACTTTCTCCCTAAAGTGGTCTCTGCTTTTCATCTTAACCAGGACATTGTTCTTCCTTCCTTGTGTCCTAAGCCTAAGAATGTCAAGGAGAGTGCTTTGCACTGCTTGGATGTGGTACGTTGTGTCAGGTACTATCTACGTGCTACGTCTTCTTTTCGTAAGACTGATGCCTTTTTCGTTGTGCCATGTGGGCCTAGGAAGGGTTTGGCTCCGGCCAAATCTTCCATTAGTAAATGGATTCGTCAGGCCATTGTTGGTGCTTATTCGGCTAAAGGGAAGGATCCTCCTTTCCGCGTTACTGCTCACTCTACTCGTGCGGTTGGTGCGTCCTGGGCTTTTCAGCACCAGGCTTCGATTGAACAAGTGTGTAAGGCTGCAACTTGGTCTTCTGTTCATACTTTTTCTAAGTTCTATAAGGTTGATGTGCGGGCCTCAGCGGATGCTGTTTTTGGCCGCAAGGTTTTGCAGGCTGCAGTGGTTTGAGTTTTTTCTGCGTTATTGCCTGATTCGGATACCCACCCTTTTCTGGACACTGCTGTTGGATGTCCCTATTGTAATTATTAATGTTTGAAGTGGGGTGTGTGACATACTTAGAATAATACCATTTTGTGAATACTCACCTGTAAAATGGGTATTATAAGTATGTCACACACCCCACTTCACCCGCCCTTTTCGGTATCCTGGCTCTTTATATGGTGAAGTTTAGTTCTTTACGTTGAGGGTTACATTGTTTGTTTCTGGTACCTTGTCTTACTGCTGTTCTAATACTGGGAGGTTCTTGGGAGGTACCAGGTATGTATAGACCGGGAGGGGCCTGTTGAAGTTTTTGGAGATTCTCTGCAATGCTGCCACCTAGCGGTGCGTTAACCCTATTGTAATTATTAATGTTTGAAGTGGGGTGTGTGACATACTTATAATACCCATTTTACAGGTGAGTATTCACAAAATGGTATTTTTATCATGCATATCGCTGTTTAGGAGTCTGATGGTCCTCTCCTTTTTTTTATCTTTTGCACAGGTTGTGGACTTAGTGATTGAGGGTTGTGGTTCCTCCTGGTCCCCCTTTTTTTTTTATTAAGAGGGATCATATAGGTTTGGGCCGTTGGTGTCTTGTAACCTTTCAATTGACAATTTGCAATCACCATAATGGAGGCATCGGGGGATAGTGAGCTGGGGGCCCCATCTGGGCGGGTTAAGCTCTGCCCCTTGTGCAGTACGAATCCTCTGGGCGGATTTAGCACTGTTTGTACTACTTGCCCAGGGGCATAATTTTGGACCATGACCGTGCGGCGTGCCTGCCCCTAGCCCTTTACTGCCTGCGGCCTCTCCGGACCCTCCTCTGCTGCACTCAGCCCTCAGCGAGGGGGAAGCCAGCAAGGGGTCCCATGTTGATTTGGCGCATAGGGTGGCCTATCCCGTGAGACAGATCTTGCGAACGGCTCCTAAAAAGGCCACGAGTAAGAAACGGCACATCAAGCCCATTTACTCGGATAATGATAATCTTTTTGATGATCTGGGCTCTGTGGAGGAAGGTGAGTTGCCAGATGATTCCCGTTCCACTGCGGACTATTCTGCTGGCAATGACAGTTTGTCTGGTTCTTCCTCGGATGAGGATGCGTGGCTCCCCGGTGATACGGAGAAGTTGCTTACCTCGGTGTTTGAAACATTGCACATTGCTCCTCCCAGAGCGGCTAAGAGGAAGCAAGGTGATTTGTTCCGGCCCGAAAGACAGAGGCGGGTCTTCCCCGAAGCAGGCTCATTTTTCTAATATGATTTTCAAGGAATGGGAAAGGCCTAACACGCTACTGTCGGTACCTAAGGGTCTGGATAGGCGGTATCCTTTCCCTGAGGAGCTGGTTCGGCACTGGTCTCGTCCTCCCGAGGTGGATTCCCCTGTGTCGGGATTGTCCAGTACTACTATTATGCCATCACCTGATACCGCTTCCTTACGTGACCCGGCTGACAAGCGCATGGATCAGCTGGTCTGTCATGCCTTCACCTGCTGGTGCCTTGTTTCGTCCTGTGTGTGCCACGGCTATTGTCTCTCTGGCCATCAGAAAGAAGGTGAGACATCTTGTGGATAGAGCTAAGGCTCACAAGCGGGTGGAGGAGTATAAAGATCTCAAGGCCTGCTTGGAATTCATTGGTTTTGTTGCCTCTGCCATGGACGATGGTGTCCGGCTTGTTGCCAGGATTTCGGCCCTGCTTGTTGCCCTATGTCGCTCGCTCTGGTTGCGGCAATGGTCGGCTGATGCCGTGGCCAAGAAGTCGCTTACGAGTATCCCCTTTGTGGGGCACAGGCTGTTCGGGGAGCGCCTGGACCTTTTGGTCAAGGATGGTAGGCTTCCTCAGAGACGCAAGCCTGCTCGGCCCTTCCAGAACCCCTTTGCCTATCGTTCCTTTCGAGGAGGAAGAGGCTCTTCATTCTCAGGTGGCCGCAGAGATACCTGGGGTAGAGGTAGATCCCGCGGCCGACCCAATCCCGCTTGGGGAGCCAGGTCCAAGTCCCCTCAGGCATGAGGGGGCGCCCTCACCCATCTGGGTGGGGGGGGGGGGGAGGCTACTACTGTTTGCTCAGATTTGGAGACGGATCGGTGGATTCAGGAGGTAGTGTCCTCCAGTTACAAAATTGAGCTGGCAGTCTGGCCGCCCACAACATTTTTTCAGTCTGAAGGCTCGGGGTTTGAGAATTGCCGTACAACACGTCTTGCGGTTAGGTGTGATTTGCCCTGTACCTTGTCAGGAACAGGGTCAAGGCTTTTACTTCAACCTGTTCACGGTTCCCAAGAAGGACGGAACGTTAAGACCTATCCTGGACCTGAAGGGTCTCAACAGCTTTGTAAGGGTCAGAGATTTCCGCATGGAAACCTTACGAAGTCCTTTATCACTCCCTCGACCGTGATGTCCTTCCTGGGCATGACGATAGACTCCGCTCAGGTCGAGGTCTTTCTACCACAGCAGAAAGTTCTGGGTCTTCCGACGCAGGTGCAGGCCTTGCTGTCTTGTCCACGGCCGTCGATCCGTCTGGGGATGAGATTGGTGGGCCTAATGGTGTCATGCTTCGAGGCAGTGCCCTTTGCCCAATTTCACATGAGACCTCTACAATTGAACCTATTGACCAGCTGGGACCGGATGCAGGAGTCGCTGGAACAGGAATTTTCTCTGACCCTTCTGGCTAGGCAGTCCCTCTTGTGGTGGTTGGACTCCAGGAACCTGTTGGTAGGCAAGTCCTTTCTGACTCCCCGTTGGGAAAGAGTTACCACAAATGCCAGTCTGACCGGAGAGTGATCCGGTTGGTGCTTCTTCGCTTGACTCCCCATTTAAGGGGTCGTGCGATCCAGGTTCGCTCGGACAATCAGACGGCTGTCGCCTACATCAATCACCAGGGCGGTACTCGGAGCAAGAGAGCCCTCAAGGAGGTGTCCGAGATTCTGGCATGGGCAGAGGAGAATGTTCCCTGCATCTCGGCGGTCTACATTCCCGGGGTTGAAAACCTGGAGGCAGACTTCCTGAGCAGGAGCACCTCGCGCCTGGGGGAATGGTCGCTCTGCAACAAGACCTTTCACGCTGTGTGTCTTCGCTGGGGTCTGCCAAATGTGGACCTGTTTGCGTCCAGACACAATCACAAGCTTCCAAGGTTTGTCTCCCTTTCAAGAGACCCTCTGGCCATTACCACAGACGCTCTGGCGATTCCCTGGACGGAGTTCAAGTTCCTTTATGCCTTCCCTGCCGTTTCCACTCCTGGGCAGAGTGCTGCGCAAGATAGCCGAAGGAAGGAGTGCAGACTATCCTGGTGGCTCCTCGCTGGCCGAGACGGAGTTGGTTTGCGGACATGCGGTCAGTAGGTGGATCAGACAGGCAGTGGTGCAAGCATATTCTGCCAAGGGGAAGGAACCCCCTTTTCGGATGACTGCTCACTCTACCAGAGCTATTGGTGCCTCTTGGGCTTTTCAGCACCAGGCATCGGTTGAACAAGTTTGTAAGGCCGCAACTTGGTTTTCTGTTCATACTTTTACAAAGATTTACAAGGTGGATGTCAGGGCCTCAGCTGACGCTGTTTTTGGCCAAAAGGTGCTTCAGGCGGTAGTGAAATTAACTACATGCTGTTCCGCACTGGGGATCCCGCCCAAATGGACACTGCTTTTGGATGTCCCACATGTCATCACTGGGATGACCTGGACTGGATATAGGGAAAAATGCAATTCTGTGAAACTCACCTGCAGATTTATTTTTGATTATATCCAGTCCAGGTCGTCCCACCTCGCCCTTTTGTTCATTATCTCTTGTTTGCCTGTTATGGTGATTACCATCCTTTTTTCATTGGACTTGTAGCCTTAAGTCTTGTTAGTAGAGTACAAGCTGAAGCTATGTGAAGTAACATGGTTTCTTGGCCTCCCGGCCTGTCCCTTTTTTGTTACTGTTTTTTAACCACTAGGGATGATAGAGGGACACCTGCCTTTATAGGGGGCCGGGAAGAGCGACAGCTTTTGATCTTGCAGTCAAGCGCCCCCTGGGGCGGAATACCCACATGTCATCACTGGGACGACCTGAACTGGATATAATCAAAAACAATTCTACAGGTGAGTTTCACAGAATTGTATTTTTTTATCTGTGTGTCAGAAAAAAACGATTCTGTCAAGTTTCGCAATATTTTTATTCAACGATACTAAAATTGATTCCTCGTTCGATCCACCCGGCTCTTCTCTTTACTCGGGGGGCCTCCAATCCCCCCCCCCCAGGCTCTTCAGTCTTCAGGAGAGAGCCTGACAGGCCCTCTTCCACTGCCTTCCCAACGGGCACCGTCATCTTCGCGAGTAGCCCCACCTGTTCGGAGGGGAGGGGAAGATGACGTCACCTCCGCGGGTGTCATCCCGGCTCCGAGCGGTGATTGTGGGCAGAGGAGGAGGTGGTAGGAGATCCTCTGATCCCCCCTCCTCTGGCCAGCGATCACGCCATCTGTCATCGGATCGGGGAGGGACACAGGGGCTGACAATCGGAGGTTAGTAAGGAAAACATTTTATTATTCTAAGTATGTCACACACCCCGCTTCAAGATATTCATAACCTGTGGGTATACTGACCTGAAGAGGGCGATCTGCAGAGATGATTGGAGGAAAGAAAGCCCCTCCCGGTCCATAAATACCTGGGACCTCCCACTCATTACCCAGTCTTCATCTCTGCAGACGGCGAGCAAGCAGAAGATGATGTCTCCTCCTTGCACAGGGGGTTTTCAAGGTAGCCGGGACTACTCCCGGCCAATATTATTTATTCCCACTCGGACTCTTTTCTTAACATATATATATATATATATATATATATATATGCCTCCCAGTTTTGACTGCGGTCCGGGTGAGGGTATTCTAGCACCACAGGTGCTCAGGAGCTATGCTCCGCCGCGAGACCCTATTTAGAGGGTAGGCGGTTATACCGGGTTGGTGACCCCGGTTTGGGATGCCCTGTCCATGGAAATAATTTCCCCTAATTGGCCTGCCCCCTCCCTTCTAGCCTGGGTTGGGGGTCCTCTCCTCAGAATTAAGATATTCCTGGTGTGGAGCGTCTGGGAGTAATCCCCCAATGTTTTAATTATCTGTGTGTTAGGGAATGTTCTGTTTGACATTTTGGCCTTTAAAAAACTTTTATTGCTCTGACAGACACCGCGGCCGCCATTGCCGCCGCGGTGCTGTAATTTACCTCAGAAGGCGGGGGGGAGGGGTTCTTCCCTCACGCTCTTCTGTTAGGGGCGGGGCCAGGCCTTCTGCGTGAGGCCGCGGCCCGCGCCCTTGGTTTCCAGGGATTGAGGTGACGTCAGCGGGGTAGCGGCTTGCAGGCACAGCGCGGCCGCTACCGGTATTATGGGGCCTGCCGGGTGCCACGGGTCCCCGCGACACCGGCGCGCGGAGTGTCACAGCGGAGGGGAGCTTCTCCCCTCACGCGCTGAGTCATTGGGGGCGGGGCCGGACTTGCGGCGCGTCACCGCGGCCCGCCCCCTCTCTAGTTCCCTGCGCCGCTGAGGAGCTTGTAGCTCCTAATTGTGTTGTGAAAGGGGGGCGGAGCCGGTAAAGCGCGCGGTCCACGCTGGCCACGCCCCCCTTCTTCGTCTCCCGCTCTGGCTGCTCTGCTGAGTTTACCTCAGACACGGAGACGCAGCGTGCTGGCAAGGACCTGTACTAGCCCGGAGGCTCTGTGAGTGGCCCTGCGGGCCCTTTTTATTCTACCATTTACACATATTTACAGAACCTCTGGTTTCTAATTGTGTTTTCTGTATTTTAGGTTTCTCTTCAGGGAATTTCAAAAAGGGGGTTTCTCCTGGTCCTGGGTCCCTGGGTACTTTCACTAGGTCTTTTAAAAAATTCCTCCCACTTGGACACTATAAGGGCATCCCGGGTTGCTTCATAGCGTAATTCCCTCGGTCATAGCGACTCACTTAAGTTCACCTTATGGAGGCATCCCAGGAATCCGGGCTCCCCTCGGGACAATCTCGTAAGTGTTTGGGGTGTGGGGTATCCCTAACTGGGGATGATTTCTTTTTATGTATATCTTGTGCACAACAGACTATTACGCGGCAGTCAGGACCCCAGGCTTCTGGGTCAGCACCGCCAGCTTCATCCTCTCCCCCTCCCATTTTAACCCGTGCCCCATGTGATGTTGTCATGGGGGGGCAGTCGCAATCTGATGTTTGTGCCAGATTGGCCAGTATTGAAAAATGTATTTCCTCTACGGTAGCTAAGAAGGCAGCGGCTAAGAGAAAACATTTGTCTACGGTCTCTCATTATGAATATGATGATGCGGATGGTCTGGATTGGTCAGATTATTCCCCTCCAGAGGAAGGGGAGGTATTTGAGGATTTGGATATTTCCGAGGATCAACCAATTGTTGGCACTGATTCTGATCGGGGGTCAGGGGGTCCCTCGGACACCCCTAATGTTCTGACTCAGATGTTTGAGGTTTTGGCTATCTCGCCTCCGGCGGAGGCCCCTCAACAACAAGGGGAATTTTATGAGGAATCCAGACCGCGTTTAGAATTTCCTAATCAAAAGCATTTTGATAATATTATTTCCAAGGAATGGGAGAGGCCAGCTCGGCTCCCAGGCATTCCTCAGAGTTGGGATAGAAGGTATCCTTTCCCCGCGGACACGGTTAAGCGCTGGGCTCCCCCCCCCCCCCCGAAGTGGACGCCCCAATTTTGGGGTTATCCAACTCAGCCGTTTTGAATAACCCTGATTGTTCCTCTCTTAAAGATGGTGAGGATAAACGCATTGACCAGATGGCTTGTCATGGTTTTGCCAGTATTGGGGCAGCTATACGGCCAGTTTGTGCCTCATCACTGTTGGTGGTGGCTACTAGAAAGGAGGTCAGGGATTTGCTATCCTCGTCCGGCTTGGATCCGGACAGTGATGAATTTCTTGGACTGAAACGTTGTGAGGTTTTTCTGTCCTTCATTTTAGCTGCTCTGGATGATTCCCTGATGATGAGCAGCAGGGCCTCTGCGTTAATGGTGACTATTAGGCGTTCAATTTGGTTGCGCCAGTGGGCGGCCGATTTTGGGTCTAAGAAGTCTCTGACGTCTCTTCCCTTTGTTGGTCTAAGGCTTTTTGGAGATAAATTGGACTCAGTAGCTAAAGGTGGAAAATTACCTCAACGTAGGAAGCAACGTCGCCCCTTTCGAGGGGCGGCTTCCTTCACCCCTTCCTTTCGGGGAGCCAGAGCGGAAAGAGGTTTTACCTTCCCTTCTACAAGAGGAGACTCCTGGAATAGGGGCAGAGGTCGTGCCCGTTCAGGATACAGTTGGGGTTCTAAACCCAAGCCCGCGGCCAAGCCCGCTCAACAATGAGGGGGCGCCCTCACCCGTGCGGGTGGGGGGACGGCTGCGACACTTCTCCCAAGTCTGGATTCGGGAGGTCTCGGACAGATGGATAGGGGAAGTGGTGTCTTCCGGTTACATGCTGGAGTTCGAGTCCCGCCCCCCCCCCCCCCCGCGTTTCCTCAGGTCTCGGGTGTCCCCGGACGCACAGGCTGCACTGCAGCTCCGGGCGGTGGTATCGAGTCTTCTAGAAATGGCGGTCATTTGCCCAGTGCCCCCATTAGAACGGGGTCGGGGTTTTTACTCAAATCTGTTCACGGTTCCCAAGAAGGATGGCTCCGTTCGGCCCATCCTGGACCTAAAGTTTCTCAACAAATTCGTCAGGTTACGAAAATTTCGCATGGAAACGTTGCGTTCCGCCATCCACTCTCTTCGTCAGGGGGACTTCATGACGTCCATAGACATCCAGGACGCTTACCTCCATGTTCCCATTTTTCCCGTGCACCAGAGGTTCCTAAGGTTCGCTCTGGAGGATCGGCACTTCCAATTTGTAGCTCTTCCCTTCGGTCTCACCACAGCTCCAAGGGTTTTCACCAAGGTGCTTGCTGGGGTGATGGCTCTTCTCAGAGCTCAAGGAATCCGCATAGTGCCATATCTGGACGATCTCCTCATATTGGCATCGTCATTCAGCCAAGAGGAATTGGACACCAGGACAGTTCTATCCACTCTGGAGAGATTCGGCTGGGTGATCAACTACCCCATGTCCTCCCTCTACCCGTCCAGGTTAATATCCTTTCTGGGGATGTCTCTGGATACAGATCAGGCCAGAGTGTTCCTTCCTCAGTCCAAGGTTCTTCTGATTCAGGAGTTGGTTCGGTCGCTCACGTCCATCCCTCGACCGTCCATCCGGTTAGGGATGAGACTGGTGGGTTTGATGGTGGCCTCCTTCGAGGCAGTCCCCTTTGCTCAGTTTCACACAAGGACACTACAGCTCCATCTGTTGTCGGTCTGGAACAGGTCTCCTCAGTCACTGGATCAATTCTTTCAGATGTCCCCCCGGGTTCGCCGCTCGCTTCGGTGGTGGCTGAACTCAGCCAACTTGCTGAGGGGCAGATCCTTTCGGACTCCCCAGTGGGAGATAGTCACCACGGATGCCAGCCTCTCAGGATGGGGGGGCTTCTGGAAGGATCTGCAATTTCAGGGTTTGTGGGGTCCCCTGGAAGCCCACGAGTCTATCAATGTTCTGGAATTGAGGGCCATCAGGATGGTTCTTTGTCATTTGACTCATCAACTGCGAGGCTTGCCGGTCCAGGTCCGGTCGGACAATCGGACGGCGGTGGCCTACATCAATCACCAGGGAGGGACCCGCAGCAGGAATGCTTTCAAGGAAGTGTCTCTGATTCTGGACTGGGCGGAGAGCCATGTCCCGTGCATCTCGGCAGTTTACATCCCGGGAGTGGAGAACACGGAGGCGGACTCTCTGAGCAGGCTGTCAGCCCGCAAAGGGGAGTGGTCTCTCAATCCCAAGGTCTTTCACTCAATTTGTCGCAGGTGGGGGTCACCGGCGGTGGACCTCTTTGCCTCCCGTCACAATCACAAACTTCCGTCGTTTGTGTCTCTGGCGAAGGACCCTCTGGCTCTTGCAACGGATGCCATGTCTCTGAACTGGAGGGATCTGGGGTTTCTGTACCTGTTCCCTCCGTTTCCCATGGTGGCCAGAGTAGTGCGCAAGCTTGCTCTGGAGAGAGCACCAGCAATCCTGGTGGCTCCAAGGTGGCCAAGACAGGTCTGGTTTGCAGACGTGGTAAGGTTGGCAGAAGATCAGTTTGTTCTGCCCCTGCTGCCAGATCTACTCACACAGGGTCATCTTCGTTACCCCAATTTACCAACGCTGGCTTTGACGGCGTGGCTGCTGAAACCTCCATCTTGAAGGAGGAAGGTCTTTCGGATGCTGTGATTCGGACTCTTATTAGTGCTAGGAAGAGGTCCTCATCGTCTGTGTACTATAGGACTTGGAGGTCTTATATTGATTGGTGTGAAACTAGGGCCTTCCCTTGTAGGGAATTCTCTATTTCTAGAATTTTGGAGTTCTTGCAACATGGTGTGGACCTAGGGCTCCAACTCAGTACTCTGAAGGGACAGGTGTCTGCCCTGGCGGTGTTTTTCCAAAAGTCTTTTGCGCTTCATCCTTTGGTTAAGACTTTTTTCCAGGGGGTTACATATGTGCGGCCTCCTAGGAAGCCTTTGATTCCGGTTTGGGATTTGAATCTGGTTCTTTCTGCGCTCCAGGGTCCCCCCTTTGAGCCTTTGCATGATATTCCTTTGTCTTCCCTTACGCAGAAGGTGGCCTTTTTGGTAGCTATCACTTCCGTTAGACGTGTTTCTGAGTTGGCGGCTCTGTCTATTCAAGCTCCGTATTTTGAAAGACATCAGGACAAAGTGGTTTTCCGTTTTAAGACGGACTTCCTTCCTAAGGTGGTTTCGTCCTTTCATCTAAATCAGGATATTGTTCTGCCCTCTCTGTGTGCTAATCCCAGCAATGACAAGGAGAGGGCCCTGCATTCTTTGGATGTGGTTCGTGTTGTGAAGTATTATTTGGTGGTAACGTCTGCCTTTCGCAAGACTGATGCATTCTTCGTGGTGCCATTTGGGCCCAAGAAGGGTCTAGCACCCACAAAGTCTTCCATCAGCAGGTGGATTCGTCAGGCCATTGTTGGGGCCTATTCTGCTAAGGGGAGAAATCCTCCCTTTCGTGTTACAGCTCATTCTACTCGTGCGGTTGGGGCTTCCTGGGCTTTTCAGCACCAGGCCTCTGTTGAGCAAGTTTGCAAGGCACACACCCCGCTTCAACCCGCCCTTTTGTATTCTGGATCCTTCATTTTGTGAACTTTGCGTTGTTATGACTTATATTTGGCTCTTCCTGGTCCCTTACCTTACTGCTTTCTTTATACTGGGTAATGAGTGGGAGGTCCCAGGTATTTATGGACCGGGAGGGGCTTTCTTTCCTCCAATCATCTCTGCAGATCGCCCTCTTCAGGTCAGTATACCCACAGGTTATGAATATCTTGAAGCGGGGTGTGTGACATACTTATAATACCCATTTTACAAGGTGAGTATTCACGAAATGGTATTTTTTTTGTAATAAAGACATTTTCTCTGTGTTTCTTTTTACTGTTAACCCTTTGTGAACTGGTAAGGGATCTATGAGACCCCTATACCACTTCACAAGGCTCTGGGTCTGGCAAGTCACCTGCGGCTAGTGGGTGACTTACCATTAACCCCAAGCCCCCCCCTTCCCCCTTTACCTGCCTCCCCAAAGGCCAGGGGACGACAGAAGACCAGGGCCATTAGGCCTTGTAGCCTGCAGGGCCAGCAGCCACTAAAGCTGGCCCCTGAGCCCTGTTCTACAAGCCCCCATAGCTGGTCCCAGACTGGTTATGCTGGGTAAGGGGGACCTTATGCCACTTTTAACTTAAAATTTCCAAAAACAATGACCCCCCTCCCGGGCAGTTAATTAAAAATAACATTTATTTTTAAAAAATTGCAATATATTGTCTTTGAGAAAGAATTGGGATATATCAAGATATATCATATCGTCATATGTGTATCACGATACGTATGGTATCTGCAGATTCTTGCGAATTCACACCCCTACTGGGTATACTGTATATATAAGGATTTTCACATTTGGTTTATATAAAAAAAATTTAAGTTTATTAGCTTTGGTACAGCAAGATGTCCCTTCGCTGTACCAGTCCGACTATAACATCATGGCTAGACATAAACATTCTTATACCACCTAACTGAAGAGGAGCTCCCTGGCTGCCCATCACCATAAAATGAGGCATTGCAATGTAATAATAGGTATATGATGGTGTAAAACTCCATACACAAGGAATTACACTATAAGTAAGGAATAAGGGCAGAACCCACATACAAGAACATACATATCAAAAACAAGGTATAATACAGCTAATATATACCAGTATATATCAGTATTCAACACAATTCTCTGTGTCAAGCAACGGAGATCGGCGCTCTGCTTGGCTGCAGTCTCTTGTTTCACAAAGTGAATTATTCAGCAGAGGGGGTGATGTGAGACCACGACTTCTATAATTCACACTTCCCAGAATGCGAAACTAGACTCTACTGTCCCGGCGGTTTCAAATTTGAGTTATTATTCAGGGTTAGATTTTTTTTTTTTTTTTTATTGCTTTTTAGATTGTAACATGATATGGGTTAACTTTGTCATATTTTTTTTCTTTCCTATAAGTATTTGTGTTTTTGGATTGTTTATACAAGTGAATTTAAAAGGAATTGTGCAAATTGAAAACATACCAACCACTGCTATTACTTAACTGAGAAAAGCGATTGATTCCCTCCCCCGTGGCATTCAAAATCGGGATGCCCTGCTGTGTGAAACACCCCAGGTCGCCCCATACACTTACCTTGTTTCCCGGTCCACTGGCGCAGGCGCAAGCCACGGCCGCATACCCGCTATCCCTCTAGGAGTACAAAGAACTAACAACGTATTTGGAAGGTGCACCGCACTGATATCTCTTTAAAGGTGCCGGCCATAAGGGGAACCTGGGACCTAAGATAAACACAGAGAAGGGGGGGCCTAGACAAACCCCCAAGGACCCTTAGAGGAGGCCGCACACTAAATATTAAAAGATTATTATAAAATTATTATATAATTTTATTGACTATTATGTACATAAATAAGACACTACTATAAACACTTACAGGATTAAAAAACACAAAAGACAAGCAGGAGGAGCCCAATCAATAGTGACTAATACAATGCATAGGATGCTGCCATGATTATATAATTGTATAATATAAAAGACTAATTATAAGTACTCCTGGTGTGCCCAGATAAAAACAACAGTTGAATGATCAATTATATAAACAAAAGAAACAAAACGGCTATTTAATAACCATAATATGTGCCAAAAAAGCAAAAAACATCAACGTGTGTAACAAAGATCAAAAAACCTACAATATGTGCAAAATAGCAAAAATATGTGCAAAATGGCCATGTAAAAATGTGCAAAAATGTGCAAAAATAGCGTATGTGCAAAAGTGACCAAATATCACGGGCTGTATATATAGCCCGACACTAAGCCCAGTGTTTACCGTTTATGGTGAACAGATTTCATGTGAAAACAGCAGGCTTAAAATAAGCCCGACTGGGCCACCAAGTAATGAATGACAATGATAGCATACAAACATAAATAAACAAACATTTACATCACCATGTCACTTGGGGTTCCCCCGCCGCAGCCGCCACCGACGCGTTGCGTGTCGTCACGACACTTCGCTCAGGAGGGCACGTGCCCGCACCAGGCATTTGTGAATGGCCGGCACGGGCACGCTCCCTGTTGGAGGAAAAAGGGGAATGCGGCCACCAGCGCGCTCAGAGGTGCTGGCCTTAGACGAAGGCTTGGACGACGTGACATTAATGGCTCCGAGTGCGCAATGATTGCACAGGTGCCGCAGGACCGGGAATAGGTGAGTTGGCATTGGCGAACTGTGGGATTTCACACAGCCGATTGGGGTGCCCCGGGGGAAACGGACCAAAAGCAAGGATAGTCAAAATCCTGGTCCACTTTAAACAGAATGTATTTACTTGTTGTATACAGGAAAAGGATAACAGAATTTCTCCCATGATCCTTTGCAGTAGGGGGAGCTATGCAAATGATCTCTGTTGATCTTTTGGCCTATTCCCAAAGCGCCCAGAGACTGCGGGGGGGGGGGGGGGGTTGCAATGTTTGTGTGTAGCTAATAATTACATAGACAGGGGTCAGGAGCACGCTCGCTGCTGGGGATGCGGCCGCTCGCGATCCCCATTACCGTAAACAGAGCCATTTTTGCATGCCAATGATAAAACAAGAGTCTACGCATGTGCCATAAGATTGGGAGCAGGTGAGTTTTACTGGCGAACTTGGGGGTTTCACACAATGCAACGGGCATCCCAAATCTTCTCTGATTAAACAAGAGCCTGTGCATGCGGCGTAAGATCGGTAGGAGGTGAGTTTTACTGGCAATCGTGGGGGTTTCGCACAACGCAACGAGGCACCCAAAATAGGGATGCCCAGAGGGCAAGAAAGAAAGCCTGGGAAGGTCAACAGCTGATCAAGTACCCCTATGTGAGCCCTCGTGATTGCCTTGCAAACACTCCTACACCGCAGAATCGTGAGCCCATCTACGGCCTCCCTGCTGCTTTTAGGGCTCACAAAGCTATGAACCCAGCCACACATTTTAGAGTGTTCCTGCTTGGCTTTCTACACATGAAAGAAAGGGCAGGTGCCTGTGCCAAGCTTCATTTTAGGGAAAGACTTCTGGTTTTCGCCTCTCTTTCCACTATTTCTGTACATTTTCTTTTTCGACTCAAAATGCAGTTAAACCGGACCTTCACCATGATTTATTGAAAAGCCCAAACACTTATAAAATGATTCCCCAGCATCTAAAATTAATATATTTAAGTTTTTAGTCACTTGCTTATTATTCTTTCCCCCACTGGGCTGCAAATCTGTTCAGGACTTTAGTATAAGGGCGCTACCATCTTGACTCAGAATCATCACACTTACTGAGAGGAGAGTGGAATAAAGTGCAGGGGGCAGGTTATAGCTGTGCTTTGCTCAGACAGAGCAAAGCTGGGGTCAGGAAAAGGTCAGCAATCCCAGAATGCAGAGCAGCACAGTTAGAAGGCACTTCCTGTTTGCAGGCTGCCTGATGTCCCATGAGCCGCCTGTCTTGGATGTTTAAAGGCTCATAACATGCAGTAGATGCAGGTAGCATGATTTTTAATGTGAGCAATCTGTATGTACAGGGTGTGGGAAACATATAAGATATGCTCTTATTCAGGGTGAAGGTCCGCTTTAAGCTATTGCATGATCACAGTGAGGATTGAGGTTTAGTGTAGTCATGCAAGTGCTTGATCGCATGGTGGGCCTTAAAGAGGACCAAAACCCACCGAACTTGTGAAATACATTTGGCCAAAGCCCCTGGCAATACTCTATTCTTAGGGTGTAAAACTAGAAATGGATATTTTCCCAATGCATGGCACGGCCTGCTTCACAAAGTCATTACATCTGGGTTATTCCGCCACAAGGTGGCGCAGTGCACTGCAGAAGAGTTGTGGCTCCTCCCGGTACCATATAAAAACGGAATTACCATAGACTTCTCTAGTGTTCTCTCAGTGATTTCTGCGAAGATAGAAGATGGCTGTCTATATTGCGCAGGTGAGCGGGGCAAACAAGCCTGCGGCCCTGCATGGCTATTTCCACAAAGGGTAGCCGGCCATAGGTGAGACTGTTTGGATGCGGAGTTCCTGCCCTAACTTCTGAGGGGGTGAGTGTTTTTTTTGGGGTTACTCGTTCTGCGTTTGTGGTCCCCTCCTCCCCGTCCCTGGCCTGGGCCCTCGCTGCCTCTCCGTAGTGTGCTTGGGGGAGGGGAGGGGGCGGTTGGTAGCGGCCAGGGTGCCTTGGCTGTGTGTTGGTCGCGTGAGGTCACGTGAGCGCCGATTTCGCGTTCTTCGGGGGGGGGGGGGGGGGGGTGCGGGTCCGGTGGATGACGCGTATCGCGTCGTCCTCCCGCGCCCCGCCCCTCAGGGTTCCTCTGCAAGTGCCATTTTGATTCTGCTGCGCGCTGGGGCCCTTCTCATCCTGGAGCTGCGGCGGTGATCCTGGTCTGCTTGGCGCTTCCTCTTGTGATCTGGCGGTTGGTGCCCTTGTCCTACTTGGTCCGTGAGTCCCCTTCGGGGGTTTTTTGGTCTCTTTTGGGCATGCGCTGTGGGATACTTATGTGTCTTTATTTATGTCTTTCAGGCGGGACACCTGTGGGTTGTGGTTTCTCCCGGTCCTGTCCCTTACCATCCCTCATCTTCCCTTTCGGGCTTCTGGGGGCATCCCTTGGGGGGGCATCCCGGGTGGCTCTTGCTAGCCTTTACCCTGTGCTGGTCTATTGTGCCTGTGTTAATCACCATATGGAGGCTTCTGGGGATAACGTGCTTGGGGGTTCTTTGGGGACTATCACGGCTGTGTACCGTGTGTGGGGTATCCCCTGTGAGTGACAGTGTCAGGGTGTGCGTGCCGTGCGCCCAAAGTGTCCTTGCGCTCCAGTCTGGGCTGCCCGCTTCGCTTCCCAGCTCTGCGCCTCCTTCGGCATCACCTACCCCCCCGCGCCTGCATTTAGCCCCCAGTGAGGGGGATACTAGCAGAGGGTCACAGTCTGATCTGGCACTTCGTGTGGCCAGCATTGAAAGGCAGCTTGCTAGGCCTGTTTCACGTAAGGCCTCTAGCAAGAAGAGGCACCTGGCTCCTACGCCTGCCTGAGTTGCTGAGGAGCATGAGGAAATTGATCTTTTTGATGACCGTTACTCCCTAGAGGAGGGGGAGCTTTTCCCGGGCTCTGATTCCTCTGGGGACCAGCAGGTGGGCTGCGACAGTGATCCTGGGTCTGAGTCTGAGGATTCCTGGTTCCCTGAGGACACTGCTAATCTGTTGTCTCACATTTTTGAAATCTTGCACATTGTCCCCCCTGAGGTGGCTAATAGGAAACAGGGTGAGCTTTTTCATCCTGTTAAGTAGCGTCTGGAGTTCCCTGAGCAGAGCCACTTCACCAATATGGTGCTTAGGGAGTGGGAACATCCTAGTAGATTGCCCACATTGCCCAAAGGGTTGGATAAGAATTACCCCTTTCCTGCTGACCTGGTTAAGCGATGGTCGGGTCCCCTCGAGGTGGACGCTCCCGTTCTAGGGCTGTCCAACACCTCAGTCATGCCTTCCCCTGACACTAATTAATCCAGGCGGGATCCACAACCCCCCAAAACACCAACCCCACAAAACAGTGGCACCACTATTTATATAAAAAATATACAAAGCTTTATTAATGCATATATTGTGATCCAACAAATTTAAGACAAATTAAAAACACATTAAAAACACAAAACAATATAGAACAAGAGGGGGGAGGGGCACAGGGATGGCAAGAGTACTGCTCAATTTATTTTCTAAAAGATCATGCAAAAAGGATCATATAAACTGTATGTCACTGCCCCAAGCTGCACTTGGGGCACTACAATTTATAACCAGTGAGAGCAATCAAGGTGAAGCTAACCTACTAATATTAACCAATAAATCCTAACCCATCCTATACATAATCTATATCAACTAATAATCTATCATACCAAGTCTAAAAAAGTGCCATGTGCAAAGACAGGACAAAAAGTGTAAAACAAGACAACACACACAAAGTACTAATTATATCAACCTATACTCTATAAGTCAAACGCTATGTGCTATCTTATACTACATTATAAAGTTTACACTAACCACCATGTCAAAAGATATATATATATATATGTATATATATATATTTACAAATGATTCCTAATCCAGTGAAATCCTAGAATAATCAAAGGGAGCAATTATGCATAAGAGCAATCCAGTAACCATAGAAATTGGAGATGTTTATGACAAAGATAAAGCATATCTAGCAGTGTGCTCAAACCACATAAACGTGGATATTAATATATATTTACATAAAGGTTAAACACCTTATTATCAGACTGCCAGTTAATGCAATCCCCCCCCCCCCCCCCAACAACACCCCAACCCAATGGCCTAAGGCTAAGCCACCCCCCCCCTCCCCCGGGCCCGCCCTATCTAATAAAAACCAAGAGTGCAGCAAAACTTTAATTAACCAACCCAGTGTTATATACTCAGAAATTCTGAACCCAAATATGGAGTAAATGCCAGATTCTCATTTAACCTAAGGGGCGTTTGCGAGTTTAGATTATATATCCAGCGCAGCTCCCGCTGTTGTAAACCTCTTTTCAAGTCACCCCCCTGTGGCCCCATATTCACCTTTTCGATGCCGGTGACCCTCGGTGGAACTCCAAAGTGGCTGGAGCAAACCCTGTCCCGCATGCTAGGGGCTCGTTGGGCCAACATTCGGGCTCCTCCCCGTACCCATCTAGCTAAATGGGGGTCGGTCTTCAATATATTCCAGTGACTGAAGGATATTTCTCAGTTTATGCCAGTCACTGTTATATCTAGTTATGTACCTCACCTCTGGGGTATCCCGTCTCTTCTTTTTTGGGGTGAGTAATCTCCTTAGGAGTGCTTCATGCCCGTTCGAAGACCCTGTGTATTACTTCCTTAGGGTATCCCCTTTTCATAAACCGACATGATAGATCTTTAGCCTGCCGTAGGAATTCCCTCTCCTCTGAGCAATTCCTACGTATTTTTAAGAATTGCCCGATGGGTATACCTCATTTAGGCTAGTAGGATGAAAGCTACTGTAGTGTAGGAGGGAGTTGACCGATGTTTCCTTGCGGTATAGGCCTGTGCATATAGAGCCATCTTCATTATTGGAGATGGTAAGGTCCAAAAACGTGACCTGTTTAGCCGGAGTCTGGGCCGTGAGAAAAATATTGAATTCATTAACATTTAAAAAATTCAAAAATTCTTCAAATTCCGCTACTGTACCCTGCCATACCACCAGCACATTGTCAATGTAGTGATGCCACCCCAGTACTTGCCGGTGAAATCTCACATTATCTTCGTGGAAAACAACTTCCCTCTCCCACCATCCCAAAAAGAGGTTGGCCACCGAGGGGGCACAACGTGCCCCCATGGCAACCCCACAAACTTGTCGATAGTATTTACCATAGAAGGTGAAGAAATTGTGCGACAGCACGAAATCAAGTAAAGTCAAAATAAATTCCTGTGGAGTGAAAGAGTTCTCTCCACTCATATTCAAAAAGTACCGACACGTACGGGTGGCATGCACATGCGATATGCTGGTGTAGAGGGCTTCCACATCCATAGTAGCTAAAAGCACATCCTCAGAGACCCAGATGGAATTTAGACAATTTAATAGGTCCATGGAGTCCCGTACGTAGGAGTCAAGGAAGGTGACAAAAGGTTGTAAATACCGATCAATAAACACACAGGCTTTTTCCGTCAAGCCTCCGATGCCCGCCACAATAGGTCTTCCTGGGGGGGCACCGGGGATTTTTGTGTATTTTCGGTAATAGGTAGAAAGTGGCCACCACCGGAAACTCCACTGTTAGAAATTCCAGTGTTCCTCGGTTAATAATATTTTTAGACCAGGCCTCTTCAATCAACGCATCGCACTCCCGTTTGTAAGCCCTCAATGGATTCCCTGTCAATTTCTCATAGTTAGATGTAT
Organism: Gastrophryne carolinensis; assembly: GCA_027917425.1. Lineage (NCBI taxonomy): Eukaryota > Metazoa > Chordata > Amphibia > Anura > Microhylidae > Gastrophryne > Gastrophryne carolinensis. The sequence goes on from CM051235.1 coordinate 597,822,432, forward strand.
TTTGCAGCTGCCTCAGGACCTCCGTGCGATAGTATTCGCGCAACATCACAACAATATTCCCGCCCTTGTCGGCTTCTTTTATTATGATGTCACCCTCCGACAAATTAGAGAATCTCTGAGGATGGGATTTTTTTTATCTGATCGCTCACAATGCGAAAAAACGTATGTACCGCAGGGCTGAGGGACCACGGCGGCACATACCTAGATGGTCTACAAAACGTTCCGTCATAGTTACCTCATTTTTGCATGATCTTTTAGAATATAGATTGAGCAGTACTCTTGCCATCCCTCTGCCCCTCCCACCTCTTGTTCTATATTGTTTTCTGTTTTTTAATGTGTTTTTAAATTGTCTTAAATTCGTTGGATCACAATATATGCATTAATAAAGCTTTGTATATTTTTTGATATAAATAGTGGTGCTACTGTTTTGTGGGGTTGGTGTTTTTTGGGGGTTGTGGGACCCCCGCCTGGATTAATCAGTGCCAAACTCTTGTTTGTAACCTCCCTTCAGTGTAGGTTTTTTGATAGTTGGTGCGGTCTTCTTTTTTTTTTTGTGCATTGTGAGTTTCCCCTGACACTACTACACTGCGTGACAGCGAGGACCGACGTATGGATTAGCTGGCCTGCCATGCTTTTACATTTGTGGGGGCTGGGCTGCGTCCGGCCTGTTCCGCTGCTATAACAGCTATTGCTCTTAAGAGACAGATCAATCGTCTCCTTGATGGCGCTACAGCTGGTAGGGAGGAGTATAGGGCCCTCTTGCTTTGCTCTGAATTTGTTGCCTTTATCCTTACTGCCATGAATGATGTGGTACAGCTGAATAGTAGGGCCTCTGACCTTTTGGTGGCTATGTATCTCAGACCGGTGGATTCAGGAGGTGGTGTCCTCCGGTTACAAGACAGAGTTTGCAACCCCAGATTTATCAGATCCCGGAAGTCTCACAACCCTCTGTCAGCTCAGGGGTTGCGCCTTGCAGTTCAACGTTTGTTGGAGTCAGGAGTCATTTGCCTGGTGCCTCCCCAGGTGTCAGGGGGTCAGGGTTTCTACTCCAATCTGTTCATGGTCCCCAAAAAGGACGGGTCCTTGAGGCCCATCCTGGACCTGAAGGATCTCAACAGGTTTGTCAGGTTCAAGCACTTTCGCTTGGAGATCCTTCGCTCGGCTGTCAGTATCCTTCGCCCGGGCGACTTCATGACCTCTGTGGACGTCAAGGATGCTTATCTTCACGTGCCAATCTTGCCAGGTCATCAGAGATTTCTCAGGTTTGCTCTGGAGGATCAGCATTACCAGTTTGTGGCCTTACCGTTCGGTATCACCTCGGCGCCTCGTGTGTTCACCAAAGTGCTGGCGGGCATGATGGCTCTGCTTCAGCATCAGGGCATTCGCATCCTTCCTTACCTGGATGACATTCTGATTGCATCTCAGTCTCTTCATCAGGCCGAGAGGGGTACTCGGGTGGTGACCTCCACTTTCTAGTCCTTCAACTGGGTGATCAACTAGTCGAAGGACTAGTCTTCACTGTCTCCGTCTTTGGTGAGGTCTTTTCTGGGCATGACTCTGGATACCTCTCAGGTCAAGGTATTCCTGCCTCAGCAGAAGGTGGAGGGCCTTCAGCAGCAGGCACGAGCTCTGCTCTTGTGTCCCCATCCCTCCCATCCGGCAAGGGATGAAGTTGGTGGGCCTGATGGTGTCCTGCTTCGAGGCTGTCCCCTTTGCTCAGTTTCACAAGAGACCTCTTCAGTTGCACCTCTTGTCAGTTTGGGATCAGGACCCTGTGTCCCTGGATCAGGAATTTGCTCTGTCCCCCCTGGCCAGACAGTCCCTTTCGTGGTGGCTGGACTCAAGGAACCTCCTGATGGGCAGGACATTTCTGCCCCAGTGTTGGGACACTGTCACCACAGATGCCAGTCTGACCGGTTGGGGGGCTTTTGGAAGTCTCTGCAGTTCCAGGGTCGATCAGGGGCAATCAGGTTGGTTCTTTCTCAGCTGACCTCACACCTTCGGGGTCGGGCTGTTCAGATCCGCTCGGACAACCAGACGGCAGTTGCCTACATCAATCATCAGGAAGGGACTCGGAGCAAGCGAGCCCTCAAGGAAATGTCTCTGATACTGTCTTGGGCAGAAGAGAATGTCCCTTGCATCTCGGCGGTTTACATTCCGGGGGTGGAGAACCAGGAGGCAGACTCCCTGAGCAGGGGGACGTCTCGGCTGGGGGAATGGTCCCTCAGCAACAAGGTTTTTCACTCCCTGTGTCACTGTGGGTCTAGGGATGTGGACCTGTTTGCGTCCCGCCACAACCACAAGCTTCCCAGGTTTGTTTCCCTGTCACAGGACCCTCTGGCCTTTGCCACGGATGCGCTAGCAATTCCTTCGACGGAGTTTCGGCTCCTCTGTGTTCCCTCCGTTCCCTCTGCTGGGCAGGGTGCTGCGCAAGATAGCCCAGGAAGGGGTACCAGCCATTCTGGTGGCCCCCTGTTGGCTAAGGAGGGTGTGGTTCACAGACGTCGTGCAGTTGGCAGTAGATCAGTATGCCCTGCCCAGGGATCCAGATCTGCTCACTGTGCCATCCCAATTTACAAACGCTGGCTTTAACGGCTTGGCTGCTGAAACCTCCATCTTGATGGATAAGGGTTTGCTGGCTTCTGTTGTTGATACCATGATTAGGGCTAGGAAGAAGTCCTTGTCCTTTATCTACTACAGGATCTGGCATGCTTACATTGCTTGGTGTGAGTCCAAGTCTCTTCCTTGTCAAGTGTTTTCTATCCCCAGGATTCTGGAATTTTTGCAACATGGTTTGGATTCGGCCTTCAACTTAGTACCCTCAAGGGACAGGTGTCAGCTCTGGCAATTTTTTTCCAAACATCCTTTGCCATACACCGGTTGGTTAAGACTTTTCTTCCTTTTTTTTTCTTACTTTTCCAGGGAGTTACTCATGTGCGTCCGCCACGTAAGCCTATGCTACCTGTTTGGGACCTGAATCTGGTGTTGTCTGCTCTGCAGGGTCCTCCCATTGAGCCTATACGTGGGGCTGCCTTGCTCATTCTGACTCTTAAGGTTGCCTTTTTGGTGGCCATTACTTCTGTCAGGCGAGTTTCTGAGCTGGCGGCACTTTCCATCAAACCTCCTTATTTTGAAAGGCATCAGGATAAGGTGGTGTTTCGGCTCAAGCTGGATTTCTTGCCTAAGGTTGTGTCTGCTTTTCATCTCAGTCAGGGCATTGTCTTACCTTCTTTGTGTCCTAACCCTGCTAAAAGGAGCGGACCCTTCATTCTCTGGATGTTGTCAGGGCCCTGAAGTTTTATTTGGTTGCTACTGAGTCTTTCAGGAAATCTGACGCTCTTTTTGTTCTTCCTGCTGAACCTAGGAAGGGTTTGCCTCCTGCTAAATCCACTATCAGCAATGGATCCGTCAGGCGGTGGTACAAGCCTATTCTGCAAAGGGGAAGGAACCTCCTTTTAGGATTACTGCTCATTCTACTCGTGCTATTGGTGCTTCTTGGGCCTTTCAGCACCAAGCTTCTGTTGAACAAGTTTGTAAGGCCGCAACTTGGTCTTCTGTTCATACTTTTTCCAAGTTTTACAAGGTTGATGTTAAGGCCTCAGCTGATGCTGCTTTTGGCTGCAAGGTACTTCAGGTGGTTTAAATTGCCTGTTGTTACTCCTTGGGGATCCCACTCTACTTTATGGATACTGCTTTTGGATGTCCCAGATGTAATGACTTCGTAAAGCAGGCCGTGCCATGCAATGGGAAAATGACAATTCTGTGAGTACTCACCTGTAAAATTGCTTTTACCATGCATGGCACGGCCTGCTTCACTCCACCCTTGTTATCGCTGTTCTTGGTTGCCTCTTTATGGTTATTGTTCCAAGTTAGTCGGGGTTCTTTTACCTGTTTTAACTTTTATTACCTCCCGGTTTCTTGAAATAACTGCTTGTCAACACTGGAGAAGCCTATGGTAATTCTGTTTTTATATGGTACCGAGGAGCCACAACTCTTCTGCAGTACACTGCGCTACCTTGTGGCGGAATAACCCAGATGTAATGGCTTCGTGAAGCAGGCCGTGCTATGCATGGTAAAAGCAATTCTACAGGTGAGTACTCACAGAATTGTCTTTTTTGCTTTTCGAAACGCCATGGAACACTTTATTTTTTGCTTTTGAACTCTGTTAGATGGCAGGGGATCTGTTATTGAATAGGTGTGGCAATGACATCATTGCCACACACAACAGAGGCGGAGCTTTACAGCTAAAACAGGCGCCATTATGTGGGATTAGAGTGACGCAGGAGCTGTGGGAATTAGAAAAAGGTTCTCATCATAGTGGGAGCAATTCATGAGATGCTAGTGAAAAATGTGGGTTTTGTCTGCTTTAACTTAGTTCATAAACATTGTTAGCGGGGAAGAGGGGATCTTCCTATGCCAAAGCCTAGCTTTAGTGTTTGCCATTCCAGTGTACAGAGCCAAGTGTAAGAAATAATTATAAAAATTGTGGACTTGTAGTGCGAGTTGGGTGGCTGTCTGCCTCTACCCTCTGCATTTCAGTTGTAACAGTGGGAGGGTGATGTTATATTACAGGAATATGAAGATGCTGATGTACAAAGATGGCTGCTGCCATGTAGACACATAGGTAGGAAAGACTTTTCAGTGAAGACTACAAGATACAAGCAGGTAGCAGAGAGGTATGTATGGGGTATCTCTGGAGCACTGGGCACTATACAGAGCTGTTCTTCACTTGGACTATGAGTATGTAAAAAAATTATAACTTTTTTTTAAATTGGGAAATTATGCTGTGTTTTAAAGCAGACCTAAATCTGGGCTATTTTATTTCTTCCACCCACATCCCATTGTGATATTCCCATTTGCTGTTAGTCTCCTTGAAATGCCCCACCCTTCTGCTTTCCTGAAACCTCAGCAGGTGCATCTCGATGAATGTTGGTGGCCAATCGAGTTCACTGTGTGAGCGTGCACGGAACAAATGCTTTCCTGCTGAAAGAAAAAAAATCCCACTACTGATCATGTGATGCATAGAAGTGACGAGCAGGAAATAATAGCCAATTGCTATTATTTTCTTAGAGGGCAGGCATTCAAAATCATAATACCCAGGATGGGGTTACTGCAGGTCCAGATATTGACTCCTAAGCTGCCCATGCTCTCCTCTGGTGCCTGGCACACTTATGGGTATCCACCAAAGATGCTCATCAGTGGTGGATGCTCACGTCATCCAGTCTCCGGCAGCCAATAAACGTGGGAACCTGCTTTCTTGTTTACTGGCAGCTGGGTGGTGCACCAAGGCCAGCCAGGGAGTATGCTATCAACTAGGTAGAAACCAGCTCAGTCAACAGGAATTAGAAACATAGAAGGTTGACGGCAGAAGGAGATCATACGGTCCATCTAGTCTGTCCTTATGTATATATATATACTGTATGTTCTTTACCTTAGGATAGATGGAGGCTTATCCCAGGGAGGTTCACATTCACAAACTGTCCACTTTTCAACTACCTCTGCTGGAAGTTTGTTCCAAGCATCTACTACTCTTTCTGTAAAAATTTTCTAACATTGCTCCTGATCTTCCCCCCGACTAGCTTCAGGTTGGGCCCCTTGTTCTATCATTAAGTTTCTTCTTAAAAACACTTCCCTCCTGAACCTTATTTAATCCTGTCCTCCAGACTGTACAGATTAGGTTATTTAAGTCTCTCCTGATAAGTTTTAAGTTTAAGCCCCTCCACCATTGTTTTGACCCTTTATATTTGAATAATGTGGATTCATGGGGTTGAGCTTGAGGGCAGTGGAGTGTTAAAGGGGCTGTAATATTTACTCACCTTACCCATTAGAAGATTCTATGCAATGCCAAGTACTCACACTACTATTTTATTTTAGGTAAAAGTATGTCATTCAGAGGAGAGAGGGGCAACGATGAACCGCCCATGGAGATGATCAAAGTGTCTCATCTGAAGTAAGTTATATATTTGTACAGCTTTTTTTCTGTGGAGGACGTAGCTCCAAGACTTCTATATTCTGAACATTTACCATATTTTCGCCTTATAAGACGCACTTAGGTTTCCCCAAAAGGGGGGGGGGGGGTGATGTCTGTGCGTCTTATTGGGCGAATGTGAAAAAAAAACAAAAAAAAGGGAAAAAAGTCAACTCGCCTTCCGCTTGCGCTGTCCCCTCCGCCTTCACTGTATCTGCTGCCTTCTCCGTGGCACCAGCACACACAGACATCTACTTCGTACCGCACGAGCATCGGCCACGCCCATCGCTGTGTATGAAGCCGGGTGTCAGTGTGTGTAGGTGCCATGGCAGATACAGCGAAGATGGCGGGGACAGCGGGAAGGATGGAAAGATGAGTTTACTTTTTTGCCACACTGCCTATATGGGGAATGGGAGGAGGGATGACACACTGTCTATATGGGGAATGGGAGAAGGGATGACACACTGTCTATATGGGGAATGGGAGGGGGAATGCCACACTGCCTATATGGGGAATGGGAGGGGGAATGCCACACTGCCTATATGGGGAATGAGAAGGGGAATGCCACACTGCCTATATGGGGAATGGGAGGGGGAATGCCACACTGCCTATATGGGGAATGGGAGGGGGAATGCCACACTGCCTATATGGGGAATGGGAGGGGGGATGCCACACTGCCTATATGGGGAATGGGAGGGGGGATGCCACACTGCCTATATGGGGAATGGGAGGGGGGATGCCACACTGCCTATATGGGGAATGGGAGGGGGAATGCCACACTGCCTATATGGGGAATGGGAGGGGGAATGCCACACTGTCTATATGGGGAATGGGAGGGGGGAATGCCACACTGCCTATAGGGAATGGGAGGGGGGAATGCCACACTGCCTATGGGGAATGGGAGGGGGGAATGCCACACTGCTTATGGGGAATGGGAGGGGGGAATGCCACACTGCCTATATGGGGAATGGGAGGGGGAATGCCACACTGCCTATATGGGGAATGGGAGGGGGAATGTCACACTGCCTATATGGGGAATGGGAGGGGGAATGCCACACTGCCTATATGGGGAATGGGAGGGGGAATGCCACACTGCCTATATGGGGAATGGGAGGGGGAATGTCACACTGCCTATATGGGGAATAGGAGGGGGGAACGCCACACTGCCTATATGGGGAATGGGAGGGGGGATGCCACACTGCCTATATGGGAATGGGAGGGGGAATGCCACACTGCCTATATGGGGAATGGGAGGGGGGGCGCCACACTGTCTATATGGGGATTGGGAGGGGGGGAATGCCACACTGCCTATATGGGGAATGGGAGGGGGGGGCGCCACACTGTCTATATGGGGAATGGGAGGAGGGATGCCACACTGCCTATATGGGGAATGGGAGGGGGAATGCCACACTGCCTATATGGGGAATGGGAGGGGGGATGCCACACTGCCTATATGGGGAATGGGAGGGGGGATGCCACACTGCCTATATGGGGAATGGGAGGGGGGATGCCACACTGCCTATATGGGGAATGGGAGGGGGAATGCCACACTGCCTATATGGGGAATGGGAGGGGGGATGCCACACTGCCTATATGGGGAATGGGAGGGGGAATGCCACACTGTCTATATGGGGAATGGGAGGGGGCATGCCACACTGCCTATATGGGGAATGGGAGGGGGAATGCCACACTGCCTATATGGGGAATGGGAGGGGGAATGTCACACTGCCTATATGGGGAATAGGAGGGGGGAACGCCACACTGCCTATATGGGGAATGGGAGGGGGGATGCCACACTGCCTATATGGGAATGGGAGGGGGAATGCCACACTGCCTATATGGGGAATGGGAGGGGGGGCGCCACACTGTCTATATGGGGATTGGGAGGGGGGGAATGCCACACTGCCTATATGGGGAATGGGAGGGGGGGGCGCCACACTGTCTATATGGGGAATGGGAGGAGGGATGCCACACTGCCTATATGGGGAATGGGAGGGGGAATGCCACACTGCCTATATGGGGAATGAGAAGGGGAATGCCACACTGCCTATATGGGGAATGGGAGGGGGAATGCCACACTGCCTATATGGGGAATGGGAGGGGGAATGCCACACTGCCTATATGGGGAATGGGAGGGGGGATGCCACACTGCCTATATGGGGAATGAGAAGGGGAATGCCACACTGCCTATATGGGGAATGGGAGGGGGGAATGTCACACTGCCTATATGGGGAATGGGAGGGGGAATGCCACACTGCCTATATGGGGAATGGGAGGGGGGATGCCACACTGCCTATATGGGGAATGGGAGGGGGGATGCCACACTGCCTATATGGGGAATGGGAGGGGGGATGCCACACTGCCTATATGGGGAATGGGAGGAGGGATGCCACACTGCCTATATGGGGAATGGGAGGGGGAATGCCACACTGCCTATATGGGGAATGAGAAGGGGAATGCCACACTGCCTATATGGGGAATGGGAGGGGGAATGCCACACTGCCTATATGGGGAATGGGAGGGGGGATGCCACACTGCCTATATGGGGAATGGGAGGCGGGATGCCACACTGCCTATATGGGGAATGGGAGGGGGGATGCCACACTGCCTATATGGGGAATGGGAGGGGGAATGCCACACTGTCTATATGGGGAATGGGAGGGGGCATGCCACACTGCCTATATGGGGAATGGGAGGGGGAATGCCACACTGCCTATATGGGGAATGGGAGGGGGGATGCCACACTGCCTATATGGGAATGGGAGGGGGAATGCCACACTGCCTATATGGGGAATGGGAGGGGGGGCGCCACACTGTCTATATGGGGATTGGGAGGGGGGGAATGCCACACTGCCTATATGGGGAATGGGAGGGGGGGCGCCACACTGTCTATATGGGGAATGGGAGGAGGGATGCCACACTGCCTATATGGGGAATGGGAGGAAGGATGCTACACTGCCTATATGGGGAATGGGAGGGGGGGGGCGCCATACTGCCTATATGGGGAATGGGAGGGGGCATGCCACACTGCCTATATGGGGAATGGGAGGGGGAAGGCCACACTGCCTATATGGGGAATGGGAGGGGGCATGCCACACTGCCTATATGGGGAATGGGAGGGGGAAGGCCACACTGCCTATATGGGGAATGGGAGGGGGAATGCCACACTGCCTATATGGGGATGGAAGGGGGGAATGCCACACTGCCTATATGGGGATGGGAGGGGGAATGCCACACTGCCTATATGGGGAATGGGAGGGGGGATGCCACACTGCCTATATGGAGTGGGAGGGGGAATGCCACACTGCCTATATGGGGAATGGGAGGGGGAAGGCCACACTGCCTATATGGGGAATGGGAGGGGGAATGCCACACTGCCTATATGGGGATGGAAGGGGGGAATGCCACACTGCCTATATGGGGATGGGAGGGGGAATGCCACACTGCCTATATGGGGAATGGGAGGGGGAAGGCCACACTGCCTATATGGGGAATGGGAGGGGGGATGCCACACTGCCTATATGGGGAATGGGAGGGAGAATGCCACACTGCCTATATGGGGAATGGGAGGGGGGGATGTACGCCACACTGCCTATATGGGGAATGGGAGGGGGCATGCCACACTGCCTATATGGGGAATGGGAGGGGGAATGCCACACTGCCTATATGGGGAATGGGGGGGGGGATGTACGCCACACTGCCTATATGGGGAATGGGAGGGGGCATGCCACACTGCCTATATGGGGAATGGGAGGGGGAATGCCACACTGCCTATATGGGGAATGGGGGGGGGGGGGGATGTACGCCACACTGCCTATATGGGGAATGGGAGGGGGCATGACACACTGCCTATATGGGGAATGGGAGGGGAGATGCCACACTGCCTATATGGGGAATGGGAGGAGGGATACCAGACTGCCTATTTGGGGATTGGGAGGGGGAATGCCACACTGCCTGTAATAGGGGATGCTGCACCTTGCCTATTAGTTGGTTCTTGGGGGGACGGTTTTAACACAACCTCTGGTTCAGGATATTTATGTCTTATAGGGTGAAAAATATGGTAGTTTTTATGATGTCGTCATAGTAGAATGTAAACACTTCATCAAACTTTCCCCAGCAACAACAGCCAGTTCTGCAGTGTCCTGCATGAGAATGAGTGTAGGTCTTTTTTTGGATAGTTTTATATTTTTTCTACTTTTTTCTCATATTACTTTCATTGAATAAAAGCTTTTGAGCCAAGCTGGTCTAGTGCCTTTGTAACCACCCAGATATATACTCCCCCCAATGGGTCTGTCACTTGTTAGAGACTCTTGATTGCTGTTTAAATAAATAGAAATATTTTATATATTTCTATTTATCAGACTCTGCAAGATACATCAGCGCATCAGCACAAGGCATATTAAAACTTTTTAAAGGGGACCTTCCTATGCTGAGGCCATAGGGGACATTCCAGTGTACAGAGCCAAGTGTAAGTAATAATTATAAACATTGTGGTCCTGCAGTGCGAGTTCTTTTTAATTTTTTTTATTTACCTTATTTTTGGGGAGGGGATTATTCATACAGATTGACCAGCGTGTGAGCATGTTTTCTCAGGAACTGGTTATTGTTTCCAGGGAGGGTTTGATGAGCTCAGAAGTGAAACAACTTTATTTGTAAGTGTTTGCTTTTTCAACACGTCATCAAAACTATGGGGCTGTGTCCTCCACATGCACAGAAGAAAAAACCTTTACATTTGAGTTACTGTTTAATCTTCCTCAGAAGATTAGGTGAACCCTACTCCCTAACATTTGGTTTGTTTGTTGCAGGCAGTATCTTGTTGTGGTGTTTAAAGACAAGCCCATGGAATTGTGGGATATCAGGACTTGTACCTTGCTGCGTGAAATGTCAAAGGTCTTCCCAACAGTAACAGCTTTGGTATGTTATATGTTGGGTTTTGCATTCTTGGGTTGCTTTCATTGACTTTCTTTGGACAGTACTTTTTAGCCTTTACAAATGGTGAATATTGGGCAAATGGAGCCTCTTGAATTGCCAAAATGTTAGCGCAATTTTTATTTTGGTGGACAAAACTCAAACACAGTCAGTGTATTCGGCAGCATCTGGCCTTTTTGGTTAAGAATCTGCTAAGGGCCGAATGAAGCTGAGCGCATCCCCGCTAGCCTCTAGCAGGGACATGCCAGTGCTGCAATGTAGCAAGAGAACGATGCAAAGGCACACTGGAGGTTTGGGTGCAGGATCTGGGGCTGTCCCTGCCCCATACACAACAGGCAAAAGGAAGGAGAAAGGATCCGCACTCCTAAAATCTTGAAGCTTTATTTAAATCCAGTAAAAACAGCGTCTTCAAAGTATCCACAGCAGCATAAAAGCAATAAAGGACCCCGGCATATGAAATTACGCCACGTTCACTCACTCACATGCCAGTGCTGCCCATTAACAAATGCCTGGAGGGGGCACGTGCCTGGCTAAAGGTATAGCGTATTGCTGTCGCAGCACATGCATGGGCCGTTGGATTGGGGATCAAGTAGGTTTTACTGGGGATTCGGGGGGTTTCACATAGAGGGGCATTCCAAATAGGGTAGTGCCGGAATCTTATAGACTCCAGGGCTGCCCGAGATGAGTTTTGGCCCGCTTTAGGAGATTTCCTGCTGTGTGAAATCCCTGGGTTTCCCCTTGTCCCACTGCTACCACACTCCCTAGCACCCTAAAGCACCCCCAGTTCCTCTGGTCCGCACGGCCCACAGACAAAAATTCAATTCTTTTGGGCGTAGAAGACACTGCTGTGGGATCGAGGATCTAGGTTAGTATACAGAGGAACCAGAGGATTTTCACATGACAGGGCATATCAAACGCAAATTAGACTCTTTTAGAGTCCACCAATTTAAAGAGTTTACTTCAATCGTAGTCCTTACTTAGTAAGTGAGCAGCAGTGATAAAGGTTGGATGATGGATGGGTTGGGTCACTTTTCTAACCCCAGTTCTGGAGAACACGTCGATCCACCTGCTTTTCTGTGTCATGTTGGTGTAGTGAAGCCGTAGTAATGATGCTGCCTCCTCCCCATCTCCCAGGAGTGGTCTCCTTCTCACAACCTGAAGAGCCTTCGAAAGAAGCAGATGGCAGCTCGAGAGGCGATGGCTCGTCAGACAGTCTCCTCGGACACCGATCCAAACAGTGTGGAGTCTTCAGTCATCAGGTGAAACATCTGGCGGAGCTTTATTAGCGTCGTCATAATTCATAACCCCTGTCATCACTATTGCGCTGGGCATATGTGATGAGGCAGGAACAGAAACGTCCTGAAGTTATCTTCAAAACTACAATATGTCCAGTTATCACTGAGCCCTTATTAAAGGAGCACTATCGCGAAATTGTGTAATATTAAAAATGCATATAAACACATCGGCTAATGAGAGGAGGGGTCACCCTAGATGAATAAAACTCCCACCAAGCTTGTAGTTTATTCTCTCATGGTAGGAAGAAAATCCAGGGGTTAACAGGTTTAATCTATCAGGGGTGACAGAACCTTTCACCCTGGATGTCCTTTTCCTTCCATTAAAATAAAGAAAAACAAGCCTGGCTGAATATTTCTTGATGCCGGGTGTATAAGTGACCCCTCCCCCCACCAGTCACTATATTTATATTGATTTTTAGCATCTGGCCATTTTTAATATCAGATTAAAAGTATTAAAAAATGTAATCTAATAAAAGAGGATTTTTATTCGTAGTAAAGTATCTTTCTCTGCTAAAGGCAGTTTAGACTGGAAACCCAACATAAAGTACTCACTTCTTCTCCTCCCTACAGCAGCATCTGGGTGGTCTGGTGCCTCCAGGATTCTGGGAACCGCTACCACAGCAAGAATGCATCCCAGAATTCCTCAGGTGCCCATTGTCATTGCCTCAACTTTCTCCCTCAGTCACAATGCCTGTCACTGAAATTAAGGGTGTGTGCCAAGGTAGTTCCTGGCACAGGGACACGGGGAGGGCCCAACTCATAAAGCCGAAGCTGCTGATTTATTTATTTTTTTCTTATCATATTCCATTCCAGGGCGTCACCAGACAGAGAAATACGGGGCTGCAAGATATAGAGGTGACGCTCCTCCCAGTTTACATATACTTATGGCTGTGATTCCCACTCCAGTTCATTCTTGCTCGGACTGTGAAGATGTAGCAAGGGGTTTATTTAATTTTTCCCTTTGCAAATTCTTTTACAGTTTTATTCAGAAAGTGGAGACCCTAAACCTGATGGACTTCCAGACCTCCAGAGCCCCTTTCCGGTTGGATCCAGCTGGATGCCTTTAAAATCTGTAAAACCAATATCATCGGATAAGGGGCTTAGGTGGTGAAGGTCAGTGCCCAGGGCCCTTAAAGCGGACCAAAATCCACTGAACTTGTAAAATACTTTTGACCAAAGCCCCTGCCGATATTCTCTTCTTAGGGTGTAGAACTAAAAATGGGTATTTTCGCTTATCAAATCACCCTGGATCCCTTTTTTTTTGCTGTCCCTATCTGCAGGATGGCAGGTGATTAGTTATTGCATAGGTGGGGCAATGACATCATTGCCACACACAGCAGTGGCAATCAATGGAGGAGGCGGAGCTTTACAGCTAAAACAGGCTCCATTATCTGGAATTAGAGTGAAGCAGGAGCAGTAAAAATAGACAAAAGTTAATATTCATGGGGGTAGCAATTCAGGGGATGCGAGTTAAACATTTGGGTTTTGGTAGACTGTTTGCACCCAGTTTTTATCCTTTGGCTAGCACTCCAAGAATCAGTGGTATTCACTTTGCGGTGACCTTGATCACAGGATTGGGTGGCCTGCTGGATGGACCATTGCGCGCTGCTAGGGTCCCCGCTACCTTCCTCCCTGTTCCCAGGGTATATTTTTTTTATGTGGGTGTGGTCTGCGGCTCTGGATGGCGGTGCATTGTAAGGGCCGCTGTGGCTGGGGACAGTCAGTCTCCCAGACTGTTCTTGCATCTGGCTGAATTCAAGATTTTACTTCCGGGGAGCAAGGCTGCGCTGTCTCAAGCGTAACACGTACGCGGCATGACCTCACTTTTGCTGGTTTTCCAGTCTTTCGGCCCACACATGTACTCCGACCTCAGTCAGCCAGAAGGCTCTCACTATCATATCATCACTGGTGCAGCCTCCTACATGGCTGCTGCGGCGACAACAGTTCCGGCTTCTTACCACAGCAACTTTTTATGCGGCTGCAGTCTTTTGTGTCCTGGGTCAAAGTAGGTTTTCTGATGAGAGTTCCCTTATATTTCTATTGTGACTTTTTTTCTTAGAGTAAGGAACCTAACCCCGAAATGCTCCCCAAGTGCTGAATTTAGAGCTAACCACTGCTCCGGGCACATGTGCGTGCACTTCACTGCCCCTTAGTGTGTTATTCACTTGTGTGATCACTGTTATGGTGTTTATTCACTGGGGTGACTGTGGATAATTCTCTTGTGTGTAGTCACTAATATAGCATAGGTCTTGAACTCATGGACATCACCAGACATTGATGTGGTTCCCTCTTTTTAATGCTCCTTCAGGCCTGAGGCAGTTTTCAGTTGCTGTTTGTTTGTGGGACTTTCTGTCTGAAGTTTAGTCTTTAACAAGTGAAATGCAGCTCAATTAGGTTGAGATCAGTTGACTGACTTGGCCATGCAAAAATATTCCACTTCTCTTTCAATAATTTTTATTTGAAAATAAGAAAATATACAGCAATGTTTCCATTCAATCATGGAAATTATCTCTCCAAAAAGCAATATAGCATTTTCAAGTCCGTTAACCAACATCACAATCTGCTAAAGCATATAAGAAATACATATAGACTATTTAACCAATAGCGTATGCTAAATTAAATGAATAAAGTAAAATAAAATAAAAAAATTAAAATAAAAAAAAAAAAAATATAAAAAAAAAAATTAAAACAAAAATATAAAAAAAATATATAAAAAAAATATTAAAAAAAAAACAAAAAAAAAAGGGGGGGGGCGGAGGGCCAGAGGGAAGGAAGAGGAAAGGAGGAAAAGAGGGGAGCACTACACTACAAAGATTAGAAAAGTTATGGCAAGCGAAAGAGGGAACCCGCTAAGTCCCCCTTAAAGAAATGTCGCAAGGGAGAGACCAACCGCGCCTCAAGGTCATATCTCCATTAGACTGGTATAATATTCCACTTCTTTGGTTTAATAAACTCCTGGGTAGCTTTAGCTTTACGTTTTGGGTCCTTGTCCATCTGTATTAGGAAACGCCAACCAAGCAGTTTGGCTGCATTTTGCTGGATTTGAGCACACAGTATGTGTCTGAATAGCTCAGAATTAATCTGGCTGCTTCTGTCCTGTGTCACATCATCAATAAACACTAGTGACCCAGTGCCACTGGCAGCGATGCATCCCCAAGCCATCACACTGCCTCCATCCGCTGTGTGCTACAGATGATGTGCTATGCTTTGGATCATGAGCTGCACCACGTCTTCTCCATACTTTTTTCTTTCCTTAATTCTGGTAGAGGTTGATCTTGGTTACATCTGTCCAAACAATGTTCTTCAGAACTATGCTGGCTTCTTTAGATGTTTGGTCTTTTTATTCTTGAGGCGTATGAGTGGCCTGCACTGTGCAGTGACTCCTCTGTATTTACTTTCATGCAGTCTTCTCTTTATGGTTGATTTCGATATTGATACATTGCCTACATCTTGGAGAGTGTTGTTCACTTGGTTGGCTGTTGTGAAAGGGTTTGTATTTGCCATGGAAATTAATCTGCCATCATCCACAGCTGTTGTCGTCTGTTGGCATCCAGGTCTTTTGGCATTGATGAGTTCACCAGTGCTTTCTTTTCTTTCTCAGATTTTGACACTTAATATTGTAGCAATTTCTCTGATGTTTTTTTTTTCTGTTTTTATAGCTTAAAGTGGGCCAAAACCCAGTTCGATCGACCTGGGAATCTATAAGATTCCCGTGCCGATTGATTCTCTCCCCCCGGGTCATCCAAAATTGGGATGCTTCACTGTGTGAAACCCCCCCAGGTCACTCCATTCACTTACCTTGCTTCTCGGTCCAACGGCACATGCACGAGCCATGTCCGCATCCCTGCTATCCCTCTAGCGGGGCGCGTGCCCGCCCCAGGCAGTTGTGAATGGCTGGCGGGAACACTCCCTGTTAGCGGGGGATGCGGCCACCAGCGTTCTCAGAGCCGCTGACCTTAGACGAAAGGGCCCAAAGCGTGCTGATTGGCTGAGCGGCCGCGCATGTGCTGTAGGATCGGGAAGAGGTCTGGGAGGTTTCAGACAGTGGGCCACCCCCGATCGGGGTGCCCCGGGGGAAGGGACCAAAACCCTGGATAGTCAAAATCCTGGCTTTTGGTCCATTTCAATGATCGCTTGTTTTCACCTGCATGGAGAGCTCCTTTGACTGCATGATTGCCCACACCTGCCCATGAAACAGCATTTGAGTAAATTGTTCAATTACTTTTGTCCCTTTAAAAACAGGGTGGCACAAGTTAAGGAGCTGAAATTCCTAAACCCTTCATCTGATTTTAATGTGGATACCCTCAAATTAAGTCTGGACTTTATATAACTATAACTTGAAAATGTTTTAAATGTTTCAGTAAACCAGTCAAAAAAAAATGTTACCTGTGTCCAAATATGTATGGACCTAACTGTAGATGCCCCTTATTAATAATATTGAACCAAAAAACAAATGACGTTTGGTTTGGTTTGGTTTATTAATGTTAATAAAGTGGTTGCAGCATGATCCCAGCAGGCACCCTCTTATTTGTACGTTGCCATTGCCCTCTCTCGCATTGATTCAGCATTTCAATGTAAGTGAAAGGGAACGAGTGCTCCTATAAACGCTTTATGCTGCTAATCGCAGTGTGAGAGTTACAGCTACAATTCCTCCCTTTACTGCCGCTGGCCATGCGCTAATGGCGCACTAATGAGGTTATTAACGAAGCGAGCGGTACAAAGAATTACACACTCGCCCCATGCCAGCCGCTGCGTTCATTTACCTTCGTCTGCCTTAGTCTTTTGCAGGAGGCGGAGAGCAAGTCGGAGCTGAGCCAGAACATCTCTGCCCGGGAGCACTTTGTGTTCACAGATACAGACGGGCAGGTTTATCACCTGACTGTGGAGGGGAACAACGTGAAAGACAGCGCCCGGATACCCCCAGACGTGAGTCTCCATTTCTGCATTTATGCCCGGGGCAGGTGCCGTCTGAAGGCTTGTCATGAGATAATGTTATTTAACGCCACGGAAGACTGAATGCTTTGATTACTGGCAAAGCTCGTGGACTCTGCTGCTCTGTCTGGACTGTTAAAGTGGAAGTTTTTTTCGAACCCCACTGCTGAGGTGGGGCGTGAGGGGGTAACAAAAATAAAATCCTTACCTCATCTGGGATCCAGCCTGTGATCTTTGAGAGGCTGCACAGAGCAGCATCCCTGGTGCTGTGGGCAGCCCCATCCGCCCATTTACTTAAACCTAACCAACACAAATTTTTTCTTTAAAGTGGATCAAAACCCAAGATAGTCAACAGTTTTGACTATCCTGGGTTTTGGTCCTTTCGCCGGGGGCACCGTGATCGGCTGCCCCGCTGTGTGAAACCCCCTCTAACAGGGAGGTGCCCGCGCCAACCATTAAGAAGAGGTGAGCTGAGTTTGGGCGATCTGGGGGGGTTTCAAACAGCGGGGTGCCCCCGGGGGAAAGGACCATTACCAAGGATAGTCAAAATCCTGGGTTTTGGTCCACTTTAATGGGTGTTGGTCCTGCAGACAGCTGATCAAAAATCCCCCTCACACATAACCCCCCCCCCCCCCCCCCTCAGAATGCCTGATATCCTTACCTGCACTACAAGGCTGTGACGGTGAAAGGAGCCCTGCGACTTGCCTGCCAGCCAATCGCAGGACTTTGTCCCCGGCGCTGGCTTGTAGTAAAGGTGAGGATATCGGACGTTCTGGGGCGGTTATGTGTGAGGGGGCTCCAGCATTCCTGGATGCCCCCCGAACTTGTTTTGATTAGCTGTCTGCGGGACCAACACCCGGGTGTTGGTCAGTTTAAGTGAGTGAGCGCGGGGGACGTCGCCTATGAACCATTGGTGGCATCGGATCCAGAACGAGGTAAGGAGGTTATTCTAAGTATGTCACACACCCCACTTCAAACATTAATAATTACACTAGGGTTAACGCACCGCTAGGTGGCAGCATTGCAGAGAATCTCCCAAAAACTTCAACAGGCCCCTCCCGGTCTATACATACCTGGTACCTCCCAAGAACCTCCCAGTGTTGTTCTCTGCAAGGTGGCGACAAGACAGAAGAAAGAAGTCTCCTGCTTGCAGGTAGCCGGGGTATCCCCCCGCCCCCCCCCCCCCGTGGTCTATTTCTGCCCGGCTCTTGTTTGATAGTATATCTATTTACTGGCAGCCTCCCAGCTTCGGCTGTAGGCCGGGCAAAAAGGTAGCCGGCACCATTGGTGCCTAGGAGATTAGCTCCTCCGCTCGACCCTTCATTGCGGGGCATAGCGGGATTCCCGGAGTGGTGATCCGGATGTGGGATGCCCCATTTAATATTAGGTTAGCGGTCAGGATGTGCCTAGCCCTGGGACTTTCGCTATTCCACATTCCGGGGTGTGGGGCGCGCTTTGGGACCGGTGACAGGTTTGTCTGAGCGTGGCTGCTGCGCTGCTGTATTGTGAGGACTTATGCGCTGTTTACTGTGGCTGATTTTTATTGCGGACCTGCTGTGTGTGTCTTTCTTGTCACTCTGGTATGGCTCTTTCCCCTCAGGAGCCGGGGCCTCGCGGCGTGCTGCGCCGCGGTCCCGCCTGTGGCTGAGCGCCGTGATCGGCGCTTGCAGCCTGCGTGTCCGGTCTGCACAGGGGAACTGAGGAGATGAGTGTGTGAGTCTCTTTGTTTGTGCGCACTTGGGAACCGGCGGGCTGCTCCGCCGGTCCCGTCTCAGAGGCTGAGCGCGGTCTCTGCCTGCTCGGTGCTGACGCTGCAAGGGGGCGGGGCAGCGCACGCGCGGGCCGCGCGCTGATTGGTTGTCCCGGAGGGGCGGGGCCTTCTCGGCTCCCGCGCTCCCGGGGCTCGTCTTCCCCTCCCTCACCTCTCTGAGCGGTGAGGTGGGCCGCCATCTTCTGCGGTGCCTGGCTGCGCTGTGCTTTCTCTCAGGTAGGCTTTCAGTTGTTCTTGCGGGGGATGCTCTCATAATGTGGTGGCCTGGTCCCCCGTATTGCGTCCCCTCCTCCTCCCCCTCCTGCCTCCTCGCTCCTGCACATCTTTTTAGTGCTGGTTGTGCATTTTAACCATTTACTGTGTCTATGGTTAATGAGGGGGGGGGAGGGGGGTTGTATGTTATGTTGTATGCTTGTTTAGGTACTGTTGTGCCTGGACTGACTCCTGTCCCTCTCTCTTTGTGTCTTTCAGATCCTGGGATCCCGTCTGGCAGGGCTCTCCCGGTCTTATATACCTGGCTCGTGGGGGGTGTTTTTCATTGCATTATATATATATATATATATATATATATATATATATATATATATATATTTATATATATTCATATGGGTTTTATGCTATTCCCCTGGGTCAGGATCTTGTGACAATCTTTAGACAATTGTTAGGTTATTAAGGGGCATCCCGGGTCGCGTACCGCATAAATCCCTGGGTTCTGCGAATACCATAAAATTCACCACATGGAGGCTGCCACAGATACCAGGAATGGTTCTTCGGGACAATCCAAGGTGTGCGGGGGTTGTGGGACTCCGCTCCAGGGAGATGATGTCATTGTGTGTATCCCTTGTGCACAGCAGAACATTGCACGGCAGTCCAGTACTCCGGTGCCTAGCACTTCGTCAGCCGCGCCATCTCCCTCTCCCCCTCGCTTATTCCGGACCCCGTGTGACGTTGTCCTGGGCGGGGATTCGCAGTCTGAGGTATGTGCCCGTTTGACCAGCCTTGAGAAGCGGTTTTCTGCAATGGCCGCTCAGAAGGCTCCAGCTAAGCGGAAGCATCTGTCTCCGCCTCCGCCGGATTCAGATGAGGAAGTTGTGGGAGATCTGGATTGGTCGGATCGTCCCCGTGAAGATGGTGAGCTCATTGAGGAAGAAGATTCTGATGTTCAGCAGTTGCTGGGTTCTGAGGGGGATCAGGCTGACGGCCTCCCTCTCGATTCCTCTACCATTCTGAGCCAGATGTTTGAGGTTTTGGATTTGGAGCCTCCGGTGGTTGCTCCTAGGCCTAAGGGTCAGCTTTTTGGGGTGTCCAAGCAGCGTTTGGAGTTTCCCAGCCAACAGCATTTTGAAGAAATTGTTTTCAAGCAATGGGAGCAACCTACACGTCTTGTTGGTGTGCCGTCTAGCTGGGATAGGAAGTATCCCTTTCCGGCGGAATTGATGAAGCGTTGGTCTGTCCCCCCTGAGGTAGATACTCCGGTCTTGGGACTGTCAAACACGGCGGTCGTGCATTCCCCTGACACGACTTCGCTCAGGGACGGCGAGGATCGCCGGGTTGATCAGCTTGCCCGTCATGGTTTGGTATGTGTGGGTTCGGTGTTAAGGCCTGTCTGTGCTTCGGCTCTTTTGACTTTTGCTGTCAGGTCTATTGTCAGGGACTTGGGGGTGGATCTCGAGCCCACCAGTGATGAGTCCCTTGGGCTTAAGCGCTGCGATTCTTTTTTGTCTTTTATCCTGGCCGCTCAGGAGGATGCCATGTTAATGTGTGGCAGGGCTACTGCCTTGGTGGTGGCTATCCGGCGCTGTGTGTGGTTGAGACAGTGGACGGCTGATTTTAATTCTAAAAGATCTCTCACGGCTCTGCCCTTTTTGGGTTTGAGGCTTTTTGGTGAGAGGCTGGATTCTGTTGCCAAGGGAGGTAAGTTACCTCAGCGCAAGAAATTTCGCCGTTCCTTTCGGGGGACGGTCTCCTTCAATCCGTCCTTTCGGGGAGTCGGAGCCGGTAGGGGTGCGGGCTCCTCGGCCCCCAGGGGCGCCAGTTGGAATAGGGGCAGAGGCCGTGGCCGTCCCGCTCGCGTCTGGGGTGCCAAGCCCAAGCCGGTTGCCAAGCCCACCCAGCAATGAGGGGGCGCCCTCACCCGTTCGGGTGGGGGGACGGTTGCAACTTTTCTCCCGGGTGTGGGACCAGGAGGTCCCGGACAGATAGATCCGGGAGGTGGTTTCGGCCGGTTACAAGTTGGAGTTCGAGTCCCGTCCTTCTCCAAGGTTCTTCAGGTCTCGGGTGTCTTTGGATCCTTTGGCCGCGCAGGGGCTCCTGGCGGCAGTAAGGAATCTTCTAGATTTAGCTGTCATTTGCCCGGTTCCTTCTTCAGAGGTAGGGCGCGGGTTTTACTCCAATCTCTTCACGGTTCCCAAAAAGGACGGGTCCTTCCGTCCTATTCTGGATTTGAAGTTTCTCAACAGGTTTATTCGTCCCCGGAAGTTCCGCATGGAAACCCTGCGGTCTGCGATCGGTTCGCTTCGGCAGGGGGACTTTATGACGTCCATAGACATCAAGGATGCGTACCTGCACGTGCCGATCTTTCCTGCTCATCAGCGGTTCCTTCGTTTCGTGGTGGAGGATCGGCATTTTCAGTTTGTGGCTCTTCCATTCGGCCTCACCTCTGCTCCGAGAGTGTTCACCAAGGTGTTGGCGGGGGTGATGGCCCTGCTCAGAGCTCAGGGGATTCGCATTGTGCCTTACCTGGACGATCTTCTCATCATGGCTCCTTCCTTCAGTCAAGCAGAGGGGGACACCAGCACGGTGGTGTCTATGTTGGAGAGGTTCGGCTGGGTGATCAATTACCCCAAGTCCTCGCTGGTTCCGGCCAGGGTGGTGACCTTTCTGGGGATGTCGTTGGACTCCTGCCAGCACAGAGTGTTTCTCCCTCAGGCCAAGGTTCTGATGATTCAGGAATTGGTCCAGCTGCTCCTCTCCCATCCTCATCCGTCCATTCGTCTGGGGATGAGACTGGTGGGGTTGATGGTGGCCTCGTTCGAGGCAGTTCCCTTTGCTCAGTTTCATACGAGGACTCTTCAACTTCATCTTTTGGCATCTTGGAACCGGTGTCCGGGGTCGTTGGATCGGTCCTTCCGGTTGTCCCCTCGGGTTCGGCAGTCCCTTCTGTGGTGGTTGGTCTCGGACAACCTTCTGAAGGGCAGGTCGTTTCTGACCCCGCTTTGGGAAACTGTCACCACGGATGCCAGTTTGTCAGGCTGGGGAGGCTTTTGGAAGGATCTTCGGTTTCAGGGGCAGTGGGACCCTCAGGAGGCCCACTTGCCCATCAATCTTCTGGAATTGCGAGCCATCAGGTTGGTTCTGTCTCGCTTGACGCATCAATTACAGGGTCTGCCGGTTCAGGTTCGCTCAGACAATCAGACGGCGGTTGCTTACATCAATCACCAAGGAGGGACTCACAGTCTGGGTGCCCACAGGGAGGTGTCTCTGATTTTGGTCTGGGCGGAGACTCATGTTCCTTGCATCTCGGCAGTTTACATTCCGGGAGTGGAAAACACAGAGGCGGATTTTCTGAGCCGGTGTGCGTCCCGTCGGGGGGAGTGGTCTCTCCATCCCCAGGTGTTTCGGTCACTTTGTCTCCGGTGGGGGACGCCGGAGGTGGATCTGTTTGCCTCTCGTCACAATCACAAGCTTCCGTCCTTTGTGTCCCTGTCCCGGGACCCTCTGGCTCTGGCGGTGGATGCCATGACCCTGAGCTGGAGGGACCTGGGGTTTCTTTATCTGTTTCCTCCGATTCCCATGCTAGGCAGGGTTCTGCGAAAGTTGGTTCTGGAGGGAGTTCCCGCCATTCTCGTGGCTCCAAGGTGGCCAAGGCGGGTGTGGTTCGCGGACATCGTTCGTCTGGCCGTAGATCAGCTCGATCTGCCTCTTCGGCCAGATCTTCTCACTCAGGGTCAACTATGTTACCCCAGTTTACAAACGCTGGCTTTGACAGCTTGGCTGCTGAAACCTCCATCTTAAAGGAGGAGGGTCTTTCGGATGCGGTCATTCGGACTCTTATTAGTGTCAGGAAGAGATCTTCTTCTTCCATCTATTACAGGTATTGGAGATCTTATATTGATTGGTGTGAGGCTAGGTCTTTGTCTTGCCGGGTCTTTTCTGTGTCTAGGATTTTGGATTTTCTTCGGTCGGGGCTGGACTCCGGTCTTCAGCTGAGTACCTTGAAGGGGCAGGTTTCTGCTTTGTGTGTAAGGCTGCAACTTGGTCTTCTGTTCATACTTTTTCTAAGTTCTATAAGGTTGATGTGCGGGCCTCAGCGGATGCTGTTTTTGGCCGCAAGGTTTTGCAAGCTGCAGTGGTTTGAGTTTTTTCTGCGTTATTGCCTGTTCGGATACCCACCCTTTTCTGGACACTGCTGTTGGATGTCCCTAGTGTAATTATTAATGTTTGAAGTGGGGTGTGTGACATACTTAGAATAATACCATTTTGTGAATACTCACCTGTAAAATGGGTATTATCAGTATGTCACACACCCCACTTCACCCGCCCTTTTTGGTATCCTGGCTCTCTATTTGGTGAAGTTTAGTTCTTTACGTTGAGGGTTACATTGTTTGGTTCTGGTACCTTGTCTTACTGCTGTTCTAATACTGGGAGGTTCTTGGGAGGTACCAGGTATGTATAGACCGGGAGGGGCCTGTTGAAGTTTTTTGGAGATTCTCTGCAATGCTGCCACCTAGCGGTGCGTTAACCCTAGTGTAATTATTAATGTTTGAAGTGGGGTGTGTGACATACTTATAATACCCATTTTACAGGTGAGTATTCACAAAATGGTATTTTTTTTTTTCAATTTGTAGGAACTGTAAACCCTAAATATACAAAACAAAGGATACTCAACATTTTACCCCACAGAAGTTCCTGGACCATTCAGAAACATTACAGAAAGCGTTCTGAAATTCTTTTTTTTTTTTTTTTTAAAGCAGAAGTCCATTGTTCAACCCTCCCTGTCTCCCTCCTGGCCACACCCCCAGCCATTTTGCTGATGCCAGAGGGTTGGAGGTTACAAGAACAAACACCAGATGCCCAGGCCCAGGTCCAGCACAGTTCCCCTGGTGTTTCTGTCTCTATGTGCAGCCATCTTGGAAAGGCTGCAGAGAGCCGCGTCGCCCCTGCTGTGGCCCTGATTGTCATGTTAATTGTATGTTGTTTGTGATGATTTTAAGTCAATAAAAACATTTTTGGGAAATGATTTATATGATTGTGTGGGGTTATTGGTGTTGACCTTGGTTTATGTCTGTTTTGCAGTGGCTGGGACCACAGTGCTTTTGTGTTGTGCGTGAGTTTTATGTTCCATTAGACTTTTTGGTGTGCGCAGTAATATCACAGCCAGCTATAATTACCCTATATATATAGTGTAGTTATCCATTTATAAGCAATATTGTGTATAGTGCTGTCATAATTTCTCAGGAAGACCCCTATTTATCACAGCCCATGCCCGCGCCATAGTCCCCTATAATGTTCTAGCAAGCGCTCCCCTTTGCTTAACTGCAGGTGCTTGTGAGGCTGCTCATCCCCACAATCTCTTCTTTAAAGCTCCATCCATCAGCTATTGTTGAGCAGGTATTGTCACTTTTATGGCCCCGGATCCGACGTAATCGCTGCTGTATATTGTGTTAATGATAAATCTGTTCGGTCAGCAGCGCATTAGACAAGTGCGGGGATTCAGCCTAATGGGGCTCAGGCAATGCTGCATATTAAAGGGGATCTCTACCTTTCACTAACTTGAAAGTAAACTTTAACGTTGGAGGCTGTAAATGAAAATGTTCTCTTCACCTTCAAGAAGAGTATTATGTTAAAGGAGAACTGCCGTCAGGCTCAGGACAGGAAGGAAACGCAGAAGTGGTGTTGGGTAGGGGTGTGAAGAATCTGGCGATACGATACGTATTGCGACACATGTATAATGATACAATATATTGTGATTTTTTTTAATTCAATTTTATTTTTAATTTTTAAAAAATGACATACAGTCCTGGGGGGGACCCCATTTTTGGGGGGATTTTAAGGGTTAAAAACCCTTAAACCACAAATCCTGGGTTTTGGACCACTTTAAGGATGTTTGAAGTTCAAATGCTATGTACCGTATGTATAATGGATACTCACATTTTGTATTGTGTAGTATATTACAATGTGTAATGTAAAGTGCCTTATCTAAGCTCTCTCCGTGTATCTCTATGCCAGAAAGCTTTGCTTGTAGATACTTTGTACTTGGCAGAATAAAATATATCTGAATCTTTAAAAAACAAAAACACATTGGCACATTAGTGTTGGATTGACTAGGCCTGTGTGTTTTCTCCGCAGGGCAGCATGGGCAGCATTTCCTGCATGGCCTGGAAGGGTGACACTTTGGTTTTGGGAGACGTCGATGGGAATATGAACTTTTGGGACCTGAAAGGCCGCATGTCCAGGTGAGTGACCCCCCCCCCCCATTTCTCCATAGTGACGTTTAGGACAAATGAATGCTGTTGCCTCAGCATCTTGGAATGGTTTGGAATAATATATCCCTAGAGACATTGTTTGCTTTCTTAAAGCAGGCCTTTAGCGTCATTTATTGAAAAGCCCAAACCCTTAAAAACCCTTAAAAAAACTATTCCCCAGCATCTAAAGTTAATATATGTAGCATTTTTAATCACTTTTTTATTCTTTCTCCCACTGGCCTGCAACTCGGTTCAACACTCTAGTTATAGCTGTGCTTTGCACACTTACTCGGGCGAAGTACAGGGGCGCGCATGACAGAGAGTGCAGGGGAATTATGGCTTCTGTTAGAATCATGCACTTATTTCAGACCCCTCAGAAACACAGCTGCCAACGGTTCGCGTACCCGCTGCTTGGGAGCCCCTGCTGTCATTTTTTGCTTGCAGGCCAGAGTTTGACACCCCTGCCCTAAGTCCTTATGTTGTTTGTAGTATAATATATGTAGCATTAGTATATGTTTTTTTTTTTTTTTTTTACAAATGTTATGGCCAGTGCTCCATAAAATTCCATTGGTCGTCTAATGTAGAAAATAATATTTTCTAACATTGCTCCTGATCTTCCCTCTGACTAGCTTCAGGTTGTGCCCCCTTGTTCTATTATTAAGTTTCTTCTTAAAAACACTTCCCTCATCAACCGTATTGAATCCTTTCACATATATAAAGGTCTCCATCATGTTCCCCCTCCCCCTTCTTTCCTCCAGACTGTACAAATTAAGTTCTTTAAGTCTCTCCTGATAAGTTTTAAGTCCTTCTAGCATTCTTGTTGCCGGCCTTTGGACCCGTTCTATTTGAATAATGTCTTTTTGCCGGAAAGGTCTCCAGAACTGCACACAGTATTCTAGCTGTGGCCTCACCAGGGCTCTATACAGCGGCATCACAACCTCCCTCTTCCTACTGGTGATGCCTCGAGCTATGCAGCCGAGCATCCTGCTTGCTTTTCCCACTGCCTGGCTACACTGTCCAATCATCTTGCAGCTTTCAGTAATCAATATCCCTAAATCTTTTTCCTCCGAGGTCCTGGATAACACAGAGCAGGGATTCCTTCTACCCAAGTGCAGGATTTTACATTTAGAGACATTAAGCTCTAGTTTCCACGGTTTTTACCATTTATCCAGTAAATGTAACTGCAAAAGCATTGGCATTGAAGTACATTGACTACCTAGACGTGCGTGTGATTAAAATTCAACTGAAATTAAGTTATTGGCACTCAGTCCTGAACACAGTGTGCTGCCTCCATGCCTGGAATGAGTGGCCTTTGTAATGAGCGCCGCGTCCTACAATTTCAGAGGGGAGTGCACTGCAATGCTCACACAGAAATATTTGTAACATGCAAAGGCCTCACTGGTAACCATCAGCACCATCAATATCAGTTTATGATTGGTGGGAAGTAAACCAGTTTGTAACAGAGAAGCCCTCAATTACTGTAGCTAAATGGTCTGTAAATCTAAATAGGGGGGCTGAAGGGTACTCGGCTTCCTTTCCCCGCAGCAGCTTCCGAATGGTCATTGTTTAGAAACCTCTTGGTTTCTAAGATAAGATATTTTGGTGTCCTTTCGCATTCCCACTGCCTCTCACAATGATCATGGCATTTACCCGATCCCTCCATTCAACTCACCGAGTTGGGTCTGCTCAGGTGATGTGATGATGAAGGGCCACGTCTGACAGTGAGTGGAAACAGGAGCATTCTGAGCACCGGAACCGGGCATAATCTGCTGCGGGGTGTTATATATTCTAAGTATACAGCACCTCCTGTTCCAGAAGATATTCCTTACACTTGGCATATACTCCAGTAGATGGCGCTGGATTGCAGAGACAGAAAAGTAGCTCCTCCCGGCCCCATATATACCTGGAACCTCCCACAAATTCCCCAGTTCTTCTCTGCAGTCCTGGCTGCGATGACTAGAAGATGGCTCTCTCTCTACTCGCAGGTGAGCGGGGCTATTAGCCTGCGGCCCTGTAGGACTATTCCCACCCGTTTGCTTCTACTGCCTCCCAGCTCAGGCTGATCTGGTTCGGATGAAGGTAGGCAGCACCACTGCTCCAACCGCAGTCCCCCACCAAAGGGTAGGCGGTATAGGTCCATGGTGAGCCTTATGGGATGCTCCTCCCGCATTTTATGCCCCTCGCACCCACAGTTGTTTCCCTTTAGGCTGACCGTTGCCGCCCCCTCGCTCTCCCTTGTAGTTCTCGGGGGGGGGGGGGGGGGGGGGGGGGGGTGCATGTCTTTGCTATATATATTGTGTGTTGGGCTTGATCCCTGTTCAATTGATTGCACTGGTTTCTTTTGCCGCCGCCGCACATTTGTACTGCGCTCCGCGGTCGGCGGCGACATCGCCTCAGGTGCTGCTGCGCCATCATTATCTGGTCTTGTCTGGTGGGCGCGTTTTCGCGCTCTTCGGGGGGCGGGCCTTGCGGATGATGCGTTTTGCATCACTGTCTCCGAGGCCCGCCCCTCGAGGTATATGCGGGCGCCATTTTAATTCTCTGGCGTCTCACTATCGCGGTCTGTAAGTGCCCCTGCGGGCTGATTTATTTATGTATATATCTGTATTGCATATCGCTTATGGGATCTTTTGCTTATGTCTTGCAGGCGGGTCAAACTTTGTGGTTTCTCCCGGTCCTATCCCCTCTATTTAGTGTTAACTCTTATTGGAGGGCTATTTCATACCATTACTCCCACTTCCCTAGCGGGTTATTGGGGCATCCCGGGTTGCTTTTATTAGCGTCAATCCCTATTGGCCTGTTGTGCCGTGATAATCACCATATGGAGGCTTCTCAGGATAATGTGCTCGGGGTTCCTTTGGGACAAGCTCGGCTGTGTGTGGCGTGTGGGGTAACCCCTATAATTGATGATGTCAGGGTGTGTGTACCCAGCAGGTACTTGCACTGCAGTCTGGTTTACCTGCGGCTGGGCCTAGTGCTGCGCCCCCTCTGGCTTCACTCCCCCCCCCCCCCCCCCACGCTTACACCTGACTCCCAGTGAGGTGCATACCAGTGGGGAGTCTCAACCTGACCCGGGTAGCCAGCATTGAAAGGCATATTGCTGGTTCTGGTCCGCGTAAGGCTCCTGCTAAGCGGCGGCATCTGGCACCCAGTGTTACTCTCTTTCCTATGGAAGCTGAGGAGTTTATTGATGTTACTGGTTATACCCCCCTGGAAGAAGGGGAATTATTCTCTGATTCAGAATCATCTGACGATCAGCCTAGGGGTTATGCTGAGTCTGGATCTGACCCATGGGCTTCAGATGATACTGACAGACTTTCGCATGGATCAGCTGGCTTGCCATGCCTTTGCCTGTGTTGGGACCGCGCTCCGTCCGGTCTGTGCCTCTGCTATCATGGCTGTTGCTATTAAAAGCCTGCTCAGGGGTCTCTTAGATGGGGCCCCGATGATGCTGGTAGTGAAGAGTATAGAGCTCTTCTGCTTCGTGAGGAATTTGTTGCATATGTTCTCTCTGCCCTGGATGATACCATCAAAATGTGTGGCAGGGCATCTGCCTTGTTGGTGGCGATACGCCGCTTGGTCTGGTTGCGCAAGTGGGCAGCTGACAATGCTTCCAAAAAGGCCCTCACTGGGTTTCCCTTCAAGGGGCTGCGCCTCTTTGGGGAACGTTTGGACTTGTTCGCTAAAGGTGGCAAATTACTTCAGCGTAGAAAGCAGCCCCGGTCCTTTTCGCCTTCCTTCAGGGGCTCCAGTATTGGACGAGGAGCTTCCTTTGCTGGAGCCCGTGGAGATTTTTGGGGCAGGGGTAGAGGACGTGGCCGCCCTGGCCCCCCCTGGGGTCCCAAGGCTAAGTCCACCCCCAAGCCCCTTCAGGCATGATGGGACGCCCTCACCCATCGGGTTGTGGGGACGGTTCTGGCTTTTGGCTCACGTCTGGAGGTGTCATGTCTCAGACCGCGGGATTCAGGAGGTAGTTTCCTCCGGTTACAAGATAGTTTGCAGCCTGGCCGCCCCCAAGATTCTTCAAATCTCGTTTAGCTCAAAACCCCTTGTCAGCCCAGTGTCCTTCTAGACCTAGGTGTCGTCTGTCAGGTGCCCTTGAAGGAAAGGGGCAAAGGCTATTACTCCAATCTTTTCATTGTGCCCAAAAAGGATGGGTCCATCAGACCTATCCTGGATTTAAAGCTTCTCAGCAAGTTTGTCAGATTCAGACACTTTCGCATGGAGACTCAGCTGTGACCTTCTTACGCCCAGGGGACTTCATGACTTCTGTAGACATCAAGGATGCTTACCTTCACGTTCCTATCTTTCCAGGTCATCAGAGGTTCCTCAGGTTCGCTCTGGAGGATCAGCACTACCAATTTGTGGCCTTGCCCTTCGGCCTCACCTCGGCCCCCAGGGTATTCACCATGGTGCTGGCAGGAGTGATGGCCCTGCTGAGATCTCAGGGTATTCGCATTCTTCCCTACCTGGACGACATGCTTATCGCTTCTCAGTCCTTCCATCAGGCAGAGCTGGACACTCAGAGGGTGGTGTCCACACTGGAGTCATTCGGCTGTGTGATCAATCACCCCAAATCTTCCCTGTTTCCTTCCATGGTGAAGTCTTTTCTGGGCATGATTCTGGATTCAGCTCAGGTCAAGATCTTTCTTCCTCAGCAGAAGGTGGAGGTCCTTCAAGAGAAAGTTCAGCTCATGCTGTCTTGTCCCCATCCATCCATCCATCCATCCATCCGGCAGGGAATGCAGCTGGTGGGCCTGATGGTGTCCTGCTTCGAAGCGGTCCCATATGCTCAGTTCCACATGAGGCCTCTTCAGCTTCACCTCTTGTCAGTATGGGATCGGGACCCTGTGTCCCTGGATCAGGCGTTTGTCTTGTCCCCTCAGGTCAGGCGGTCTGTAGTGTGGTGGCTGGTCCTTTCTGGCCCCCTGCACCACGGATGCCAGTCTGACAGGTTGGGGGGGATTCTGGAAGTCCCTGAAATTCCAGGGTCAGTGGGGCCCTCAGGAGGCCCATGCCCCTATCAACATTCTGGAATTGAGGGCAATCAGGTTGGTTCTCGCCCACTTAGCCCCACACCTGAGGGCTCGGACTGTTCAGGTCCGCTCGGACAACCAGACGGCGGTTGCCTACATCAATCATCAGGGATGGACCCCGAGCAAGAGGGCCCTCAAGGAAGTGTCCCTGATACTGTCCTGGGCGGAGGAAAATGTTCCCTGCATCTCAGCTGTGTACATCCCGGGGGGTGGAGAATCTGGAGGCAGACTCCCTCAGCAGCGGGACCTCTCGTCTGGGAGAGTGGTCCCTCAGCAGCAGGGTGTTTCGCTTCCTGTGTCACCGCTGGGGTCAGCCAGATGTGGATCTGTTTGCATCCCGTCACAATCACAAGCTTCCAGTCTTTGTCTCTCTGTCCCAGGATCCTCTGGCCTTGGCCACGGATGCCCTGGCAATGTCTTGGATGAGGTTCCAGCTCCTGTATGTGTTTCCCCTGTTTCCACTGCTGGGCAGGGTGCTGCGCAAGATAGTTCAGGAAGGGGTGCCAACCATCCTGGTGGCCCCCTGTTGGCCAAGAAGAGTGTGGTTCGCAGACATCGTGCAGTTGGCAGTAGATCAGTACGCCCTGCCACGGGTTCCAGATCTGCTCACTCCACCTACACCACCCCAGTTTACAAACACTGGCTTTGACGGCCTGGCTGTTGAAACCTCCATCTTGATGGAAAAAGGGCTGCCTGCCTCGGTGGTGAATACCATGATCAGGGCTAGGAAGAGGTCCTCTTCTTCCATCTATTACAGGGTTTGGCGTACTTACATTGACTGGTGCTAGTCCCACTCGCTTCCCTGTCGTGTTTTCTATTCCTAGGATTCTGGAGTTCTTACAACATGGTTTGGATATGGGTCTTCAGCTCAGTACTCGCAAAGGCCATGTGTCTGCTTTGGCTATTTTTTCCAAAGATCCTTTGCTCAGCATCCCCTGGTCAAGACCTTTTTCCAGGGAGTTACTCACGTGCGTCCCCCACGTAAGCCTATGTTACCAGTCTGGGACTTGAACTTGGTCTTATCTGCCCTGCAGGGGTCTCCCTTTGAGCCCTTGCAAGGGGCTCCTTTGTCCATTCTCGTGCTTAAGGTGGTCTTTTTGGTGGCCATCACTTCTGTTAGGTGTGTTTCTGTCAAGCCTCCTTATTTTGAGAGACACCAGGACAAGGTGGTGTTTAGTTTTAAGCCAGATTTTCTGCCTAAGGTTGTTTCTGCCTTTCATCTCAATCAGGACATTGTTTTGCCTTCTCTGTGTCTTAATCCTAGTAACCCTAAGGAAAGGGTTTTGCATTCTTTGGACGTAGTCAGAACTCTGAAGTTCTATTTGGTGGCTACTGAACCCTTCAGGAAGACTGATGCTCTTTTTGTGCTTCCGTCTGGGCCTAAGAAAGGTCTGGCTCCGGCTAAGTCCACTATCAGCAAGTGTATACGTCAGGCTGTGATTCAGGCCTACTCTGCTAAGGGGAAGGAGCCTCCCTTCCACCTTACTGCTCATTCTACTCGTGCTATTGGGGCCTCTTGGGCTTTTCAGCACCAAGCTTCTGTTGAACAAGTTTGCAAGGCCGCTACTTGGTCTTCTGTTCATACTTTTTCCAAGTTTTACAAAATTGATGTTAGGGCCTCAGCTGACGCTGCTTTTGGCCGCAAAGTTCTGCAGGTGGCAGTGGTTTAAACTGCCCGCTGTTACTTTTTGGGGATCCCACCCTACCTTACGGACACTGCTATTGAATGTCCCAAGTGTAAGGAATATCTTCTGGAACAGGATGTGCTGTATACTTAGAATAATACAATTCTGTGATTACTCACCTGTAGAATTGGTATTATATGTATACAGCACGTCCTGTTCCATCCCACCCTTGTTACCATTATCTTTAGTTACCTCTTTATGGTGATTGCTCTTATGTTCAAATTTTCATATAAAGGTTATAGTTCTCCCGGTCTCTTGCTAACTGCTTTTCAATACTGGGGATTTTGTGGGAGGTCCCGGGTATATATGGGGTTGGGAGAAGCCACTTTTCTGTCTCTGCAGTCCAGCGCCATCTACTGGAGTATATCCCAAGTGTAAGGAATATCTTCTGGAACAGGACGTGCTCTATACATATAATACCAAGTCTACAGGTGAGTAATCACAGAATTGTATTTTTGGGTTTACAGTGCCCTTAAAGCGGACCAAACCACATTTTCACTATATCCAGTCCAGGTCGTCCCAGAAGTGATGACATGAGGGTAGCCCGCCACCAGGTGGTGCAGTTACTGCAAGATCCAGAGCTGTAACTCCTCTCGGTCCCCTATAAAAAGAGATGTCTCAGTAGAATTCCCAGAATTCATCTTGCAGTACTGCTGCTAGGATCGTCTTGGATACTCTCTCTGGATACTGCAGCTGAGCTGGGCATTCTAAGCCTGTCGGCCGCTGCACCCCTATTTCCACTGTTCCCGTGGACCCACTTATGCCTCCCAGCCTCGGCTGATGGGACGGTGAAGGTAGGGCGAACGCCGGGGTCAGGCGTTGACAGAGCTAGGCTCTGGGCCGCAGACCCTCCATAAAGGGTAGCCGGCCATAGGCGATAGTGAGCCTATTGGGGGGGGAAGAACCACCTAATGCCCAGGGTTCTGCCCTCATCTGTGCCCACAAGCTTTATTCTCCTGTGTTTTGTGCATTGTTCACTTTTTCTTGACCTTTTCTCACTGGCATACTTACCTCTCTCGTTCCCTCGGCTCCTTCTCCTCTCCCCTCCATCTTGACGCGCTGCTTTGCGGTGCTTCGGCGGGGCTTGTTTTCTGAGGCTGCGGCCTCTGCTCTGTGTGCGGGTGGCCGGCCTGGAGAGACTGTTATCTCGCACGGCTACTGGGAAGGCCACGAGTAAGAAGCTGGCCACGAGTAAGAAGCTGCACATCGAGTCGGGTTACTCAGATTTTGCTGCTCTTTTTGGAGGTCGGGACTCCATGGAGGAGGGAGAGTTGTTTAAGGACTCTGTTTCCTCAGGGGATCAGTCGGTTGGCTATGACAGCGACCTTGGTTCTCCTTCCGACGAGGATATGTGGCTCCCTGATGATACGGAGAAGTTGTTGTCTTCTGTGTTTAAGACCTTACATATTGTCCCTCCTAAAGCTGGTCTTCCATGAGCAGGCCTACTTTTCCAATATGGTTTTTAAGGAATGGGAAAGGCCTAATAAATTACCATCGGTGCCTAAGGGCCTGGACAGGTGGTATCCATTCCCGCCTCTCGTCCCGTCCCCCCGATGTGGATTCCCCTGTGTCGGGGTTATCCAACACTACGGTTATGCCGTCTCCTGATACTGCTTCCTTGCCCGATCCTACTGACAGGCGTATGGATCAGCTGGCTTGTCATGCGTTTACCTTTGTGGGTGCTGGGCTTTGCCCTGCGTGTACCACGGCTATTGTCTCCTTAGCCATCAGGAAGAAGGTGAGACGCCCTGTTGATATTGCCAAGTCTCGCAAGCGGGCGGAGGAGTATAAAGACCTCAAAGCTTGCGTGGGTTTTATTGCTTGTGTAGTCTCAGCTATGGACGATAGTGTCTGGCTTGGCGCCAGGGCTTTGGCCCTGCTTGTTGCTCTTCGTCGCTCGCTCTGGCTGCGACAATGGTCGGCTGACGCTGCGGCCAAGAAGTCACTCACTAGTATCCCCTTCTTGGGGCTCAGGTTATTCGGGGAGCTTCTGGACCTCCTGGCGAAGGATGGAAGACTTCCTCAGTGACGGAAGCCTGCGCGGCCCTTTCAGGGTTCATCTGCCTATCGCTCCTTTCGTGGGGGAAAAGGCTTTTCATTTTCAGGTGGCCGCAGGGATTCCTGGGGACGAGGTAGGTCTCGCGGCCGACCCAATCCCTCCTGGGGAGCTAAATCCAAGCCCTATCAGGCATGAGGGGGCACCCTCACCCATCCGGGTGGGGGGACGGCTTCTGCTCTTTGCTCATATCTGGAGACAGCACGTCTCGGATCAGTGAATTCAGGAGGTGGTTTCCTCCGGTTACAAATTAGAGCTGGCAGTTTGGCCACCCTCAAGATTTCTGCAGTCCCGGATTTCCCAGAATCCATTGACGGCACAGGGCCTAAGATTGGCCGTCCAACGCCTTCTGCGGTCATGTGTGATTTGTCCCATGCCTCGCCAGGAACGGGGTCGAGGGTTCTACTCCAATCTGTTCATGGTGCCCAAGAAGGACGGAACGCTGAGACCTATCCTGGACCTGAAGGGTCTCAACAGGTTTGTCAGAGTCAGACATTTCCCCATGGAGACCTTGCAGTCCGCGGTGAGCTCACTCCGGCCGGGCGACTTCATGACCACGGTGGACGTTAAGGATACTTATCTGCACATCCCAATTTTTCAGGGACATCAGAAGTTCCTGAGGTTTGCGCTGGAGGATCAGCATTACCAGTTTGTGGCGCTGCCGTTCGGGATATCCTCAGCCCCCCGTGTGTTCACCAAGGTGCTGGCGGGCATCATGGCTATCCTCAGGAACCAGGGCATTCGTGTTCTTCCTTATCTGGACGATTTGCTGATTGCGGCTCAGCCTCTTCAGCAGGCCGAGAGCGACACCCGGACAGTGTTATCCACCCTCAAGGATTTCGGATGGGTAATCAGTTACCCCAAGTCTTCAATCACTCCCTCAGTGGTGAGGTCCTTCCTGGGCATGACGTTGGACACCTCTCAGGTCAAGGTATTCCTGCCCCAGCAGAAGGTGTCGGGCCTCCAGACGCAGGTGCAGGCCTTACTGTCTTGTCAGCGGCCATCGTTCCGTCTGGGGATGAAACTGGTGGGCCTGATGGTGTCCTGCTTCGAAGCAGTGCCCTTCGCCCAGTTCCACATGAGACCTCTTCAATTGAATCTGTTGACCGATTGGGACCGGACGCAGGAGTCCCTGGAACAGGAATTTTCACTGTCCCCCCCTGGCCAGACAGTCCCTCTTGTGGTGTTTGGACTCCAGAAATCTGTTGGTGGGCAAGTCCTTTCTGACTCGCCGTTGGGAGAGTTATCACCACAGACGCCAGTCTGACCGGCTGGGGAGGTTTTTGGCAAACGCTGAAGTTCCAGGGTCAGTGGGGGCCGCAGGAGGCCCACTTGCCCATCAATCTCCTGGAGCTGAGAGCGACCCGGTTGGTGCTTCTTCACTTGACTCTCCATCTAAGGGGTCGTGTGATCCAGGTCCATTCGGACAATCAGACAGGTGTCGCCTACATCAATCACCAGGGCAGGGCTCGGAGCAAACAAGCCCTCCAGGAGGTGACCCAGATCCTGACTTGGGCAGAGGAGAATGTTCCTTGCATCTCGCCAGTTTACATTCCCGGGGTAGAGAACCAGGAGGCAGACTCCCTGAGCAGGGGGGCCTCCCATCTGGGGGAATGGTCTGTCAGCATCAAGATCTTTCACGCTCTGTGTCTCTGCTGGGGTCTACCGGATGTGGACCTGTTTGCGTCCAGACACAATCACAAGCTTCCAAGGTTCGTCTCCCTGTCAAGAGATCCTCTGGCCTTTGCTACAGACGCTCTGGCAATTCCGTGGACGGAGTTCAGGCTCCTTTATGCATTTCCTCTGTTTCCACTCCTGGGCCGAGTGCTGCACAAGATAGCCCAGGAGGGGGTACCAACCATCCTGGTGGTTCCTCGCTGGCCGAGGCAGAGTTGGTTCGCAGACATAGTTCAGATGTCAGTCGAACGCTACATCATGCCCGACGACCCAGGGCTTCTCACTCAGGGGTCTCTGCGGCACCCCAATTTACAGACGCTGGCTTTGACGGCCTGGCTATTGAAACCTCAATCCTGATGGAAAAGGGGCTGTCGGCCACGGTTGTTCAGACCATGAATCAGGGGCGGAAGTCTTCTTCCATGATTTACTACAGAGTTTGGCATGCCTACATTGCTTGGTGTGAATCCAAGAGTTTCCCTTGTCACACGGCTTAGAACTGGGCCTACAGCTGAGCACACTCAAGGGCCAGGTCTCGGCCTTGGCCATCTTTTTCCAAAGATCCTTTGCCAATCATAGACTAATCAGGACTTTTTTCCAAGGAGTTACCCATGTACATCCACCGTGTAAGCCTGTATTACCGGTGTGGGATTGAATTTGGTGCTTTCTGCCCTCCAGGGTCCTCCCTTTGAGCCGTTGTGCGATGCTGCATTGTCTATTTTGACCCTAAAGGTGGTCTTTTTGGTAGCTATCACCTCAGTGCGTTGCGTGTCTGAACTGGCTGCGCTTTGTATGAAGCCTCCTTACTTTGAGCGTCATAAGGTGGTGTTTCGATTTAAACCTGATTTTTTGCCTAAGGTAGTTTCTCCCTTTCATCTTAATGAGGAAGTTGTCTTGCCTTCCCTGTGTCCAGCACCGACTAATTCTAAGGAAAGGACCCTCCATGTCTCCATGTCAGATCCATTAAGTACTACCTGGTTGCGTCTGAATCCTTCAGGAAATCGGATTCGCTCTTTATTCTCACTGAGGGTTCCAGAAAGGGCTTGCCTCCGGCCAAATCCACTCTCGGTACGTGGGTCAGACAGGTGGTGGTGCAAGCAACCCCTTTTCGTGTTGCAGCTCATTCTACTAGAGCTATTGGTGCTTCCTGGGCTTTTCCGCACCAGGCCTCTGTTGAACAAGTTTGTAAGGCTTGGTACTTGGTCTTCTGTTCATACCTTTACTAAGTTTTACAAGGTTGATGTTAGGGCCTCAGCTGATCCTGTCTTTAGCCGAAAGTTGCTTCAGGCAGTAGTGAAATGAACTAAATGCTGTTCCGCACTGGGAACTCGCCCTAATGGACACTGCTTTTGGATGTCTCACATGTCATCACTTCTGGGACGACCTGGACTGAATATAGTGAAAAATACAATTCTGTGAAACTCACCTGTAGAATTATTTTTGAATATATCCAGTCCAGGTTGTCCCACCCCGCCCTTGGTTCATTATCTCTTGTTGTCTGTTATGGTGATTACCTTTTTTATTGGACCGTTGTCCTTAGTCTTGTTGGAGAGAGTACATGCTGAGGCTATGTGATTTAACATGGTTTCTTGGCCTCCCGGCCTGTCTCCTTATTACTGCTTTTTGACCACTGGGAATTCTACTGAGACACCTCTTTTTATAGGGGGCCAGGAGGAGTTACAGCTCTGGATCTTGCAGTAACTGTGCCACCTGGTGGCGGACTACCCACATGTCATCACTTCTGGGACGACCTGGACTGGATATATTCAAAAACAATTCTACAGGTGAGTTTCACAGAATTGTATTTTTAACTCGCATATTTAATTATATTTTTTAACTCGCATCCCCTGAATTGCTCCCCCCATGATGAGTACCTCCATTCATTACCTAAGAAATGACTGATTGCCTGCCATCTCAAACCCAGGGACAGCAAATAAATCAATGTGACGGGACAATTTAAAAAGTGAAAAATCTACACCTCAATAGGGGAGTATCAGCAGGGGGGCTTTGGCCAAATGTATTTCACAAGTTTGGTGGGTTTTGGTCTGCTTTAATGCGGACCCTTTAGTCCAGTCCCTGGATATATGCTTGTAGGGATGCGCTTGTGTGTAACCCCCCCTGTATACTTGCCGATCTGGCAATCCCACTGTGCATGTGTGGGGTGCGGCAGCATCACCGGATTCCCACAGCTGATGCGCATACGTGTGCTAGGCATTCCTGAATGCCAGATATCACAAGGAAGTAAACAGAGGTGAGGCAGGATAAGAAGTGATTGACAGAGGGGACGTGAGCAGAGCTAAGGTGGGCCAGGTGGGGAGAGGTGAGTAAGGCTAGACAAAGGTAAACTGAGGTAAAGTGAGCAGAGCTAAGGTGGGACAAGTGGGGAGAGGAGACTAAGGAAGAGGTGAGTAAAGCTAGACAAAGGTACACAGAGGTGAAGTGAGCAGAGCTAAGGTGGGACAAGTGGGGAGAGGTGACTAAGGAAGAGATGATTAAGGCTAGACAAAGGTAAACTGAGGTGAAGTGAGCAGAGCTAAGGTGAGACAAGTGGGGAGAGGGGACTAAGGAAGAGGTGAGTAAGGGTAGACAAAGGTACACAGAGGTGAAGTGAGCAGAGCTAAGGTGGGACAAGTGGGGAGAGGGGACTAAGGAAGAGGTGAGTAAGGGTAGACAAAGGTACACAGAGGAGAAGTGAGCAGAGCTAAGGTGGGACAAGTGGGGAGAGGCGAGTAAGGGTAGACAAAGGTAAACTGAGGTGAAGTGCGCAGAGCTAAGGTGAGACAAGTGGGGAGAGGGGACTAAGGAAGAGGTGAGTAAGAGTAGACAAAGGTAAACTGAGGTGAAGTGAGCACAAGTAAAGTGAGAAGATCTAAGGCAGAGGTGAGCTATATGTGTCCTCCACCTCTCCAGAGAAGTTAAAGTGGACCAAAATCTGTGATTTTCACTATGCCGGGTCTTGGTCTGCCCCTCCCGGGCACCCCAGTTTGGGATTTGTGGGAAACCCTGCTGTTCACCAAGCAAAGTCACCTCTCCTTGGTTCAACAGCGCATTCGCGTGCAGCTGGAGAAGCTAAATGGAATCCCCAGCTGCACACACCGGCCGTGCGCAGCATCATGCAGCCAAGAGGGCATGCACCATGGGCTTAGCGGAAAGGTAAGAATTGCGGGCTAAATGAGGGGTTTCACACAACAGGGCATCCCAGTTCCCTTGAGATGCACAGAACACTGACGGACCTTGGGAGAGGGAGGCCAGAATAACCCAGTAGTGTCCCCAAACAGGGATGTCCCGGGGCGAGGGAATCAGCCAGCTTTAGAGTCTGAGACTCCACTTCTGGTTTGGTCCACTTTACTAGTCTTTACTAGTCTCACTTCCTGCTTTGAGATTGAATTATGCAGTGCCCTCTAGTGGTCAGCCGTTGCAGCAAGGCGAGCTTTCCAACATTCTAAGGGTGCTGGGAGCCACAAATGCCGTAAGGTTGTGCATCTCGGTTCTAGACTCCTGCGTGCACGTCATGCCAGCCTCTTTCTATGATAGGGCACATTTAGTGCTTGTCACGAATATCAAGCAGCACTATGCTTTGGTATACAATACATACATACAGGATTTGAAGGATATGCTGCCTCTTGTCATTTCATGACAGTTCAGAGAACGGGCAGGAAAAGGCTTCACCCCCCCAGTTGCCAGCATAGCATTTCCCTATCCGAAACAACCAAAGTAACTAGAACGCTGTATCATTCTTTATCTCTTGTAGGGGAGTTCCTACACACAGAAGCTGGGTGCGAAAAATCCGCTTTGCTCCAGGAAAAGGAAATCAGAAGCTGATTGTATTGTACAATGATGGAGCTGAGGTTTGGGACACCAAAGAGGTAACTTTTAGTATGATTTAGTATGATTCCAACCCACTGTGTGCAGCATATTTATACCGTGATTAGCGCCATAGTGCGCCCCCGGGTGCGTTATAATGAAGAGCGAGGTGTTACTTCTACTCATCTCTTGTCATTATGTGAAAGGTCCCCAGTCCCTGATCAAACATTTCCCTGCACATCACTATAGTCGCCTGCAGTGTTCCGGCTCTGAACTTAATGGAAAGCTCTTTATTTTACACACTAGAAGCCAAAAAGCACAAGAAAAATGGTTACGTCTTAGGTCATGGCGGGGGGCGGTTCAGCAGCATTTCGACCGCACCCCAGGCTATAGAAGTCTATGGCAGCAAAATACACAGAGGGCCAAAAGTACCGACTTTTATAAAGTTGCGATGATAAGGAAACAGTGGGCAGACCCATTTTGCTCTCTACGGTTCAGAGAGATTTCTCTGGTTTCGTTCGTTCTTCCAAAATAATCTAAGGGAGTGAAATATACGCATAACGAAGTACACAAACATTACAGTATGTGCTCGATACTACACGGGAAAGCGCGTTCTGCCGCTCCACCCAGTGACACTTTATTTTTATATCGAAGTAAAACAAAACGCAGCACACGTCATCTTTTGGACATCATCATATAAGGAAAATCTAATTACTGGCTCAATGATTGGTCATCACAGCCGAAACTGATATTCTTAAGACTGTTAGGGATGCCTAGGGGGCCGGACAAAATAAGGTGTGTCCAGCCCTTTGGCACCATCTTGTTCACAGTAATATGTTAATAGCAGCGTGCTTCGTTAACTTTATTGCTCTAATTTAGTACAAGCAAAGGAAAGAATCAGCGCAGAGATAAGTGGCTTACTGAGGGTTTATTTCACTTTTATTAGCCACTAAAGCGTACAATGCAAAAAATAGGATTCTATTTTAATGGAGAGGGAATGTTCACATATATATTAGTTTTATTGATTCTTGCCTCCATCCATCACCACGACTGACCTCCATATTTATTGGAAAATATCTACAATTGAAGTTTTTCCATTTTCATACTTCAGTCTGACCACATGGAGAGTAGGCTCCACCCCCTGAGAGGAAACACAAACTGGACAGAGATTAAAATCCCCACCCCTTCCTGTCTACCTCAGTTGTTTGTGTTTCCTCTCTGGGGGTACCACTGGACGGAGTGGTCTGAAGATGTTTAGTCAACGGCCAATTTTGTTATTTTAGCAGCCTCCAAGTCCACCATAGCTAGGTGCATAAAACAGACTATTGTACGGGCTTATATTACTAAGGGGCCTCCCTTCCAGAAGTGTCTGCCCACTCTACAGAAGCCATGTAAGCATTTTGGGCAGAAAGGACTGGGGCCTTGTTGGAAGAGATCTGCAAAGCAGCAATGTGGTCATCACCCCACACCTTCCTTAAACATTATAGACTTGATTTATTGTCTGCAAAGCATCAGGCCTTCGGTAGAAAGGTTCTACTTGCAGCTTCCCACCCCTAAGGTATAATTACTTGTCTAATCCTCTCCGTGTGGTCAGACTGAAGTATGAAATGGAAAAAAACCCCACTAGACTTACCTGTAACAGCTTTTTTATGAATACTTCAGGCTGACCACATATTACCCGCCCATAGTTCAGATGGTTATATGGGTTTCTTTACAAAGACTGAGGTAGACAGGAAGGGGCGGGCCTTTTATTATCTTTCCAGTTTGTGTTTCCTCCCTAAGGGTTGGAGCCTACTCTCCGTGTGGTCATCCTGAGGTATTCATGAAAAAAACCGTTACCGTTAAGTCTAACAGGGTTTTTCCTCATCAGATAGAACAGTGAACCTTTTCATATGGAAACAAACTTAAAGCGGAACAAAACCCACCCAACTTGTAAAATACATTTAGCCAAAGCCCCTTCCAATAAACTTTTCTTGGGGTGTAGAACTAGAAATTGATTTTTCCTCCGCTTTTTGAAATGCCCTGGAACACTGATTTCTTTTGCTGTCCCTCTCTGTAAGATGGCAGGCGATCAGCCATTGCATAGGTGTGGCAATGACATCATTGCCACACACAACAGTGGCAATGAATAGAGGAGGCGGAGCTTTACAGTTAAAACAGGCACCATTATCTGGGATTAGGGTGAAGCAGGAGCAATGACAATTAGCAAAAGGGGCTCCCCATGGGGGGAGCAATTCAGAGGATGCAAGTTAAAAATGTGGGTTTTGGTCCGCTCTAACTTGAAACTGTGCAGGGGGAGGAATACTGATCGGTATGCCCCCTCAGGCAAGATCAGTGTTTCTATTACCAGGAAAAGTGATCCCGCTTCGCAGGATCGCTTTGAACAAGGCCTCCACCCTATTACGTGCACCTCTGCACCTAAACACCTTTCTATTACCCCAATTGAGTGATCCTTTTTTACTATGGACAGAGCAGAAGTGGCAGGAACACAATGGCAGGAGGAAGTAGGGGCTGTTGTCGTGTTTCCTGCCATTTCCATGTGGGTAAAATGTACAGTATCGCTCACTGGGGGCTGTGTGAGAGGCGTTTGGGTGCAGAAGTGCACGTAAATAGGGCACAGGTCCCCTTTAATAGTGATGGGCTTCAAATCTGAGCCAAAGCTAAATTCAAGTCCAGATCTTGTCAGTATCCAGGATGGAGTGAACTGGCAAGATCATAGTTTGAATCTATCAAATTATCCGGCATGCCACCCGCCAGTGCTGACAGGGGGCATTCTGGCCTTACTACCCTTTAAACTGGTATAAGGGTCCCTTGGATCCTTTACCAGTCTGAAAACAGTTCTAAAAAGAAAAAAAAATACAGTTTTAAAATAAAAAAATAAATAACTTGCCTTCGTGGGCTGCTGCTGGCAGGAGCTGCTGTTGCAGCCGCCACACTGTAGTGAGGGGAGGGGCACAGGTCCTCCTTTTCCTTGCTTGGGGTCCCACCAAGCTAATGTCGGACTACTGAAGAAGCAGGGTTTAATCCACAAAGGAGAAGCCTCTGTGGAATTCTAACATGTGACTAATTATGTCACTGGATGGGACGGACATGTAGGGAGATTCCTGGGGAGGATGGCGTCCGGCAGGGGACATATGAGAAGATGCAAGAACGAGTTTTGTTGTTGTAACTGACTATGAGCTGGTAAGGGGTCCAAGGGACTTCATCCTACCGGAGGAGCATAAGAAGCTGCACTGGATAGGTGCCAGTGTTTTTCCAGTAGGACTGACGCTCCTCCTGTAGAAAAACCAGCAGCATTGCACAAGTTCGAACGTTCCTCCAGTAGAATATAGAGCTGCATTGGACGAATGCCGACGCTGCTCCAATAGGATAAGGACTACTTCTGATGCTCCTCTGGTAGGATAAGGAGCTATTTTGGACGAGTACGGATGCTGCTCCAATAGGATAAGGTGCATTGTATGAGTTCCAAGGCTCATCTGATGAGTGCCAACGCTGCTCCAATAGAATAAGGTGCATTGGATGAATTCCAATGCTCCTCTGGTAGGATAAGTAGCTGGATAAATACCAATGCTGCTCCAATAGGATAAGGTGCACTGTATGAGATTCAATGCTTCTCT
Organism: Gastrophryne carolinensis; assembly: GCA_027917425.1. Taxonomy (NCBI): domain Eukaryota; kingdom Metazoa; phylum Chordata; class Amphibia; order Anura; family Microhylidae; genus Gastrophryne; species Gastrophryne carolinensis. Next base: position 597,865,663 of record CM051235.1, read on the forward strand.
GGTAGGATAAGGAGCTGCACTGGATGAGTGTCGACGCTGCTCCAATAGCATAAGATGCATTGTACGAGTTCTGATGCTCCTCTGGTAGGCTAAGGAGTTGCACTGGATGAATACCGACTCTGCTCTAATAGGATAAAGTGCCTCTCTACAGTTTTAAATTAAAGTCTCTCCTAATGGATATGAAACGGCTGCACAACCGAACAAAACATCAACCTTATTCCACAATAGGACACAAGGCATTCAAAAGAAATGGGGAGCGGAGACTCTGGTGAAAGTCTCAATGTAAAAATAATAATTTTTTTGCTCTTTTAACATTTGCTTCTCCTGCCGTTAAGTGGCTTTCCTCCCCTGCTAGTGTAAAATAAAATGTAAAAAACACTCACTTGACCCCTCTTTCGAATCGGTCGGTGCTTCACCCCGATCCGATCTGATTTTTTAAAAATCTTTTTGCACATATTTCACCTTAAAATATTGAGAATACACTTAAAAATGACAAACAAGACATTCCACATTAAAGCCCAATAAATAATTGTACTGGGAAATCCCTGGTAATCCCTTCAAAAAACACAGTTGAACACGTGTAGCACAAAATAGTGAAAAATAGTCTGGCAAAAGAGGGTGACAAAAGCTCTAGGTAGGCTGGCAATAAAGGGGTTAACAACATTTTATATACTACAATTCATTTATTTTATATACAATATAGAGGCCAACCAATTGGAATACAATGGATTATAAAGCCCAAGCTAGAGTAAAATGCAATGTGCCATAGATATAGGATCCCAATGAACAATAGGGCAGCAAAAAGATACAAGTTATATCCTCAGTTCAGAGTGCATCCCAAACAAACAGCTTCACTTCCATCCCAAGCTTGTTGCGTTTGCTTTGTTAATAGGCATCCTATAACTGTACAGTATGTTGGATCCATTTCTATCCCAGATTCAGATGGTGAGCAGCCTGCGGACAGGGAGAAACGTGACCTATCGGGTGCTGGATGTAGACTGGTGCTCCTCAGACAAGGTGATCCTGGCCTGTGATGATGGCTGCATCCGTGTACTGGAGATGTCCATGAAGTCTTCTAGCTTCAGAATGGACGAGCAGGAGCTTCTGGGTACAGTACATGCAAAGTTATTCTTTACTCACCCCCCACCTTGAATACTTCAGTAAATATATAAACCTCTCCACACCAGGGCTCCTGTGCTGGTCCAATGGTGGCCACAGCTCCAGACGCTGCAGAGACCCTTCAATCACCAAGTTACTGCAGCAGTTGGCCCAATATAAAAGTAAAGGACCACTTTAAATGAATTTACAGTGCTGCTTATTCCTCCCTGTGGGACAAAAATGTGATGGGAACAGGCTATCCCTAAAAAGGCATGACCCCCCCCCCCCCCCAACTTAGTTGCTTCCAGTTCTGGAGACCTTATTACACACAGACCTGGTACTAGAAGTCTAAAATATCTGTCCTTTTTAACAATCACCCCAGCATATCTTGATTTAGGATGCTGTCCAATTAATGCTTAATCCTATGCTATGGGGCATCTCGATTTGGGGTTCCCCTCCGTTTCAAAACCCACCCTGCAAGTGCAGCTCCGCTGCTGTAGCGCGCCGCTGTGGATTGCCGAAATGAGGTGTGTATACATCGAACCAGGCATGAGGCTCACACTGAAATCCAAATTGGGATGTTCCCTAGTGAAGCTTTGACCCATCCCTATAGTCATTTAGACTCTAGGGTCAGAATACGGTCCACTTTTAAAGATCCTTACTAAGCCAAAATGGGTCATGAAGCACTCAATGACAAGAAACAAGAAATGGCCGCCCACTGCGTTGAGCTGTGTTGATCCACCACTCCACCCCCAACATAATGCACCCATCAGTGAGCCCTGTTTTACAGAGATGGTCGCCTTTAATAGCAGGGCTCCATCCAGTGGAAGACAGGAAGTAGCTACAGAAAAATGTGCATTCTGCAGCTCCTCCAATACGAGACTTCAGTGCCCGGCGATTTCCTGATACCCCGCTGGATGAAATTCCCCAGGTCACACAGTAAACTCACCTTCTCCCTCGCTCCAGCAGCACATGCGCGAGCAGCGGCCGCTCCCCGCTATCCCATGTGGCTGGCCGGCATGGACATGTTCCCTGCTAGAGCCAAGCCGCTGGGTCCGCTCGCTTAGATGATTACTTCGATGAAGAGGCAGGAGTGGATCTGAGCATGCAGATCAGGCGATAGGCTGCTCACGCGCCAAAGAACAGGGCGAAGTTGAGTTAGATAGGGCGGCCTGGAGAGTTTCACACAGCGGGGCATCCCCAGCGCTACCCCATCTATCCCTGTCCGCTCAGCGCTACCCCATCTATCCCTGTCCGCTCAGCGCTACCCCATCTATCCCTGTCCGCTCAGCGCTACCCCATCTATCCCTGTCCGCTCAGCGCTACCCCATCTATCCCTGTCCGCTCAGCGCTACCCCATCTATCCCTGTCCGCTCAGCGCTACCCCATCCCCAAAAATTCCTGTTTTTTGCCAGTGCCCAGTAGGATTCTCCAGTGTACTCATCTCTAACTATCCACCCCCTACGACAGCCCCCACCCGGACCTTCACCTCTCACCGGATGCCTGTAAATGGACCTTTACAAGAAGTGATTGAGTACCCCTGCTTTAGGTTAAAAGCCTGACCCTCTCTTAGTGTATTTCAGTATTAGTGTTTCATTGTGCTTTTCTGTCACATGTGTCACTTTGTAATGTTGCATTGTACAGCACCATGGAAGATGATGGCGCTTTATCAATAAATAATAATAATGATATGTTTTTGGCAGATCCTGTCTGGTGTCCATACATGCTCACAGCTAGAGCCTCTCTGGTCCTCAAAGCTTTCCTGCTTCACCAGCCCTGGGGCGAGAAACACTCCTTGGATCTAACAGATGTGTAAGTCTTATCTGCCCACTGCCAACTATCTTCATAATGGACCTCCAAAAAAGCACCAGAGGAGGATTCCTAGGATGCCCCTAGGACAGGGAACAAAACCTGGGGGAGTGATAAATCTGAGTTTTGTTCTTCTTTAAAGCGGATCAATCACCAGGGTTTTGACTGTCCTTTGAATGGTTCTTGCCTCGGGGATATCCCAAATTGGGATGTCCCACTGTGTGAAACCCCCAGATCACTGACTCTGCTCACCTTTCCGCCGTTCCCCCGGCACAATTAGCGTATTCTAAGCAGACAGCACATCCTGCTCCAGACATAGTCCTTACATGTGGGTATACCTCCGCCTTCAGCGCCGTGCACTGCAGAATCATGAAGAAAACAAGCTCCTCCCGGCCCTACATATACCGAGGGACCTCCCACAAATCCCCAGATTCCTCTTCAGTGCTAGAACTACGAAGACATGAAGTATCACGCTCTCGCAGGCGAGCAGGGCTTGACAGCCCGAGGCCCTGCGGGACTATTTCCACCCGTCCTCTTTGTGATTAACATGCCTCCCAGCCTGGGCTGCGTTGGTCAGGTGAAGGTAGGCAGCACCTAGTGTGCTTCCGGAGCCATGCTCCGCCGCAATCCCCATCCTTGGGGTAGGCGGTTTAGGCTAATGGTGAGCCTCATAGTGGATGCCCCTCCCGCACCTTGCCCCATGCCCCATGTAGCGGTGAACCCCGAGCGCTGGGTCACCTTCTTCCTTAGTTCCCCCCGTTAGTGGGGGGAAAAAAGAGGGGGGGGGGAGCTGTGTACGTCAGCCTAATCTTGCCATATCACACGCCTTGCCTTAGCCCTATCGGTTTCCGGGGGTCAGAGCCGCGCTTTAAACTTTATTTTGATGATGGCCGCAGCATCTTTAAAATATGTGACTTGGCGCGTAAGGTGGTTCCGTCTCACGGCGCCAAGGAGTTTATTTCTGTTTTTTGCTGTCTTGTTCCACGGAGCTTTGCGCTCTCCGGGGTGGCCGTGGCCTGGTTTGGCGCGTTCCGCGTCACCTATAGCTCTGGCCCGCCCTTCGAGGTTCGCTGGCGCCATTTTGTCGGTCTCCCACGCGCGCGTGGTCACGATCCTCCTTCTCCCTTGGATGCTGTAAGTGCCTTCACGGGTGTTCGTTTAATTTTCTTCTTGTGCTGCGCATGGCTCTGAAACCCTCTTTTCCCCTTATGTCTTTCAGACGCCAAGCTTCCAGTGGCTTCTCCCGGCCTGATATATACATATCCCACGGGGTTATATTAGAATCTCCCACATTCCCAGCGGGTATTGGGGCATCCAGGGTTGCTTACAGCATAAATCCCTTCCGGCATATTACCTAGACTAATCACCATATGGAGGCATTTCAGAATTTGGTGTCTGGGGTCCCGCGGGGACAAGACCGGCTGTGTACAATGTGTAAACAACCCCACGCTGACGCTGACAGAGCACTGGTCTGCGGACCGTGTGCTGAACAAGCGCTGGCCCTGCAATCAGGCCTACCAGTAGCTGCACCTCACTTCAATACACCTGTCTCCCCTGACTTGAATCTCACTCCTGATGAGTCGCACCCGAGCGGGGATGACCAGCAAATAGTGCCACGCAAGCTTCCCACCGCGGAGCATATTATGTCAGGCTTGGCAGAGCGCTTGGGCGCTGGGAAGAAACGATCCCTGACTCAACCTAACTATAGGTTTTCCACTGAATCCGAAGAACCTGCTGCTATGCAGGATCTTGATCAGTCCGAGGATGGTGATCTGTTCTCAGGGTCCAGTTCTTCAGATGAGTTGTCTTGGAACCGCGACGGTTCTGGCCCGGAGTCCTGGGGCCTGTGTGAAACTGATGAGTTACTCATTAAGATATTTGAAGTGCTGTCTATCTCTCCTCCGGGAGAGTCTCCCAAGCCCAAGAGGGAGAGTTTCCACACGGCGACGCCGCGCCTGGAATTCTTGGATCAGGATCATTTCCAGTATCTTATATCTAAGGAATGGGAATCCCCTTGTAAACTCACAGGGGTTCCGGGGGTTTGGGACTGGAAGTAACCCTTTCCCCAAGATTTGGTTGAACGATGGTCAGTTCCTCCAGAGGTGGATGCTCCAATTATTGGGGTTGTTAACCCTCCCTTCATGGCGGCTTCCCCCTCTCGCACCCTTCGGGATGCCGAGGACCGGCGCATGGACAGATTGGCCTCCCATGCCTTCTCTAGTGTAGGGACGGCTCTGCGCCCGGTCTGTGCTGCGGCTGTTACCTCGGTGGCCGCCAGGACGCTGATCAGGAAGATAATTGACCAACAGCCGGGGGATCTCCCTTGTGAGGTCTTCAATGCACTGTCAGATTGTGAAATTTTTGTGAGATTTATCCTCTCAGCTATGGATGACACCATTAAAATGTGTGATAAAACCTCGGCCCTTGTGGTGGCCATTTGTCGCCTGCCTTGGCTGCGACAGTGGGGGGCTGACAGTGACACTAAAAAGGTTCTTACTGCTATTCCCTTTCGAGGACGTCGCTTATTCGGGGCCAGGTTGGACCTTTTTGGCAAAAAGGGTAAGGCGCCCTCGCGCAGACGGTCAGCCAGGCAGCCCAGGGGCAGGGACCCCTCGCCCCCTCCTTATGTTTCTGTTAAAAGAGAACCAGAAGTGTGCTTCCAACTTTTTGGAGTGGAAGCTCGTTCCAGGGGAGGCAGGCATCGCCCCGGGACCTCTGGCAGGTCAAAACCAAAGTCTGCCAAAACCTCACAAGCGTGAAGGGACGCCCTCGCCCTGCGGGTGAGGGAACTACCACAGCACTTGTCTCTTATGGCAGGATGCCATGCTTCATTCGGGCGATGGCAGGTGATGGCCTTCCTGGACGTGGTTTTTGAAAGAATGGAGTGTTTTGGGCAGTTCCCTTCAAAATTAGCCAGGGGGTGTTCTAGCCCCCGTTGTATCCTTTAGTGATTGGACACAGGTTGAGTTTGGCCTGGAGGGTCTGGGCCTTCTTTTAAGTCGGCCTTGGCTGATAATTCCATTCACTCTGCTCTTCCCCCGGGATGATGCAGTCTGCCCAGATCCGACGGTCTAGACCGGGCATCAAGGTTCCACGGGCTCTGCCTACTTGGTATCCATCTGTTGGGCCGCAGACGCCCTTGTCAAGTGAACCTCTTGATGCCTGCAAGGATCCTTTTCCCCTTCGGTCCCTTGTTCCCTCTGGATGCCTAGTCCTTTTCTCCAGCCGGTGTTACAGGACCATTCTTTATATTAGGGTCTTGTCTGGGGTCCCTCCCCTGTTCCCGGATGGCTCGCCAAGGCGAGTATGGGAGCGCTTTCATGCTCATTCACCGGTGCTGTCCGCACTAGTTTCTGCTTTGACTTAGGGCTCTCTTGGAGTCTTTTGGATTGGTGCTTAGGCACACCTATTACTCTGTGTAATCTGATTCATACTCTCCCTACGGGGTGGCATTTGGATGGGTCCAGGTTCAACCTTCCCTTCTGATTTGGGTGCCTTGGTATGGAAGGGGCCTTTCCCTCTGTGTAATCTCATTACATTCACCTTGCGGCTGGTGGGCCTATTGCTGGCGGCCCGAGGCTGTTCCTTTGCCCAGATGCCCTGGGGCCTGCGGCACCTTGGGTTGCTTATCCTGGATGGGGTTCCAACACCCCTGGAAATAGATCAGTACGTTCCCCCTGTTTTTATGGGGGTTCCCTTCTGGTTGGTCTACTCATGGAAGTTGTTGATGGTCGTCACTTCCTTCTTGCTATCCCTGTAGATGGTCGCCATGGGGACCAGGTCTGGCAGGGTCACTAATGGGGTTCTATTTCTTATGAAATTCCCTGAGGTACCTAGGGGGGCCCCTTTAGGGGGGCCCATTTTTCATACCATTGGTAGGTCATCACATTGTGCCTTGTTGGGCTCTAGCTTGCTGGTCTGTTTCCCTTAGGCCTTGTCTCTTGGGGACTCTCGGTCTGTCTGGTCAGTGGCCTGTCCCAGCTTTTATCCGAGAAGGTCTCGGGAACAGGTTGACCTTTCTTGTAGGATCTGGTTCTGACCCAGTGGAGGTTTTTTACACTCCTTGCGCTTCATTGGTATTGGCTCGTTGGCTGTCCTACTGTGCTGGGAGGGCCTTCCCTAGTGTCTCAATGAGCCTACTGGTTGGGGCCGTGGCCCTGTGACTGTTACAGAGACTCTGTCCTGGTTAAGGTTCTAATTCGTTGCCCTGGGTGATTGGCCCAGGACTCTCTGGCCTTGGTCACGGTGACCTAGTCTGGCCTTTTGTCCGGGTATTCTACCCTTTGTCTGACCCTTCTTACACCCTGCTAGGTGGGGTTCTGCACAGGCTTGCTGTGGCAAGGGTGAACTGTTGCACTGGGGGCTATGAGTGGCCCTGTGTGGTTAGGTTCGCATTTTCTGCTGGAGACAGTTGTACTGTGTGCCCTCTCACGTGGGCTGTTATGCCTAGTTAGGCTCCTTACTACGTCATTCCCTTCACAGGGTTTGGACGATCGTTCTTCACCCTATCAGAAATGTTCCCTCTGGGTGTCTCTTCTTTTGGAGGGTTGGGTCTAGATCCCTCCCCTTTTTATTCCTCTCCCTTTTCTACCAGCTATGTTGGGAGTTGGCGCCCTAGTTGGATGGCTGGGACTAGCTCTCTATTCCCTACGGAATGAGGTCTTACCCATGGGTACTAGAGTTCTTATGGCATGGCTGGAGTTGGTCCCCCAACTCAGTTCCTTGAGAGGTTCCAGGGCTCGCCCTGTTTTGTCCTCGGTAGAGACTAGTTTCAAGCTTCGGCGTTGAGCTTTCCTCAGGGGTGGCTCAGGCGCATTCCCCAGATAATTTCTAAGCTCCCTTGGGGGGGGGGTTGCTTATCCTGTTGCCCTGCTAAGTGTTTCCCTGGGTCTTATTCAGGTTCTTGTCTGAACTGTTACCTGCCTCAGATGACTCCTTCGGGGCGGGTGCCTCAGTCTGGGGCGTGCCATAGGAGACGGCTTTCTTAGCCTAGTCCTTTTTATATTTTTTACAGCTCTTTATATCTGTACACCGTCTGGTGAGGATGTGTCCGCCTTGCACCAATTTTGAGTCCAGGCGGAGGGTTGTTATTCTTCTCTATTCCAGAACCTATGGTCTTTGGACTGGTGTTCTGCTTACTCTGAGCTTAAAAGGGATCTGTGTCCCTCAATAGGCGTTGGGAACCTCTGGACTGCTTCCTGTCCAGGGTTGGGGCTATGCCCGTTGGGCTTATAGACGTCACCATCCTTCTTGCAGCAGGATCTGGTTACTCCCATGAGTATGGGAGCCTGTTGGACTGGTTTTGCTTGGCTGGTTGCCCTTCTGAGCTCCTGATTATCATGTTGGCTCTTGAGGAGCCTTGTTAGCTCATGTTCAGTATTACGTTGGTCTTGCCGAGACCAGGGTTCTATGGTTGCCATGGCTACCCTGTTATCGTTAGTAGCATGGTTAGGCTGTTACTCTGGCCTGTTTGTTAAGGGAGATTCATTCTTCTCTCTTGGTTTGGATTTCTTCTACCGGTGCTTGGTTTGGGCCTTATGCACTTGGTTGTTGAGCAGGCTGAATAGTTCTCTGCTCGTGTTTCATTAGCCTTGTAAGGCTTCATAAGTTAAGTTAGAGCTTTGCTCTAGTTGCTCCTGGTAGCAAGTTTAAAGGCGATAGCGCTGTTTTGGCTGTGTCTTTTTTCATGGGGATCCCACCCTACTTATGGACACTGCTATTGGATGTCCCACATGTAAGGACTATGTCTGGAGCAGGACGTGCTGTCTGCTTAGAATAATACAACTCTGTGAAGTACTCACCTGTAGAGTTGGTATTATATGCAGACAGCACGTCCTGCTCCACCCCACCCTGATTCACTTTGTTCTGGATCCCCTGTGTGGTGATTATTATCTTGGATATTATTGCCAGTCTCTGGGTGGTTGTTTTCCTCCTGGCTTCTTCTCTCACTGCTTTTCTATGCTGGGAATTTGTGGGAGGTCCCTCGGTATATGTAGGGCCGGGAGGAGCTTGTTTTCTTCATGATTCTGCAGTGCACGGCGCTGAAGGCGGAGGTATACCCACATGTAAGGACTATGTCTGGAGCAGGACGTGCTGTCTGCATATAATACCAACTCTACAGGTGAGTACTTCACAGAGTTGTATTTTTATGCTGTGAAGTGTGCAATCCTGCGAGCCCGGCCTATCTGAATAGCTGGGCACGGGGATGTGGCCGGTGATCTTGGCAAGGGACCTGTGGAAAGGTAAGGGCTTTGTGGCCGATCTGGGGGGGTGGGGTCACACAGTGGGTGATCCTGTTTTGTCATGCCCCAGGGGGACCTAGGCCAGTGATTGGTTCAACCATAAAGGTACTCGTCAGACTGATTAAAAAAAAAGACTCCTAGTCCTGCAGGTTGATTTTAGTTCCTTTTCCAACATGGCGCTCTCCTACCAGGCCCCTGCTGGCTATTGGCAAAGGCACATGCTCCCAAATGACTGGCAGCAGGGACACAAGGTCGGGTGATTAGAGCCCCTAAGACCCATGAGATTAAGTAGGTAAATTGATCTATTTCATAGGCTGGGCCTAAAATGTATTCTCTTTTTTTCATCTGGACCAAAAATCCTCCCCCCCCCCCCCCCCCCAAGTAAAGTTGCCTAGCTGCAATCCAGAGCTTTACATCAGTTCAACACAGGAAGTGCATGCAGTGGCATTGACCACTGTGCCTGATCTGACAGGGGGTGCTGCTGGGTGCACTTTCTCTGCCACAACTGACTACAGTGCTGGTAGGTGAGTGCGCTTCCGGGAGGGGGGTTAGTTAGCTAGCGATTCTGGATGTAGGGCATCCCAAATTCAGATTCTCCCTAGGAATCTGGTTTAATATCACCTGAAAATCCTTGGTGAGTGACCACAGAATCTCCAGGGTCCAGGGTGGTCATACACTCACTTTTTCCCATGGTGCAGTGCTAAAATCTCTGCTGATAGATCACGATTGTAATCATTGAATATAAGAAAACAAACTGCTCCCCATTTGAGCTTTAAAGAGGGCTAGAGAGTAAGGTTTGGACTTTGGCCAATAGATTTTAAAGTGGACCAAAACCCACGTGATCAGCACGGGAATCTAAAATTCTAATTCCTTGGTCTATTGATTCCCTTCCCCGGGGGCATCCAAAATCTGTGTGAAACCCCCCCAGGTCGCCCCGTATACTTACCTTGCTTCCCGGTCTAACGGCGCATGTGCGAGCTGTGTCCGCTCACCGATATCGGGCCCACTCCCTGTTAGAGGGAAGCTGGGGATGCCGCCGCCAGCGCTGGCCTTAGACGAAAGCTTAGACGACGTGACGTCAGCGGCTCCGAGCGCACTGGTTGGACGAGCCTCCGTGAATGTGCCGTGGGAACAGGAAGAGGCGAGTTAACTTCGGCAATCTGGGGGGTTTCACACAGCCCCATCGGGGGTGCCCCGGGGGGAAAGGACCAAAACCCAGGATAGTCAAAAGCCACTTTAAAGTGGATCTAAGCCAAGAAAGACATACATTTGGGTTACAGCAGGCCAGAATCTACTGTCTATTAGACTCCAGGGACAAGTTAAATCTATCCCTCCTCCCCTGGGGCATCCCGAGTTGAATGTTCCCCTGTTTTTTTTCATATACCGTACTCTCCTCTGGACTTGATCCCCTGTGGCATGCAAACGCCTCTGGCTGCATCCCCAGCACTTCACCATCCAATGTTGTGCATAATTTAATGGCTGGTGGAAGGTGCGCACAGCAGAGGGGAGCAGCCAGCGGGAGGCGCCCAGCAATCTATTCATTTAGAATAGATTAACCAGCATTACTATTCCCCGCAATCTATTTTGATATTTTGATTGGAGGAGAGCCCACTCATGTGCCACGGCAGCAGAATGAGCAAATTGGGGTTTCACACCTGGGCATCCAGAATCTGATTGGCTGCATAAGTACATAACATACAGAATAATAATTATATATATATATATATATATATATATAATATATTATATGGTTCTTTTGTGTGTTTTATTTTTATCAACAGTGACTATCCAGAACACGAGGATGTAACCAGCCTCATCCAGCAACAGATTAACTCTCTGACCAAGTAAGTGCCGCCATTGTCTTATTGTATTCCATACCCCAAGCATTGCTCACCCAACCGGCTATTTATGGGAGCTTGAGATATCACACTATCCTGAATGTGCTAAGCAGGTACTTTGTTTTAGAAAAGAGCTTTTCACCCTGTACCCTTAAAGAGGACCAAAGCCCATCCTGGAGTCTGAGACTCCAGGGCAGGCATACCCCCCCCCCCCCCCCCCCAGGGCACCCCAATCAGCTGCGCCCAGCTGTGTGAAACCTCCAAGGCCATCCAAAAATTCGCCTTCATTCCTGGTCCAACAGTGCATGCACGACCAGCGGCCGCATCCCCGCTCAGATTAGACAATGCTCAGATTAGACACGCTCCTGGATAAAGTGGCTCGAGCGGATCCGAGCTGATTGGACGAGAGGGCTGTGCATCCGCCATAGGACCGGGGAGGGGTAAGTGAGATTGGGCGACCTGGGGGTGTTTCAGACAGCGGGTCACAATCGATCGGGGTGGCAGGGGGGGCAAAAAGCAAAACCCAGGATTGTCAAATCCTGGGTTTTGGTCCACTTTAAATAGGGGGGGCACTTTGGTCCATTTTAGCCCACTACAGCCAGCCTAAGTGGCTTGTGCCTTGCTCTGAAATCTCACTCACCATGCAGCCATCACTTCTAGCCTTGTGCTGATGAAGGCCACTAGCCTGGAACTCATGCCCACAAGCAGGAACGTTAGGAGATATAGTCAAACACGACTCGCCCCCCCCCCCCCATCTTTTCTTGGCGTGTTTAGATGTCACTAAGACAGAAAGTTGACTTGCTTGGCTCCGCCTACTGCTGAGGATGATGGGTAAATTCCATTGTTTTTTTGGTCTACTAACACAAAAAGTTGATTTGCTTAGCTCCTCCTACTGCTGAGGATGATGGGTAAATTCCATTGTTTTTTTGGTCTACTAACACAAAAAGTTCATTTGCTTAGCTCCTCCTACTGCTGAGGATGATGGGTAAATTCCATTGTTTTTTTGGTCTACTAACACAAAAAGTTGATTTGCTTAGCTCCTTCTACTGCTGAGGATGATGGGTAAATTCCATTGTTTTTTTGGTCTACTAACACAAAAAGTTGATTTGCTTAGCTCCTCCTACTGCTGAGGATGATGGGTAAATTCCATTGTTTTTTTGGTCTACTAACACAAAAAGTTGATTTGCTTAGCTCCTCCTACTGCTGAGGATGATGGGTAAATTCCATTGTTTTTTTGGTCTACTAACACAAAAAGTTCATTTGCTTAGCTCCTCCTACTGCTGAGGATGATGGGTAAATTCCATTGTTTTTTTGGACTACTAACACAAAAAGTTGATTTGCTTAGCTCCTTCTACTGCTGAGGATGATGGGTAAATTCCATTGTTTTTTTGGTCTACTAACACAAAAAGTTCATTTGCTTAGCTCCTCCTACTGCTGAGGATGATGGGTAAATTCCATTGTTTTTTGGTCTACTAACACAAAAAGTTGATTTGCTTAGCTCCTCCTACTGCTGAGGATGATGGGTAAATTCTATTGTTTTTTTGGTCTACTAACACAAAAAGTTGATTTGCTTAGCTCCTCCTACTGCTGAGGATGATGAGTAAATGTTGTTTTTTTTTGGTCTATCTGCCTCATGCAAATACTTTCTGGTTTCGAAATTGAGCAAGATCCAGTAAACTCCCTCCCTCTTGAGGGCTTTGGTCTGCTTAGCAGGTGCATGGTGTGAACCCCACAGCACTGATTGCGATGCATATTGATGCCCAGCAATCTAAGCTGAATGGAATGAATACCAGGCACCTCCCAGCTGCACACACCCGCTGCCAGCCATTCAGATATGCTAGCGGGGGTGCGTGCATCAGACGGAGGAGTGCTGGGGATGTCCCTGGAGCCTCTCTCAGTGTCTAATACGGAGGGGAGTAAATGGGGAAACCAGGGGGTTTCACACAGCGGACATCTCGAATTGTGATATCCCAGGGGAAGGTTTTCACCTGGCCCTGGTGTCTGGGGCAGTGGGTTTCGGTCGGCTTTAAAGTGGACTAAAACCCATTTTTTTTTGCCTATCCTGGGTTTTGGTCCTTTCACCCGGGGCACCCCGATCGGAGGTGCCCCGCTGCATGAAACCTCCCAGGATGCCGAGACCAGCTCGCCTCTTCCAGGTCCCATGGCGCGTCTAGGAGCAGCGACTAGTGATCGCATCCTCCGTTTCCCTCTAACAGGGAACGTGCCCGCGCCGGCCATGCACAAATGCCCTGCTAGAGCGATATCGATGTGCAGCCGCTGCTCTTAGACGCACCGAGGGACCAGGAAACAAGGTAAGTGAATGGGGCGACTTGGGAGGTTTCACACAGCGGGGCATCCCAATTTTGGATGCCCTGAGGGGGAGGGGAATCGATCGGCGTGGGTTTTGGTCCAAGCACATTATACCTTGTATTCCAAACCTGTGAGCTTGCCCTATAGTAGTTACTACCTACCCTGATTGTTGTGCTCTGAGGGGAAGCCTGTGCTCTGCATTAGGGAGATACTTACTTTTGCCCTATAGTAGTTACTACCTACCCTGATTGTTGTGCTCTGAGGGGAAGCCTGTGCTCTGCATTAGGGAGATACTTACTTTTGCCCTATAGTAGTTACTACCTACCCTGATTGTTGTGCTCTGAGGGGAAGCCTGTGCTCTGCATTAGGGAGATACTTACTTTTGCCCTATAGTAGTTACTACCTACCCTGATTGTTGTGCTCTGAGGGGAAGCCTGTGCTCTGCATTAGGGAGATACTTACTTTTGCCCTATAGTAGTTACTACCTACCCTGATTGTTGTGCTCTGAGGGGAAGCCTGTGCTCTGCATTAGGGAGATACTTACTTTTTCCTAACAGCGTGCAGCAGCCACACTACAGTGTGCAACTGTTTCCTGATTCCATGTCCTACAGATTTCCATGAGTAAGATGTATCTCCTAAATCCAGGGCTCACAGGTAGAACACGGGAGGTGTCTTTAGATCTGCTTTAAAGTGGAACAAAACCCACCAGTGGCCACCCTGGAATCTAAAATATTTCAGGGTTAGCCACTGGCTTTCACCCAGGACATTCTGAACTTGTATTGCTGTGCCCCCCAGGGCGCCTGTAATCACTTACCCTTCCCCGGTCTAATGGCACATTCGCAGGCTCTCGTCCAACGAGCGCTGTCTGCCGTGACTGTCATACAGCAAACAGCTCTCATTGTTTTCAATGGGGAGCAGGCTGCCACACCCCTGAATCATCAGGCTGTGCGCATGCTCACAGGGATACAGAGCGCCCTCCCTATTGAAGTCACCCTATGGTTCAACAGTGGGACTCTAGAGCTGGCCCACTGTAATGCCCACACAATTGGCCACACACAGAATGGTAACAATTAAATCAATTTATTAAGTACCAAAAATACTTTCAATGCGTGAAACACATAAAACACACAACTGACAATGAGGCAAAGTTAAAAACAAAGCAACTTGGTGGGGTCTCTTTTCCACTCTTTTTGCTATTATTTGGGCAAGAAATTGTCTGCCCAGACCCTTCACTTTATCAATTCTCATCAATTCTTACTATAAGCACTAGCACTTTTATTCTACGTCTGTCAGTACAATATGCATTGAATATCTTTATTGATTTGGCTATAATCAATGGATCAATTATTCCTTATTAATTAGCCCCGGCTCTCCTTCCCACCAAGTTGCTTTGTTTGTAACTTTGTCTCATTGTCAGTTGTGCGTTTTATATGTTTCACGCATTGCATGTGTTTTTGGTACTTAATAAATTGATTTAATTGTTACCATTCTGTGCGTGGCCAATTGTGTGGGTATTACAGTTGTCCCACTGTTGAACGATAGGGTATAGCAGTGTAAATTCCCCCTTAGGCCTGCACCACCCATCTATCAGGTTGTGCATATCCTTCTGTGTCATTAGTGCTGAATGATATAGTCACAGCAGACGTCTCTCATTGGACGAGAGCCCGCTCTTGGACCGGGGTAGGGTAATTGATTACAGGCTTTCTGTTTTTTTTTTTTTTTTTTTTTTTTACACAGTGAGACATCCTAATTCAGGATGACCCAGGGGAACGGATCAAAACCAGGGGGAAGTCAAATTAGCGGGTTTTGTCGTGCTCCATAGGTTGGTATTATTCATTGTTATTTATGTGTTTACACCGCACATTTTTGCCACATCAACTGATTTAGATATAAATGTCGCTTTGGTTTTGCTTTCCAGTGACGTGAAGGACCTTCTTTTAGAGCCGGAGTTCAGTCTTGTGCAGAGGTGTCTGCTGGTCGCCAGGTACGTCCCCCTCCTCCCGCAGTTCAGCTCTTTCCGGTTTTCCTCTCCGCCATGTTGCTCTATTAACTGTAACAGAGGGGCATGCCACTCTCCTTTTAAACACTGTGTACTCTCGCACATCGTATTCCTGACCTTTAAGACAGCTAAGTATTGAAAATTCAGGCTAGCTCATTAAAGCAGACCTTAAAGTGCTACTGCAGGCAAGGTAATTGTTACACCATTACCTGCAACAGAGCAACCTAGAAATCTAAGCATAAAAGGCATGGAAGGCTTCCTACTACTTTTTTTTTAAATAAAGAGGCATCCCCAATTGGGATGTCCTATAGGGAGAGGGGGGTTGAGCAGAACTTAAACTATTTTGGACTTAAAATGCTACAGAAGGCAAAGGTAATTGTTACATCATTGTGTCGGGCTACATTTGGTGCTGTCCTAAACTGAGATATTGAGGTTTACAGGTTCAGCCAATGACATTGTCTTTTTCTTTTGCGTCCCCCAATCAGCTCAGCAGAGCGGGACAGGATTGCTTGTCCTTCCCTCCTCTGTCCCCTCCTCCTTCCAATCCTTTGTCTTCTCCTTCCCCTCCTTTTCCTTTCTTCGTCTTCTCCTTCCCCTCCTTCGTCTTCTCCTTCCCCTCCTTCGTCTTCTGCTTCCCCTCCCTCGTCTTCTGCTTTCCCTCCTTCGTCTTCTGCTTCCCCTCCCTCGTCTTCTCCTTCCCCTCCTTCGTCTTCTCCTTCCCCTCCTTCGTCTTCTCCTTCCCCTCCTTCGTCTTCTCCTTCCCCTCCTTCGTCTTCTCCTTCCCCTCCCTCGTCTTCTGCTTTCCCTCCTTCGTCTTCTGCTTTCCCTCCTTCGTCTTCTGCTTTCCCTCCTTCGTCTTCTGCTTTCCCTCCTTCGTCTTCTGCTTTCCCTCCTTCGTCTTCTGCTTCCCCTCCTTCGTCTTCTGCTTTCCCTCCTTCGTCTTCTGCTTCCCCTCCTTCGTCTTCTGCTTCCCCTCCTTCGTCTTCTGCTTCCCCTCCTTCGTGTTCTCCTTCTCCTCCTTCATGTTCTCCTGCCCCTTCTTCGTCTTCTCCTGCCCATCCTTTGTCTTCCCCTTCTCCTCCTTCTTCTTCTCCTGCCCCTTCTTCGTCTTCTCCTGCCCCTTCTTCGTCTTCTCCTGCCCCTTCTTCGCCTTCACTTGCCCCTACTTCGCCTTCTCCTGCCCCTACTTCGTCTTCTCCTGCCCCTCCTTCGTCTTCTCCTTCTCCTCCTTCGTGTTCTCCTGCTCCTTCTTCGTCTTCTCCTGCCCATCCTTTGCCTTCCCCTTCTCCTCCTTCTTCTTCTCCTGCCCCTTCTTCGTCTTCTCCTGCCCCTTCTTCGCCTTCACTTGCCCCTACTTCGTCTTCTCCTGCCCCTACTTCGTCTTCTCCTGCCCCTCCTTCGTCTTCTCCTTCTCCTCCTTCGTGTTCTCCTGCTCCTTCTTCGTCTTCTCCTGCCCATCCTTTGTCTTCCCCTTCTCCTCCTTTGTCTTCTCCTGCCCCTCCTTTGTCTTCTCCTGCCCCTCCTTTGTCTTCTCCTGCCCCTCCTTTGTCTTCTCCTGCCCCTCCTTCGTCTTCTCCTGCCCTTCCTTCGTCTTCTCCTGCCCCTCCTTTGTTTTCTCCTGCCCCTCCTTTGTCTTCTCCTGCCCCTCCTTTGTCTTCTCCTGCCCCTCCTTCGTCTTCTCCTGCCCCTCCTTCGTCTTCTCCTGCCCCTCCTTCGTTTTCTCCTGCCCCTCCTTCGTCTTCTCCTGCCCCTCCTTCGTCTTCTCCTGCCCCTCCTTTGTTTTCTCCTGCCCCTCCTTTGTCTTCTCCTGCCCCTCCTTTGTCTTCTCCTGCCCCTCCTTTGTCTTCTCCTGCCCCTCCTTTGTCTTCTCCTTCGTCTTCTCCTCCCGCCTTTCCTCCGCCTCCTCCCGCCCTTTCTCTGCCTCCTCCCGCCCTTCCTCAGTCTCCTCCCCCTCCTCAGTCTCCTCCCCCTCCTCAGTCTCCTCCCCCTCCTCAGTCTCCTCCTCCGCCTCCTCCCGCCCTTCCTCTGCCTCCTCCTCCAGATTCATCTCATTGCTGTCAGGGAAGAGAGATGATTATTATGCAGCATCACAGATCCAAGAGCCACGTCCACCTTTTTAAGAAGAAAAATCATAAGTTGAACCTGTAAATCTCGATATCTCAGCCATTTCTTCTTCAATGTAAAAACGGAAAACAGTTTAGGACAGCTCCTAATGTAACCCAATGCAATGGTGTAACAATTACTTTTGAATTCTGTAGCAATTTAAGTCCAAAATAGTTTAAACCAGACCAACGCCCATTATTACTGTTATGGGTGTTGGTCTCCCTGCTGATAGCAAGAACCTCGGGGGCGCTGAGAATACTCACCTTCATTACAAGCCAGCACGAGGAAAGGAGTCCCGCAAATGTACAAAGGGGTCGGAGTTATAGCTGTGCTTTGCACAGACAGAGCAGAGCTGGGGTCCACAAAAGGACAGCAATCCCAGAATGCAGAGCAGCACAGTCAGAAGACACTTCCTGTTTTGTAGGCAGACTGCAGCTCCATGTGCCGCCATCTTGGATGTTTCAAATGCAGTAGGTGCAGGTAGGATGATTTTTAATGTGGGCAATCTGTATGTACAGGGTGGGGGAAACATATAAGATATATTCAGGGTAATGGTCCGCTTTACGCCACTTTTCTGGCAAAGCACTTGCCAGGGGGCCAAGTTACAGGATCGTACAGAATACAATGTGGGGGTGTGAGACTGCCAATCCTGCATCCTTCAGGGCCTGCAGATGTTCTTATCCAGGTTCTGCTACTTTAGGTTCTTCTCTAGACTAGGGTTAGTGCTGCTCAGCTATGTTTACTTAAAGCGGACCAAAACCACATTTATAGCTAGCATCCCCTGAATTTCTCCTCCCATGAAGAGAACCTTTTCGGCAATTTTCACTGCTCCTGCTTCACTCTAATCCCAGATAATGGTGCCTGCTTTAAATGTAAAGCTCCGCCTCCTCCATTCATTGCTACTGTTGTGTGTGGCAATGATGTCATTGCCACACCTATGCAATGACTGATCACCTGCCATCCTACAGAGAGGGAGAGCCCCCCCAAAAAAGTGTTTCAGGGTGATTTGAGAAACGAAAATATCCATTTCTAGTTCTACAACCTAAAAAGAAAGGGGCGTTGGTCAAATATATTTCACAAATTCAATGGATTTTGGTCCGCTTTAAAGCAGAACACAGCCCGAGATTTTGACTATCCCGGGTTTTGTTCTTTTACATTTGGGATGCCCCGCTGGGTGACACCTCACAGATCGCCCATACAAATTCAACTTTTTCCCTATATCCAGTCCAGGTCGTCCAGAAGTGATGACATGTGGGTATTCCGCCCCCAGGGGGCGCTCGACTGCAAGATCAAAAGCTGTCGCTCCTCCCGGCCCCCTATAAAAGCAGGTGTCTCACTATGATTTCCCAGTGTTCATCTTGCAGTCTGGCTGCTGAAGATCGTTGGATACTCTCTCCTGGATATTGCAGCTGAGCGGGGCCTCCTAGCCCGTCGGCCGTTGCGGACCCTATTACTACTGATTCCATGGACCCACTATTGCCTCCCAGCCATGGCTGTTGGGACTGTGATGGTAGGGAGAACGCCAGGGGTCAGGCATTTGGCAGAGCTAGACACTGGGCCGCAGACCCTGCTCAAAGGGTAGCCGGCCATAGGCTGATGGTGAGCCTATGGGGGGGGGGGGGAGGAACCACTTACTGCCCTCTTGCCTTTCATTCCCAAGACTCTTGCCCCACAAGCTTTATTGCAGTGTGCTGTGTGTTATTTCACTGTGTTCACATATTCATGTTATACGTACCTCCCTTGCTCTGTCAGATCGGGTGACTGTAGGGGAGTGCCTGGGTTGAAGTGCTCGGGAGCCTTGCTCCAGGCCGCAGACCCTATTGCTATAGGGTAGCCGGTCCATAGGCCTATGGTGAGCCTAGGGGGATGGAGGAACCACTGCTGACCTTGGTGTTGTGCATTTCTTGGGGTGAGTGCCTTATTGGGGGCTGTTTATGTCATTGGGGGCTCCGTTCCCCCCCCCCCCACACCTATCCTCTTACTGGCCGTTTGTTTCTACACGTTTGCCTCCAGCCCCCCCCCCCCCCCGTTCCCCCCTCCCCTCTCCCTCGCATCCCGTGCGGGGCGGGGGGGGGGGGGGGTGTCGGGGTCGGGCGCGCGCAAGGCCTCTCCGCCGCTCTGTGCGGTGTTTCTTATACCGCCGCGGCGGGAGACATTGGGGAGCTGGCATGGTGACGGCGCCATTTTTAGTATGGGCGCCGGCTCTCGTACCTTTTCGCTCCATTTCCCTGCAGCCCGCCCCTCGAGGATCTTCGATCGACGCCATCTTGCTGGGCTCCACTCTTTTCCTGCGGGGGCTCTTCTTTGCGGCCTGGTCCCTCTCCCTCAGGTCTGGTGATCTCAGTGCGGTTCCTGGCTCCTGCGCGTATTGCGTTGCGGCTCTGCTGGTCCGTGAGTTTGATCCGACGGGGGTTGTCTTCGAGTGCATGTGCTGTGGGATGCTCATGATTGTCTTTTTTGTGTCTTGCAGATGGGATTCAGCATTGTGGTTTCTCCCGGCCATTATCCCCCCCTCCGCTGGTCTCGGCTCTGTGGGGCATCCCTTGGGGGCATCCCAGGTGGGCTCTGATTAGCTGTTATCCTGGTGGGCTTACCGTGCCCTGTTTTTGATAATCACCATATGGAGGCTTCTGGGGATAGCAAGCCCCTCGGGGCAGCCTCGGCTGTGTGTCATGTGTTGGGCATCCCCTTTGAGTGGTGGTGGCGCGGTTTGTGTGCCGTGCGCCAAAGTATTATTGCGGATCAGGCTGGGCCGAGCACTTCTCTTTCCAGTCCTGCGTTCCCTACGGCATCTCCTGGCCCTCCGTGCCTGCATTTAGCCCCCAGTGAGGGGGAATCTAGCAGGGGGTCGCAATCAGATCTGGCGCTGCGCGTGGCCAGCATTGAGCGGCAATTGGCCCGACCGGCGGCGGGCAAGGCCTCTAGCAAGAAGCGACACCTTGACGCTGCGTTTTCCCTATTTGCCGAGGAGGATGAGGGCCTTGATGTGTATGGCGGCCGTGACTCCCCGGAGGAGGGGAGCTTTTTCGTGACTCGGACGGTTACGATAGTGACCTAGGGTCCTACTCTGATGAGGATACTTGGCTCCCGGATGATACCGATAGCCTCTTGTCGATACATTAAACTTCGCCCCCCCTAAGGCAGCGAAGAAAAAGCAGGGTGAGCTCTTCTGCCCTGGCAAGCAACGCTTGGAGTTCCCAGACCAGGGCCATTTCTCAAATATGGTTCTGAAAGAGTGGGAACGTCCTAATAGGTTACCCTTGGTGCCCAAGGGGTTGGATAGAAGGTATCCATTTTCGACAGATTTGGTTAAGCGCTGGTCGTGCCCTCCTGAGGTGGAAGCTCCGGTCCTGGGGCTATATAACGCTTCGGTCATGCCATCCCCTGACACTACCACGCTCCGTGATAGCGCGGACCGGCGTATGGATCAGTTGGCTTGTCGTGCCTTTACATTTGTGGGGGCCGGTTTGGTCAGATGTCTTGCTGAGGCCGCCCGGTCCGGTAAGAATAGGGAGGATTATAAGGACCTTTTGCTTTGCTCTGATTTTATTGCGTTTGTGCTGGCTGCCATGGACGATGCCGTCCGGCTTGGCGGTAGGGCCTCGGCCCTGTTGGTGGCTATGCGTCCGTCAGTTTGGTTACCTTAGTGGGCTGCTGCTAAAAAGGCTCTCACTGGACCCCCTCCCAAGGCCCCTCAGGCATGAGAAGGCGCCCTCGCCGGACCAGGTGGGGGGACGGCTTCGGCTTTTTGCTCACGTCTGGAGGCTTCGCGTCTCACACCGGTGGATTTAGGAGGTGTGTCCTCCGGTTACAAGATAGAGTTTGCAGCCTAGCCGCACCCAAGATTCCTCCGATCCCGGATATCCCAAAACCCTGTGTCTGCTCAGGGACTTTGTCTGGCCGTCCAAGGTTTTCTGGCGTCAGGTGTCATTTGTCGAGTACCTCTTCAGGAACAGGGTCCGGGGTACCACTCCAACCTGTTCACGGTGCCCAAGAAGGCCGGCTTCCTGAGGCCCACCCTGGACTTAAAGGGTCTCAACAAGTTTGTCAGGTTCAAGCACTTTCGCATTGAGACTTTACGGGCGACTTCATGACCACGGTGGACATCAAGGATGCCTAACTTCACATGCCAATCTTCCCAGGTCACCAGAGGTTCCTGAGGTTTGCTCTGGGGAATCAACACTACCAGTTTGTGGCCTTGCCGTTCGGTATCATCTCGGCTCATCGGGTTTTCACCAAGGTGCTGGCTGGCGTCATGGCTCTCCTGAGGAATATGGGCATTCGGGTTTGTGCTGTACAGGTCCACTCGGACAATCAGACGGCGGTTGCCTACATCAATCATCAGGGAGTGATCCGGAGCAAGCGAGCTCTCGAGCAAGTGTCTCTGATCTTGTCTTGGGCGGAGGAGACTGTTCCCTGCATCTCGGCGGTTTACATTCCAGAGGTGGAGAATCAGGAGGCGGACTCCCTGAACAGGGGAACGTCTCGTCCGGGGGAATGGTTCCTCAGCATCAAGATCTTTCACCGCCTGTGTCGCCGCTGGGGTCAGCCGGATGTGGACTTGTTTGCGTCCCATCACAATCACAAGCTTCCAAGATTTGTCTCTCTGTCAAAGGGCACTCTGGCCTTCGCCACGGACGCGCTAGCAATTCCTTGGATAGAGTTTTGGCTCCTCTATGTATTTCCTCCCTTTCCTCTGCTGGGTCGGGTGCTGCGCAAGATTGCCCAGGAGGGGTACCGGCCATTCTGGTGGCCCCCCCGCTGGCCGAGGAGGGTATGGTTCGGGGACGTCGTACAGATGGCAGTAGATCGGTTCGTCCTGCACGAAAACCTAGAGCTTCTCACGCAGGGACAGCTGCGCCATCCCAATTTACAAATGCTGGTTTAAACGACTTGGCTGCTGAAACCTCTATCTTGATGGACAAGGGTTTGCCGGCCTCTGTTGTCGATACCTTGATTCGGGTTTAGAAGAAATCCTTGTCTTTTATCTACTTCTGGGTCTGGCATGCTTACGTTGCTTGGTGCGAGTCCAAGTCTCTTTTTTGTCAGGAATTTTCCATTCTCAGGATTCTGGAGTTTTTACAGCATGATATGGATTCTGGCCTTCAACTTAGTACTCTCAAGGGACAGGTTTCGGCTCTGGCGATTTTTTTCCAAAGATCTTTTGGCAATCAGAGGCTTGTTAAGACCTTCTTCCAGGGGGTTACTCATGTGCGTCCGCCGCATAAGCCTCTGCTACCGGTTTGGGACTTGAATTTGGTGTTGTCTGCTCTACAGGGTCCACCTTTTGAGCCCTTGTGCAATGCTGCGCTGTCCATAATGACTCTTAAGGTGGCCTTTTTGGTCGCTATTACTTCGGTACGTCGAGTCTCTGAGCTGGCGGTGCTTTCCATTAAACCTCCTTATTTTAAGCGGCATCAGGATAACGTGGTGTTCCGTCTTAACCCGGAATTTTTGCCCAAGGTTGTATCTGCCTTTCATCTCAATGAGGACATTGTCTTACCTTCCTATTGCCCTGCCCCTGCTAATTCCAAGGAACGTAACCTTCATTCTCTGGATGTGGTCAGGGCGCTCAAGTATTATTTGGTCGCCACTGAGCCTTTTAGGAAGTCTGATTCTCTTTTTGTTCTTCCTTCCGGTCCTAGGAAGGGCTTGCCTCCGGCTAAATCTACTATCAGCAAGTGGATTAGACAGGCGGTGGTGCGTGCTTATTCTGCCATTACTGCTCATTCTACTAGGGCTATTGGTGCCTCTTGGACTTTTCAGCACCAGGCTTCTGTTGAACAAGTTTGTAAGGCCGCTACTTGGTCATTTGTTCATACTTTTTCTAAGTTTTACAAGGTTGATGTTAGGGCCTCAGCGGATGCTGTTTTTGGCCGTAAGGTGCTTCAGGCGGTAGTGAAATGAACTACATGCTGTTCCGCACTGGGGATCCCGCCCTAATGGACACTGCTTTTGGATGTCCCACATGTCATCACTTCTGGGACGACCTGGACTGGATATAGAGAAAAATACTGTGAAACTCACCTGTAGAATTGTATTTTAATATATCCAGTCCAGGTCGTCCCACCCCGCCCTTGTTTCATTATCTCTTGTTTGCCTGTTATGGTGATTACCATTTTTATATTGGACCGTTGTCCTTAAGTTTTTTTGTTTAAGAGAGTACATGCTGAAGCTATGTGAGGTAACATGGTTTCTTGGCCTCCCGGCCTGTCTCTTTTCTTACTGCTGTTTAACCACTGGGAAATCCTAGTGAGACACCTGCTTTTATAGGGGGCCGGAAGGAGCGACAGCTTTTGATCTTGCAGCCGAGCGCCCCCTGGGGGCGGAATACCCACATGTCATCACTTCTGGGACAACCTGGACTGGATATATTCAAAAACAATTCTACAGGTGAGTTTCACAGAATTGTATTTTCCTGGTACAACAGCGCATACATAGGCTCTCATCCAATCAGAGCCATTTGCCGTGACTGTTGTTTGGCAAACTGCTTTGATCTACTTAAGTGGGGAGGAAGAGTAGCCACATCCCCAGTGGTGCGTGTGCCACAAGGCTGTGGCAGGAGTGTATGCACAGCCCCATTTAAAACAATTGAAGCCATTTGCCGATTGACATAGTCACGGCAAACTGCTCTTATTGGAGGAGAGCCCCCACATATGCTGTTGGACCGGGAAGAATTGAGTTGTCATGGGCGATCTGGGGGATTCACACACTGGAGGAAGGCCAGCAGTGAGCCCAGGAATCTTTTAGGTTCCAGGGCCAACCACTCAGGGTTTTGTTCCGCATTAAACTTACCCAAGGTCCCACTTACCTTGCGTAATTTCTCTTCTTCTCTCCCTGTGAAGGTTATTTGGTGATGAATCAGAACTCCATTTCTGGAACGTGGCCTCTCACTACCTGCAGGTTTATCAGGGCGACTCTGCTCATGGCGGCACAGCGGCAGACCCGCTGGATATCTGTTATGACTTGTTGTGTAGCAACTCTTACTTCCAGGTAAGACAGGCGCTGCACGCTGCATGCAAACTGGGATTCAATGTGCAATGTGTTTCTTTTTTTTTTTAACTAAAGCCTTTGCCCAATATTCCTAACAACATGAACTGGATGCAGTATGATGTTCGCATGGCAGCCGTATAGCTCTCTGGCCATCCCGCAGCACCCTCTGTAGCGAGGATTCATTAAGTTACAAGCTAAACTGCTACATAATGTGTGGCAGTTATTATAAATGTTAAAGCAGGCCTATAGTCTTGGTTTTCTGTACTTTTTTTATTTTACTTTAAAACCTAAAAATCCCAAAAGGTCATCAATAAGCCTGTAAACCACTGCACGCTTATTAAGGACCTACTCGCCTTACCAGGCCGCTGGCTACCAGACCTCTCGCTGCCGCTGCGCCATCTTGCTACACCCGAGAGTATGTATACCACAATCCTCTCGGGTGCGGCCTTTCACCTCAAGCCTGTGCGTTAGCCTCTCACAGAGAGCGGCTGACATTCCTGCTTCCAGCAAGCGGCGTCAGGAGCTGCGAGGTGGGCGAGATCTTCAGCGACACGGCAGTGGACCTTCGGGGTGAGTGGCGTGGGTCTAGGTTGTATGGCTGTATATGGGTGGGTAAGTGGGGCGGGGCTGTGCTGTATATGGGTGGGGCTGGGCTGTATGGCTGTATATGGGTGGGGCTGGGTTGTATGGCTTTATATGGGTGGGGCTGGGCTGTATGGCTTTATATGGGTGGGTAAGTAGGGCGGGGCTAAGTTGTATGGCTGTATATGGGTGGGGCTGGGCTGTATGGCTGTATATGGGTGGGTAAGTGGGGCGGGGCTGGGCTGTATAGCTTTATATGGGTGGTGCTAGGTTGTATGGCTTTATATGGGTGGGTAAGTTGGGCGGGGCTGGGTTGTATGGCTATATATGGGTGGGGCTGGGCTGTATGGCTGTATATGGGTGGGTAAGTAGGGCGGGGCTGGGTTGTATGGCTTTTTATGGGTGGGACTGGGCTGTATGTCTGTATATGGGTGGGGCTGGGCTTTATGGCTTTATATGGGTGGGTAAGTAGGGTGGGGCTGGGTTGTATGGCTGTATATGAGTGGGGCTGGGCTGCATGGCTGTATATGGGTGGGCTGGGCTGTATATGGGTGGGGCTGGGCTGTATGGCTGTATATGGGTGGGGCTGGGCTGTATGGCTTTATATGGGTGGCTAAGTAGGGTGGGGCTGGGCTATATGGCTGTATATGAGTGGGGCTGGGCTGTATGGCTGTATATTGGTGAGGCTGGGCTGTATATGGGTGGGGCTGGGCTGTATGGCTGTATATGGGTGGGGCTGGGCTATATGGCTGTATATGGGTGGGTAAGTAGGGCGGAGCTGGGTTGTATGGCTGTATATGGGTGGGTAAGTAGGGTGGATCTGGGCTGTATGGCTGTATATGGGTGGGGCTGGGCTGTATGGCTTTATATGGGTGGCTAAGTAGGGTGGGGCTGGGCTATATGGCTGTATATGAGTGGGGCTGGGCTGTATGGCTGTATATTGGTGAGGCTGGGCTGTATATGGGTGGGGCTGGGCTGTATGGCTGTATATGGGTGGGGCTGGGCTATATGGCTGTATATGGGTGGGTAAGTAGGGCGGAGCTGGGTTGTATGGCTGTATATGGGTGGGTAAGTAGGGTGGATCTGGGCTGTATGGCTGTATATGGGTGGGGCTGGGCTGTATGGCTTTATATGGGTGGCTAAGTAGGGTGGGGCTGGGCTATATGGCTGTATATGAGTGGGGCTGGGCTGTATGGCTGTATATTGGTGAGGCTGGGCTGTATATGGGTGGGGCTGGGCTGTATGGCTGTATATGGGTGGGGCTGGGCTATATGGCTGTATATGGGTGGGTAAGTAGGGTGGAGCTGGGTTGTATGGGTGGGTAAGTAGGGTGGAGCTGGGCTGTATATGGGTGGGTAAGTGGGATAGGGCGGGGCTGTATATGGGTGGGTAAGTGGGATGGGGCGGGGCTGTATATGGGTGGGTTAGTGGGGAGTGGCAGGCCTGTATGGGAGCTGGCAGTGATTGGTGCTCTGGCATGATAGTGATGGTTGTGTGTCTCCATTCATTCTCCGCTCCATTACAGAAGTTGCAGCTGGACAGGATCTGTCTCCAGGAGGTGAAGCGATCCAGCTATGAACACACCAGGAAATGTGCCGACCAGCTTCTGCTTCTGGGACAGGTGAGTGTAACCTTCGTCTCCCAGTGAGACCTTTATCCCCCTTTCATATATACCAGCACTATATCACGATCCCTGTCCCACCATATGTTTCAGTCCTGTCATTTCCTGACACACAAACATAGCTGTGACAGGTGATTAAGAAATCACAGACACTAAATTCAAGTCATTCAAATTAATATCAGTCATTGCATAGATGTGGCAATGACATCATTGCCACACACAACAGTGCCAATGAATGGAGGAGGCGGAGCTTTACAGCAGAAACAGGCGCCATTATCTGGGATTAGAGTAAAGTCGGAGCAGGGAAAATTGACAAATGTTCTCTTCATGGGGGGGGGCAATTCAGGGGATGCTAGTTAAAAATGTGGGTTTTGATCCGTTTTAAGGGCACCTATTGGCTGGCCTGTGATTGTCCCACTTTAAGGGATTGCTTAATCTTGATGTATTGACACGGAAGCAGACACAGCTGCAAGGATATTGGGGCCGTGCATGTGGTTCCCAGACTCCAGGGCCAGCGATTGGTCAACCTTAAAGTGGGCCATAACCCTCCGGAGATTGTCCCAGGAATCTATAAAATTGATTCCTATTGATTCCCCTCCCCCCCCGGGGCATTCAAAATCGGGATGCCCGCTGTGTGAAACCCCCCAGGTTGCGCATAAACTCACCTTCTTTTCCGGTCCAACGGCGCATTTGAGAGCCGAGGCGGCATCCCTGCTGTCCCTTTAGCAAGACACGGGCCCATGCCAGGCATTAGAAAATGGCGGGCATGATGGGATCCGCTCGAGCTCCTGGACGAGGAGACTTGAGAGGATACGAGCATGCTGATTGGACGATCAGCTGTGCATGTTCCGTAGGACCGGGAAGAGGTGAGTTTGTTCGGGCGGCCTGCCCACTATGAACTCCCCCCACCCACCCAAGAAGGCCCAGTACAACTAACCTATTCCTAGTCCAACGGCTCATACGTGGGGTTTTGTCCAATTAGAGACATTTGGTTTGACAATGTCATTTGGAAAACGTCTCTGATTAGCTTCAATGGGAGAGAGAGCGGCTGCATCCCCAGCAGCGCCTGTACTCTAACCCCAGTCTATATGAATGGCTGGGGTGGGAGCATGCGCACCGCCCAATAATGCAGGGGAAGCGCCCACTACCCATTGAAAACAGGCATGACATACATATACTCTTTTGCATTGGTTTTCGGGTTAGGTATCCCGTTTTCAAGAAAATGTCTCTGATTATGACCACACCTTATATTTTTTATAAAATTATTGCATATTTAATTAATATTTCTCGATACATACAAATTGACCACATTAGAAAAGCACAAATTCATACATCGATTTTTGTAATGTCATCCAACATAGATTTACATATTATACAGGTAGGTCCATTGTTGCCTTCTAACAATACCTTACAGGTAAGTACCAATGGGCAGACATGTTTCGCCTTGCTAAATCGGCTTTATCAATGCCCTTTGACCTGAATAAAGACACAATACAATATATAACATATCTGGCACGATGTATTCATATTCATGTATATATTTCTATGGCTGTTTTCATTCTCTGTTTTATGTATTTATCTATTATTAATACAATACTATAATAAAATATATATTTTTATATGTAAACAATAATGTACCTTGTCTGGGTTTCTGTTGTTTTAAATATCTTTTTATCCATTGTATAATTTTCCTGAGGAAGGTCTGGCTAGAGAATACCCTCTATTTGCAGCCGTGTAAAGGCAGATGAGATTTTTGCATGTATATTGTTCTGTCTCTTTAAGTGAGTTTTATTGGACTCCTAGATGGAATTAAAACTAGCTATTAGAGCATATCTGTAATAATTTCATTCCATTTCCACCTCTGATAGACCTCTTTGTTTACATTCTTGCCACTAGCAGTGTTTACCTGTTTATTTAAAGAAATGGCTCTCAGCTTTGAAATTTGCAGGCTGGTTTATTTCACTGCATAACACCACAGGATGGTCCTGCTGTCCTTGTTGCCTATGGGGGAGAACGGAAGGGAGGATTGCATATTACACCATGCCTGTATGTGGCATAGTTGCCGATCCTCCTTAAAGTTGTGTCCCACAAAGGATTTAAATCTTACCTCCTTTATAGCAGTCGGAGCGTATGCTGGAGAGGAAATTCCTCCTACTGTGCCTCGTGCCGGGCGCCCGCTCGCCCGCTGGGTATGCCTCTCCGCGCTCCCCCGATGACGTCCTTATATGCGTCCAGCTCGGAGCGCATTCCGAGCCACATCCGGGTATGAAACCGGACGTGGTGGTTTGCGCTCCAGCTGCTGGTACGCAGATCGCGCCCCTCCGGCGTTTCCGCCGGAAGTGACGCGACGCATCATCGGCCAGTTTCTTAGTGCACTGTAAGTTTCCATTTTGTTGGAGACCTGTGTATTGCATACTATTCTGATTTATGACACCGAGTCCTCTATTCATGGAGGGAGAAGCCATATAATACTGCGCTCTTATATGTCTCTCTCTTATATTTACATGTTTGTCATTGAAAAAGTGTTTTAAAAAAATCAATATGGTTATTTCATTTTTATTTCCATCATACATATACTTGGGACATAAATAAGATTGGTATAATGGCCTTCCTTGGGTCTATATGGTTCTTAAATGTCCTAAGTCCCTATATTAAATATCCTACGTCCCGAAATTCATTATTTTATATTTTTGCAGTTTTTTACACTTATTTCTGGTGTATTGTTTAATAAAATGTTAAAGTTAATTTATTCCTTTACACTTGGCATTTATGTGCATATTCCCTTAAAGTGATATTACACTTTATGCTCTCCATACTCACTTTATTGGTTATTTTTCTTATCGGTTAAAACTTATTTGTTTATATAAACTAGTGGAACACTAAGTGTGTATCTGTGCACTATTACAAACTGGAACTGCTTTTTGGGTAAGTCTTATGGATCCTATAAGTTGTTGCTGCCTTGTTGGCTCTCTCCTTCTGTTGTTTCCCCATTCCGGTTGAAATTTATGATAGTCTATGCTTTTAGGTGTGCAGTGGGATTCGCCAGCCTATAAATTAGAATAATCCCATACTTTATCTCGGATATTCTGCCAGACCGTTGTCAGTTTACATACGTATACATTTCACTGTACATCCGTTTTGTTTATAGCAAATTTAACATGTTCATTAGTTTTTTAATTTGTTTGCACAGAACAGTTCTCATTATTTTATTCCAAAATCCCCTCTTCACCCCTACATACATTTCCACTGTTTTTTATTTGTCTTTTTATCCCATCCCATATCTTCTGCTGTTATAAAAATGAGGCAAAGCTCAATGTATCATTTAAGCCAGGGTACTTTGTTGCCCCCAATCTATATATCCATTTCGTCTCTAGCTGTAATGTTATTTTTTCTATGTTCCCACCACGTTGGGATGCATGTACCCTATCTAAGCCGAATACTTTTAGGGAGCTAGGGTCATTATTGTGATGTAGGGCAAAATGGCGGACCACTGGCAATTTTTGGTTTCCATTTCTAATATTGTATTGATGTTCGTAGATCCGCCTCTTTAATTGGCGGTTTGTTTTTCCTACATAGTAACACCCGCACCCACACATTAACAGATAGATTACATTGGTTGTTAGACAATTGACATAATGTCTCGCTTTAAATTCCCCTTTATTTGCTATTTCTACTGATGGGCCTGCTTGGATGAAGCGACATGTGCTGCACCCTCCACATTGATACGTGCCCTTTTGCTTACAGCAATCTTGTTTTAGGTTGGCATTGTAATGACTGTGAACCAGACGATCTTTGATGTTCTGAGATTGTCTGAAAATGATCCTTGGTTTCTTAGTTAAGAATGTTTTTAAATAGGGATCGTTCAATAAGATTCTCCAATGTTTTTCCAAAATCTGACGTATTTTCCCATGTGATGGGTTGTATGTTAAAATTAAGGCAGGACCCTGTTGACTTTTTGTTTTTTTTGGTCTATACAGTAATGTCTGTCTCTCTAATTTCATTGCTTTTTTTTGTATGCCGCCTTAAGAGTAGATTGTTTGTAACCCCTGTCTGCCAACCTCTCTCGTATTATTTTAGCTTCCTCTTGGAAGGATTCTGTCGTACTACAGTTGCGCCGCGCACACAAGTATTCTCCATAAGGAATGCTGTTAAGCAAATGCGATGGATGGGAGCTACTTGCTCTTAATGTTGTATTTGCTACGGTATCCTTTCGATAGAGAGTTGTTGAAATGTGACCAGTCTCATCTTTGCTAATTGCTATATCTAGGAAGGTGACCCTTGTTTGGCTATAGTCACACGTAAATTTTAGATTTACCGTATTCCTATTTATCAATTGCACAAACTCATCCAATTCCTGCTTCGGCCCCTCCCATATGACCAGAATGTCATCAATGTACCTGTGCCACGCTGTCGCGTGGCACAGGTACTTGGCCAATTCATCCTCAGCCCACAACCCCCTCTCCCACCAGCCTAGATATAGGTTGGCGAACGATGGGGCACAAGTAGTCCCCATCGCCGTTCCTTGTATCTGATGGTACAACTGGTTTTTGAAGAGAAAGAGGTTGTGGGTGAGGATGAAGTCGAGGAGCCAAAGCAGGAAGAGGTTATGGTTGTGTCGTTCCAAATCCAATTCGTTTAGAAAAACTTCCACTGCCTGTAACCCCTTCTTATGTGGGATGCGTGTGAGTATAGGGCCTCCACGTCCAGGGTCACCAAATATGCCTCAGGACTCACCCAAATACCGTCAAGGACACGGACAATATGGCCCGTGTCCTTGACGTATGAGGTCTATCAGAGGTGGAAATGGAATGAAATTATTACAGATATGCTCTAATAGCTAGTTTTAATTCCATCTAGGAGTCCAATAAAACTCACTTAAAGAGACAGAACAATATACATGCAAAAATCTCATCTGCCTTTACACGGCTGCAAATAGAGGGTATTCTCTAGCCAGACCTTCCTCAGGAAAATTATACAATGGATAAAAAGATATTTAAAACAACAGAAACCCAGACAAGGTACATTATTGTTTACATATAAAAATATATATTTTATTATAGTATTGTATTAATAATAGATAAATACATAAAACAGAGAATGAAAACAGCCATAGAAATATATACATGAATATGAATACATCGTGCCAGATATGTTATATATTGTATTGTGTCTTTATTCAGGTCAAAGGGCATTGATAAAGCCGATTTAGCAAGGCGAAACATGTCTGCCCATTGGTACTTACCTGTAAGGTATTGTTAGAAGGCAACGATGGACCTACCTGTATAATATGTAAATCTAAGTTGGATGACATTACAAAAATCGATGTATGAATTTGTGCTTTTCTAATGTGGTCAATTTGTATGTATCGAGAAATATTAATTAAATATGCAATAATTTTATAAAAAATATAAGGTGTGGTCATAATCAGAGACATTTTCTCGAAAACGGGATACCTAACCCGAAAACCAATGCAAAAGAGTATTCTTAAGTCTTGACTATGTACCCACAATAAATCAATTATATAGGGGGTATTTAAAAATAAGGGTCGCACAATATAGGGAAGCTCGGATGAGCAACCCTAGAGTGTAGTACATGACATACATATGACACATGTTATGGCAAACGGCTCTGATTGCACGAGGACCTTTGGATGCGCCGTTGGACTGGGGAAAAGTTAAGCTTTACTGGTGTTCTGGGGAGGTTTCACAACCCCAGTTTGGGATGCCCTGGGGAAGGGCCGGCCGCAGTGGGTTTTGTTCCGCTTTAAACTAACGTTGTCGGCCAGGATGTAAACTCCTTCCCCAAACTGCATAGGTGCCTGTAGAAAAAAAGCACACACCATAGCCCAGGACAGAGGGCAGAAGAACATTGGGGCTGGAGATACTGATACTGCACAGGTTCAGCTCTCTGATGGGGTGGGTGAGTATTTTTTCTATATCACCTGTCCTACCAATGCTCTGTAAGTAGTAACAACCTGTCTGTGTATCTAGTACCTGATTCCATGGTGAAGTGAAATGTCTCTCTCTCTCTCTATCTCCAGACTGACCGAGCAGTACAGCTATTACTGGAAACCAGTGCTGACAACCCCCAGTATTACTGCGATTCCCTAAAGGCCAGCCTGGTGACCACTGTTACTTCTTCTGGACCTTCTCAGAGCACCATTAAACTTGTGGCCACCAACATGATCGCTAACGGAAAGCTGGCAGGTGAGGCGCGTCTGGTGCACGGTAATAACTAAACAAGCAGCGGCAGGTCTGATATGCGGCCGATTCTCTGCATCTTTGGGCAGCCAGTTCTGTGACATCATAGAGATCACCAGAAAGGTAACCTTTCTGGTGCCAGAGCCATCTCAAAGACCGAAGGAGGCAGTGAGAATGCCCCCAGCTGCCCCTCCATTCAGATGACTATGCCCCTCAAGCCTGCTGCACATGCTCCTTTGGAGCACTAGTGAGGTATGAATTTTTAGCTTTCCTTTTTTGTACAAGGCAGAGAGCGCTCTCCTAAAAAAGTACAAGCAAAGATAATGGAGTTTCTCCCAAAATCCCTTGCAGTAGGCAAGCCCAAGCAAATTATGCTATACACCTTTTAAAAATATATCCTCTCCTACCACCATCCAGTCCCATCTGTGTACACGCGTTTCGGACTTTTGACCTTTGTCAGCACAGGGCTGGAGTTGGATTGTGACATAGGGGGTGAGGCTTGGAGGGCCAGAACATGGTCATAAGCCACCAGCCAACCACTAGGTCATAAGCCACCAGCCAACCACTAGGGAGAGACCCATGTTAGGTGGTAAAGGACATTAAAGGAATCTAAAAATACAATTCTGTGATTACTCACCTGTAGAATTGTTTTTACGGAGTACAGCACGGCTTGCTTCATTTCTATTCTTTACATGTGGGTAATCCACCTCAGGTGGCGCAGTCGACTGCAGGAAGACTTGTGGCCCCCTCCTGGCCCATAAAATGGCTAGAATTACCCAGAATACCCCAGTGTTTGAAAGCAGTAATGCAAGAAGCCGGGAGGAAAGGACCATGTGAGTAAAAACACAGCCCACAAAAAAGAAACTCTCTCAACAAAATCACCATAACAAGGCAAAAGAGAACAACGATAACAAGGGTGGGATGAAGCA
This sequence comes from Gastrophryne carolinensis, assembly GCA_027917425.1. Taxonomy (NCBI): domain Eukaryota; kingdom Metazoa; phylum Chordata; class Amphibia; order Anura; family Microhylidae; genus Gastrophryne; species Gastrophryne carolinensis. Next base: position 597,899,387 of record CM051235.1, read on the forward strand.
AGTCGTGCTGTACACCGTAAAAACAATTCTACAGGTGAGTAATCACAGAATTGTATTTTTCCAGGTGTACAGCACGGCTTGCTTCATTTCTACATGTGGGACATCCAAAACCAGTGTCCAAAAAGAAGGGTGGGATCCCCAGAGAGCAATGGCAGGCAGTTCAAGCCACTAGCGCCTAAAGCACCTTGTGGCCAAAAACAGCGTCAGCTGAGGCCCTAACATCAACTTTGTAAAACTTGGAAAAAGTATGAACCGAAGACCAAGTAGCGGCCTTACAAACCTGTTCAACTGAAGCCTGGTGCTGAAAAGCCCAGGAGGCACCAATAGCTCTAGTGGAGTGAGCTGTAACACGGAAAAGGGGTTCTTTCCCCTTGGCAGAGTACGCCTGCACCACCGCCTGTCTAATCCATTTGCTGATAGTGGATTTGGCTGGAGGTAAACCCTTCCTAGGTCCGGAAGGAAGAACAAAAAAAGAATCAGACTTACGAAAAGACTCAGTGGCGACCAAATAATACTTGAGTGCCCTGACCACATCCAGAGAATGAAGGTTCCGTTCCTTGGAATTAGCAGGGGCAGGACAATAGGAAGGTAAGACGATGTCCTCATTGAGATGAAAGGCAGATACAACCTTGGGCAAGAATTCCGGGTTAAGACGGAACACCACCTTATCCTGATGCCGCTCAAAATAAGGAGGTTTCATGGAAAGCGCCGCCAGCTCAGAGACGCAACGCACCTAAGTGATAGCCACCAAAAAAGCCACCTTAAGAGTCAGAATAGAAAGAGCAGCATCGCACAGGGGCTCGAAAGGGGGACCCTGAAGACCAGAAAGCACCAAGTTCAAATCCCACACCGGTAGCAGAGGCTTATGCAGTGGATGTACATGAGTGACTCCCTGGAAAAAGGTTTTGACAAGCCTATAATTAGCGAAAAATCTTTGGAAAAAAATTGCCAAGGCAGAAACTTGTCCTTTGAGGGTACTCAGTTGTAGACCGGACTCTAGACCTTGTTGAAGAAACTCCAGAATCCTGGAAAGGGAGAAAGTACGACAAGGGAAAGCCCTAGACTCACACCAGGCAATGTAAGCATGCCAGACCCTATAATAAATCATAGAAGAGGATTTCTTTCGAGCCTGGATCATAGTACCGACGACCGAAGCTGGCAATCCCTTATCCATCAGGATGGAGGTTTCAGCAGCCAAGCCGTCAAAACCAGCGTTTGTAAATTGGGATGGCGCAGCTGTCCCTGAGTGAGGAGCTTTGGATTTTCGGGCATGACGTACTGATCCACCGCCATCTGAACGACGTCCGCGAACCATATCCTCCTCGGCCAACAGGGGGTCACCAGGATGGTCAGTACCCCCTCCTGGGCTATCTTTCGCAGCACACGATCCCAGCAGAGGAAATGGAGGAAATGCATAGAGGAGTCGAAACTCTGTCCAAGGAATTGCTAGCGTGTCCGTGGCGAAGGCTAGAGGATCGCTTGGCAGGGAGACGAATCTCGGCTGACCCCAGCGGCGACACAGGGCATGAAAGATCTCGTTGTCTAGAGACCACTCCCCCAGATGAGCAGTCCCCCTACTCAGGGCATCTGCCTCCTGGTTCTCCACCGCGGGGATGTAAACCGCGGAGATGCAGGGAACGTTCTCCTCTGCCCATGACAAAATCAGGGACACCTCCTTAAGGGCTCATTTGCTCCGAGTCCCGCCTTGGTGATTGATGTACGCAACAGCTGTTTGGTTGTCCGAGCGGACCTGGACCGCACGACCCTGTAGATGGGGAGCTAACTGAAAGAGAACCAGCCTGATCGCTCACATCTCCAGGAGGTTGATGGGTGCGTGGGCCTCCTGAGGACCCCACTGTCCCTGGAACTTCACCGCTTGCCAAACCCCTCTCCAACCAGTCAGACCGGCGTCCGTGGTAACAATCCCCCATCGCGGCGGCAGAAAGGACCTGCCCACCAGAAGATTTCTCGTGTCCAACCACCACGAGAGGGACTGTCTGGCCAGAGGGGACAGAGCAAACTCCTGCTCCAAGGACTCCTGACTCCTATCCCAGACGGTCAAGAGATTCAACTGAAGAGGTCTCATGTGGAACTGAGCGAAAGGCACAGCCTCGAAGCAAGACACCATGAGACCCACTAACTGCATCCCCAGACGGATGGAGGGATGAGGGCACGATAACAAGGCCCGCACCTGCATCTGGAGGCCCTCCACCTTCTGCTGAGGAAGAAACACCTTGACCTGAGACGTGTCCAGCGTCATTCCCAGGAAGGATCTCACCGGTGAGGGAGAGAGTGAAGACTTGGGATAATTGATCACCCAACCGAAGGACTCGAGGGTGGACACTACTATCCGAATATCCCTCTCGGCTTGATGAAAAGATGGAGCAGCAATCAACAGGTCGTCCAAGTAAGGAAGAATGTGAACGCCCTGGCTCCTCAGAAGGGCCATGACACCCGCCAGCACCTTGGTGAACACCCAGGGGGCCGAGTTGATGCCGAACTGCAAGGCCACAAACTGGTAGTGTTGATCCCCCAGAGCGAACCTCAGGAACCTCTGGTGTCCCAGGAAGACAGGAACGTGCAGATAGGCATCCTTGATGTCCACAGTGGTTATGAAGTCGCCTGGCTGAAAAGAGCTCACCGCCGACCGTAAGGTCTCCATGTGGAAGTGTTTGAACCGAGGTATTGGAGAGCCCCAGAACAAGAGCATCCACTTTTGGGGGATGAGACCAGAGGCGAACCAAATCCTTAGAAAAGGGATGCAGTCTGTCCAGACCCCAGGCACCGACGGCAACCTATTAGGCTTCTCCCATTCCTTAAAAAACATCTTAGAGAAGTGACCTTGTTCAGGAAAGACAAGGCGCGGTCTCTCCAGGCCGAAACAGGTCCCCCTGTTTCCTCTTGGCCGTCTTAGGAGGAACAATGTGCAGGGTATCAAGTACCGCCGACAACAGCTGCTCTGTATCAACCTGGGGCCACTCGTCCTCATCAGATGAAGACCCGGGGCAACTTTCAAGGTCCCTCGGACTGCCCCCGGAGCAGTCGGACCCCTGGAGCAACTCACCCTCCTCCGTTGAATCTCGGCCACCGAAGGCCTCATAATCCTCATCATCATCCGCAAAAATGGCGCGAGCCGGCTCCAAATGCCGCTTCTTAATCTTGGCCTTGCCAGCTGCCGAACACGCCAACTGACGCTCAATGCTAGCCAGTCAGAGCTCAAATTTACTACGTGAGTCCCTGCTGGCCTCCTCCTCACTAGGGGCCAGAAGCAGGCGCGGGGGAATCGGTGAGGCCGTCTGAGCAATGGGACTGGGGCCGGCAACACTCGCCCCATCCTGATCCGCAATAACACTCTGGGCGCAGGGCACACAAACCTTGCCGCAGCCGCTCAGCGGGCATGTACCACACACAAGACAAAGCTTAGCAAGTCCCGAGGGTTTCCCAAGCCCCCTATTCCCAAAAGCCTCCATTGTGGTGATTATGGTAAGAAGACAGGTCGCAAGGCACTAAGGCGGCACTGAACCGTCCCAAAACACCCCAATCTGACCCTCAGCACCCTAACCGCAGGGCAGGAAGGGGTGGGGGGGTAGTGTGGGGGGGTGGGGAATGGACCGGGAGGAACCACAAATACAATATAGGACCCTGAAAGACACAAAAGGTGGACACATGAGCGTCTCGTAGTGCATGCACCACCATATTAAGCTACGCATAATTAAGAGGTAATGACAAAAAGACCGGACTCATGGACCAAAGGCGCAGTGAAGAACCGAGAAGAAACCGTGCAGCCAAACAGCAGAACCGCAGCAGCGCAGTAATGAGACCCAAGGAGCATAGAGGCGCATGAGGCAGCGGGGAGCTCCAATAGAAAATGGCGCGGGGCCAGGCCAAGCAGCACCTCGAGGGGTCATTGCGCCAGAGAGACAAAATGGTGCCCGGAACAGTAAGAGACAGGGCGGGAGGGACTCCCCCCCCCCCCCCCCCCCCCCCCTCTTCCCTCCGCCGGAAATCACCATGGCTGCGAGCAAGACAGAAAACCGCTGCCCTCACGAACGAGAGCGCGTGCGACCCGTCCCATAACGTGAGGGAAGCGAGAGGAGCAGGAGCGAGGAAGGTAAGCATAATGTGAGGTAAAAATATGAGTAAAACATAAGTAAAACACACCACATCAATTGCACAGTAATAAAGCTTGTGGGATACATATGAATCGGGGTCACAGGGTGGCTCCTCCCTTCCCCTCCCCTATAGGCTCACCATAGCCTATGGCCGGTTTACCCTGAGGAAGGGGTCTGCGGCCCAGAGCATCCCCTACCGTCACCTGAAGAAGAAGGGTCCTGGAAGCAGGTGGGAATGGGGCTAGCAGTACAACGCTGTAGCGAGTGATAGGTAGCGCCAGTTAAGTGCGTCCAGCACTCGGCGCTGAAGCCTGTATTCAACAAAAAAACTACACACACACACAGCGCCGGCGCTCTAGTGTGGAGCCCCAGTCTGTTTTTAAACACACAAACACCAGCACCAGAGCGAAAATATATGGAATGACATTGTTTTAACACTGTGACAATGACACTGCAATGGCCGACCTGCACATACAATTCTGCATAAAAATTAAAAAACAATAAGTGTTTGGTTGCCGGGCAGGAGAGGCCACACAATGATTTGAGCCAAAAATGTTTACTTTATACAAAACCAAATAAAACACCATTGAAATGTATGGGAGAGCGATACTGAGCGACAGGTACTACATGGCGCTGCTGAACCTAGAGCGCCGGCTATACACTGAGCCGCCTCTAGTGATACATGAGACGCTCACCAGATTGGCTTTCTTAAATGTGGTTTGCACGTACAGCGCCCGGCGTTCATCCGACGCTACCAGCCGCTACGAGGCACTACCTGGTGCTAGCGTTTCTTAAATAACCCCCTTAGTCTCTTTTAAAGTGAACCAAAACCCACCCTGAAGTCTGATACTCCAGGGCAAGCATACTCCCTCCCCCATCGGGATGCCCCAGGCCGCACTGTAAACTCGGCGCATACGCAATCGACAGCCACATCCTGCTCGCATCAGGCTTTTGTGAATGGCTGGCGCAGGCACGCTCCGTGTTAGAGGATGGCGGGGATGTAGCCGCAGGCGCACTCGGCTAGACTCGCCTGGTGCCGAGTCTTAGACGATTAGACGTGTGGGTGGGAGCGCGCTGATTGGATGAGAGGCTGCGCATGCCCCGTAGGATCAGGAAAAGGTGAGTTGAAGTGTGCGACCTGGAGGATTTCACACAGTGGAGCATTCCGCATCGGGGTGGCCCGGGGGAAGGACCAAATCCCAGGGTACTGAATATCCTGGGTTTTGGTCCACTTTAACAATCACCCCCCCCCCCCCCCCCCAAGGATCCTGAATTGGGATGTCCTCACAGTTTAGGACCATTAAGTAGCCAAAATAGGGCACGGAACTCGAAAGCAGAAACTATTTACTGTCCCCATTGAATAGTGCTGATGGCGTGAGGGTGGTTTTGTGTCCCTATGAAGCAGAACACTCCCTGGCACAGAGTTGTTAGAGCGCATGTAGGTCCACTTTAAATTTAAATGCAAACCGCGAAATATGTCCCTGACAGTACTGTGTCTTTCCCACAGAGGGAGTGCAGCTGCTGTGCTTAATAGACAAGGCCGCGGACGCCTGCCGCTACCTGCAGACCTACAGTGAATGGAACCACGCGGCATGGCTCGCCAAGGTTAGTACAGCACAGGATTCTGTTCTCTGTCAGTAAAATACAGATAGAGGGTGAGGTAGTGATTGAGGGTCTGTAAAACTGATGGTCTAATGTATCCACCCTTCCTGTCTGCAATAAAAGAATCCACCCTTTGCCCTTATTAAAGTGGACCTAAAGCATCCCTGGTGGCATTGCTATCTGCCGTGCACTGCTTCTCGATAAAGTGGACCAAAACCCAGGATTTTGACTAGGGTTTTGGTACTCCCCCCTTTGCTATGTGAAACCCCCCAGATCTCCCACATCAACTCACCTCACTGCGGTCCTACGATGCATGCGCGGCCACTGGTCTAATCAGCGCGCTCAGAGATGCTGAGCTATGAATGTCTAAACGACGTCTTAGCACAGTGGCTCCGAACGCGCTGGTGGCCTCATCACACACTTCCCTCTAACAGGGAGTGTGCCCACGTCGGCCATTCACAAATGGCTGTCGCGGGCACGCGCCCTGCTAGAGTTATAGCAGGGATGCGGCCGCGGCCCGCTCATGCGTTGTTGGACCGGGTAGTAAGGTAAGTGTAGCGCCGACCCGGGGGGTTTCACACAGCAGGGCCTCCAAAATCAGGATGGCCCGCTGTGTGAAACCCCTCAGGTCAGCGCTACACTTGCTTTATAGATTCCCGGCCCGATCCAGCTCGATTTCAGTCCACTATAAGCAATCCAGACAACTTTTGTTATTAAAGTGGACCAAAACCCAGGATTTTGACTATCCCGAGTTTTGGTCCTTTCCCCCAGGAAACCCCAATTGGGGGCACTCCGCTATGTGAAACCCCCCATATCGGCCAAAGAAACTCACCTCTTCCCCTCCCTATGGCGCATGAGTGGCTGCTCGTCCAATCAGCTCGCTCGGAGCCACTGACGTCACGCCATCTGAGATGGCGTCTAAGTCCAGCGGCTCCGAGTGTGCTGGCGGCCGCATCCCCCGCTTCCCTCTAACAGGGAGCGTGCCCATACCGCCACTCACAAATGGCGGGCAGGGGGAACGCGCCCTGCTAGAGGGATAGTGCCCGGCACAGCCCGCACATTCGCCGTTGGAGCGGGTACAAAGGTGAGTAATTGGGGCAACCTGGGGGGTTTCACACAGCGGGGCACCCCGATTGCGGGGGGAGGGAATCGATCGCCCTGGGAATCTGCAGATCAAGCTGGATTTTGAGCCACTTTAAAGCATCCACAGCAAGGATGTTGTAGCCGCTGGCACCTCTGCTATCTGTCTGGAGGGAGGGCATCCAGAATGCTGGAGCCCCCCCCCTGCTCATAACTCCCCAGGACTCCCGTAAACCTTACCTTAACCTCTCTCTCCCGTCAGGAATCCTGTGCTGTGATAGGCTTCCCAGCTCTCACATGGACAGTGATGTCCCGGCTGCCGAATGTCTTGCCCACCTGGCTGAGGCAGTCAATTGCGGCACTGTATTCCCGGCAGGGGAGTGCGGTTAAGGTAAGATTTACAGGCATCCTGGGTGGTTATATGCAGGGGGGGCTCCAGCATTCTGGATGATCCCCCCCCCCAAGCTGCCCGATAGCAGCGGCACCTGCGCCTACCAACACCCTCGGCGCAAAGGCTTTAACAAAAAAGAAAAAGTTTCACCTGCTACCCTGACAAGGATTGACTGCTTAGCCAATTAGCCAAATGATTGGACAGGGATTGTGATTTGATGTGGTTTATGCCGCGTTGTACATCCACTCCATTCATTACAATGTCCCCGCCTTAGCACCTCCTCCTCTAACGCAATGTATGGAGTAGGTGTGCCTTGGGGTGTAAACCAGTCATGTCCACAGCCGCCTTCTTGGACCACAAAGGACCGACAGGCCACTCTTGGTAAGTTTTATACCAGTGGTTAAAACCTCCCCCAAACCTCACCGATCTGCTGCACCCCTTTATTCTTGGTGTGCCACACACCCCGCTTCACTTCTAAATATTCTTCACTTAATGGGTTAACTCACCGCCAGGTGACGTAGTGCAGAGCGGAAGTCTTGTAACGAGCCCCCTTCCGGCCTATATATACCTGGTACCTCCCTTCAATCACCAGTATATTCTAAGTATGTCACACACCCCGCTTCAAGATATCCATAACAAGTGGGTAATACCGACCTGAAGAGGGCGTTCTGCAGAGATGATAGTAAAAAGAAAGCCCCTCCCGGTTCCATAAATACCTGGGACCTCCCACTCATTACCCAGTTTTCCATCTCTGCAGACGGCGAGCAAGTCAGAAGATGTCTCCTCCTTGCACAGGGGGATTTCAGGTAGCCGGGATAACTCCCGCCCCGTTATTTATTTATTTCCGCTCGGACCCCTTTTTCTCTTGATGACCCTTTAGATATACATGCCTCCCAGTCTCGGCTGCTGGTCCGGGCGAGGGTATATTAGCACCTCTGGTGCTTAGGAGCAGAGCTCCACCGTGAGACCCTACATAAGAGGGTAGGCGGTTACACCGGGTAGGTGACCCCGGTTTGGGATGCCCCGTCCCCTGGCACTTATCCCTGGGTGGCCCTTCTCAGTTACCCTTCTACCACAGAACGCCCTCCTCAGGTTGGGGGTTGGGGGTCACTCCTTTAGAGCTAGGTGTCAGTGTCTTTATTTGTGTGGTGATGTGGTGCTTTTACTATAAGATTCCCCGGCGCCGCGGCCGCCATTGCCGCCGGGGCGCCAGTTTTCTCCTCATGATTTTGTGAGGGGAGCTTCTCCTCACGCATTGTCAGTTGGGGGCGGGGCCGGCCCTTCGGCGCGATGCCGCGGCCCACCCCCCTTAGGCTATGCGCTGCTAGTCCGGGAGCGGGGCGGGTGCTCCGCAGGATGCTGCGGCCCGCAGACGCTCCTCGTTTACATCTGTAACCGGCGCCGCGGGACATCCCCGGCGCCGGTCTCTGTGGTTAGTACAGAGGGGAGCTTCTCCCCTCACGCGTACTACGTATGGGGGCGGGGCCGGGCTTTCGGCGCGTCGCCGCGGCCCGCCCCCTCTGCTACAGGCGCCGCTGCGGAGCTTGTCGCTCCGTGACAGGATTCAGGATGGGGGCGGAACCATGTATTTCGCGCGGTCCGCGCTGACCACGCCCCATTCTCGGTCTGACTTCTCCCTCATGGATGGTGTGAGGACGCAGCACACCGGCTACCGACGGCACTGTGAGTGGCCCTGTGGGCCCCTGATTTTTTTCATCATTCTATTCCTTAGTCTTTCTATGGCACTTATTGGGGTTATTTGTGTTTTTCAGGTGGATCTTCAGTGGTATTTAGGGGGTTTCTCCCGGTCCTAGGTCCCTGGGTTTAAATTTACTGATCACAAATCCTCCCACTCGGGACATTAAAGGGGCATCCCGGGTTGCTTATTGGCGTAATTCCCTTGGTCATAGCGACTACTTAAAGTTCACCTTATGGAGGCATCCCCGGATACTGGGCTCGGGACCCCTTCGGGGCAACCCCGGAAGTGTATGTTGTGTGGGGTATCCATTACTGGGGACGATGTACTTCTGTGTATACCTTGTGCACAGCAAACTATTACGTGGCAGTCCGAACCCCAGGCGTCTGGGTCAGCACCGCCGGTCGCTTCATCTCCTCCTCCCACCTTGATACGCACCCCGTGTGAAGTTGTCATGGGCAGGGAGCTGCAATCTGAGATGTGCGCCAGATTGGCCAACCTTGAGAAAATTCTCTCCAGTTCGGTCGCCCGTAAGGCTCCGGCTAAGAGAAAGCATTTGTCGCCGGCTCCGCCGGTGGATGACCTTGATGATGTTAATAATCTGGATTGGTCTGATTATTCCCCGCTAGAGGAAGGGGAGGTTTATGAGGATTCTGATAATTCAGACGATGAGCAGTTTATTGGCGCTGATGCTGAGCTGGGGGACTTGGGGAGATCCTCGGATACTCCTAACGCTCTGGCTCAGATGTTTGAGGTTCTGGCTATTTCCCCTCCTGAGGAGGCGCCACAGCAGAAGGGTGAGTTTTTTGAGGAATCCAGGCCGCACTTGGAATTTCCTACTCAAAGACACTTTGACAAAATTATTGCTAAGGAATGGGACAGGCCGGCTCGGCTCCCTGGCATTCCTCAGGGGTGGGATAAGAAATATCCCTTCCCTTCGGATACGGTTAAGCGCTGGGCATCCCCCCCCGAGGTGGATGCACCGGTTTTGGGGTTGTCCAACACCTCTGTTTTAAATAATCCTGATTGTTCCACCCTCAAAGATGGAGAGGATAAACGCATTGACCAGATGGCTTGTCATGGTTTTGCTAGCGTTGGGTCAGCCATGCGGCCCGTTTGCGCTTCGGCGCTAATGGTGGTGGCCGCCAGGTCCGTGGTCAGGGATCTGTTGACTTCTTCCGGGCTTCGTCCTGGTAGTGACGAGTTCCTTGGCCTTAAACGGTGTGAGTTGTTTTTGTCTTTTGTATTAACCGCCTTGGATGACACTTTGATGATGTGTGGTAGGACGTCGGCTCTGCTGGTGACTATTCGGCGGTCGGTGTGGTTGCGCCAGTGGGCGGCCGATTTTATGTCCAAAAAGTCACTGACGGCTCTACCTTTTGTTGGATTACGGCTCTTTGGAGAAAAATTGGACTCTGTCACCAAGGGTGGTAGGTTACCTCAACGCAAGAAACAACGCCGTCCCTTTCGGGGGGCGCCTTCCTTTACCCCCTCCTTTCGTGGGGCCAGATCTGGCAGGGGATTTGCCTTCCCCTCCTCCAGAGGAGATTCCGGGAACAGGGGCAGAGGACGTGCCCGTCCAGGATACAGTTGGGGCTCTAAGCCCAAACCGGCTGCTAAGCCAGCTCAGCAATGAGGGGGCGCCCTCACCCATGCGGGTGGGGGGACGGCTGCGACACTTCTCCCAGATCTGGGATCAGGAGGTCTCGGACAGATGGATCCGGGAAGTGGTGTCTTCCGGTTACAAGCTGGAGTTCGAGCTCCGCCCCCCTTCCAGATTCTTCAGGTCTCGGATGCCTTCGGAACCTCTGGCGGCGCAGGGGCTCCTGGTGGCAGTAGAGAGTCTTCTGGACATGGCTGTCATTTGCCCAGTGCCCCCCTCAGACCAGGGCAGGGGTTTTTACTCCAATCTGTTCACGGTACCCAAGAAGGACGGATTGGTCCGACCCATCTTGGATCTGAAGTTTCTCAACAGGTTCATCCGGCCGCGGAAATTCCGCATGGAAACGCTGCGTTCGGCTATCCACTCTCTTCGTCAGGGAGACTTTCTGACGTCCATAGACATCAAGGACGCTTACCTACACGTTCCGATTTTTCCAGCGCACCAGAGGTTTCTCAGGTTCGTGGTGGAGGATCGGCATTTTCAGTTTGTGGCACTCCCTTTCGGTCTCACCTCGGCTCCTCAGGTGTTCACCAAGGTGCTGGCGGGGGTGATGGCTCTGCTCAGGGTTCAGGGTATCCGCATTGTGCCCTATTTGGACGATCTTCTGATTATGGCCTCTTCCTTCAACCAAGCGGAGTTGGACACCAGAGTGGTGGTGTCCACTCTGGAGAGGTTCGGTTGGGTGATCAACCACCCCAAGTCTTCTCTTTCTCCGTCCAGGGTAGTGACCTTTCTGGGAATGTCTCTGGACACTTCGCAGGCCAGGGTGTTTCTGCCCCAGGCCAAGGTTCTTTTGATTCAGGAGTTGGTTCGGCTTCTCTTGTCGGCCCCTCGTCCGGCCATCCGGCTAGGGATGAGGCTGGTGGGGTTAATGGTAGCCTCATTCGAGGCAGTTCCCTTTGCGCAGTTTCACACAAGGACACTCCAGCTTCATCTGTTGAAGGTTTGGGACAAGTCTCCGCTATCGTTGGATCAGTCCTTCCTGATGACTCCCCGAGTTCGTCGATCCCTGCAATGGTGGCTGGGGTCTGTCAATCTGTTGAAGGGCAGATCTTTTCTGGCGCCGTGTTGGGAAACAGTCACCACGGATGCCAGTCTGTCAGGTTGGGGGGGGGTGTTTGGAAGGATCTCCAGTTTCAGGGTCTGTGGGGCCCGCAGGAGGCTCACGAGCCCATGAATGTTCTGGAGTTGAGAGCCATCCGGTTGGTTCTGTTTCGCTTGACTCATCAGTTGCAGGGCCTGCCAGTTCAGGTCCGGTCGGACAACCGGACGGCGGTTGCTTACATCAATCACCAGGGAGGGACTCGCAGCAGGAGTGCCCTCAGGGAAGTATCTTTGATTCTGGACTGGGCGGAGAACCACATCCCGTGTATCTCAGCAGTTTACATTCCGGGAGTGGAGAACATGGAGGCGGACTCTCTGAGCAGGTCTTCCTCTCGCCAGGGGGAGTGGTCTCTCAGTCCCCAGGTGTTTCGTTCGATTTGCCTCAGGTGGGGGTTCCCGGCGGTGGACCTCTTTGCCTCTCGTCACAATCACAAACTTCCGGTATTTGTGTCTCTCTCGCAGGATCCACTGGCTCTGGCAGTGGATGCCATGTCTCTGAACTGGAGAGATCTGGGGTTTCTTTACCTGTTCCCTCCGTTTCCAATGGTAGCCAGAGTGGTGCGCAAGCTGGCCCTGGAGGGCGCGTCGGCGATTCTGGTGGCACCAAGGTGGCCAAGGCAGGTTTGGTTCGCAGACCTGGTAAGACTGGCAGAGGATCAGTTTGTTCTGCCTCTACTGCCGGACCTGCTCACCCAGGGTCGGCTACGCTATCCCAATTTACCATCGCTGGCTTTGACGGCGTGGCTGCTGAAGCCGCCATCTTGAAGGAGGAAGGTCTTTCTGATGCGGTGATTCAGACTCCTATTAGCGCCAGGAAGCGGTCTTCCTCTACTGTTTACTATAGGACCTGGAGGTCCTATATTGACTGGTGTGAAGGTAGGTCTTTCCCTTGTCTTTCCCTTGGAGTTTTCCATTTCCAGGATCCTGGAGTTTCTTCAACATGGTCTGGATCTGGGGCTCCAGCTTAGTACCTTGAAGGGGCAGGTTTCTGCTCTGGCGGTGTTCTTTCAAAGGTCCTTTGCACTTCATCCCTTGGTCAAGACTTTTTTCCAAGGGGTTACGCATGTTCGGCCTCCTAGGAAGCCCTTTGTTCCAGTTTGGGATTTGAACCTGGTTCTTTCTGCTCTTCAGGGTCCCCCGTTTGAGCCCTTGAATGAGATTGCTTTGTCTTCACTTACCCAAAAGGTGGCCTTTTTGGTGGCTATCACTTCTGTTAGGCGTGTTTCTGAGTTGGCAGCTTTGTCCATTAAAGCTCCGTACTTCGAAAGGCATCAGGACAAGGTGGTCTTTCGTTTCAAGCCGGATTTTCTTCCTAAGGTGGTCTCTGCCTTTCATCTGAATCAGGACATTGTTCTGCCTTCTCTATGTCCTAATCCTAGCAATGACAAGGAAAGGGCGCTGCATTCCTTGGATGTAGTTCGCGTTGTGAAATATTATCTGGTGGTTACGTCTTCCTTTCGTAAGATTGATGCTTTTTTTGTGGTGCCTTTTGGGCCTAGGAAAGGTTTGGCTCCTGCCAAATCTTCCATTAGTAAATGGATTCGTCAGGCCATCATTGGGGCCTATTCTGCCAAGGGGAGGAGTCCCCCTTTTCGTGTTACTGCTCATTCTACTCGTGCGGTTGGAGCGTCCTGGGCTTTTCAGCATCAGGCCTCGGTTGAGCAAGTTTGTAAGGCCGCTACTTGGTCCTCTGTTCACACTTTTTCCAAGTTTTACAAGGTTGATGTTCGGGCCTCAGCGGATGCTGTTTTTGGCTGCAAAGTTCTGCAAGCTGTTGTGGTTTAAGTTGTGCCTTGTTGCCTTGTTTTGGATTCCCGCCCTTTTATGGACACTGCTATTGGATGTCCCACTTGTTATGGATATCTTGAAGCGGGGTGTGTGACATACTTAGAATAATACCATTTTGTGAAATACTCACCTGTAAAATGGGTATTATAAGTATGTCACACACCCCGCTTCACCCGCCCTTCTTGTATTCTGGATCCTTTATATTGTGAACTTTGCGTTGCTTTGGTCTATATTTGCCTCTTCCTGGTCCCTTACCTTACTGCTTCTATATACTGGGTAATGAGTGGGAGGTCCCAGGTATTTATGGAACCGGGAGGGGCTTTCTTTTTACTATCATCTCTGCAGAACGCCCTCTTCAGGTCGGTATTACCCACTTGTTATGGATATCTTGAAGCGGGGTGTGTGACATACTTATAATACCCATTTTACAGGTGAGTATTTCACAAAATGGTATTTTTTCTCTCTGCTTGACGACAAGTCAGAAGATTGAAGTCTCCTGCTTACAGGTAGCCGGGGTCTTACCCCGGCACCCCCCTGTTGGTCTATTTCTGCCCGGTTTGAGTGTTTATACCTTGATGGTGGAATGGAAGCCTCCCAGCCTAGGCTGCTCACTGGGCAAATGGTAGATGGCACTTTAAGTACCTAGGAGCTTATCTCCTACCGCTCGACCTCATGCGTGGGGCAATGAGGCTATCCGGCATGGTGATCCGGAAATGGGATGCCCCTGTCCCGAGGGTCCCCGTAGCCCCTTTCTCGCCTGTTACGGTCCCTTCTCCCTTCACTATGGGGGGGGGGGGGGTTTGAGGGTGTGCATTTAGTTTGTGTGTTTCACTAGTATAACTTTATTTTCAACATGTGTGTGTTCATGTTATGCATTAAGTTTATTTCAGCATGTGTGCACTTTTTGTTCACTTGGTTTAGGTCTGCTTGAATGACAGACCGCGCTGGGTAGGTGGCTGGCCGCTTTAACAAAGCAGACTGTTGCTTAAACCGGACCTTCACCCTGATTTAATGAAAAGCCCAATCTCTTAAAAAACAATTCCTCAGCATCTAAAATTAATATATTTTACATGTTTAGTCACTAATTTATTATACTTTCCCCCACTGGGCTGCAACTCTGTTCGGGAATTTAGGATACGGGCGCCGCCATCTTGACTCAGAAGCATCACACTTACTGAGGAGAGGAGAGTGGGATAAGGTACAGGGGGGCGGGTTATAGCTGTGCTTTGCTCAGACAGAGCAGAGCTGGGGTCAGGGAAAGGTCAGCAGTCCCAGAATGCAGAGCAGCACAGTCACTTCCTGTTTGCAGGCACTTCCTGTTTGCAGGCTGCCTGCAAAAATGGCAGCTTCCATAAGCCGCCATCTTGGATGTTTAAAGGCTTATAAAATGCAGTAGATGCAGGTAGGATGATTTTTAATGTGAGCAATCTGTATGTACAGGGTGTGGGAAACATATAAGATAGACTCTTATTTAGAGTGAAGGTCCGCTTTAAGTGGCCCCCTCCCCCCTTCCCCGCTGGCACTGTATGTAGTTTATTTTGTTCTTCCTCCCCCCTCCGCTGCCTGGGCGCACGTGTAGTGGCCCATCTGGGTAATCCCCAGCTGAATTGGCTGCACTGATCAGCGTAGGGGGCGGGTCCCGGTGACGCGACAACGGGGGCGTGGCACCGGCGGCGGCGTCATGCGGCGGCCCCAGTTTCACTTCCCTTCAAAGGGGGAAGTCACGTGGGCGCGCGGCCGCACTTGGTCTCCGGTGCTTCGGCTGCTGTCTCGCTCTCCGGCTGCTGCTCTCGCTTGGCCAGGTAAGCGGCCCCACCTGGGTGGGGCCGTTAGGTGGGAATTTTCATATCTTCTTGTATTGGATATGGTGGGGAGTTATTTTTTATCAGGGGGCATGGTTTTGCTCATTTTTTAAGGCACTTTGGTGCCATGCATATATGATTGTTGCACACATGTGAGGATCTGATTGTGATTTCTCTTGCCTTACAGATCCCGGGATCCCTGTTTATGGTGGCCCTCCGGCTCTATGTTGCCTGGCTATTAATTGGGATATATTATAAATGCATGTATATATAATCTATATATATATATATATATATATATATAGTTTATTAAAGGGGACCTTAACTTAATTAAAAAAAAAAAAAAATAATAAAATCCTCCCTTCCGGGACATTTACAAATAAGGGGGCATCCCGGGTTGGCTTATGCCTTAAAAGACCCAAGTATTGCGAATACCATAAATCACCATATGGAGGCTTCCGTTATTGCCGGAAACGGTTCTGCTGAGCCTTTCGGGGGGTGCGTAGGTTGATGATGTCTTTATTTGCATCCCTTGTGCAAAGCAGACTATTGCGCGCCAGTCCGTTGCTTCGGCTGCGGGCCCATCGCATCCTTCATCATCTCCTACCTCTCCCTCCCTGTTCCGGACCCCGCATGACACTGTCAAAAGTGGGGATTCGCATTCCGAGGTGGCGGCACAGCCCAGCCCCCGGAAAGTAGTGCCCGTTAAAGCAGCGTTAAAGGCCGCTGCAAAACGGAGGCACCTGACTCTGGTACCTTCGGCTCCACAGGACGAGTTATGTGAGCCTGTGGAATGGTCCGATGGATCCTCGGACGAGGATGAATTCCCGTTGGAGTCAGATGAGCCTGCAGGTCAGCTTGAGGCTGATGTGATTGGCGATTGGTCGGAGGGGGTTGTTTTTGACACCCCCTCCATTCTGGCTCAAATGTTTAAAAATGTGAATTTAGATCCACCTGAGGCGGCCACCCTGCCAAAGGGTCAGTTGTTTAAGGAGCCTCAGCCGCGTTGGGTTTTTCCCAGACAACACCACTTTGAGAGGGTGGTTCTTAAGGAATGGGAACATCCCACGCGGTTATCTGGAATCCCTTCCAGTTGGGAAAAGCGTTAGTTGGTAAGGCTTTGGTCTGTCCCTCCTGACGTCGATACCCCTGTGCTAGGGCTCTCCAGCACGGCTATGGTACAGTCTGCTGAGACCACTGTCCCTAAGGATGGGGAGGATCGTCGGATTGACCAATACGCTTTTATTTACTCCGGGTCAGCGTTGCGCCCGGTGTGTGCTTCAGCCCTTCTTCTATTGGCGATTAAGTCTTTAATTCAGGGGCTTTATGAGGATCTCAATCCCGCTTGTAAACAGTTTACTGCGCTTAAGCAGTGTGAATCTTTCATGTCCTATGTCCTATCCGCTCAGGACGATGCACTGGCTATGAGTAGCAAGGCAGCGGCTATGCTGGTGGCTATTCGCAGGTCAGTATGGCTGCGTCAGTGGTCAGCGGACGCGGCTTCTAAAAGGGTGCTCACAGCTCTCCCCTTTTTGGGGTTGCGTCTGTTTGGGGAGAAAATTGATTCAGTCGCAAAGGGTGGTAAGATGCCACAACGCAAGAGGCCTCGTGTCCCCTTTAGGGGGCAGGTTCCGGTAGGCCTTCCTTTCGAGGATTCAGAGCGGGCAGGGGTGCTTCCTTTCCCGCTACCAGAGGTGCAGGTTGGACTCGGGGGAGGGGCCGTGGCCGGCCCGCTCAGTCCTGGGGCACCAAGCCCAAACCTGCTGATAAGCCCACTCAACAATGAGGGGCTGCCCTCACCCGTGCGGGTGGGGGGACTATTGCAACACTTCTCCCAGGTTTGGAACCAAGTGGTTCCAGGCAGATGGATCCAGGAGGTAGTGTCGGCCGGTTGCAACCCGGAGTTCGGGTCTCACCCTCCTTCACGGTTCGTTCGGTCTCGGGTGCCCATCGATCCTTTGGCCACGCAGGGGCTCCTGGCGTCGGTAAGGAATCTGTTAGAGATGGCGGTCATCCAGCCGGTGCCGCGCTTAGAGATGGGCCTCGTTTTCTACTCCAATCTTTTCGCAGTCCCCGAGAGAGATGGGTCGGTTCGTCCCGGCCTGGACTCTCATCAACACAGAGTGTTTCTTCCTTTTGCCCAAGTTCACACGAGAACGCTTCAGCTTTTTCTGTTAGCGTCTTGGGACCAGCAGCCTCGGTCGCTGGATCAGTCCTTCCAGTTGTCCTCCCGGGTCCGGCAGTCCCTCCTGTGGTGGTTGGTCTCGACCAATCTTGTGTAGGGCAGGTCTTTCCTGACCCTCCTTTGGGAAATTGTCACCACGGACGCCAGTCTGTCGGGATGGGGCGGATTCTGGAAGGAGCTGCAGTTTCGGGGGCAGTGGGGACCTCAAAGGCCCCACTTACCCATCAATATTCTGAAACTGAGAACCATCCGTCAGGTGCTTGCTCTCCTGACTCAGCTCGTTCTGGGCCTTCCGGTCCAGATGCGTTCAGACAATCAAACAGCGGTTGCTTACATCGGTCTTCAGGGAAGGACTCAGCAGTGTCCCTGATCCTGACCTGGGCGGTGTCCCATGTTCCTTGTCTCTCGGCGGTTTACATTCCAGAGGTGAAGAACCAGGTAGCGGACCGGTTGAGCAGGGGCTCTCCCCGTCTGGGAGAATAGGCTCTCCATCCTCAGGTGTTTCGCTCACTGTGTCTCAGGTGGGGGACCCGGAGGTGGGCCTGTTTGCCTCTCGTCACAATCACAGGCTCCCGAACTTCGTGTCGCTCTCCCAGGTTCCTCTGGCTCTGGCAGTGGACGCCATGTCCCTGAGCTGGGGGGATCTGGGATTTCTATACCTGTTTCCTCCGATACCCGTGCTGGGCAGGGTGCTTCAGAAGTTGGCTCTGGAAAAGGTGTCCGCCGTTCTCGTGGCCCCAAGGTGGCCAAGGCGAGTGAGGTTCGCAGACATCGTTCGGCTGGCAGTGGACCAGTTCGTTCTGCCTCTTCGGCCCGATCACTCAGGGTCAATTGTGTTACCCCAATTTACCAGCGCTGGGTTTGATGGCCTGGCTGCTGAAACCTCCATCCTGAAGGAGGAGGGTCTTTCTGATTCAGTCATTAAGACTCTGATCAGTGCCCGGAAGAGGTCTTCTTCCATCACCTACTATAGGACTTGGAAAGCCTATATCGCTTGGTGTGAGATAAGATCTTTTCCTTATAGGGTCTTTTCGGTCTCCAGGATTCTGGAGTTTTTACAATCAGGGCTGGACTCTGGTCTCCAGCTAAGTACATTGAAAGGGCAGGTCTCTGCCTTATCTATCTTTTTTCAGAAGCGTGTTGCGCTTAAGTCTTTAGTTAAAACCTTTTTCCAGGTGGTTACGCATGTGCGGCCTCCCAGGAAACCATTACTCCCTGTTTGGGATTTGAATTTGGTTCTTTCTGCTCTTCAGGCTCCTCCTTTTGAGCCTTTGCAAGATATTGCTTTGTCTACCCTGACTCAGAAGATTGTCTTCTTGGTAGCGATCACTTCGGTCCGGCGTGTCTCAGAGTTGGCGGCCTTGTCTATCCAGGCGCCTTACTTTGAGAGGCATCAGGATAAAGTGGTCTTTCGGTTCAAGCCAGACTTTCTTCCTAAGGTTGTTTCTGCTTTTCATTTGAACCAAGATATTGTTCTCCCCTCCTTGTGTCCTAATCCTAAGAATGACAAAGAGAGGGTTTTGCATTGTTTGGATGTAGTACGCTGTGTTAAGTACTACTTGATTATCACGTCTCCTTTTCGTAGGACGGATTCCTTTTTTGTTGTGCCCCATGGGCCTAAGAAGGGTTTGGCACCAGCCAAATCTGCCATTAGCAAGTGGATACGTCAGGCCGTTACTGCGGCCTATTCTGCTAAGGGAAGAGTTCCCCCTTTTCGTATCACTGCTCATTCCACTTGCGCCGTTGGGGCGTCTTGGGCTTTTCAGCACCAAGCTTCTGTTGAACAAGTTTGTAAGGCCGCCACTTGGTCTTCTGTTCACACTTTTTCTAAGTTTTACAAAGTTGATGTGCGAGCCTCAGCGGATGCTGTTTTTGGCCGCAAAGTTCTCCAGACTGCAGTCATTTTATTGAAGTTATGCTTCACCTGGCCTTGAGATGCCCATCCCTTGTGGACACTGCTTTTGGATGTCCCATTAAGTGAAGAATATTTAGAAGTGAAGCGGGGTGTGTGGCACACCAAGAATAATACCATTTTGTGAGTACTCACCTGAAAAATGGATATTGTTTGTGTGCCACACACCCCGCTTCACTCCCACCCTTTTCGGTATTTCCGAAGCTTTTATATGTTGAAGCCTTTTTATTTATATCAAAATTGATTTTGAGGTTACCGGTAGAATACTGGTACCTTGTCTTTCTGCTTTTTTAATATACTGGTGATTGAAGGGAGGTACCAGGTATATATAGGCCGGAAGGGGGCTCGTTACAAGACTTCCTCTCTGCACTACGTCACCTGGCGGTGAGTTAACCCATTAAGTGAAGAATATTTAGAAGTGAAGCGGGGTGTGTGGCACACCAACAATATCCATTTTTCAGGTGAGTACTCACAAAATGGTATTTTTTACCTTTGGGCACTATTTACTCAACTCGCCAAGTGATCAATCTTCTGGGTTCCTCAGATTCCGGGCAACCTTCCGATGGGCGGTGCCATCTTGCTTCCCATCAGGCGCTGTGCGAGGCCCCTGATCTTGCGCCTGTGCAGTGCCCATGAATGGGATGCAATGGAGCTGCCTGAAATCCTGCAAGACTTCGCTGAGCTAAAGCCGTGCTGTCACAGAAGGATCTGGACCTGAAGCAGCCGGATGGCGCCGGAATAACAACCTAAAATTCAAACTTCTGCATCTGGATAGCGCACATTTGTGGGTCTCAGACAGCATCCAGGGACTCTTGACACTGATGCTCGCACCCCAGCCAGGATATCTGAATGGTGGAGCAATCAGCGGGTGGTGCTTGGCAACATTCGGAACTCATTGCCGGGCATAAAGATCCACAGCAGTGAGTTCTTATTGGATGAGAGCAGTCACATGAGCCGTGGGAGCACAGATCGAGGTGAGTTTAAATGGGCGATCCCAGGGATTTCACTCACAGGCAAGCTTTAAAATCAGGACTAAACTTTAAAGCAAAAGTCCACTTTCATAGACTTTTCCTACGTCAGAGCTGGGTATTGACATCCACTTTCCTGACTTCCTCTCCAGTTCCGCCAATCGTTCTCCCGCCGGCAGCTGCTCTTCAAGGCTCCGGCTTACGTGCGTGCGTGGCCTGGGTGCAGCCGTCTCCCATTGAAAACAATGAGCTCCTCTGTGCACGAAAGTTCCTGGCGTATGGAGGCAATCCTTGTTTACAACTGGAGCCGACCATAACCTGGCAAGCCGGACCCCGGCAGGACCGATCGGTGGTGGGAGATTGGGGGTCAGTAGATCCTCTAGTGCCCCGTGTCACTTCCCTGGAAGTGGAGTCTTGACTTGGCCCCACTTTGAAGGCCTAGTTTTTTTGTTCTTTTACTCTGCTCAGGTGCGGCTAAACCCAGAAGAATGTGGCGAGGTGATGAAGCGCTGGGTGGATCACCTGTGTTCCCCGCACATCAACCAGAAATACAGAGCCATCCTCGTGCTGCTTTCTCTCGGCTGCTTCAGGAAGGTCATAGAGATGCTGCACAGGTAAGTCCTCCATTGTGCCTGAATAACAATAATGCATTCCACTGGAGCACTCTGAATCTTCACCTCTTCCTGGCCCCAACGGAACATGCACAGGCTCCCGTCCAATGAGAGCCGTCTGCTGTGACTATATCATTTGGCAGCCGGCTCTCATTGACTTAAAGTGGTCCAAAACCCAGGATTTTGTCGATCGGGGGTGCCCCGCTGTGTGAAACCCCCCAGATTGCAGAAGAAACTCACCTCTTCCCGGTCCTACGGCACATGCGCGGCCGCTTGTCCATTCAGTCTAGCGGCTACGAGCTCGTTGGTGGCCGCTTCCCCATAATAGTGAGCGTGCCCCGCCAGCCATTCACAAAAAGCTGGCGCAGACACGCGTCCTGCTAGAGAGATAGCGGGGATGCGTTCCGCGTATGCGCCATTGGAGTGGGTACAAAGGTGAAGGAACCTGATGGGTTTCACACAGCAGGGCATCCTGATTTTGGATGCCCTCGGGGGGGGATCTTACAGATTTGTTTCTTTCCATCTATTCTTTCTGCCATTCCTTTTCTTTCTGCTTCTAATCTTAGTTTTTTTTTTCCTTATATTATATTTTTCTTCAAGTCTTTTTTTCCCTTCTTTCCATCTATTCTTTGTTTCCTTCTTTCATTTGTTTGTTCTGCCATTCCTTTTCTTTGTTTTTTCCTTTTTTTTTTTTTTTTTTTTATTCTCTTTCTTTCAGGATTGTCAGTACTTCTCTCTTTCCTGCTTTTTTCTCCCATTCCTTTTATTCTTTCTGCCATTCGTTCATTCTCCTTCTTTGTTTCTGTCATTCAGTCTATGCTTTTGTTCTTTCTTGGGTATTTTATATTTCCTTTCATCTATCTTTTCTTTTTACTTATTTCTATGCCATTCATAGCTCTACTGGTGTATCTCCTTGTCAAAACACATTCCTTGTATGTTTCCTGTACTTACTTGGCGGAATAAAGCATCTATCTATCTATCTATCTATCTATCTATCTATCTATCTATCTATCTCTTATCTCTCTCTCTATCTATCCCTTATCTCTCTATCTATCTATCCTCTATCTATCCCTTATCTATCTATCTATCTATTATCTATCTATCTATCTATCTATCTATCTATCTATCTATCTATCTCTTATCTATCTATCTATCTATCTATCTATCTATCCCTTATCTCTCTATTTATATATCTCCTATCTATCTATCTATCTATCTATCTATCTATCTATCTATCTATCCCTTATCTCTCTATTTATCTATCTATCTATCTATCTATCTATCTATCTATCTATCTACCTATCCCTTATCTCTCTATCTATCTATCTATCTATCTATCTATCTATCTATCTCTTATCTATCTATCTATCTATCTATCTATCTATCTCTTATCTATCTATCTATCTATCTATCTATCTATCTATCTATCTATCATCTCTCTATCTATCTATCCCTTATCTATCTATCCCTTATCTATCTATCTATCTATCTATCTATCTATCTATCTATCTATCTATCTATCTATCTATCTATCTATCCTCTTATCTATCTATCCTCTTATCTATCTATCTATCTATCTATCTATCTATCTATCTATCTATCTATCTATTCTAAGTATGTCACACACCCCACTTCATTTACTCATTATTATTACACTTGGGTAATCTCACCGATAGGTGGCGCACTTGCAGAGATCTCCAAAAATTCAGCAAGCCCCTCCCGGTCTATAGACACCTGGTACCTCCCATCAATTCTCCAGTGTTGGTCTCTGCAAGATGGCGACAAGACAGAAGATAGAAGTCTCCTGCTTGCAGGTAGCCGGGGTATCACCCCGGCCCCCCCCTTTCATGGTCTATTGCTGCCCGACCCTGTTTGATGGATCCCCATGTTATGCAGCAGCCTCCCAGCCTCGGCTGTAGGTCGGGCAAGGGTAGCTGGCACCTTAGGTGCTCAGGAGATTAGCTCCTCCGCTCGACCCTTCATTGCGGGGCATAGCAGGATTCCCGGAGTGGTGATCCGGACGTGGGATGCCCCGATTCTCTAGGTAGTCAGGGAATTTAGCTCCTTATTCTTTATTCAAGTTTTGTGGTGTTGAACTCCCTTCCCCCCCCCCCCCCCCCCCCTCACTCCTCTGTTGTGTGGTGTGCATTGCGGCGGTTCCGGGTGTGCCTGGATTGAAGTGCGTTTGGGCTCGTGCCCTTGGGTGACTGTTCACGTGTGGGGGGGGGCGCTCCGCTTGGCGCTGGCTGCTCCCCCTCTGGGGGTTTCTGGAAGCGGGGTCGCGTGGCGCCGCGGGGACGCGTTGTGGCGGTTGCCTGGGGTCCGCGCCCTGCGGCGCTTATAATTCTGCTCGTGTCTAGGGGGTTTTGTGAGAGTGAGAGAGAGAGAGAGAGAGAGCACGTCTCTCTCTCTCTCTCTGTGGTATGTGCTGTGTGCGCGCCCGTTCTTTCCCGCCTCTATGCGGCGCGGCCCTCGCTGGGGCCGACGAGCGGCGCGGTTGGGGGGCGGGGCCTCGGGACGCGCGGCCCGCGCGATTGGCGGCGCGTCAGGGGGGGCGGGGCCACGGCTCCCGCGGTTCTTCGAGGACGCGTTACTTTCCTCCCTCTTCCCCTGTGTGCGGCCGCCATTATCACACGAGGTAGGTCCTCCCTCCGTTTCTTTTCCTTATGCGGGATTTGTGCGGGTCCTCTTGCGTGGGGCGGGAGCATCATTAGCCCCACGCTGTGACTCTCCCCCTTGCTCTCTCCTCCTCTCATTCCTGTTGTGGAATGTTGTCAGGCTCTGGAGCCAGGGGTGACGTTTTTGGTACTCTTATGTGCCCTTCATGTATATATTTGCTTATATGGCTGTACATAGCTTGCACTTATTTTCGCATGTTTTGCTGTCTACATATGTTGGCTTGTGCCTGGAATGATTATTGTCCCTTTTTGTGTTCTCCAGATCCCGGGACCCCTTCCTGTTGGGCTCTCCCGGTCTTACATTCCTGGCCTGTAGTTGGGAAGCAAATTTGGGATATATATATATATATATATATATATATATATATATGTCTATGTCTATATATTTACATAAGGATATTAGGCCTTCCCCGTGGTCCGGGTAGTGACGGTTTAAGCTAGACTTATTAAAAGGGGGGCATCCCAGGTTGCTTACTGCGTAAATCCCTAGGTTTGCGAATACCATAATTTCACCATATGGAGGCTGCCAGGGATACCGGATCTGATCCTTCGGGACAATCCAGGCTGTGTGGAGGTTGTGGGACTCCGCTCCCGGGGGATGATGTCATTGTTTGCATTCCATGTGCGCAGCGGAGCATTGAGTGCCAGTCCAGCACTTCGGTGCCTGGTACGTCATCGTCCGCGCCATCTCCCTCTCCTCCTCGCCTGTTCCGGACCCCGTGTGACGTGGTCACGGGTGGGGATTCGCATTCAGAGGTGTGTGCCCGGTTGGCTAACCTCGAGAAAATGTTTTCCACCATGTCCGCACAGAAGGCTACGGACAAGCGTAAACATCTATCTCCGCCTCCGCCGGACTCGGAGGAGGAAGTGATTGAGGACCTGGATTGGTCGGATCGTCCCCTCGAAGAGGGTGAGCTCGTGGAAGAATTGGATGATTCAGAGGGCCAGCAGGTGCTGGGTGCTGAGGGGGACCAGGTGGATGGTCCCGCCCCTGATACGCCTTCTATTTTGACCCCAATGTTTGAGGTTTTGGATTTGGATCCTCCCGAGGTTGCTCCTAGGCCTAAGGGCCAGCTTTTTGGGGGCTCTAAGCAGAGTCTGGAGTTCCCCAGTCAGCAGCATTTCGAGGACGTTGTCCTTAAGCAGTGGGAGCATCCTACGCGGCTCGTTGGGGTGCCGCCTAGCTGGGATAAGAAATATCCTTTTCCGGCGGACTTGCTGAAACGTTGGTCTGTCCCGCCCGAGGTGGATGCTCCGGTTTTGGGGCTGTCTAGTACGGCGGCTGTTCATTTTCCTGACACTACTTATCTGAAGGATGGCGAGGATCGCCGGATTGATTAGCTGGCCCGCCATGGTTTCGTCTGTGCGGGTTCGGGGTTGAGGCCTGTTTGTGCTTCGGCTCTTTTGGCTTTGGCGGTTAGGTCCATAGTCAGGGATTTATGTGTGGATCTTGATCCCTCGGGTGCTGAGTTTCTCGCGCTTAAGCGTTGTGACTCCTTTCTGTTGTTTATCCTGGCGGCTCAGGATGATGCCATGTTGATGTGTGGCAGGGCTTCTGCCCTGTTGGTGGCTATTCGCCGATCTGTGTGGTTGAGACAGTGGACGGCTGACTTTAATTCTTAAAGATCTCTTACGGCTCTTCCTTTTCTGGGTTTGAGGCTTTTTGGTGAAAAGCTGGATTCTGTTGCCAAAGGAGGTAGGCCGCCTCAGCGCAAGAAGTTTCGCCGTTCCTTTCGGGGGGCGGCCCCCTTCAATCCGTCCTTTCGGGGGGCCAGAGCCGGCAGGAGTGCGGGCTTCTCGGCTTCCAGGGGTGCGGTTTGGAATAGGGGTAAAGGCCGTGGCCGCCCCGTTCACGCCTGGGGCGCCAAGCCCAAGGCAGCTGCTAAGCCCGCTCAGCAATGAAGGGGCGCCCTCACCCGTGCGGGTGGGGGGACGGTTGCGACTCTTCTCCCGGGTATGGAACCAGGAGGTCTCGGACAGATGGATTCGGGAGGTGGTGTCGGCCGGTTACAAGTTGGAGTTCGAGTCCCGCCCTCCTCCAAGGTTTTTCAGGTCTCGGGTTCCTCTTGACCCGGTGGCTGCCCAGGGGCTCCTGGCGGCGGTTCAGAATCTCGTGGAGTTGGCGGTCATTTGCCCGGTCCCTCCTTTAGAGGTGGGGCTGGGGTATTACTCCAATCTGTTCACCGTTCCCAAGAAGGACGGGTCGTTCCGTCCGATTCTGGATTTGAAGTTTTTCTACAGATTTATTCGTCCCCGGAAGTTTCGCATGGAGACCTTGCGGTCGGCGATCGGCTCGCTTCGGCAGGGGGACTTTATGACGTCCATGGACATCAAGGACGCGTATCTTCACATTCCGATCTTTCCGGCACATCAGCGGTTTCTTCGCTTTGTGGTGGAGGATCGGCACTTTCAGTTTGTAGCTCTTCCATTCGGTCTCACCTCGGCTCCGGGAGTGTTCACCAAGGTGTTGGCAGGGGTGATGGCCCTGCTCAGGGCTCAGGGGATTCGCATTGTCCCTTACCTGGACGATCTTCTCATTATGGCTCCTTCCTTCAGTCAGGCGGAAGGGGACACCGGCACGGTGGTGTCTATGTTGGAGAGGTTCGGCCGGGTGTTCAATTACCCCAAGTCCTCTCTGGTTCCGGCCAGGGTGGTGACTTTTCTGGGGATGTCCTTGGACTCTTGCCAGCACAGAGTGTTTCTCCCTCAGGCCAAGGTTCTTCTGATTCAGGAATTGGCTCAGCTTCTTCTTACCAATCCTCACCCGTCCATCCGGCTAGGGATGAGACTGGTGGGGTTGATGGTGGCCTCGTTCGAGGCAGTTCCCTTCGCTCAGTTTCACACGGGGACGCTGCAGCTTCATCTTTTGGCGTCTTGGGACAGGCGCCCGCGGTTGTTGGATCGGTCTTTCCGGATGTCCCCTCGAGTTCGGCAGTCTCTTCGGTGGTGGTTGGTTCCGGACAATCTTTTGAAGGGCAGGTCGTTTCTGACTCCGCTTTGGGATACTGTCACCACGGATGCCAGCTTGTCAGGATGGGGAGGCTTCTGGAAGGATCTTCAGTTTCAGGGGCAGTGGGACCCTCGGGAGGCCCACTTGCCCATCAATGTTCTGGAGTTGCGAGCCATCAGATTGGTTCTGTCTCACTTGACGCATCATTTACAGGGCCTGCCGGTTCAGGTTCGATCGGACAATCAGACGGCGGTTGCTTACATCAATCACCAAGGAGGGACTCGCAGTCTGGGTGCCCTCAGAGAGGTGTCTCTGATTCTGGTTTGGGCGGAGACGTATGTCCCTTGCATTTCGGCAGTGTACATCCCAGGAGTGGAGAACACGGAGGCGGACTTCTTGAGCCGGTGCTCGTCCCGCCGGGGGGAATGGTCTCTCCATCCCCATGTGTTTCGGTCCATGTGTCTTCGGTGGGGGACGCCGGAGGTGGATCTGTTTGCCTCTCGTCACAATCACAGGCTTCCGACATTCGTGTCGCTGTCTCTGGACCCTCTGGCTCTGGCGGCGGATGCCATGGCCTTGAGCTGGAAGGATCTGGGGTTCCTGTATCTGTTCCTTCCGATTCCCATGCTGGGCAGGGTGCTGCGAAAACTGGTTCAGGAAGGAGTTCCCGCCATTCTCGTGGCTCCAAGGTGGCCAAGGCGGGTGTGGTTCGCAGACTTCGTTCGTCTGGCAGTGGATCAGTTCGATCTGCCTCTTCGGCCAGATCTGCTCACTCAGGGTCAACTGTGTTACCCCAGTTTACCAACGCTGGCTTTAGCGGCTTGGCTGCTGAAACCTCCATCTTGAAGGAGGAGGGTCTTTCGGTTTCGGTCATTCAGACTCTCGTTAGTACTAGGAAGAGGTCTTCCTCTTCCATCTATTATAGGGTCTGGAGATCTTATATTGATTGGTGTGAGGCTAGATCTTTGCCATGCCGGGTTTTTTTCTATCTCTCGGATTTTGGATTTTCTTCATTCAGGGCTGGATTCTGGTCTCCAGCTGAGTACTTTGAAGGGGCAGGTTTCTGCCTTGTCTATTTTTTTCCAGAAGTCTTTTGCTAGTCATTCTTTGGTCAAGACCTTCTTCCAGGGGGTTTCGCATTTGCGGCCTCCTAGGAAGCCTTTGTTCCCAGTTTGGGATTTGAATTTGGTGCTCTCTGTGTTACAGGCTCCTCCTTTTGAGCCTTTGCAGGATATTGTCTTGTCCACTTTGACTCAGAAGGTTGTCCTTTTGGTGGCCATCACTTCGGTTCGGCGTGTTTCGGAGTTGGCAGCCTTGTCGATTCAGGCTCCTTATTTTGAGAAGCATCAGGACAAAGTGGTCTTTCGTTTCTAGTCAGATTTTCTTCCTAAGGTGGTATCTGCTTTTCATCTTAATCAGGACATTGTTCTTCCTTCTTTGTGTCCTAAGCCTAGGAATGATTAGGAGAGTGCGTTGCACTGCTTGGACGTGGTGCGTTGTGTTAGGTGCTATTTGCGTGCTACGTCTTCTTTTCGTAAGACTGATGCTCTTTTCGTAGTGCCTTGTGGGCCTAGGAAGGGCTTGGCTCCGGCCACGTCTTCCATTAGCAAATGGGTTCGCCAGGCGATTGTTGGTCCTATTCTGCCAAGGGGAAGGATCCCCCTTTTCGTGTTACTGCGCTTTCTACTCGTGCGGTTGGTGCGTCCTGGGCTTTTCAGCACCAGGCTTCAGTTGAGCAAGTTTGTAAGGCCGCTACCTGGTCTTCGGTTCACACCTTTTCCAAGTTTTACTAGGTTGACGTACGGGCCTCGGCGGATGCTGTGTTTGGCCGTAAGGTTCTGCAGGCTGCAGTGGTTTGAGTTTTTTCTGCGTTATTGCCTGGTTTGGATACCCGCCCTCTTTTGGACACTGCTGTTGGATGTCCCAAGTGTAATAATAATGAGTAAATGAAGTGGGGTGTGTGACATACTCAGAATAATACCATTTTGTGATTACTCACCTGTAAAATGGGTATTATAAGTATGTCACACACCCCACTTCACCCGCCCTCTTTTGGTATCCTGGTTCCTTATATGGTGAAGTTTTGTTTTTACAGTTGAGGGTTACATTTGTTTATTCCTGGTACCTTGTCTTACTGCTGTTTTAACACTGGGGAATTGATGGGAGGTACCAGGTGTCTATAGACCGGGAGGGGCTTGCTGAATTTTTGGAGATCTCTGCAAGTGCGCCACCTAGCGGTGAGATTACCCAAGTGTAATAATAATGAGTAAATGAAGTGGGGTGTGTGACATACTTATAATACCCATTTTACAGGTGAGTAATCACAAAATGGTATTATCCATCTACCCCATATCTATCTTTGTAATCTTTATCACCATGTAAAGAATATAATACCACACAGTGAGGGGCTCACTGAGACATCACCCAAGGACCCGCATAAACCTGGAACCAGGTCTGATTCCCATTACCAGCCCCCCTCCCCCTAAATATTACCTGTCATCTCGCTCTTATGAAATATTTGATGCAGTGGAGCTTTAGCTTAGAGAATTTACCCTGCTGCCTGTTAGTTTGGTTCCACCTGTGTACCTAAGTTTGTTTAGAGCTGAACTGTGTGGACTTTTTTTTTCTGAATGACCCTGTAACAATGTGATTTGTATTTCCCAGCATGAGGTGTTTCGATCGCGCCGCCTTGTTCCTGGAAACCTGCCTGCATTGCTCAGCCATAGAGATCACCGATGAGACCAATATCCTTTTATGCTCCTCACAATTAGATCTGAGCTCCATGCCCGGGGGCAGGGGGGCAGCCCCTGGCATAGGGGTACACATCTGGGTGTCCCAGGAAACGGTATGGGGTGTCCTGGCACACAGACTAAGAACAAAAAAAGCATGTAGGGAGGCACTCTCAACTCGAAAAATAAATTTTTATTAATGACGTATTTATAATCACTACATATTATACACTCAACACATTAAAATCCCTTAAAAAACACATCGAACAATAACACACAGGACAAACCAACATAAAAGGTGTGTAGGCGATGGGGAGAGTCTCACCACACTGATTTATATCAAATGCCTGAATAATACCATTTTGTGAATACTCACCTTGTAAAATGGTTATTATGAGTATGTCACACACCCCGCTTCAAGAATCCTTAACATGTGGGTAATATCGTCCTGAAGAGGCGTTCCTGCAGAGATGATAGCAAAAGAAAGCCCCTCCCTGATCCATAAATACCTGGGACCTCCCACTCATTACCCAGTATACAGAAGCAGTAAGTAAGGGACCAGGAAGAGGCAAAAGTAAACCACAACCACGCAAAGTTCGCCATAAAGAGGATCCTGAATACAAAAGGGCGGGTTGAAGCGGGGTGTGTGACATACTCATAATAACCATTTTACAAGGTGAGTATTCACAAAATGGTATTATTCTTAGTATGTCACACACCCCGCTTCAAGAATCCTTAACATGTGGGACATCCAACAGCAGTGTCCATAACAAGGGCGGGGATCCAAACTAGGCAACAATATAAAACTTAAACCACAACAGCTTGCAGAACTTTGCGGCCAAAAACAGCATCCGCTGAAGCCCGGACATCAACTTTGTAAAACTTGGTAAAAGTGTGAACAGAAGACCAAGTAGCGGCCTTACAAACTTGCTCAACAGAGGCCTGGTGCTGGAAGGCCCAGGACGCCCCAACCGCACGAGTAGAATGAGCAGTAACACGAAAAGGGGGACTCTTCCCCTTGGCGGAATATGCCCCAAGGATGGCCTGACGAATCCATTTACTAATGGAAGACTTAGCAGGAGCCAAACCTTTCCTAGGCCCGCAGGGCACCACAAAGAAAGCATCAGTCTTACGAAAGGAAGACGTAACCTCCAGATAATGTTCCACAACACGAACTACATCCAAGGAATGCAAAGCCCTTTCCCTATCGTCACGGGGATTTGGGCATAGAGAAGGCAAAACGATGTCCTGATTCAGATGAAACTCCGAGACCACTTTAGGGAGAAAATCCTGCTTGAAACGAAAGACAACCTTGTCCTGATGTTTCTCAAAGTATGGAGCTGTAATGGATAAAGCTGCCAACTCAGAAACACGCCTAACCGAAGTGATCGCCACCAAAAAGGCCACCTTTTGCGTAAGAGAAGACAAATCTACCTCCTTCAAGGGCTCGAACGGAGGACCCTGGAGAGCCGACAGAACCAGGTTCAAATCCCAAACTGGAACAAAAGGCTTCCTAGGAGGCCGAACATGTGTAACACCTTGGAAAAAGGTCTTGACTAAGGGATGAAGTGCAAAAGACCTTTGGAAGAACACCGCCAGGGCAGAAACCTGCCCTTTCAATGTACTAAGCTGGAGCCCCAGATCTAGACCATGTTGAAGAAACTCCAAAATTCTAGGTATGGAGAACTCTCGACAAGAGAGAGACCTACTTTCACACCAATCAATATAGGCCCTCCAAGTCCTGTAGTAAATAGAAGAGGAAGAGCGCTTTCTGGCACAGATAAGAGTCTGAATCACCGCGTCAGAAAGACCTTCTTCCTTCAAGATGGCGGATTCAGCAGCCATGCCGTCAAAGCCAGCGATGGTAAATTGGGATAGCATAGCCGACCCTGGGTGAGCAGGTCCGGCAGCAGAGGCAGGGCGAACTGATCCTCTGCCAGCCTTACAAGATCTGCGAACCAAACTCGCCTTGGCCACCTTGGGGCCACTAGAATTGCTGACGCGCCTTCCAAGGCCAGTTTGCGCACCACTCTGGCTAGCATTGGGAACGGGGGAAACAGGTAAAGAAACCCCAGATCCCTCCAGTTCAGAGACATGGCATCCACTGCCAGAGCCAGAGGGTCCTGCGAGAGAGACACAAAAGCTGGGAGCTTGTGATTGTGACGAGAGGCAAAGAGGTCCACCGCTGGGACCCCCCACCTGAGACATATTGAACGAAACACCCTGGGACTGAGAGACCACTCCCCCTGACGAGAGGAGGCCCTGCTCAGCAAGTCCGCTTCCGTGTTCTCCACCCCCGGAATGTAGACTGCTGAGATACACGGGACGTGGGTCTCTGCCCAGTCCAGAATCAAGGACACTTCCCTGAGGGCACTCCTGCTGCGAGTCCCTCCTTGGTGATTGATATAGGCCACCGCCGTCCTGTTGTCCGACCGGACCTGCACCGGCAGGCCTCTCAACTGATGAGTCAAGTGAAACAGAACCAGTCTGATGGCTCTCAACTCCAGAATATTGATGGGTTCGTGAGCTTCCTGCGGGCCCCACAGACCCTGGAACTGGAGGTCCTTCCAAAAACCCCCCCAACCTGACAGACTGGCATCCGTGGTGACCGTTTCCCAACACGGAGCCAGAAAAGACCTGCCCTTCAACAGATTGACAGATCGCAACCACCATCGCAGGGACAGACGAACTCGGGGGGTCATCAGGAAGGATTGATCCAACGATTGTGGAGACTTGTCCCAAATCCTCAACAGATGAAGCTGAAGCGTCCTTGTGTGAAACTGCGCAAAGGGAACTGCCTCGAACGAGGCCACCATGAGCCCCACCAGCCTCATCCCCAGTCGAATGGTCGGATGAGGGTCCGACAAGAGAAGCCGAACTAACTCCTGTATCAGAAGAACCTTGGCCTGAGGCAGAAAGACCTTGGCCTGCGAGGTGTCCAGAGACATCCCCAGAAAGGTCAGAACTCTGGACGGAGACAGAGTCGACTTGGGGTAGTTGATCACCCAACCGAACCTCTCCAACGTGGACACCACCAGTCCGGTGTCCAACTCCGCTTGGCTGAATGAGGAGGCCATGATCATGAGATCGTCCAAATAGGGCACAACACGGATACCCTGAACTCTGAGCAGAGCCATCACCCCTGCTAGCACCTTGGTGAAGACTCGAGGAGCCGAGGTGAGACCGAAAGGCAGAGCCACAAACTGAAAATGCCGATCCTCCACCACGAACCTGAGAAACCTCTGGTGCGCCGGAAAAATTGGAACATGCAGGTAAGCGTCCTGGATGTCTATGGACGTGAGAAAGTCTCCCTGGCGAAGGGAGTGGATAGCCGAGCGCAGCGTTTCCATCCGGAACTTCCGCGGCCTGATGAACCTGTTGAGAAACTTCAGATCCAGGATGGGTCGGACCGATCCGTCCTTCTTGGGCACCGTGAACAGATTGGAATAAAACCCCTCCCCCCGTTCCGAGGGGGGCACCGGGCAAATGACGGCCAATTTCAGAAGATTCTCCACTGCCAACAGGAGCCCCTGCGCTGCCAGAGGCTCCGAAGGCATCCGAGACCTGAGAAATCTGGAGGGGGGGCGGAGCTCGAACTCTAGCTTGTAGCCGGAGGACACCACTTCCCGTATCCACCTGTCCGAGACCTCTTGCTCCCAGATCTGGGAGAAGTGACGCAGCCGTCCCCCCACCCGCCAGGGTGAGGGCGCCCCCTCATTGCTGGGCAGACTTAGTCGCCGGTTTGGGCTTAGAGCCCCAGCTATATCCAGAGCGGCCACGCCCCCTGCCCCTGCCCCCAGACTCTCTTCTGGAGGAGGGAAGGGCAGATCCCCTACCAGATCTGGCCCCCCGAAAGGAGGGGGTAAATGCAGGCGCCCCCCGAAAGGGACGACGCTGCTTCTTTCGCTGAGGTAACTTACCACCCTGGGTGACAGAGTCCAAAGTCTCACCAAAGAGCCGAAGACCGACAAAAGGTAAAGCCGTCAGGGACTTTTTAGACATAAAATCAGCCGCCCACTGGCGCAGCCACACCGACCGTCGTATAGTCACCAGTAGGGCCGACGTCCTTCCGCACATCATCAAGGTATCGTCTAAGGCTGTAAGCACAAAAGATAAAAACAACTCACAACGTTTTAGGCTAATGAATTCGTTACTCCCCGGCCGAAGACCGGAAGAAGTCAGGAGATCCCTGATCAAAGACCTGGCAGCCAAGACCATCAGCTCCGAAGCACAAACTGGTCGCATGGCTGACCCGACGCTAGTGAAACCGTGGCAAGCCAACTGGTCAATGCGTTTGTCCTCACCATCCTTGAGGGTGGAACAATCTGGCCTATTTAAAACCGAGGAATTAGACAACCCCAAAACCGGTGCATCGACCTCGGGGGGGAAAGCCCAGCGCTTAACTACCTCCGAAGGGAAGGGATACTTCTTATCCCACCCTTGAGGGATACCAGGGAGCCGAGCAGGCCTGTCCCATTCCTTATCAATGATCTTGTCAAAATGCCGTTGTGTAGGGAACTCCAAGCGCGGCCTGGATTCCTCAAACAACTCATCCTTCTGCTGTGACACCTCCACAGGAGGAGAAATATTTAAGGCCTCCAGCATCAGAGCCAGAGTGTGAGGAGTATCCACCGATTTCCTCAGGTCAACAGACTCGGCCTCAGCAGCAAAGGACAGCTCATCGTCCGAAGCATCTGACGCCTCATCAACCTCTCCTTCTTCTAGCTGGGAATAATCAGACCAATCCAGATTATCAACGTCATCATGGTCATCCTCCAGCAGAGCCGGCGACAAATGCTTTCTCTTAGTCGGAGCCTTACGGGCAACCGAGCCGGAAACCATTTTCTCAAGGTTAGCCAATCTGGCGCACATTTCAGATTGTATATCCCTGCCGATGACCACGTCACACGGGGCACGCGTCAAGGCGGGAGGGGGAGAAGAAGTGACCGGCCGTGCTGACCCCGACGTACGGGGCTCGGACTGCCGCGCGATGGTTAGCCGTGCACATGGAATACACAGTAAAACATCGTCCCCAGTAATGGATACCCCACACAAAATACACTTTTTGGGATGCCCCGAAGGAGTCCCAGTCCCAGTACCTGGGGATGCCTCCATAAGGTGAACTTTGAATAGTCGCTAAGACCCAGGGAATTACGCCAATTAGACAACCCGGGATGCCCCTTTGATGTCCCGAGTGGGAGGATTTGTGATAATATAAAAAGAACCCAGGGATGAGGACCAGGAGAGAATTTCTAATACTATAGAATCAAATGACAAGCCTCCGTTCTGAAAGAAGAAGAAGAAAGAAAGAAACAATGAGAAAGTAGCAATAACAAGCAAGGTAAAAGGTAGAAGGGCCACAGGCTACTCACGATACCGCCAGGACGTGACACAGCCACCCGAGCGTGAGGAGAATAATCTTCTGAGAGAATGAGGCTGCGGAGGGGGCGTGGCCAGCGCGGGACGCGCGCGCTTGCCAAGGTCCCGCCCCCCCCATTCCTATGCCTAGCAACAGTCCTCAGCGGCGCTGGAAAGGCATTGGGCGGGCCGCGATGCGCGCCGCAATTCCGGCCCCGCCCCCATAGAAATCGTGAGGGGAAAATTCCCCTCATGAAAAAAAAGGCGGCAAAGCGGCCGGCGCCGCAGCTAGAGCCCGCTGCGGTGCAAGGCCAGAACTATGCAGAGGAGGCCAGGAGGAACGGACACCGGCCCGCGCTGAACGTCCGGCCCCGCCCCTCTGATACCCCGCTACCACTAGTCCTGAGGTAAAATACCTCAAAGCTGACCCGATAATCGCGACACCGCACAGGAGCAAACAATAAAAACAGCCAGCCGCCCGCGGCTGCAAAGAAAATTAAAGTGACACACACCTAACACCAAAGAATAAAGACAGAGTGAAAAAGAAAAGTAAAGAGTGTATAAAACAGAGGGCCCACTCCCCCCATCGCCACAGTGGCAAAAGGGGATCCTGGGAGGACCATCCTCATATTGAGGCTAAGGGACAGGGCATCCCAAACCGGGGTCACCAACCCGGTGAAGCCGCCCACCCTCTTGTACAGGGTCTCACGGCGGAGCTTTGCTCCTAGGCACCAGAGGTACCCATATACCCTCGCCTGGACCTGCAGCCACGGCTGGGAGGCATATATATATAACAGGGAGAAAGAGGTCCAAACGGAAAAATACATAACGGGCCGGGAAACATCCCGGCTACCTTAAATCCCCCTGCGCAAGGAGGAGCCATCATCTTCTGACTTGCTCGCCGTCTTGCAGAGATGGAAAACTGGGTGATGAGTGGGAGGTCCCAGGTATTTATGGATCGGGGAGGGGCTTTCTTTTGCTATCATCTCTGCAGGAACGCCTCTTCAGGACGATATTACCCACATGTTAAGGATTCTTGAAGCGGGGTGTGTGACATACTAAGAATATATATGTGCTAAATCATTCAACAAAGTGTTCCAACAGTGCAACTGAGCATGTGCAAATCCTGCCTATGATCCGGATCACTATAAAATCTATATATTTATAAAGTGCAAGTGCTACTAGTCAAACAATCAATTAAGAATTAATATTCCCAACTGTAACAACTCATAAACATATCAATCTACTCTATTCACCAATTAAGGAATAATATGAAAATATAATCACCTGTATATATTATTAGGGGAACCACTGATGTATATCACAATACCAATCATAGATAAAATCACAAATCTGTCACAAAAAAATCACCAGAAATAAAGCCAAGGTATCATGAAAATAACATGTGTGAAGTCTCCCCACCGCCTACCACACCAGGAGCCACGCGTTCTGTGGGCGCATCACCCACTTCATCAGGCTGGCACACAGACTAAGGTTGTTTTTTTTTTTAGCAGCAGAGGGCAATGCGGGGTCAGCTGGGTAAAACTGTGAGCTTCTTTTCTCACTGCTCGAGCACAATACGGGCAGAACTGTTATGGGCTTAATACTGGAATATTTTTTTCTTTAAAGTGGACCAAAACCAGGATTTTGACTATCCTAGGTTTTGGGCTTTGCCACCAAACCCCCCCCCCCCCCCCTCTGTGTGAAACTCCCCAGGACGCCTGATCTCACTTACCCTTCCCTGGTCCTACAGCGCATGCGCAGCCCTCTAGTCCAGTCAATGTACTCAGATCAGTTGGAGCCCCTTCTTTCAGGAGATTATGTAATGCAAGCAAATCTGAGCACGCTGGCGGGCGTATCTCCCGCTACCTTTCAAGTGGACCAAAACCCAGGATTTTGACTATCCTGGGTTTTGGTCCTTTCCCCTGGGGCGCCCCGATCAGGGATGCCCCGCTGTGTGAAACCCCCCAGGAGCCGAGACCAACTTACCTCTTCCCAGTCCCACGGCGTGTCTAAGAGTAGCGGCCGCATCCTCTGCTTCCCTCTAGCAGGGAGGGTTCCCGCACCGGCCATTGTCAAGTCTGGGGGGTTTCGCACAGCGGGACACCCACAATCAGGGTGCCCCAGGGGAAAGTCAAGTCAAAATCCTGTGTTTTGGTCCACTTTAATGCCATATAGTGTCCTGCCTGTAGGACCAGTAGATCTTCAGTGTTTCCCTGATGTTTCCAGTGCCTGTAAAGCACAGAATATAAGGCAATGATGGTGATTACAGCCATTGATAATCATTAGTATTGTAGACTCAGGTCAGACAGGAGACGTCTCTGCAGCAGCCATTTTTCTAAGAGAAATCAATAGCTTCTGCAGAAATGTCTCTCATTACACACTTTATGGACTTGACTGCCAGTGCTAATCACTGGAGCTGCACCGGGCACACTGCGGGGGCGCTAAATATGTCAGAGCTGCACTGTAGGCAGCAAGAGTAACAGCCAGACCTTCTATTAAAGAACCACCGCTGGAAGCTCATAAACACCATTGATTCTCCCTTAAGTGGCACATCTCTGCTCCAGGCTCCATATCCAGCACCTGCCTCCCCCCCCATCTTGGTGTGAACCAGTGATCATATTTACTAAACTGAACTGACACCGCGCGATAGTGTTGAAGGCCAAGCTAGACCATCACTTTAAAGTTGACCGAAACCCATGATTCTGACTATCCTGGGTTTTGGTCCTTGCCGCTGATCTTGGATGCTCCGCTGTGTGAAACCCCATAGGTCGCCGAAACCAACTCACCTCTTCGCGGTCCTACATCCAATCAGCGTGGCCCTTCTATACACTTCTATATATACGATTCCTGGGCCTATTGGTTCCCTCCCCCCGGGTATCCAAAATTGATATGCCCTGCTGTGTAAAACCCCCCAGGTTGCCCCATACACTTACCTTCTTTCCTAGTCCAACGGCGCATGCGTGAGCCATGGCCCCATCTCCCGCCACCCTCTAACGGAGTGTGCCTGCGCCGGCCGGCCATTCACAAATGTAGCACCCTGCTAGAGGGATACCAGGGATGCGGCCGCGGCTCACGCATGCAGCGTTGGACCAGGAAAGAAGTTGAGTTTATGGGGCGGCCTGGGGGGTTTCTCACTGCGTAGCAACCCAATTTTGGATGCCCCGGGGGGAGGGAATCAATTGGCCCGGGAGTCTTATAGATTCCCAGGCCGATCGCTGTGGGTTTTGGTTCACTTTAAATGAGCCTATTTGTAAGGGACTGTCCAGGAAAATGTGAAAAAAGCCATACTCACCTTTTCCCCAAAGCGACTTGGAACAGGAAACCCAAAAGAGCATTAAAGTAGCTCATTACCCCTCGCGCCCAGCCCTTTAATCTAAAAGTCTCCAGGGCTGGCCAACTACATGCCCCTTTGTGTGAACCCCCCCTCCCCCCCCCCCCAGATGGCCCACAAACCCCTTACCTTTCGGCTGCTCCCTTGCGCCACAGAGGAGCTGGGTATGGAGCCACCTGCATTCCCTATGCTGACGTGCAGTCCTAAACAACAGCTTTATGCCATCGATAAAGCACTGATTGGATGAGCGCCCGCGTATGCGCTGTGTGAACAACAGAAAGTGAGTGGTGGAATGGATGATATAGGGGGTTTCACACAGCAGAGCATTCTACATCGGGTTGCCCCCAGAGCAGGGACCAATCACCAGGATAGTCAAAATCCTGGTGATTCACTGTAAACACCTGCACCTTCCTCCCAGGCCTCAGTGGTTTGTGATTCCTCTCCCGGTAAAAAGGTTAGTTAAGGATCCCTTTTTTTTTTTCCTCCCTTTTAGGAAAGATGGCAGGTCCAGACTCCCTCCCTTCTTAGCAGGCTACGGTAGATACCCGAGTGACTCACTTATTTCCTGAGGTTTGGGGACCCTTACCATTCCTGTCCCCCCAGCTCTGCCCCATCCATCCCTGTCCCCCCAGCTCTGCCCCATCCATCCCTGTCCCCCCAGCTCTGCCCCATCCATCCCTGTCCCCCCAGCTCTGCCCCATCCATCCCTGTCCCCCCAGCTCTGCCCCATCCATCCCTGTCCCCCCAGCTCTGCCCCATCCATCCCTGTCCCCCCAGCTCTGCCCCATCCATTCCTGTCCCCCCAGCTCTGCCCCATCCATCCCTGTCCCCCCAGATCTGCCCCATCCATCCCTGTCCCCCCAGCTCTGCCCCATCCATTCCTGGGCCTCCAGCTCTGCCCCATCCATTCCTGTCCCCCCAGCTCTGCCCCATCCATCCCTGTCCCCCCAGCTCTGCCCCATCCATCCCTGTCCCACCAGCTCTGCCCCATCCATCCCTGTCCCCCCAGCTCTGCCCCATCCATCCCTGTCCCCCCAGCTCTGCCCCATCCATTCCTGTCCCCCCAGCTCTGCCCCATCCATCCCTGTCCCCCCAGCTCTGCCCCATCCATCCCTGTCCCCCCAGCTCTGCCCCATCCATCCCTGCCCCCCCAGCTCTGCCCCATCCATCCCTGTCCCCCCAGCTCTGCCCCATCCATCCCTGTCCCCCCAGCTCTGCCCCATCCATCCCTGTCCCCCCAGCTCTGCCCCATCCATCCCTGTCCCCCCAGCTCTGCCCCATCCATCCCTGCCCCCTCAACTCTGCCCCATCCATCCCTGTCCCCTCAACTCTGCCCCATCCATCCCTGTCCCCCCAGCTCTGCCCCATCCATCCCTGTCCCCCCCAGCTCAGCCGCATCCATCAATGTCCTCTCCAGCCTGTGAAATCTATAGCCCCCTCCAGTGCATGGATTTCTAACTAACCACCCCCCGCGACAGCCCCCACCCCACCCCACCCGGGCCTTTACCTCTCATTGTATGCCTGGATATGAACCTTTACAAGTAGTGGTTGAGTACCCCTGACCTAGAAGGTTATATGACTCCATCAGATTCCTTCCAGCAGCTACTAGGAAGCAGGGAGGCAGAAGAACAACTCAGATATTGGTGGCCAGTCAAGTATTTAGATCTCCTTTTATTATTGGGACTTACCATTGGAGCTGTGGTGGCTTTGAAGCTCTGGTCACTCTAAATACTATACTACTTTGTTGGCCGCCAGAGAAGTTCGCGTACACCTCCATCCGCATGCAGCGGTGATAAAGCATGAGATGCATTTCTTCCTCGTTATCTCATGAGCTAGTAAGTTTCTTACTGCACAGCAGAAAAGGTAAGTATTGCTGGGTTTTTTCACCTGCCTTCAGTCACTTTTCTATCCTCTCCATACACAATACCCAGATGAAGATGTTTATTCTTAGACAAGTGACAATCTTCACAGTGCTCCTTCCATCACAGCAGTGCGATGCACATCACAGAAAGCTGTGAGCTATTTACATTTCAGTAGCAGCCTCATGACTGCTTTACAATGTATCACAGCTGATTACAATTCCAGTGTGATACCAGCAATAACTATGTAACCAAGGGTGCTGGGATATCCGGAATAAGAGTAAGAGTCTTTCTTGTATGTTTCCCACCCCCTGTACATACAGATTGTTCACATTAAAAACCATCCTACCTGCATCTACTGCTCTTTCTGAGCCTTTAAACATCCAAGATAGCGGCTCACGGAGCATCAGGCAGCCTGCAGACAGGAAGCGTCTTTTGACTGTGCAGCTCTGCATTCTGGGATTGCTGTCCTTTTCTTGACCCCAGCTCTGCTCTGCACAGCTATAACCCCGCCCCCCTGCACTTTTGACCCCTCTCCTCTCCTCAATATGTGATGCTTCTGAGGTAAGATGGTGGCGCCCATATCCTAGAGTCCTGAACAGAGTTGAAGCCCAACGGAGGAAAGCAAAATTAGTAAGCGAGTAAAAGCTTAAAATCTATTAATTTTAGATGCTGGGGAATAGCTTTTTAAGGGTTTGTGCTTTTCATTAAATGATGCTGAAGGTCAGGTTTAAAGCGGAACAAAACCCACCAGCAGCCGGCCTGGAATTGTAAAAGATTATAGTGCCGGACACTGGATTTTCTCTGGGGCATCCCAAAGAGGGATGCTCCACTGTGTGAAACCCCCCATCAAGCCTAAAATGCCTGGGCTGTAGTCCAATGAGAGCCACCTACTGTGACGTCATTCGGCAGGTGGCTCTCATTGATGATCCCCAGCATCATGTGCCCGCTTCCGGCCCAGCCATTCAGATCCCTATTGATTCGAATGAGAGTCATCTGACAGATGACATCACAGCAGGACGAGACAAGAGCCCGTGCATGCGCCATTGGAGCAAGGTGAGATGAGTTTTTTTTTTCGGGCCTCCCTGGGGGATTTCAGACAGCAGGACATCCAAAATCGGAAAGCCTCGGGGGCATGGAACAAAACCTGAGAAAGTCAAATTCCCAGGTTTTGTACATGTGCTTAAAGCACATGTACAGCCAAGGCTTGAACTGGACCTTCAGCATCATTTAATGAAAAGCCCAAACCCTTAAAAAAAACTATTCCCCAGCAGCTAAAATTTAATAAATTAATAAAATTAATTAATAATATAATTAAAATTAATATCAGTTACTTATTATTCTTTACCCCACTGGGCTGCAACTCTGTTCAGGACTCTAGGATACAGGCGCCGCCATCTTGCCTCAGAAGCATCACATACTGAGGAAAGGAGAACGGGATAAAGTGCAGGGGGCAAGTTATAGCTGTGCTTTGCACAGAAAGAGCAGAGCTGAGGTCAGGAAAAGTACAGCAATTCCCAGCATTTTCCTTAAGACACTTCCTGTCTGCAGGCAGGCTGAAACTCCATGGGCGCCATCTTGGACGTTAAAAGGTTAAAAAAACGCAATAGGTGCAGGTAGGATGATTTTTAATGTGAGCAATCTGTATGTACAGGGTGTCGGAAACATACAAAATATACTCTTATTCAGGGTGAAGGTCTGCTTTAAAGATAGAATGTGAAATAGTTCAAG
This sequence comes from Gastrophryne carolinensis, assembly GCA_027917425.1. Taxonomy (NCBI): domain Eukaryota; kingdom Metazoa; phylum Chordata; class Amphibia; order Anura; family Microhylidae; genus Gastrophryne; species Gastrophryne carolinensis. Next base: position 597,940,940 of record CM051235.1, read on the forward strand.
TGGAAGAAACCTGGGATTTTACCTATTCCGGGTTTTGTTCCCTGGCCCTGAGGCATCCTGATTTGGAATGCTCCACTGTGTGAAAGCCCCCAGATCACAAATAAAATGAACCTTCGCCCGTTCCTATGGTGCATGTGCGATATTTAAATAGTCGAGGGAGCCAGGAAGTTACGCAGTGCCCCGGGAGGGTTTCACACAGCGGGTCATCTCGATTTGGGATACCTCAGGAAAAGGTCAGTGCTGGAGTCTATTAGATTCCAGGGCCGGCCCATTGTTTGGCTTTAAAGAATACTCCTCCTTTAATGTGCAGCATTAGGGCATCCCAAATCAAGGGTTTCACACAGTTCCAGGGGCATGGAACAAAACTCGGGAAAGTCAAATTCCCAGGTTTTGTTCCACTTTAAACTCCAAATGCAATGTATAGCACTGTGACATCGGTCGCTTATGTATCTACATGATGCTGCTTGGTATTTTCTTTAACATTAGAGCACATAAGCTGATCTCGGTGGTGTTTGCAGACTACGCCCGCAGCCTGCGCTCTATTGGGTTCACGGCAGGGGCGTTGCGCTTTACCCAGAAGGCCGGAGCTGCGGGTGCAGAGTTACTGGCAGAGCTCCTGAGCCCCAAATCTGAGGAAGAGAAACAATGACGGACAACGCACCTGAATGGAGAAAGCGGACCCGTCCCACTGGGGAATGGCGACCACTACCCTCAACAGAGACACAAACTACTACTGACTGATTCCAACACGCCTGACATTCCCAAACTGCTCCATCCACAACTGTAAATACACATAGGACAGAGATTCCTCTGATCTGTGCCGTGCTTCGGAGATCGTCCCGTGTGTCACTATTTATTGAAGATGTGGTAAAACCAGCGAGTTCAATATCCTCTTGTGAGCGTATACTCACTTTACCCCATGAAAACACTGTGTGTGTCCTTATATTATATTTCATGTCAGCTCTAGTGTGTCCCTCAGCCAGCTCCAGGACTTGCTCTTACTCTCCAGGCAGAAGGCTCCCTCGCTTATTGGAGTGGGGGAGGGGGGTCATGTATCCCCATATCATGTATATGGGATGTGCTGGAGCTGGTGGGGGTGCGTGTCTGCAGCCTGAGTGAAGAGGAGAGGAGGCTGGTGGGGTTTCATGTGCTGGATCAAAGTAAGAGGAGTGACGTTTGTTTTTTTTGCCCATAGATGGCCTTTAAAGTGGACCAACACCCAGGATTTTGACTATCCTGGGTTTTGGTCCACTTATGTGGGGCACCCCGATCGGAGGTGCCACGCTGTGTGAAACCCCCCAGAACGCCTGGAAACGCGCACCTCACCACGCTCCTATGCGGGCGCTCGTCCAATCAGAGCGCTCAGAGCCGCTGTGGTATGCACGTACAAGCGGTGTCCAACCACAGCGGCTCTGAGCGCTGGAGGCCGCGTCTCGCGCTTCCCTCTAACGGAGCACGCCCATGCCGGCCATTCACAAACGGCCGACGCGGGTGCGCGCCCTGCTAGAGGGAAGCGCGAGACGCGGCCCGCGCATGCGCCGTTGGAACAGGGTTAAGGTAAGGTTTCTGGGCTTCCTGGGGGGTTTCACATCCCGATTTCGGATGTCCCGCGGGGAGGGATCTGATCAGCCCGGGAATCTTATAGATTCCCGGGCCGATCCCCTCTGGGTGTTGGTCCACTTTAATGCTCCACTTAAACTAGACCAAAGGTCATATTCAAATTTTGGTTCAGTATTGAAGATTACTATGAGAGATTATGATCTGGGATGCCCCAAGGACAGAATCTCTGCCTATTAACTACCTGAGGCCCTGCACCTACCACGCCTTGGTCCAGCACTGTATTCAAATGCGGCACAAGAAGTGCATGCAGCAGCTTCTCCTCCCCTGCTGTGCACACACTGCATAGTCCATCGGCGGGAGCATGGGATGCCTGTGACAGATCTGAATACAGCTCTGGATTGTAGTTTGGTGCAGGGCCCTGGACTTCGATTTCCAAATCAAAATCTTTAATACCGAACCAAAAGTAAGATATGACCTTAGATCCTGCTTAAAGTAGACCAAAACCCAGCGCGATTGGCCCGGGAATCTATAAGATTCGATCCCCTCCCCCCGGCACATCCAATATCGGGATGCCCCGCTGTGTTAAACCCCCAGGTCACTCCATGCGCTTACCTTGCTTCCTGGTCCAACGGCGCATGTGCGAGCTGTGGTCGCGTCCCCGCTATCCTTCTAGCCGGGTGCGTGCCCGTGTCAGGCATTTGTGAATGGCCGGCGTGGGCACGCTCCCTGTTAGAGGGAAGCGGGGGATGCGGCCGCCAGCGAACTCGGAGACGCTGGCTTAGATGGCGTGACATCAGCAGTTCTGAGTGCGCTGAGTGGACAAGCAGCTGCACATGCACCATGGGAAGAGATAGGACCGGAAGAGGTGAGTTGCGCTCTGAGATCTGCGGGGTTTCACACTGTGGGGCATACCCGATAGGATAGTCAAAATCCTGGGTTTTGGTCCACTTTAAAGCCCAAGTACAGCCAAGGCTTGCGGATGGAATGTGAAATAGTTCAAGTCAACACCTGGAAAAGCACCAGGTGGAAAAACTGCCATTGACGTGCATTGTCTACCTTGGGAGTGATTCACTGCCTTGGTGCTGAATCGGCCCCAAGGTAGACAATAGGTTTGATTCATGCCATGCACAGCAATTCAGATACAGCGGGGTGGTGACCGCGCACAGCTGGAAAAGTATGCAAGTGATGCCAGCGCCGGCCACACATGTGCCGTGAGCTCGTTGGGAGGTAGAATCCTCCGGGAGAGGGAATCAGTCTCATAGACTCCAGGGCCGCTTTTGGTCCACTTTAAGCAACAAGGCTTTTCTATTCTGTAACCCACGCCGATGATTTTGTTGGCATCTGTATGTATTCACCCCACACTACATAAAACCGGACCAACAACCTGACACAGCTGGAAAAGAAAGGTAGCGGCCATTTTGGTGCTTCCTCTCTCAGCATCTCAGCCATGCTGCTGCCTGGATTCAACTGACATAACTGACAATGCACAGTAACACGAAGCACAGCAGCACTTCCTGTTTGCAGGTGGCCTGCAAATGCATGAGCCGCCATTTTGTTTCTAAAATTTACTACAGCAGGAGTTAGAAAAAGGTAAATACATTTTTATGTGCATCTAAATTGCCATGGGGAGGGCTGCATACGAGCACTGTGTGTTGTGTTGTGTCTGGTTTTGGTAAATTTTTGACTGTTGGTCTGCTTTAAATAAGAAATATGGGCCTCCCTGGAGTCTAAAAGAAAGGCCGATTATCACATTTCAGCATCATCCCAATGTGTGCAATCCTCTGGATCGTATAATACACACACTTAGCTGGTGATCCCGTGGCAAAGGCGAAATTACGGCCATATGCCTGGCTTCCCTCGGCTAATGCGCCTACCTGCGCCAGGCATCTGATTGCTGGCGATGGCACACAGGGGAGTGGCGCTGCATGCAGTGATGTCACCCTGATGTCAGAACTGCTAGTAAGGCTGAATGGAGACAAGATGCTGATTGGCTGGCACCCCGTGCATGCACCGTGGGATCACCAGAGGCGTGCATTTAGTAGGTCATGGGGACTTTGGAGAGGAACAATACCTTGGATAATGAAAATTACAGGGGTTGTTCCTCTTTAAAGTGGACCAACACCCACAAAAATAACATTGCTTTAAACGAACAAACATAAAAAAACACTTACGTTTTGATGATCCAGGCAGCCCTCTGTCCCTCGCAGCATCTGCTTTCTGGATTCACCTTCGCCGGAAGTCCCGCCCTCCAGCGCTTGTACGTGTCCTTTGATTGGCATCTGCACTGCTAAGACGTGCGTACCAGTCTCCAGGCATCGCGTGAATTCAGTTTCTGTTTCTTCAGGAGTGATGTCATCGTGGTGGGCGTGGCCTCTGTCTTGCAGTCGTCTTCTCGGGAGCGTGCACGTCCGCCTTTCAGTCTTTCCTCTGCTATGCAGAGCGCGCTCGCGCGCTCACGCAGAGACAAGAAAAAAAAAAGCGAGCGACGCTTCACTTTACCTACTGCGGCGCTACTGCGCATGCGCGAGGTTTAGACTAGGAAGAGGTCAAAGGATCTCTTCCTCTTAGATGTAAATCAAAGATGGCGGCGCGAAATATAAATTAATGCGATGCCGCGCAGGATCATCTAAGGTACTTTTTTTGGGGATTATTAAGGATAACTGGTCCTGGGGAATGGTATGGGATATTAAATGAAGGGGGAAAAAAAAAAACGTAAGGGTGTTGGTCCACTTTAAAGTAGATCACTATCCTGGGTTTTGTTCTGTACCCCTGGGGCACCATGGTTTGGGATGCCCTGCTGTGTAAAACCCCACCATTCACTGAGTAAACTTACCTTTCCCTGCTCCAATGGCACATGCAAGGCCTCCCTTCCAATCAGCTTCTGCATATTAATGTGCAGCTGAAGAAGCTGAATGGAATCTAGCTGCACACATCACTTGCTCCCTTCAGCTGTGTGCGGCCACATACAGCCATTCAGTTGTGGCTGACATGGCCACGCACAGGCGAAAAGGGATGCAAGTGATGCTTCTGCACCATTGGCTCTTCGGACATGTAAGGTTATCGGGCGACTCGGGCAGCTTCTCAGAGCAGGGAATCCCAAACAGGGAGAGGGAATCACCTGGCCCTAGAGTCTCATAGACTCCAGGGCTCATTGACCAACAGTCAAATATGACTTAAACCAGACCAACACAACAAACAGTGCTCATATGCATCCCTGCCCAGGGCAATTTTGATTGCTGCACATTAAAATTAATTTACCTTTTTCTAACTCCTGCTGTAGTCAATTTTGGAAACAAAATTGCGGTTCATGTATCTGCAGGCCACCTGCAAACAGGAAGTGCTGCTGGGCTTCCTGTTACTGTGCATTTAGTTATGTCAGTTGAATCCAGGCAGCAGCATGACTGAGATGCTGGGAGAGGAAGCTCCAAAATGGCCGCTACCTTTCTTTTCCAACCGTGCCAGGCTGTTGGTCCAGTTTAAGGCACCTGGTAATGGGGTCCCTACTCTTATTATTGAGTCCCCAGAGTTGGGACATGCAGTATAATAATTTATTGCACGCCCTCGCACTGAGCATGGACAAAAACTGGCATTGCAATTTTGCTCCTGTCTCCAATTTACTATCTGTTACTGACGGACAATCCCTGCATCTCCCTGTGCACGTTGTCATGATACCACAGCGCCACCTACAGGCTACACGACAGAATGCAACTCGATCATGATTCAGTCTCCATTCCTGGTTTAAAGTTGACCAAAACAGCAATCGGCCCGGGATTCTTATAGATCGATTCCCTTCCCCAAAGGCATCCAAAATTGGGATGGGCCGCTGTGTGAAAACCCCCAAGTTGCCCATACACTTACTTTTCTGGCACATGCCTGCTATCCCTCTAGCAGGGCGCGTGCCCGCGACAGGCATTTGTGAATGGCGGATCTGAGCTTTCTGATTGGCCGAGCGGCCGCCCTTGCACCGTAGGACCGGGAAGAGCTGAGTTTGGTTCGGTGACCTGCGGGTTTTCACACAGCGGGGCACCCCGATCGGGGTGTCGATAGTCAAAATCCTGGGTTTTGGTCCACTTTAAAATTGGGACACAGGAAACAGAGGCAAGCTTCAGCTAGGAGGTTCCTTCCTGTCTGAGTACATTGCTATGATCCAGGAAAAGCTACTCACAGGAAAGGAAGTCCTGTTGCCCAAAGCCGTGTTTCTCATAAGGAAACTCTAGGCTTGTGCCTAGGGCATCCAACCTTCTGGGGGCAATATTAATATTACTGCTACAGTAAAAAAAAAAAAAAATCCCGGCGCCTTGGCCTTGCACCCTCCTGAGCGCCCAGCCACAGCAGGATTCAGACAGTGTATGAAGGTGGGGGGGGGGGGGGGTGCAAGGAATAGATGTAGTCCTCAGCCGAAGCATCTTCTGTCTGTCACCAGAACCTGATTTCCCCATCTCCACTGCTGTGACTCCTCTGTGTCCAGAGCTGGAAAGCCAAGAAGTGTCTGCTCTCCTGGGACTCTGCATTTTAGCCCTTGCGTCCTCCCCCTCCCACATAAACACACTATAGGGTCGATAATGCCCTGGTGGGAAACTCTACTACTTGTTAGGAGGAAGAGCTGCCATTCACTTTTATTGTCTCCCACTGTAATTATTCAGCACCAGGTGAAACTTTAAATCCGGTTGCTGAATCACTCACAAGGGAGACAATAAATATGAATGGTGGTTTTCTCTCCTAAAAAGTAGTAGAGTTTCTCTCCTGGTGCCGAATAGACCCTAATGTCTGCATGTCTGTATTTAACTCTTTGTGCCCTCTCCCCCTCCCACATACACACACTATAGGGTCCATTATGCCCTGGTGAGAAGCTCTACTACTTGTTAGGAGGAAGAATTTCTATTCACTTTCATTGTCTCCCTTTGTAGTGATTCAGCACCATGTGAAAATTTAAATCCGGTTGCTGAATTACTCCCAAGGGGGACGGCACTTCGCATGGAGACCCTGCGCTCCGCGATCAGTTCTTTGTGCCCGGGAGACCTCATGACCTCCATAGACATCAAAGATGCTTACTTTCATGTTCCAGTCTTCCCAGGGCATCAGAGATTCCTCAGGTTCGCGCTGGCGGACCAGCACTACCAATTTGTGGCACTGCCCTTCGGTCTCACTTCAGCCCCCAGGGTCTTCACCAAGGTGCTGGCGAGTGTCATGGCTCTCCTCAGGGCTCAGGGCATTCGCATTCTTCCCTATCTGGACAACCTTCTCATCACTTCTCTGTCCTTCCAGCAGGCGGTATTGGATACCCAGCGGGTGGTGACGGTTCTGGAGTCATTCGGCTGGGTGATCAATCACCCCAAATCTTCCCTATCCCCATCTCTGGTGACTTCCTTCCTGGGCATGAATCTGGATACTGTTCAGGCCAGGATCTTTCTTCCTCAGCAGAAGGTGGACTCTCTGCAAGCTCTGGTTCACTCCCTTCTGTCATGCCCTCATCCCTAGATCCGGCAGGGGATGCAGCTTGTGGGACAGATGGTGTCCTGCTTCGAGGCGGTTCCATATACGCAGTTTCACATGAGACCTCTTCAACTCCATCTCCTATCTGTCTGGGACAAGAGTCCCCTGTCTCTGGATCAGGCCTTCGTTCTGTCCCCTCTGGTCCGGCGGTCCCTCTTGTGGTGGCTGGACTCGAGGAACCTGTTGGGGGACAGATCCTTCCTGGCCCCCTGTTGGGAGACGGTCACCACGGATGCCAGCCTGTCATGTTGGGGGGCTTCTGGAAGTCTCTACAATTCCAGGGGCTGTGGGGCCCTCAGGAGTCCCATGCCCCTATCAACATTCTGGAACTGAGGGCGGTTCGGTTGGTTCTGGCCCAATTGACCTCTTCAACTCCATCTCCTATCAGTCTGGGACAAGAGTCTCCTGTCTCTGGATCAGGCCTTCGTTCTGTCCCCTCTGGTCCGGCGGTCCCTCTTGTGGTGGCTGGACTCGAAGAACCTGTTGGGGGGGCAGATACTTCCTGGCCCCCTGTTGGGAGACGGTCACCACGGATGCCAGCCTGTCAGGTTGGGGGGCTTCTGGAAGTCTCTACAATTCCAGGGGCTGTGGGGCCCTCAGGAGTCCCATGCCCCTATCAACATTCTGGAACTGAGGGCGGTTCGGTTGGTTCTGGCCCAATTGACTCCTCACCTGCGGGGTCTGCTGGTCCAAGTTCACTCAGACAACCAGACGGCGGTTGCTTACATCAATCATCAGGGAGGGACTCGGAGCAAGAGGGCCCTCAAGGAGGTGTCCATGATTCTGTCCTGGGCGGAGGACAATGTCCCTTGCATTTCAGTGGTGTACATTCCGGGGGTGGAGAATCTGGAGGCAGATTTTCAGAGCAGGGGGACTTCTCTCCTGGGGGAATGGTCTCTCAACAGCGAGGTCTTCTTATCCCTGTGTCACCGTTGGGGGGTTCCAGAAGTGGATCTGTTTGCATCCTGCCACAATCACAAGCTCCCAGTCTTTGTCTCTCTGTCCCAGGATCCCCTGGCCCTTGCGGTGGATGCTCTGACTCTGTCCTGGCAGGGGTTCCGTCTCCTGTATCTTTTTCCTCCATTCCCTCTGCTGGGCAGGGTTCTGCGCAAGCTGGCTCAGGAAAGGGTGCCAGCAATCCTGGTGGCCCCCCGGTGCCCAAGACAGGTGTGGTTCGCAGATATCGTTCAGCTGGCAATAGATCAGTACCCTCTGCCTCTGGTGCCGGACCTTCTCACTCAAGGGCGGCTATGCCATCCCAATTTACAAATGCTGGCTTTGACGGCCTGGCTGCTGAAACCTCCATCTTGAGGGGTGAGGGGCTTTCTGATTCTGTGGTTAATACTCTGATCAGGGCTAGGAAGAAGTCCTCTTCTACCATCTACTATAGGATCTGGCGGACCTACATTGACTGGTGTGAGTCTAGGGTCATTCCCTGTCGGGTGTTTTCCATTCCTAGGATTCTGGAGTTCCCTCAGCATGGTCTGGATCTGGGACTTCAGCTCAGCACGCTCAAGGGTCACATTTCTGCCTTGGCTGTTTTCTTCCAGAGATCTTTCGCTCAACATCCTCTGGTCAGGACTTTCTTCCAGGGGGTCGGTCATGTGCGTCCCCCTCGCAGACCTCTGTTGCCGGTTTGGGACTTGAATTTGGTTTTGTCTGCCCTTCAGGGCCCTCCATTTGAGCCTGTGTATGAGGCTGCTCTGTCTATTCTCACTCTTAAAGTTGCCTTTTTGGTGGCTATCACCTCGGTCAGGCGTGTTTCAGAGTTGGCGGCCCTTTCTATTCAGGCCCCCTACTTTGAGAGACACCAGGACAAGGTGGTTTTCCGCTTTAAACCTGATTTCTTGTCTAAGGTTGTCTCTGCCTTCCATCTCAATCAGGACATTGTGCTTCCTTCCTTGTGCCCTAATCCTGGTAATTCCAAGGAGAGGGCCTTACATTCCCTGGATGTAGTCAGGAACTTGAAGTTCTACTTGGTGGCTACTGCACCTTTTAGAAAGACTGATGCCTTGTTTGTGGTTCCTTCGGGTCCCAAGAAGAGTCTGGCTCCTGCTAAGTCTACTATTATAAATGGATTCGTCAGGCTATTTTAGGGCCTATTCTGCTAGGGGAAAGGATCCTCCTTTCCGTGTTACTGCTCATTCTACACGTGCTGTTGGGGCCTCCTGGGCTTTTCAGCACCAGGCTTCTATTTGTAAGGCTGCTACTTGGTCTTCTGTTCATACCTTTACCAGGTTTTTCAAGGTTGATGTTCGGGCCTCAGCTGATGCTGTTTTTGGCCGCAAAGTTCTGCAGGCGGCAGTGGTTTGAACTGCGCGTTGTTGCTTTTGGGGATCCCACCCTATGTACGGACACTGCTATTGGATGTCCCAACTGTTATGAATCATTATCTGAAGCAGGACATGCTGCATACTAATAATACAATTCTGTGATTATTCACCTTGTAGAATTGGTATTATAAGTATGCAGCACGTCCTGCTTCCACCCCACCCTGTTTGCTTTATCTTGGATCCTCTATATGGTGATTGTTATCCTTGTTAACGTTATTTATCATTGGCTTCTCCTGGTTCTCCTTACTGCTTTTTAATACTGGGGGAATTGTGCTGTGTATTTGTGCTGCTGTTGCTGTCCCTCCTTGGGCTCCTCGCCCCCCCTCTCTCCTGTGTTCAGTGTCGCGCCAGTTTTAAAAGCCATGACTGGCAACGCTGCTCCTGTGCAGCCGTCGTCTTTTGTCACACTTACCCTTCTCTCTCTGGCCCCGTCCAGCCTTCCCCTGGGGCATCCCAAATTGTGTAACACCCCCCCCCCTTGGGGCATTCAAGAAACACCTTCTTCCTTCCTGACATCTTTGGGCTTTGTGCACACTCCCGCACCCAGCCATTCAGATAAACTGGAGGCTGGAGCACGCCTGCTGCTGGGGATGCGGGCGCTCTCGCTCCAATTGCCATAAACAGAATTGTTTGTTGAGCATTAATATGCACGGCAAACAGCTCTGATTGGGTGAGAGCCCATACATGCACCATAGGACCAGGAGAAGGTGAATTTTACTGGGCGATCAGGGGGTGTCACACATCGGGGCATCCCTAATTGAGATGTGTTTTAAATGGTACAAAATATTAATGATAGTTGTAATTTACATAGTGCCAATATATTCCACAGCACTACCAAAGGGGGCAATTGCACATCTACTAGTTATTATATAACGGATTCAGGTCGTCTCAGGGGCATATACCTAATACCCCAACTAGACACAATAGAGAAGTATAGTGAGGCAGACGATACACCGTCATTTTATTTAAAAAAGGTGTTTGTATTATTATCCAAAATACATATAAATATCCATACAGCGCCTTAAATAAATGTACCACTAGGTGGCATAATCCTCCAATAGACCAATGTGATGTACAAAGTTTACAGCATACCACTCGTGTAGCCTAATAGAGCCATTTCAAGACATTTACATTGATTTCCAATTAATATTATTGTTTATTTATATAGCGCTGTACAAAATAGTAATTACAGACAGGGTAGAAACATACAGTACAATTAGATATGCAACTTGTTCTAGGTTCATGAGAGAATATATAGGCCGAGAATAGATTAACAGGATGTCACAACCAGGGACCATAAACAATATCAAGCATCAAAATACAGCAAAAATGCCATAAAACAGCATTACAGCATCAGACCCCGTTCGGATGATATATTCTCAGCCTTCCTCAAGGAGACTAATTTAGGAGGGGTGAAAGTATATCACCAGAAACGTTTGGGGTATGATTATAGTGTATATTTGGAGCATATATGAATCCGATTTCTGATGGTTGAAAACCCCCCAGTGTTTGCCGCTAATAAAGTAAAACTCCTTTAATAAAATATGAAGGGTTGGTTTATGTGGACCTTTGCGCAAGAAAGCCTCAGTGGGTCCCTTTGGGGTGCGTCACATTTCATGTCAAGGCACTTGAAGCCACTCTTCAGTTTATCTGTCCCCAGAGGGTCCTCCTCTGTCACTGATCACCCTTCAGTCCTCACTGCCTTCTCCACTGCCACCAATCATTCTCTTGTTCTTGCCACCTTCTCCATGGCTGCTGATTGTCCTCCAGTCTTTGTTGCCTTCTCCAATGCCACCACTGCTGCCTATCGCTCTCCATTCTTTGCCACCTTCTCCATGGCTGCTGAACATCCTCTGGTCTTTGCTTCACCTTCTCCATGGCTACTGATCATCCTCCAGCCTTTGCTGCCTTCTCCACTGCCACCACTGCTGCCTATTGCTCTCCATTCTTTGCCAACTTCTCCATGGCTACTGATCATCCTCTGGTCTTTGCTTCACCTTCTCCATGGCTACTGATCATCCTCTGGTCTTTGCTTCACCTTCTCCATGGCTACTGGTCATCCTCCAGCCTTTGCTGCCTTCTCCACTGCCACCGTTGCTGCCTATCGTTCTCCATTCTTTTCCACCTTCTCCATGGCTACTGATCATCCTCTGGTCTTTGCTTCACCTTCTCCATGGCTACTGATCATCCTCTGGTCTTTGCTTCACCTTCTCCATGGCTACTGGTCATCCTCCAGCCTTTGCTGCCTTCTCCACTGCCACCGTTGCTGCCTATCGTTCTCCATTCTTTTCCACCTTCTCCATGGCTACTGATCATCCTCTGGTCTTTGCTTCACCTTCTCCATGGCTACTGATCATCCTCTGGTCTTTGCTTCACCTTCTCCATGGCTACTGATCATCCTCCAGCCTTTGCTGCCTTCTCCACTGCCACCGTTGCTGCCTATCGTTCTCCATTCTTTTCCACCTTCTCAATGGCTGCTGAACGTCCTCCGGTCTTGAGACCAACCATGATCAGGGCTGCATACGGGACACCAGGCTTACTGGTTTGGTGGAAGGGTCTCACCAGACAATCATCTGTGGCCCAGTTCGAGCCCCTGTAAATGAAAGGGGTGCTGGCACCCACCAGTACTGGTGAAGGCCCTTACAATATGGGCAGCCGTGCTGTTTTGGTGGCCGTATACAAAGCTGTTTAGAGTGATTGAATGGATTGGGAAAATGTTCTATGCAGCCTTTTTAGCCCAACACTAGCACCACCTAATAGAAGCCTATGCCAACCAGGGGTGCACCTCTAATGAGGCAAGGTGTGGCAGCTTCCTTGGTCGGTGCGATTTAGGAAGCGGGAGGTAGTGATCCATGGTATGCTTGCCCACAAATATGAATCTTTCCTCCACGTTTACCCATTTGTGCAATGAGACAAGAACAAACACATGCCAGCGGTGCAGGGCTGCCCTAACCACATTGCACCGAAGTTGGGGGGGGGGGGTTAGCTGTCTTGCTCAAAAGCACTTCCAGTCAAGATGAATTCCTCACCATTAGGCTATGACAATATAGGCTGTTACTGTGAACTGTTTTACTGTTTAAGAATGCTTTTATTTTGTATAATTATGTTAAAAAGAAAGTCTATGCCTTTTGCTTTTGTAATACCACATCCACCCATCCTCCTCCCGTGCTAAGCCCAGATTGGGAAATTAAAAAAAAAAAAGAATTTACGGGGGGGGGGGGGGGGGGGGGGGGTTGGTTAATCAGACCATGATTAACAGACCAGTTACCCAATCCATGCAGAACTCTCAGGAGAGGATTGTGACGCTCAGGTGAGGTATTTAATTATTTTAAAGAGGACCAACACCCAGGGGTGATTGGCCCGGAAATCTATAAGATTCCCGGGCCGATCACCTCCCACCCCGCGGGACATCCGAGATCGGGATGTCCCGCGGGGTGAAACCCCCCAGAAACCCCAAAAACCTCTTACCTGATCCGCCGCCTCCCGCGCACCCCTCCAGACGTGCGCGCGCCGGCCCTCTGTGAATGGCCGGCGGGGGCGCGCGCGCGGGAGGCGGCGGCGGAAGCGGCTTGGACGTTCCTGATCCCCGCCTGGACGTTGGCGGGGATTGGCTGCGGCGTTCACGTGGGAGCGTTGAGAGGTGAGTTTTTGGGGGTTTCTGGGGGGTTTCACACAGCGGGGCACCCCCGATCGGGGTGCCCCGCCGAAGTGGACCAAAACCCAGGATAGTCAAAATCCTGGGTGTTGGTCCACTTTAATGTCCAAATCGGGCTTAGCACAGGTGAAGGGAGTGGAGGCTGGGGGTTACAAAAAGCTTGGACTTGATATAAAGGTAGTTGGCAACACAAGCATAAGACACAGACTACCATTTAATTACCATTTTTCCAAAAACGCAATGCAAATGCTTCAAAAGCGCATCAATACGACAATTCAACACAAAATACCTGCTCTTGTCGCCATACTCGGCTCTATTGGTATTCAGTTGAAGCTGAACAAAACCCAGCACAGCTATCTAAAGATTCCAGGGCCGGCCACTGGCCTTCCTCCGGACCACCGCAAAACTCACCTGCTTCCTCTCCCTCGTTGGACAGCCACATCCCACGTCTTTGCACTGTGAGAGCGCTTCCTTCCCCAGACATTCCCATTAATGGAGATGTGGAAGCTCGTAATCCCCATTGCCGTAAACATTTAATATGCACTAAAATTGTTGTAATTGGATGAGAGCCTGCGCCGTATGACCAGAAAGTGAGTTTTACTCGCGCAGCGGGGTATCCCAAATTAACTTTAAAGGATGAGTATAATTTGCCTCTTCTGGCGATAGATTGGATATAGTTTAGTCACAGACAGCGCTCTGCCTCTCAGCTGATGCTGTAGATCTGTTACATTCTCTGATGCTGAGGGTGACCATTACAATAGGGTCAATTCATGGTCGTGCGCAAACTAATTTGTGCACATTTTTTGGAGCGCCAAGTCACGTTTGGACTTCTGTCCGATTCATGAAAATGGAATGCGCATTTGTTTTTGTGCCGATTTGCACCCAAAATTTTCCACCCACGCTATTTTGGGCGCGCCAAACTGTCTCCCGCGCCTAATTTATGGTATTTTTAGAGGGAAGAAAAGCTTGCGCAAGTGAGGCAATTTCAAGAGTTAATTTCCTCCAGCTCATAGGTGGAGGAAACTGCCGATTCCAATGAGTAACAGCCTTATTTCATTCCGAAAACACATGCCAGCAGCATCCGGCATGTTTTTGAACAATGAAAATGTCAGCCGCAAGTTCTTTTTAGGGATTGAACCCTTTTTCGTAGCCAGCCAAATGCGCATGGGCAGGGGTATTTGTGCTTCGTAATAGCAGATTTTTCCTGCAGAAGGCGCAAATTGGTGCAAGAAGAGGCAATCTGCGCTTGCTCCAGGTGCACAACATTTGGTGCGCCCAGAATGCACACGCAGCCATGCGCCTAGGTGCATGCAGAATCATTTGTGCTCCGTCTGAGCGTTTTTTGTGCACTGACCATGAATCTACCCTCTTGTGATACATTGTATTCTATTTGCTGATACACAATCTTTACAGTATGTCACAATGTAACAGCCACTCTGAGCAGCAGATAATGTAACAAATGTATCAGCTGATGGGAAGAGGACTGCCTGTGATCCCCAGAAGAGCAGGCAAATAGTACTTGTTATTTAATCATACCTACTGACTTTTCAGGGAAGGAAAGAGGAACAATATGTAAATGAAGCCAGGCCCCCTTGTTGAGGGATGCATAGGAGATAGGGTGTAATCGTTATAAACAATAGAAACACTTTGACTGGGCAAATGAATCATTTATTGCTGCAGATCTGCATGTTACACCTCAAAGAGGGACACGTGAGAACAAGGAGGGACAGGGAGCATGGATTCAAAAGAGGGACAGTCCCTCCAAATCAGGGACACTTGGGAGGCATGCTTTAATACAGTTCTAGCAGTGATGCGTTTTAGCTGTATCTCTGTTTTTGATAGTTACAGCAGAACCAGACAAGATGTGATTTACAGAGCCGTGTATAAACAGCTCCCCTGTGTGTTATGTCTGCAGGGAGGGATCAGCTCTCGTGTACACAAAGGATCGGATTCTAACAAGCCGGGACTGATGTGTTCTGTTCAGCGCTGACCTCATTGTTACTTTAAGAGTTTAAACATAATGGGTGTGGCTTACTTACCTGGCTCCTGCTCTCCATTGTAAGCTGTCGCCATGCATATTAAAAAAAATATAAGCGCTGATGATTGTTCTGTTTTATTGCATAACATCATGTCTGATGTAGAAGTAGATCTACAAGATGAGAGAGGTGAGCCCTGTGCACACAGAACACTGCTGCTGGGCATGTGTAAGTGTGAGTGAGCTCCCTCACCTCAGCAGTGGCCATAGCAGCAGTGTTCTGTGTGTACAGGGCTCACTTCTCTCTTCTTGGTGTACAGACTTGGTGTTCAGTTGCCAAAACAACAGATTACAGTTAGTGAAAACTGCTTCCATAACACACAGTTGTGACAGCAGAAAAAGCGTCAATGACCAGAAGATAAAAACCAACAGCAGAGAAGATGACAAGGACCCGAAGACAGGCAGTGACAGCAAAGAAGTTGACAAGGACCAGAAGACAAACAGTGACAGGAGAGAAGGTGACAGGGACCAGAAGACAGACAGTGACAGCAGAGAAGATGACAAGGACCAGAAGACAGACAGTGACAGCAGAGAAGATAACAAGGACCAGAAGACAGACAGTGACAGCAGAGAAGGTGGCAGGGACCAGAAGACAGACAGTGACAGCAGAGAAGGTGGCAGGGACCAGAAGACAGACAGTGACAGCAGAGAAGATGACAAGGACCAGAAGACAGACAGTGACAGCAGAGAAGGTGGCAGGGACCAGAAGACAGACAGTGACAGCAGAGAAGATGACAAGGACCAGAAGACAGACAGTGACAGCAGAGAAGGTGGCAGGGACCGGAAGACAGACAGTGACAGCAGAGAAGGTGACAAGACTAGAAGACAGACAGTGACAGCAGAGAAGTAGACAAGGACCAGAAGACAGACAGTGACAGCAGAGAAGGTGACAAGGACCAGAAGACAGACAGTGACAGCAGAGAAGGTGGCAGGGACAAGAAGACAGACAGTGACAGCAGAGAAGGTGACAAGGACCAGAAGACAGACAGTGACAGCAGAGAAGGTGACAAGGACCAGAAGACTGACAGTGACAGCAGAGAAGGTGACAAGGACAAGAAGACAAACGGTGGCAGGGACCAGAAGACAGACAGTGACAGCAGAGAAGGTGACAAGGACAAGAAGACTGACAGTGACAGCAGAGAAGGTGACAAGGACCAGAAGACAGACAGTGACAGCAGAGAAGGTGGCAGGGACAAGAAGACAGACAGTGACAGCAGAGAAGGTGACAAGGACCAGAAGACAGACAGTGACAGCAGAGAAGGTGACAAGGACCAGAAGACAGACAGTGACAGCAGAGAAGGTGACAGGGACCAGAAGACAGACAGTGACAGCAGAGAAGGTGGCAGGGACCAGAAGACAGACAGTGACAGCAGAGAAGGTGACAAGGACCAGAAGACAGACAGTGACAGCAGAGAAGGTGACAGGGACCAGAAGACAGACAGTGACAGCAGAGAAGGTGACAAGGACCAGAAGACTGACAGTGACAGCAGAGAAGGTGACAAGGACAAGAAGACAAACGGTGGCAGGGACCAGAAGACAGACAGTGACAGCAGAGAAGGTGACAAGGACAAGAAGACAGACAGTGACAGCAGAGAAGGTGACAAGGACAAGAAGACAGACAGTGACAGCAGAGAAGGTGACAGGGACCAGAAGACAGACAGTGACAGCAGAGAAGGTGACAGGGACCAGAAGACAGACAGTGACAGCAGAGAAGATGACAAGGACCAGAAGACAGACAGTGACAGCAGAGAAGGTGACAAGGACAAGAAGACAGACAGTGACAGCAGAGAAGGTGACAAGGACAAGAAGACAGACAGTGACAGCAGAGAAGGTGACAGGGACCAGAAGACAGACAGTGACAGCAGAGAAGGTGACAGGGACCAGAAGACAGACAGTGACAGCAGAGAAGATGACAAGGACCAGAAGACAGACAGTGACAGCAGAGAAGATGACAAGGACCAGAAGACAGACAGTGACAGCAGAGAAGGTGACAAGGACAAGAAGACAGACAGTGACAGCAGAGAAGGTGACAAGGACAAGAAGACAGACAGTGACAGCAGAGAAGGTGACAAGGACCAGAAGACAGACAGTGACAGCAGAGAAGGTAACAAGGACCAGAAGACAGACAGTGACAGCAGAGAAGGTGACAGGGACCAGAAGACAGACAGTGACAGCAGAGAAGGTGACAGGGACCAGAAGACAGACAGTGACAGCAGAGAAGGTGACAAGGACCAGAAGACAGACAGTGACAGCAGAGAAGGTGACAAGGACCAGAAGACTGACAGTGACAGCAGAGAAGGTGACAGGGACCGGAAGACAGACAGTGACAGCAGAGAATGTAACAGGGACCAGAAGACAGACAGTGACAGCAGAGAAGGTGACAGGGACCAGAAGACAGACAGTGACAGCAGAGAAGGTGACAAGGACCAGAAGACAGACAGTGACAGCAGAGAATGTAACAGGGACCAGAAGACAGATAGTGACAGCAGAGAAGGTGACAAGGACCAGAAGACAGACAGTGACAGCAGAGAAGGTGACAAGGACCAGAAGACAGACAGTGACAGCAGAGAAGGTGACAGGGACCAGAAGACAGACAGTGACAGCAGAGAATGTAACAGGGACCAGAAGACAGACAGTGACAGCAGAGAAGGTGACAGGGACCAGAAGACTGACAGTGACAGCAGAGAAGGTGACAGGGACCAGAAGACAGACAGTGACAGCAGAGAAGATGACAAGGACCAGAAGACAGACAGTGACAGCAGAGAAGGTGACAAGGACCAGAAGACTGACAGTGACAGCAGAGAAGGTGACAAGGACCAGAAGACAGACAGTGACAGCAGAGAAGGTGACAAGGACCAGAAGACAGACAGTGACAGCAGAGAAGATGACAAGGACCAGAAGACAGACAGTGACAGCAGAGAAGGTGACAAGGACAAGAAGACAGACAGTGACAGCAGAGAATGTAACAGGGACCAGAAGACAGACAGTGACAGCAGAGAAGGTGACAGGGACCAGAAGACAGACAGTGACAGCAGAGAAGGTGACAGGGACCAGAAGACAGACAGTGACAGCAGAGAAGGTGACAAGGACCAGAAGACAGACAGTGACAGCAGAGAAGGTGACAAGGACCGGAAGACAGACAGTGACAGCAGAGAATGTAACAGGGACCAGAAGACTGACAGTGACAGCAGAGAAGATGACAAGGACCAGAAGACAGACAGTGACAGCAGAGAAGGTGACAGGGACCCGAAGACAGGCAGTGACAGCAAAGAAGTAGACAAGGACCAGAAGACAAGCAGTGACAGGAGAGAAGGTGACAGGGACCAGAAGACAGACAGTGACAGCAGAGAAGATGACAAGGACCAGAAGACAGACAGTGACAGCAGAGAAGGTGACAAGGACAAGAAAATAGACAGTGACAGCAGAGAAGGTGACAAAGACCAGAAGACAGACAGTGACAGCAGAGAAGATGACAAGGACCAGAAGACAGACCGTGACAGCAGAGAAGGTGACAAGGACCAGAAGACAGACAGTGACAGCAGAGAAGAGGACAAGGACCAGAAGACAGACAGTGACAGCAGAGAAGGTGACAGGGACCAGAAGACTGACAGTGACAGCAGAGAAGATGACAAGGACCAGAAGACAGACAGTGACAGCAGAGAAGATGACAAGGACCAGAAGACAGACAGTGACAGCAGAGAAGATGACAAGGACCAGAAGACAGACAGTGACAGCAGAGAAGATGACAAGGACCAGAAGACAGACAGTGACAGCAGAGAAGATGACAAGGACCAGAAGACAAACGGCGACAGCAGAGAAGGTGGCAGAGACCAGAAGACAAACAGTGACAGCAGAGAAGGTGACAGGGACCAGAAGACAGACAGTGACAGCAGAGAAGGTGACAGGGACCAGAAGACTGACAGTGACAGCAGAGAAGGTGACAGGGACCAGAAGACTGACAGTGACAGCAGAGAAGATGACAAGGACCAGAAGACTGACAGTGACAGCAGAGAAGGTGACAGGGACCAGAAGACAGACAGTGACAGCAGAGAAGATGACAAGGACCAGAAGACTGACAGTGACAGCAGAGAAGATGACAAGGACCAGAAGACAGACAGTGACAGCAGAGAAGATGACAAGGGCCAGAAGACAGACAGTGACAGCAGAGAAGATGACAAGGACCAGAAGACAAACGGCGACAGCAGAGAAGGTGGCAGAGACCAGAAGACAAACAGTGACAGCAGAGAAGGTGACAAGGACCAGAAGACAAACAGTGACAGCAGAGAAGGTGACAGGGACCAGAAGACAGACAGTGACAGCAGAGAAGGTGGCAGAGACCAGAAGACAGACAGTGACAGCAGAGAAGGTGACAGGGACCAGAAGACAGACAGTGACAGCAGAGAAGGTGACAGGGACCAGAAGACAGACAGTGACAGCAGAGAAGGTGACAGGGACCAGAAGACTGACAGTGACAGCAGAGAAGATGACAAGGACCAGAAGACAGACAGTGACAGCAGAGAAGATGACAAGGACCAGAAGACAGACAGTGACAGCAGAGAAGATGACAAGGACCAGAAGACAGACAGTGACAGCAGAGAAGATGACAAGGACCAGAAGACAGACAGTGACAGCAGAGAAGGTGACAGGGACCAGAAGACAGACAGTGACAGCAGAGAAGGTGACAGGGACCAGAAGACAGACAGTGACAGCAGAGAAGGTAACAGGGACCAGAAGACAGACAGTGACAGCAGAGAAGGTGACAGGGACCAGAAGACTGACAGTGACAGCAGAGAAGGTGACAGGGACCAGAAGACTGACAGTGACAGCAGAGAAGGTGACAAGGACCAGTGGTTGATCAGTGATAATTAAGAATACGACAAGGACCAGAAGATAATAAGCAACAGCAGAGAATATGACAAGGACCAGAGGTCGATCCGTAATAGTAGAGAAAGTGACAAGGACGCGGATGATCAGCAAGAGCAGAAAAGGCAAAAAGGACCAGGAAAGAGCTATTACAGGAAATAATAGGACTTCCAAAAACTACTATAGAAAGTGGGGGCCTGGTCACTCTATAATAGTGTAGGGAAAGCTGTGAACAAGTTTCAGTCAGAACCGGTTATAACCAGCTTATCGAGGTGGCCTTGAGCCATGCATAGCATGTGGATCACCACACATGAGACACATGGTTGGGAGTGGTTATAGGATGTTATAGGGCAGGGGTACTCAACCACTTCTTGTAAAGGTCCATTTAGAGGTGAAGGTCCAGGCGGAGGGCTTTTGTTGAGGGGGGTGGATAGTTAGAAATCAACACACTGGGAAGGGCCCAGGCAAAACTAAAAAAGGCTGTTTGCCCCCAACCTAAACATCCTACAGGGCACTGGGAAAAATAGGAGCTACATATTGAGTGCGGGGCTGTCAGGGCAGGGGTTTGTTATAGGGTGTCAAAAGGAGATTAATTCATGTGTAGTCTTTAAGGAGATCCCTAAGTGAGTTCTAGGTTCAAAGTGTTTCATCCCTCAGAGGGGGAAGATTTAATGATAAAGAGGAGTCTGGAATCCAGCAGCAGAAAGGAAGGAGACATTTGGAAGGGAAGATCTATGGCAGCCCTGAGACCTCTGAAGAGTCTAGCAGAGGGAGTGAGTAAGCCCAGCGGTGCCCTGCTCTACCTTCATCTTACTTTTACTACATCGGAGTTGTCTCTGGAAAAGCCACTTGAAGAGTGCACCTCACCCAGTGACACCCTAGGTCCAAGAACCCCCCTCACTCCTCACACCCTCCCCCACTGGTCCAGTGAGGGGGCCTAACACATGCAAAAAATATTAACCCTTTAAACAGTTTGCCATTGGCCCCAGTTTGCAGACGCAAAAAAAAAGCTGACCTCTGCCTGGGATCCAATGCCGGGGGTCTCCTCTTTCCCCTGGGAGACCTCCAACTCCCCCCTCCCTATGGTCTTCAGCATGACAGAAAACACTCTCACCACACATGCCGGCTTTTGACAGCTCGCTCACCGCTGTAGGGAGGGGCCTTTTACCAGCAGAGTGAGCTGATGTCATCTCAGCTGGTATAAAAAGCCCCTCCCAGTGGTGGTAGAGAGAGCAGAAGCTGGAGTGATTGCCAGAAGCTGAATGCAGGAACAGAGGACTGCGATTCTTTGCCCCTGGGCCAGGGTCCCCCCATCAATTCTGGTTGTCTGACAGCATCGACGGTCAGGTTGGGTCAGTGATGAAAGGAAGTAAGTAGAAAGAATGAAATAAATTATTTTTCTGTGTGTGTATTTTTTATATTTAACACTTTGCGAACTGGTAAGCGGTCCTTAAGACCCCTATACCAGCTCACAGGGAAGGAGGGGCCGGCAAGTCACCTGCCAGAAAGCGGATGACTTGCCATTAACCCCCAGCCCCATTAACAGCATCTCCAAAGCACAGGGGGAAGTAAGAAAAGCCTGTGGGTTATGTGGGCGGGGGGTTTCACACAGTGGGGCATCCCTGATCGGCAAGGAACAAAACCCAGGATAATCAAAATCCTGGGTTTTGATTTTGGTTTTGTTCCATCCCTGATCGGCAAGGAACAAAACCCAGGATAATCAAAATCCTGGGTTTTGGTCCACTTTAAGGGTTTAAGAAGGGGAGCACTTTTTAAAAAAGCTCTTGTAAAGCTCTTTTTTCAGTTTGGGGGGTCTCCTGGGAGGGAAGGGGTATCTACCGATAAATATGTGGTACTGCTGTAATCAATATGCAATATGCAATATGATTTTCTTAAAAAAGTTAATTATTTATTTTAAAAAATGCTACAAATATATATATATCAGATAATTTTTTATTTTTTTTTATAAAAGAAAAAAAAGTGTAGTTTTAGTGCCGATCTGTTTTTTTTTTTTTAATTTTCCCGCTCTCGTATGAGTGTGCGAGCGATTCTGTGCATGCATTGCTAACCTGTAAAGTTTCCGTCCGTTCGTATGGCAGAGTACGAATCCGAGGATGTCATTTTCCAGCATGACTTTTCCGTTTCATTTTCACATGTTACAACGTAGGCTTTCGTTTTTGCCCTTTTCCCATCGTCTCTTTCCACAAATCCCTTACGTTTCCCGATAGATTCTGGGCCTTATTTATCAAGGGATAGCGCAGGTAGTGTCTCACTAGCGGCAGGTATCGCCAGCTATCGGCGGCTACCGACTCCAGAACGGCAGGCGGTGGACACAATCACGCATTTATCACGCTAAATGAGGCTAGCGCCGGCGAGAGCGTCAGCTGGCGCGGGATTCATCATGTTGCAGACTTCAGCGAACAGCGTCGCTGCTAATCCCATCACAGCGCCAGGTATGACCTCTCGCTACCTGGCGCTCTCCAATGCATTTCAATGGAGCAATCTTTAAATATTCATAATTCATTGATATTAATGTTTTTTTTTTTTTTTTTTTTTAAATGTCAAAAATTCTGTGACCACTTCTGCAATGTTAGATATTTTTTTTAAGGTAAAAAAAGAAAAAAAAAAAAATTTGTGCAGAATTGATATTACAGGTCTGATATTAATGTATTCATATTACAAAATGTTTAGAAAAACTTGTTTAATTTTTTAATCAAAAAATATGGTTGTTTGGGGGTTAAAAACTACTTTTAAGCCATCGCCGCCAGCGCTCTGGGGTTTAAACAAGCATTTCACAGCGCAAGAATTTTTTGAGCGTGATTTGTTAATGAATATGCTGGGAGCCGGTCGCTATGGCCATTCGCTGTCAGGCGCACCCATACAGCGCGGAACCTGTGAAACAGCGACTCCTAACCCCGTATTCAACATTACCGCACACCGACTGAGTCGCCGTCAACAAGCGAACAACGGCCAAGCACAGCGAATACTAGCGGGCGCTGTGAAAATCACGCTACTGGCGCTCATCTGTCGCTACCTGGAGCTATTAATGAATCGGCCTCTCTGTTTCCCTTTTTCAATAAATAATCGTCCAGACGAAAAAGCTTACGATCTTGCGCCTGCGCACTACAAACTTAACTCATTAACGTGCTCGCCTACATATTTGCCACCCTCACTTCTACTACAATGTTTAGCTAAATCACTTAGCGCTATCCTCCATCTTCCCTTTTGGACCCTTAAAGCTCACCCCAACGACTTAGCACTATCCTCCATCTTCCCTTTTGGACCCTTAAAGCTCACCCAAACCACTTCGCGGTTAGGTTCTTCTTCCATTTTAGCCCCCTAAAACTTACCCAAATCACTTCTCGGTCATGTAAATATTCATCTTTTAATATTTCTGGGCCCATTAGTTTTGTGTTAATGTATTTTGGAAATGAAATGACACTGAAACTTTTTTTTTTTTCATCATAAAATATAAAATATTAAAATATTTTGAAAATTTACAATTTTTACAACTATAAAAAACTAAATACATAGCAATGGCAGGCCACAGAACATTATTCTTCATCTGTGGTCCCCAACGAGTCGCGCAGCTCCTGTATCTCGTCCACCAACTGAAGGACCCTGACACTCAGTTGTGCCACTCTGGCACGTGTGGTCCCTGATAAAAAACGTAAATTAAAATATTGGTATAACCTTGTTGGGGTCATGCTGCAGTGCCCCCCCCCCCCCATATGGTCCAAACACCTAAATCTGGACTTCAAAAGCCCGAGGCCCTCGCCACCACGGCCCAGGTTTTGCATTGTGCCCGATTAGAGAACCCCTGGCCCGCATTCTGCAGGCAAAGAACGGGCATCAGGAGCAAGGGCAGGAGTGGATATCCAGAATCCCCTGAAAGAATTTAAAAATACTAACATAAAATACACATTCTAAGCAACAATATTGTTTAACATGTCATCAAGGGCTAAAAACAGCCATAGGTTAAGTCATGAGTCATCAACTATATTCATTGCCATACAGTGAAAATGGATTGATGGAATGTGAGCAAACTTACCCTGGAGCCATCCACCAGATAATTCTCCTGACTCAAACTGACGAAATAAGCCAGAGCTCTGCAATATATAAGCATCATGGGACGACCCTGGATGCCCTGCAAGAACACTGTGGAATCGCATAGCTGGACCAATCACTGCTTTTATGTTGTGTGAGTGGCACATCTTGCGGTTCCTGCAACCAAATATAAAATAATTACACAAAGCAAAGGTAACCAACTAAAACAATAACTACTACAACAAATTAAGATTCAAGTTCAACAATCCAAATATAATTCACAAAGGACATAAGTCTAAAAAAATATAGCAATTATCTGGATGTGTGGGAAAATAAAGGTTTACATGCTAAGGACTAATTAAGGTCAGCATTAAAATGCATCTATAAGGCATACATGAAATGTATTGATTTAGGTATGCATTGCTATACAATTTATGGGCTCGGCCATTCTGATACATGCAATGCCTTGGTGCTAAAGGCGCGCAGACTCTTCCACATAGCCGCAAAACATGTTCAACAATAGCAATCCGAGCCCTCAAAGGTCCTGTAAGTGGATCGGAAATGAAACGGATTTATAGGGTGGTGGTCCCTCGGCAATCAGCTCTCTGATTCAGACGCAAGCCCATCCCAACAACGTAAGTTATCTGAACGAAAGCAAAATATCAGATTTTGTTGGGAAAATGATCCGAACTAACGCAAATGATCCGATTTGCTTTCGTTCATCGATAGCGCATATACGCATTTTCCCGAACGTTCATACGAATGAAAAATGGACGAAAAAAAACAAAAAAATTACAAACACACACAAAAACTTTCATAGACAGCTACGGAAGTCCAGACGAATGTGCCTCTGAATCGAGCCTAATATATAATTTTTCTGGAAATTCCTACAGAAATCACTGTTAAATATGTATAGCGCAAAATGGTGAAAAATGGCCAGGCAATGGAGGGTGGAAAAAATAGGTAGGTTGGTAGGTAAAGGGTTAAAGAACTATAGCAAAAAATGTAATTTGAAATTGAGAATTGAAATAAAAAAAAATGCTAGAGATATTAAAACTAATACCAAAAAGAAGAACCTGGCAGCATAGTCGAGGATGAGATCCAGCAGAAAGAAGGACGGTCAGTAGAGCTGGCGGTAAGAAGGAAAAAATGGGGACTTGCACTAGACCCTATTCAATCTGTAGAGGTGCCGCTCCCAAAGCTGCAAAAGAGCTCAAACCAGGAACAAAAAGCAGCATGTAGGGAGGCTCTCAACTCATAAATTAATCAAAAAATACATTTTTATTACATATTTATAATCACTACGTACAATACACTCAACATATTAAAATCCCTTAAAAACACATAAATGGGACAATAACACACAGGACAAACCAACATGAAGGTGTGTAGGCGATGGGGAGAGTCTCACCACACTAACTGATATCAAATGCCTGGAATATATGTGCTAAAATCATTCAACAAAGTGTTCCAACAGTGCAACTGAGCATGTGCAAATCCTGCCTATGATCCGGATCACTATAAAATCTGTATATTTATAAAGTGCAAGTGCTACTAGTCAAACAATCAATTAAGGATTAATATTCCCAACCGTAACAACTCATAAACATATCAATATGTTGTATATATTGTATATGTTGTATGTTGTATATCCACCAATGAAAATATAATCACCTGTATATATTATTTAGGCATCCCAAAGGGGAACCACTGATGTATATCACAATACCAATCATAGATAAAATCACAAATCTATCACAAAAAACATCACCAGAAATAAAGCCAAGGTATCATGAAAATAACATGTGTGAAGTCTCCCCACCGCCTACCGCACCAGGAGCCACGCGTTCCGTGGGCGCATCACCCACTTCATCAGTATAGCTGGCGGTGGCCGATGTCAGTTAGTGGAGGACAGCGCAATCTGCAGAGTACAGATATTTAACAATTTAGAGTGAATTTATACAGGGTTTCTTTATTAATCATTTATGCCTTAGGCCCCACACTTTCCACGTGTCCTTCTCTGGCCGGAGCTTATTAGTACAGCTCATTCCTTCAATCATCCAGCAATAATAAAAGAGGTTACTTGTGTAAGATTATTATTTTTCGCTTTCAGCCACCTGGGAGACATCCTAGACACGGGGTCACATTTGCAGCACAGAACTTTATTACGTTTCATGGCAATGGTGAAATAAATGTGATATGATGGTGTTTTTTTTTTCGCTATAAACCTGCAGGGCGTAAAATATACAACATTTTTTGGAAGTTTGGAGCTATTCATGGCAGAGCCTTCTAACCTTTTGTTTGTTTTCTTTACTTGCTTTGTAAGTTCCCCAGAAACTGCAGAAACTATTACTGGGTCTCTGTTATAATAGTCTAATACTGGCTCCATTAATAATCAGTTTGAATGTGCCCCCTCATTTGGCATCTACAAATGCTTTGCTGCTCTAGACTCTTCATCCTGCCCTGTGGTGGCTTTGGCTGCAGGTTTGTAAAAGCAAAAAAAGGCCCAGGCATGCGGGGGGCTCCCACTCCCGCTGATAGCTTTGTACAGACCAAAGACTGAAAAGCCTCCTGGAGCAGATCATAACCTAAAGGTTGGTGGGGGCCCCCATTGCAGGGCAAGTGGTGGAGGCCCCAGGGTGCGTGCCCCTTGCGCCCCTTAGTATCCCAGAGGCTTCACCAGGCCAGTTTAGCAGGATGTAAGTACAGTTGATTCCCAGCTGTAGGCGGCACAGACAGAGGTTGGTGGACAGCAGGGTAGAGGCTGGGCACCTTCTAAAAGGTGAAAACATATTTTTGGCCTTGTGGTAAGGAATCAATATTGTGACGGGCAGGCTGATTCATCACTAACACCAGGTAGCGACAGATGAGCGTCTGTAGCAGGCATTTCAGAGCGCCCGCTAGTAGTCGCTGTGCTCGGCCGTGGTTCGCTAGTTCAGTGCGCCTCAGTCGCTGTGCAGCATTGATGAATACATTGTGGGGAGTCGCTATATGAGCAGTACAGCGCTGTATGGGAGCGAATGGTAGCGACTGGTTAGTGTGAACCATAGGGATGAGCGAACCGGTTCGGATGAACCGGAATTCGCTCCGAATTTCAGGGAAAATTCGATTCGGCACGAACCCGAATTTTTTTTGGTTCGTGCCGATCGAATTTTCCCTGAAATAAAAAAAAAAAAAATGCCGGCATGGTGGGAGCAGGCAGGCCGGCCGGCTACGCTGTCAGCGGGCAGTGGAAGCCGGCCCGCTGACAGCGCAGCCGGCCTGCCCGCTCCCACCATGCCGGCATTTTTTTTTCAGATGAGCGATTCGTGAAAGTTCGATTCGGGCGAACCCGAATTTCTTGGGGAAATTCGGCGATTCACCCGAATCGAACTTTCAAGAAGTTCGCTCATCTCTAGTGAACGACTCACAACATATTCATCAAAAAAACAGCCTTACACACCGCCGGCGTTTAAAAATGCTTCACTGTAGCCCAGAGCGCCGAAGGCTGTGTAATTAAAGGCTGTTTTTTAACATGTATCCACCAGTAGCAATGCGAAAACACATGGAATTACATTGTAATAACATTAAGACATGAGCACATTAATGCCAGACCTGTCATGCCAATTCTGCATAAATATGTAAAAATTTAAACAAATTTGAAAAAATGGCTTTTTTAAAGCCAGGAGAGATTTCAACATTATTTTAGAATAATAAAAAAAAAAAAAAAAAACCCTGTTTAAAGAGATGTAAAAGAACGTCCATTGAAATGTATGGGAGAGCGACAGGTTAGACGTGTCAAGGCTGCAAGGCTGAACGCCGGTGCTGTACGCTGAGGCTGGGATAATGATGAATCGGACGCTACATGGCGTTATCCCAGTCGCTCAACAGAATCCGCTTGATAAATGTGTAATTGCGTGCCGTGTCCGGCGTTCACCTGTCGCTACCTGTCGTTTACAAGTCGCTACCTGACGCTATCCCTTGATGAATAAGGCTCCAAGTACATTTCAAATCCTATGACAAAGCAATAGGAACATTGAGGAAAATGAAGGAAAAAATGGCTCCATAACTATCCAGACCCCTCGTGTATCCTCTGAGTACACAGCTTAGGAGTGTAATAATGTCACAACCTCAGCGCACAGCCCCATCAGCCAGACGTTGCGCTGTTATAAGACAGAAACACTATATAGCAGCGCAATGATGTCAATTACATATAACACTCCTAGACGCAGACCCCGGGGGAGGGTTCCCTACTGACCAGCATGGCTTTCTGTTGATTTTTCCATCTCCAGCTTTTTTGGAATGTGCAGCTTTCAGACAATTTCCAGACGCCTGTATAGATTATTTATGGCTCGCTTTTTCACACCAACGTGTCATATCACATGAAATCTTACATGCCGGATTCCAGCCACAGGCAGGATTTAAAGGACAAGTAACCTCAAAGCCATTTATAGAAAAGACACAATGAATATGTATCACTTATATTTATATGTAATAAAGAGCTGTGCAAATAGAGTAAATATCAAGGAAAAGATTTTATGGTGCGTATACTAAAATCCCTTTTTTTCTCCAAAGTGATTGTTATCATAATCTGCTTTTCCTCTATCATTCACTTAGGGGTTTATTCATGAAGCTCTAGCGCCAGGTAGCGCTTCGTAGTGGCAAGCAGCGTCTGCTGAACGCCGGGCGCTGTGCGCAAAACCACATTTATGAAGGCGATTCTGTAGAGCGACTCTAACAGCGCCATGTAGCGTCCAAATCAACATTACAGGCGGCTCAGTGTATAGCGCCGGCGCTCTCTCAGGTATTACCTGTCGCTCTCCCATACATTTCAATGGACGTTTGTTTTCTTCTGTTTAAACAGGGTTTTTTGTTTTTATTTTTTTTTTCTCTCAAATAACTGTGTAACCTCTCCTGGCCTAGAAAAAATCATTTTTGAAAACTTTTTTGATTTTTTATATTTTTATGCTGAATTGTCATTACAGGTCTGGCATTAAAGTATTAATGTTACAACAATGTCATTTCATGTCTGTTTTTTTTGTTGAATATGGTGTGAGTCGCTGAGAGTCGGTCGCAATGAGCTGGTGCTACCTTTCGCTCCCTGCAAAGCTGTACTGGTGTTAGAACGCCCAACATACATCTCATTCATCAATGCCGGCCAGGTTAATACAGTGACTGAGGCGCTCTGTTACAGCGCCCAATAGCCGATCACAGCGTATACTAGCGGTCGCTCTTAGCGACTCAGTACAGACGCTCATCTGCCGATACCTGGCGCTAGTAATGAATCAGCCTGCCAGACACACAGCTATTCAGTGCATATGAGTAGTGTTGGGCGAACCTGAACCGCAAAGTTAGGGTGCGTACCAAACTTTGCAAGTCCAAATTAACTTGCTCAAGCAAATTAACCAGCTTTTTACATTTAGAAATCACAGCCATGTTCATGGTAGGCATGGCTGTGATTGGTCAAGTGGGACACGTGACGTGGCGGTGGTAAGCTGTTCCCAGCCACCATTACATTTCTAGCCAGGCCATCTCTGCCCTGCACCCTGCACAGGTTGTTCCCATAAGGTGTGCACTGGCCAATGCCATTAGTTCCAGTGTCCTTATCACCACTGACAAGTGGACAAGCACGGTCAGGGATGTTACATCTCTCCAACTGCCCACTGGGTCAATGTAATGGTGGCTGGGACTAAGGTGGGAATCTTTGGAGCAGATTCTTCTGCCACCAAAGATTTCTGGACATTAGCCGGTGCCTCCTTTTGCCTCCTCCTCTTCCTCCTCTGCAAGCAGTCAGCTCAGTCCCTGCACCACCAATTTGAGCACTGCCATGGGGAAATGGCAGCATGTGGTCCTGAAACTCGTCTGTCTGGGCGAAAGATCCCACACCACCCAGGAGCTGTGGACAGCAGCAGACAGATGAGTGGCTGCTGCCAATGTACTTGAAGCCCGGCAAGGGGGTGTGCAACAATGAGCGTAACTTTGTAGCTGCCCTGGGCTGAGCCTGGTTGGCGCACTTTTCTTGTCTGATTCATCTGCTCAACTTGGTGGCGGAGAGCTTCCTTGCCCATTATCCAGAGATGCCGGAGCTGCTGCAAAAAGTGCAAAAAGAGCACGCCTTCGTGCACTACAGAGGAACTTTGGCCTTTCCACACACCACCTCATATGTGACTTGCTGACCAGGTGGAATTCAACTTTTTACATGTTGGAAAGGGTGTGCGAGTAGCAGCAGGCAATAGTGGAGTTCCAGCTCCAAAATGCCCGGGTGAATAGAAGTGCAGACCAACAGCCCTTCACCACCAATGAGTGGGCCTCCATGAGGGACATCTGTGCGGTGCTTGAGTGCATCCAGTATGCAACCAGTATGGTCAGTGTTGCTGATGCCATCGTCAGCGCTACCATCCCTATCCTTTGCCTGCTCGAAAAAACCTTCAGGCCATGACAGAGGATGTGATGGTGCCACAGGAGGAAGCAGAGGAGGAGGAAGAAGGCCAATTTTCCCAGGCATCAGGGCAATGCACACGTGGCTCGCAGGGTGGGTTGCTGGGCCAACAGCCAGGTACTCCACTGTTCAACCAGAAGACAGTTTTGGAGGATTCAGAAGAGAAGGAAGAGTAGATCTTTACTCACTGAAGGGTGGCCACCAGCACGGCTCACTGACATCACTGGAGCATGGCTGGAGGGAAGAGGAGGAGACACCTGACACTGAGGACAACTTCTTGACTCAGGGCAGCCTGGCGCATATGAGCTACTACATGCTCCAGTGCCTGAGAAACTACCACAGAGTTGCCCACATAGTCACTAGTGCTGATAATTGGTGGCCACTCTGCTTGATCCCTGCTATAAGGACAACATCACCTCCTTCATTCCAGCACTGGAGTGGAATAGAAAGATGGGAGAGTACAAACACATTTTGGTGGATGCACTATTGGTGGAGCTCCTAGCTGACTTCAGTGGTGGCACAAGGAGGATGAGCAAGTCATCAACGCAGCAGGGGTGGCTCACAGGTGAGGGTGACCATGGCCACAATGGGGAACACTTTATTCCATTGTCTTCCACATCCACCACCACCGGATACGGCCGATAGCACCAGGAAGAAGACTTTGACCAGCATGGTGGATGACTACCTGTCCATGCATCTTCTGGTACTGAATGATGGCTACTCTCCATTCAATTTCTGGGTCGGTAAACTGGACATGCGGACAGCGCTTGCCCTCTATGCCTTGGAGGTGCTGGCCTGCCCTTGTGGCAAGTGTCCTATCAGAACGCGTGTTCAGCACCGAAAGGAGGATCTGACTATCCACAGCCAACGTGGACATGCTTACATTCCTTAAGATGAACCAGGCATGGAACCCATAGGACTTGGCTGTGCCAGCACCTGAGTGGTTAACTTGTTTGCTACCTCCTCCGCCTTGTGCTTAAAGTGGACCAACACCCTGAGGTGATCGGCCCGGGAATCTATAAGATTCCCGGGCCGATCACCTCACACACCGCGGGACATCCGAGATCGGGATGTCCCGCGGGGTGTAAACCCCCCAAAACCCCCGAAAAACCTTACCTCTCCAGCCGCTGCTTCCGCCGCCGGCGCCTCACTCGCGCTCCTCTAGACGTGCGCGCGCCTGTGCCGGCCGTCTCTGAATGGCCGGCGCGCACACGTCAAGAGTGACGCGCGGGAGGCGCCGACGGGCAAGCTGCTTGTCCGTCGCTGTCAATCAGCTTGTCCGTCGGCGCCGATTGGACGGCGCGGCCACGTGGGAGCGGGGAGAGGTGAGTTTTGGGGGCTTTCTGGGGGGTTTAACACAGCGGGGCACCCCCGATCGGGGTGCCCCGGGGAAGTGGACCAATACCCAGGATAGTCAAAATCCTGGGTGTTGGTCCACTTTAAACCGCCACGTTCACCTAAAATCCTTTTTCTTTTTTTGTATTGTATTAACAATTCTGTCTTTTTTACACTACGAATCGTCTTTCCCCTGTTTTGTTTTCTTCACCTCTACCAACTGAAAGAATGAGCACATTTTCTGGAATATCTCGTAAACTAAAGCCTATAGGTACTAAAGAGCTGTGTACCCAAGAGAAGGTGGTTTTATGATGCATTTACTTGATTTTACAGTAATTAAACCCCAACTGTGTGCCCAAAAGAAGCCGATTTTATGGCGAGTATACTTGATTTTACCTAGAGTATACAAAAATCCTCTTTTCTCTATCATTCGCTTACATAGCTCTTCTGTGCTTATGGGCTTTAACCACAAAAGTACTACAGAGCTGTGCGGCCAAAGAATATCAAGAGAAAGAGATTTTATGGCGTGTATACTAATTCATGTTACTGTATTAACAATTCATTCCTTTTCACACTACGTTTTTATTTCCCCGTTTAATTTTCTTCGCCTCGGCCGCTAAAAGAATGAGCGCATTTTCTAGAATATCCTGTAAAGAAACATAGAATCTGTTCTTGTTTAGGAACAAAGCACGGCTTTGAAAGTTCCCGTACAGGCAGCTTTTGTTTATGTTCACCCCATAAATGTAGCACGGGCTGGACACACTCCAGCTTTTCGAGGTAAACTGTGTGCTTGCTGCGTACGAGGAGGTTTCCTTCAGGGAGAGCCCGGCACACCTCTCCATGTATACTGCGAGTATATAAATGGTGGCAGTGGATGAACTCGGCATTTCCTTGTCATGAGTGCTGGGACATCTGGCAGATGTGTGATTGCCTTTAAGGGATACCGCATGGCCCCGCGTTCTGCCCTTCGCCTCTCAGGCTCCCAGCTTACTGGTGTCCACGTCACGGCAGGGATGGGGGAGGCCCGGCATGTTTATACCATAAGCTCGCTTACGTACACCAGCCCCAAACATGAAAACATGTGTTTCTGCTTCCCAGACCTGTCATGTCCTTCCAAGAAAAGAAAACAGATTCATTTCTGGGTGCTGTTCTATGTTTTAGTACATCCACAA
Source organism: Gastrophryne carolinensis (assembly GCA_027917425.1). Classification (NCBI taxonomy): domain Eukaryota; kingdom Metazoa; phylum Chordata; class Amphibia; order Anura; family Microhylidae; genus Gastrophryne; species Gastrophryne carolinensis. Next base: position 597,973,851 of record CM051235.1, read on the forward strand.
CTTTAACATACGCCTGTCTTATGTTATGTTCTTTTAGATGGCAGGGGGGCGTCTGTTGATGGGCTATGGGGTCATTTAGAATCAGCCACAGAGGCACCTGTATTGAGGCTATGCAAGAGCAGTGATACTCAACTGGTGGACCGGGGTCCGAATGTGGACCTTGGCGTCCGATTTCCGGACCCCTGCCCTGGCAGCACTGCACTCAGTTGCTTCTATGTTGCCATGCTCAGAGCTGCCCCCTTGATCGGCGATGTAGTGCTTAGTCTCCCTGCCAGTGTCATGCCTCCCTTGCACCTAGCATTGCAATATGAAGTACTGCGGGGGCGGGAAGTGGCATTGCAAGGTACAAGCAGCCATTTCTAGTTTAGCCTGGGGAATATATAGCACCTCCCCCAGTGTGCCGATTTATAATTAGAATTTCAAGAGGAAATTGTTTGATGTCCTCTAAGAATGGCGACCCTTAGGACCTGTCCTTTTACAATCAAAGTTAATTGTTCTGTCAAACAGATGACTGGTTCAGGCGTGGGCTCATATAGTATGTATACAAAATCAAAGGCTAGGTTTGCCCCAATATAGTTGTTGAGCCGTTACACATGACCACGTCTTCAATTATCTTTCAATTATATTGTTAAAAATCATTTTTATTATAAACATTAAAAAACGTCTTTACATTTGCACACTATTTGATCATGTAAAAGTAATTGAACATATAATTATATCCAATAAATTCTTTCACCATTGTGGTTCAATCTATGTATTCGTTTTTTGCAGGGCAGACATGTTTCGCCCTCCACAGGCTTTTTCAACCTGAATGATAACTATCCACCCCCCACGACGGCCCTCCACCCGGACCTTCACCTTTCACAGGATGCCTTTAAATGGACCTTTACAAAAAGGGGTTGAGTACCCCTGCCCTAGAGGGAGTGGCAATCGCTTTTTTTACCAGTCTATTGGTGGTTCAGTGAGGTATTGTCATGCAATGATACCTGTATATCAAATATGATTGGTCCACACCATCATTTTGTCTTGTATAACACATTACATCAGTGGCGGCTCTGCTCCAGCGAGGTATCGTCATGTAGTGATACCTGTATTTTAAATATAATTGGTCCACGCAATCATTTTGTTTTTTATAATATATTCAATCTGTGGTAGCTCAGCGGCTCCGCTCCAGCGAGACCGCTGAGCCACCGATGATTAGATGAATGAATAAAAACAACATGATGGTGTAGACCAATCAAAGTGGTCCAAAACCCACGGCGATCGGCTCGGGAATCTATAAGATTATATATATTGATTCTCTCCCTCCGGGGCATCCAAAATCGGGATGCCCCACTGTGTGAAAACCCCCAGGTCGCCCGCTACACTTACCTTCTTTACCGGTCCAACAGCACATGCCCACTATCCCTCTAGCAGGGCACGTGCCCGCATCAGGATTTTGTGAATGGCCGGAGTGGGCACACTCCCTGTTAGAGGGAAGCGAGGGATGTGTGTTAGCGCGATCGGAGCCGCTCGCCTTAAATGAACGCTTAGACAAAGGGACGTGAGCAGATCTGAGCGCACTGATTGGACGAGCGGCCACGCATATGCCGTAGGACCGGAAAGAGGTTAGTTTGTTTCGGCGACCTGGGGGGTTTCACACACCAGGGTGCCCTGGGGGCAAGGGCCAAAACCCAATATAGTCAAAATCCTGGGTTTTGGTCCACTTTAATATACAGGTAGTCAACTATTTGATGTGGGGGGTATCTTTCACTATTCAGCAAGTTTATATTATTTTTAGTTTATGTTAAAATTAGGTAATTTCATGGTACTGCTCCTTTAAAGGGGAACAACCACTTCCCTTGAGTCTTTTAGACCCTGTGTGGAACCCTGGGTGATGCACTCACCTTTTCCCGAGCCCCCGTCACACCGCCTGTAGTCCCGCTATAACCTCTAGCATTTCTCAATGGCCAGTGTCGGGCATCCCCCACAGCTATGTGCAAGTGGCAATGTGCAGGCAGTTCACAGCTTTGGCCACTAGGTGGCTGTACAAGGCAGCAGATGAGCCATTGTGGGAATGGAATGCTGCAGCAGGAAACCTAAACAAGAGCTTTACACCCAAATTGAGGGATACAATGACACAGACATGGTTACTGGCCTGTGCCTTCTGTTATATTGCACCCACAACACAAATCATAAACATCATCTTTTTTTCCCCATTCAGTATTGGTCTTGATTTAGTAGCTCGATAATCATTTCTTATCAACAACTTCCAAGATCGTGTTAATTGTAACATCATTATGGGAATAGATCTGTCTACATGTGGCTTTATATTAGCTGCATATGTGCTCTTTTCCCTTTCTTTAAAGTGGACCAACACCCAGGGGGGATCGGCCCGGAAATCTATAAGATTCCCGGACCGATCAGATCCCTCCCCGCGGGGCATCCGAAATCGGGATGTCCCGTGGGGAGGAACCCCCCAGGAGGCCCACAATCCTCACCTTACCGGCGATCCAACGGCGCATGCGCGAGACGCGGCCGCGTCTCTCGCTTCCCTCTAGCAGGGCGCGCTCCTGCGCCGGCCGTTTTGTGAATGGCCGGCGCAGGCGCGCTCCCTGTTAGAGGGAAGCGAGAGACGCAGCCAATGACAGCGCTCTGGTATGCGCGTCCAAGCGGCTTTGGACGCGCATACCAGAGCTGCTCTGAGCGCTGTCATTGGCCGGACGAGGTCACGTGGGAGCGGGGAGAGGTGAGTTTTTGCGGCGATCGGGGGGGTTTCAGACAGCGGGGCACCCCCGATCGGGGTGCCCCACCTAAGTGGACCAACACCCAGGATAGTCAAAATCCTGGGTGTTGGTCCACTTTAAAGTGGACCAACACCCTTATCTTATATGTTTCCCACACCCTGTACATACAGATTGCCTACATTAATCCAGACCTTCACCCTGAATAAGAGTCTATCTTATATGTTTCCCACACCCTGTACATACAGATTGCCCACATTAAAAATCACCCTACCTGCATCTACTGCATGTTATGAGCCTTAAAACATCCAAGATGGCGGCTCACTGAGCATCAGGCAGCCTGTAAACAGGAAGTGTCTTTTGACTGTGTCACTCTGCATTCTGGGATTGCTGTCCTTTCCCTGACCCCAGCTCTGCCCAGCCCCCCTGTACTTTATCCAGCTTTCCTCTCCTCAGTATGTGTGATGCTTCTGAGTGAAGATGGCGGCGCCCGTATCCTAGAGTCCTGAACAGAGTTGCAGCCCAGTGGGGGAAAGAATAATAAGTAAGCGACTAAAAACTTTAAATATATTAATTTTAGATGCTGGGGAATAGTTTTTTAAGGGTTTGGGCTTTTCATTAAATCATGTTGAAGGTGCGGTTTAAGTTACCCGATAGAGACCAGCAAAAAAGAAAAACGAAAGTAAAAAAAAAAAGGAAAAGAAAATATATATAATGAGGGGTCTGTTGGTGCTGAATCTCTGTAGTTTTATGTCTTCTCTGAGTACTCAAAAGACCTCAGGAAGGCTTGAAATTGTGTTTTAATGTTTCCAGTTTATCAGTTCGGCTCCTATCACGTTTTTTCATCTTGTATTTTCAGGCTCGAAATGTTGGAGGATTTGAATTACCCCAGCAGCAGCTTATATATTGTTTGGCACCTATGATTGTAAAGTGTATTAGTCTTTTTTTTAATACATTTTGTATACAATATCCTATCCTTACATTTGACCAACCTGGGTTTGGTGCTCCGGCGTCCCCTGGGAAATCCTGATTTGGGATGTTGTGAAATCCCCTGGGATTGCCTATATACTTACTAACTAACCAGCAATCCTATGGAGCATGTGTGCCATAGTAGTCCTTAACCCTGTCCTCAAGGCCCACCAACATGTCATGTTTTTTGGATCTCCAAATAGCCAGCTCTATTGCTCTGCAGCTGCACTAATTACTCCACCTGTGCAAAACCTGGCCTGTTGGTGGGCCTTGAGGACAGGGTTGGGGACCCCTGCATAGAGTATGGGGAGCATCATGTGCGCTCCCACTCCAGCCTGCCCACCTGAATGGCTGCATGCCGGAGCACTCGTCAGCCACAAGATGCCGTGGATGGGGCCGCACATGTGACGTGGGATTCCCGGCGAGGTGACACAGATAAAATCACTCAGTGTAAACCTGCTTCACTGAGTCCCCCCGACATCCAACACCACAGTTTACCTTTACACAGCAGCATGGGCCGGACTAAGTGTGATGGAGGCCTCTGGGCACAAAATCTGGCGGAGGCCCCAGATACAGTATAAAATAATAGTCCAGCCAAGTAACTGATTGGTGGTTGTCTGGCACCCGCCTACTTACTGGAACGTCAGATCGAGTCTCTTGTGCCCCCCTTGTGCGGGTGCGTGCTGCTCGGGAACTCCTGCTTTGCCATTCTGGGTGGGGGGTAGTGTAGTCGCCCGGCTGGTCCAGCAGAAAACAGTTCCCAGCGGCTGTGCTTTGTGGCTTATGTGCTGTGACAGCTCTGCACCCACCCATCACTGGAGTGTTGCTGATGGCGGCATGCCCCCACTGCCACAAATAGCTTTGTTGCTGGCCCCGCAGCCCATCAGACCAAAAAAATAAATCCCCCTGGACCAGACCATAACCCAAAGGTTGGTGGAGACCCCCTTTGCAGGGCAAGTGGTGGAGGCCCCGGGGCATGCGCCCCTTGCTTCCCCCTGTCTGCAATGGAAATGTAGGTTCACTTTGAGTGATTGCATTACAATGCTGGTTATCATCACCATACAAGCAATTCAGGGAATGCTAGTTTAAAATGTGAGTTTTGGTCTGCTTTAAATAGGACTTTTTATATTAATCACACATGGGAGTATTTCCATTTCCGATACCTCTAAGGTAGGTATAAGCCTAAATCGGGCCTACATGAACTCACAGAAAGCTCCATCACTGTCTTCCTTCCATTAAAATAAAAAAAACAATCCTGACTGGATATTTATTGATGTCAGGTGTATAAGTGACCCCTCCCCCCCCCCCCCCCCCCCCCCGCCAGCCAGCATATTTATATGGATTTTTATCATTGGGCCAATTTTCATGATAGTCCTCCTTTAAAGTCTTTTAGACTCTAGAGCCAGGACTATTGGGTTTTGGTCCACTTCAAAACAGACCTGTAGTCACAAATCAGACATGGAGAGAGCACTCACACATCACAGTGAGCTGATTACATTGTGACAGCAGGTGTGTGGCCATTATACAATGTAACTCAGCAGGGAGCTGCCTTTAATAAATTCATTATTTTCATTCATACAATGTTACAGAGCAGGTAGCCCCGGGGGAAGGGGAGCTTGTAACCACACGCCATGCTGTTACAATGTAGCACAGAAGATATGTGTCAAACGGAGATTCACTAGGAAAAGGTGAGTATTTTCTAATGTTGGATAGTATGTGGAAACCAAGAAATTTGTGGCCCCAGCAACCACAAGGAAAACCCACAACGGCACCACCGACCTAATAAATCACCAATCAACTAATCAAGTTGATTGGTGATTTATTAGGTCGGTGGTGCCGTTGTGAGTTTTCCTTGTGGTTGCTGGGGCCACAAATTTCTTGGTTTCTTAAATTGTCTATTTGCTTAGGGCATCCCACATTGGCACACCTCCCTTGTATTGTGTTTTTGATGTTTGGGGTGGTGCAGGGGTATTTTCTCTTCTTGATATTGGATAGTATGAGGATGTAGATAGGGTTGCAAGAGAGGGTTTAGATCAGTTTTAAATATTACCTAACTACGGTACATACACAGCTGCCTGATAGGGGAAATAAACAGATTTCCGATTTAACACACAGCTCAGGGGTCCGGGAGTCCATAACCTGTGCTCCGCTCCTGACACGAGCCCGGTTCCCCCGGGGGGTACAGATATGTTGTTCCTGTTACTTACTGGGTTCAGATGAAGACATCACAAGAACATTAGTCCTAGGAGAAAGCAGACCACCGCACTGCCGGCCAAAAACAACCCAGAGACATATCTGGCAGCTCCCGCGCAGGGATTTTTCTTTTACTGGCTTCATCTGGATCCTAATAGCTGTGAATATAAAAGAATGAATGAAAATATGAGGCCCAGAGTTTACCCAGAGGTGAGCGTCGCTGGCACCCGCCTGCCTTCGTTTATTGAGTTACATTTCCCCGGCTTCTCCCCCCATTTTCTAGAAGAGCTGGATGGAGTCACCATAAGCAGCACAGCGAGATGATGGCCAGAGCGGAAGGATTAGGGTGGAAGGCAGAAGCACCACAGTGTGCTATTAAAACAGACTGTAGAGCTAGTGTTGGGGGCAAAGTTAGCAAATGCCCAGGGCTAGGGCGGACTGGAGCCAAAAATTAGCCTTTGATTTTACCAACCCCTGGCCGGCCCTAGACATTAGTGCTGTGGAACCCCCCAACCATGATGCCAGGCCTTAGCATTGGGAGCTGGGGTTCCTTTGCTTGTGGGCACAGGTGGTTGAGAGGGAGACTAAGGGGGCAGAAATTAAATGTGGGTGTTAAAGCATCAGCCCAACAGGCTCCAGCAGTGCAGTCCCACGTACGCGGGTCTACCTATGGCCAGTCTGTCCCTGCCCATGGTCCCAGGACAGAATCGGAGCACAGCCGTGCTGTTTTTACCTTCCCATCCCTCCATTGTGTACCGCCTATGGGTGGCACAGGTGCCACTTGCCTGTTTTTGGTGATCTTGAGCGTTGAGGCTGCTGGGAGTGAATGAGTAAATTACATTGTTCCCAACCAGGTTCCTGAACAGGCAACAGTGAAGTGGTGCCCAAACTGGGTTGACCAGGTGTAAAATGGGGGAGCAGGAAGCTGATGCAACTAGTGATGGGGGGCAAAAAGACACCAGCTCTGCTGTGACATTGTTGACTGTCCTGGGCCCCTAGGCAATTGCCCAATTTTCCTACCACAAAGCTTGTTTCAGGGGCGTAGCTAGGGGTGAGTAGGGAGGGCATGTGCCACGGGTGCAGCAGGTCAGGGGAGTGCCAATGGGGGGCCTGAGAACAGGTGGGGGTGCCATTTCTAATCTTTGCCCCGGGTGCTAAAAAGCCTAGCTACTCCTCTGTTGCATCAGCTCCCTGCAACCCCCATCCCACCCCTGGCTTCCCCAGATCCGACACCATGCTGCTGTTTCCTGATGAACAGTGGTAGTGGGTAGCCAGTCACCGGCCTTTGTTCCTTTAATGGGTTTGGGTGATGCACAACCATATTATGGCAAACTATTCGGAAGAACTGCACCAGAAATGAATAGAGACAATTTCTACTCATTTAAAGGGACATTTCAGGCAAAGGGTTAAATGATCCTGCTTTCTGCTCTCCCCATGCTGGCTGTCAGGAGCTGCATCCTTCATCCAGCTTTCCTTCAACCTGCTTTATATTACTAAATAACGCCCAGGGACTTTGTCCACTCTGCAGGGCATCATACATGCATGTTTCAATGTGAGGGTCCTTTCTAGCTGAAGGCAACAAGTCCTATAGGGTTTATCAGGGATTGAAAGATGCCATCCCTGACAGCCAGCATGGGGAGAACATAAAACAGGCTTTGCATGGAATGTCCCATTAAGAACCAGGCGGATGAGGGTCTGGCCCCTGTGTCCAGCAGCATGGGTGCGCCCCTTCCCCACTTTATGCCACATATATATCTGCTCAGCAGCTTTGCCCGTTATAACGCCCTGGCTCACGCTCCCTCTATTTTGGTGAATATTTTCAGAACAATCCTTCACGCTTTATTTTTGCGGCCTCAACACATTATTAGCTGCCGGAGGAATAAGTAATAACAGGATCGTATAACCCGCCCTGTAACAGAAAGCTGCTTACTTTGTATTTTCTTTGGATTCTGTTATCTATCTTTATTTTTATTTTATTTTTTAAATCGCCAAGATTTTAACTCCAAAACCCCTTTGCCGAAGCCTTCAATTAGAAACGTGGCGTATTGTCATTATCAGGGCATTCCTTGTTCAGGGGCGTAGCTAGGGGGGCACGTGCCCTGGGTGCAGCAGGTCAGGGGGGCGCCAAAGGGGGCCTGAGCACAGGTGGGCGGGGGGCGCTATTTCAAATCTTTGCCCCGGGTGTCAACACACCTAGCTACACCTCTGCCTTGATCAGGGGCATAGCTGGGAGGGAGGGGAGCAGGGGGGCACAGGCCTCGGGGGCAGCAGGTCAGGGGTGTGCCAAAGGGGGCCTGAGCACAGGTGGGGGGGCGCTATTTCAAATCTTTGCCCCGAGTGTCAACACACCTAGCTACACCTCTGCCTTGATCAGGGGCATAGCTGGGAGGGAGGGGATCAGGGGGGCACGGGCCTCGGGGGCAGCACAGGTCAGGGGTGTGCCAAAGGGGGGCCTGAGCACAGATGGGGGCGCTATTTTAAATCTTTGTCCCAGGTGCCAGAAAGCCTAGCTACCCATAGCATAGCTGGGGGGCAGGGTGGGATACGCTCCTCGGATGCAGCAGGTCGGGGGGGGGGCTGAGCACAGGTGGGGGGGGCGCTATTTTGAATCTTTGCCCCAGCTTAAAGTGGACCAAAACGCAGGATTTTCACTATCCCGGGTTTTGGTCTGCCCCCCTAGGGCACCCCGGTTTGGCTGTGTGAAACCCCCCCAGGTTGGCGAGTCCACTTACCTCTCCTCAGGTCCACACTGCGGATAGAGCAGCTGGCTTGAATCCTAGTCGGACTTCTGAGCGGCGCCAGCATCACTCACCTCCCTTCGGCTGTGCGTGGCCCTGAACAGCCAATCATTTGCGGCGGGCGGGGCTGCACACAGCCGAGGAAGAAAGCAAGTGATGTCAGCACCGTGGGCTCGGGGAGAAAGGTGAGTTTACTGTGCGTCCCTGGGGGTTTCACACAGCGGGACATCCCAGTTCAGGATGCTCCCGGGGGAGGAAATAAAAAAAAAAAATAAAGATAGGTCTCATAGACTCCAGGGTGGGTTTTGTTCCACTTTAACTACGCCTCTTTAACTTTAACCACGATCCACTTTAACAACTTGGCCATGGGCGTAGCTGGGGGGTACGTGCCCCGGGTGCAGCAGGTCGGGGGGGGGGGCTGAGTACAGGCGGGAGTTTTTGCCTCGGGTGCCAGAAAGCCTAGCTACGCCTCTGCCTTGACCAGGGGCATAGCTGGGGTGGCAGTGGTATGTGCCCCGGGTGCATTAGGTCGGGGGGGGTGTTATTTCAGATCTGTGCCCCAGGTGCCAGAAAGCTAAGCTACGTCTCTGCCTTGGCACTCGCTGGCTTTTCTCCAGACTGGAGATTGGAGGCCGGGATTAATGGAGTTAATGAAGGGGTTAATAAGAGAGCGATTCTCCGCTGGAGTAGAGGGCAGGAATTCAGGCGCCGCTCAGGGCCCTGGAGAGCTGGAGATGTTATTCACTTGGATATCAGAAGAGGGCTGAAGTTCTACTTAGATATGGATGTCTGCTGAGCACACAGCTCCATTGTGGAGGACGAGTAACGAGATACAGCACAGGTCCCGCTCTGGAGGGCTTCAAGGGCCCTTCTGGGATCACAGAGCTTCAATGGGGGGGGGGGGGGGGGTGATTGTTGTCCTGTCCTTATCTGCCACCTGCATCCTTGCCACCTCCACCCTGCAAGCGCAAGAGGTGGGGGAGTATACCTTAGCCTCTATCCACAATCAACTTATTTAAAAAAAATAATAATATCCTCCAATGCAGACCATTCAATAGTAAATCAATTAAAATAATCAGCTTATTTAAAAAAAAAAATCTACTATTATTATTATTTATTAAAAAAAATATCTACTACTTTGTAGATCGTTAAGGAAGATGGTGGGGCTATATAAATAAACAATAATAATAATATCCTCCAATACAAACCATTAAATAGTAAATCAATCAAATTAATCAACTTATTTAAAAAAAAAAAATCTGCTATTATTATTATTATTTAAAAAAATATCTACTACTTTGTATAACGCTATAGAAGATGATGGCGCTATATAAATAAACAATAATAATAGTAATATCTTCCAGTGCAGACCATTCAATAGTAAATCAATCAAATCAATCAACTTATTTTAAAAAAAATCTACTATTATTATTATTTTTAAAAAATATCTATTACTTTGTACAACGCTACGGAAGATGATGGCGCTATATAAATAAACAATAATAATAGTAATATCCTCCAGTGCTGATCATTCAATAATAAATCAATCAAATCAATCAACTTATTTAAAAAAAAATATACTATTATTAATATTTAAAAAAAATATCTATTACTTTGTACAACGCTAAGGAAGATGATGGCGCTATATAAATAAACAATAATAATAGTAATATCCTCCAGTGCTGACCATTCAATAGTAAATCAATCAAATCAATCAACTTATTTAAAAAAAATGTACTATTATTAATATTTAAAAAAAATATCTATTACTTTGTACAACGCTATGGAAGATGATGGCGCTATATAAATAAACAATAATAATAGTAATATCCTCCATGCTGACCATTCAATAGTAAATCAATCAAATCAATCAACTTAATTAAAAAAAAAAATCTATTATTATTATTTAAAAAACATATCTATTACTTTGTACAGCACTACGGAAGATGATGGCGCTATATAAATAAACAATAATAATAGTAATATTCTCCAGTGCAGACCATTCAATAGTAAATCAATCAAATCAATCAACTTATTTAAAAAAAAAAAATCTACTATTATTATTAATTTAATATCCCGCTACTATTATTGTAATTTAATATCCTGCCCATAGTCCTTTCCCGTACAGTAGAGAAAATATTATTATTGCTTATACTTATAGCTCCATCTTTTTCCATAGCGCTGTCCAATGATAAGCCCTGAGAAAGTTATGGGTGTCCGTCACAGAACGCGTGGGTGTCGACAGTGGAGAACTGGGGCCAAAAATGAACCCTGGATATTACCAGCCCCTGGCCAGGCCGAGACATCCTTGCTGAGGTCCCACCCCAACCATGATGCCAGTGCTATAGCATTGAGGCTGGGGTTCCTTGGCTTAGATACAGGGGGCTGAGGGGGAGAAGAAAGGGGACAGGGATTAAATGTGGGTGTTAAATGCTGCAGCCCAACAGGCCCCAAAAGTGCAGCCCAACGGGACATTGTCCCAGGTCACCCTATGGGCAGTGCTCCCCTGGGTGCTGAGGGGGGGGGGGTATCGGCCCAGACTAAACTGCAATTTAGTGTCATCTCTTTTCTTTTACCTTCACTCCCACCCTCTGGTGTTCCTCTGCTGTTTGAATTAGTTGCTGGAATTGTGTTTATTAGTTATAGTTATGAGTTACTATTGCATTTGCAATTATACCACCCCACAATTATATTTTATATTTGTATACATTCTGTATATTGAAATTGCTACTATTTATAATACTATTACTATGGGCAGGAAGATCTGGGGAGGGGGTGGGTGGTAGATTGCTATACAAACATTAGATGTTATTTGAGGTCCGGTCCTGTGCCTGCCCTTATGTTTTTATTTGACCCATGTCTGATGCGTTTGTGTTCATGTTAATAAATGCTAATAATTAATCTATTATTAGTGGTGCAGTCATTTTACTGGCCAATACGAATATGAATATTTTATTGACCACCAAGTAAGTACAGGATACATACAAGGAATGCTTTTTGGAAGGGAGGTACCCCTTTAGAGCTATAAACATTAAATATAAAAAAAAAATGAATATAAAAATTAAACATTTTTACATATTATACATATTATACATGTTAACATTTTATCATATTTACTCGGGGTTGTGGGAAACCCCCCTCTCCTTTTTATACCCTGGCATATTGTACACCTAGTTTTGGGGTTCAATTCCCAGGTCCTTTCGTCATCCTCGTCCCATAATGAAGAAGAACCCAGCTCCGCATGACTTGAACAGCGGCATGTTCAAATCCCAGGCGCTGGGTCATGATGCAATCTGGCAATGGCTGGTCCTGCCACTCAAACCCCCAGGCCATCTGGGACTTTGGGGAAAATGGCAATTCTATTGCTAGGGAAGAAGGGAAGACAGGATGGGGAAACCATCCAAAGTTACTGCCTGTGGGGAGAGGAAGGCAGGGAATATTAGTAAACAAATTGGGTATAGGTCCGCTTTAAAGTGGATCTACTGTATCACCTGAAATGGCGGCCTCTAGCCTGCCCCCATGCCATCCAAAAATGGGATGCCCCGCTGTGTGAAACCCCCTGGGTTGCCAGTAAACTCACCTTTACCGGTGGATCCCATGACCCTGTCTTTGCCAGGGGCCACATCCCTGGTTTCCCTGTATCTGACACGCTCCTGGTCCCAGCCATTCAGAAATCAGTTCTCAGACTACAGGGAGATCAGAGATGAATGCAGCAGCCGACATTCTTGAGATCAGCCAATCGGCAACTTCAAAATTTCCATGTATGCGTGACCTCGCCAGTGGAGCAACCAGGACGGCATCTCCCAGGGCCACCCAGGGTGCAGGTGTGGAAAAACGGTTTTGTGCCTCTTTAGCTGCCCCTGGGGCATCCTAATTTGAAATCCCCCGCTATGTGAGCCCCCCACCCAGACCCAGCCACATAGACTCCATCGGATTGAGCCCTGCTAGAAACATGAGAGGGTATGGCATGAGAGGGTTGATTAGGTTAGTTTAGTGTCTCTGTGGATCAGGACCCTCCTTGGCACAACAATGAAAGGATGATTTAGATGTCCTTTAAAGTGGACCAAAACCCAGGATTTTGACTATCCTGGGTTTTGGTCCCCTCCCCCAGGACACCCCGATTAAGGGTGCCCCGCTACGTGAAACCCCCCAGATCGACCGAGGAAACTCACCTCTGTCCCGCTCCCATGGCGTATACGCGGCCGCTCATCCAATCAGCGTGCTCGGAGCCGCTGAGCTATGCACGTCTGAGCAATATCTTAGCAGAGCGACTCCGAGCGCGCTGCCGGCCGCATCCCCCACTTCCTTCTAACATTCATGGCCGGCGCGGGCATGCAGTCTGCTAGAGGGATAGCGGGGATGCGACCATGGCCCTCGCATGCGCCGATGGACCAGGAAGTAAGGTAAGTGTAGTGGGCGACCTGGGGGGTTTCACACAGCAGGGCTTCCCGATATTGGATGCCCCAGGGGAGGGAATCGATCGGCCCAGGAATCTTATAGATTCCCGGACCAATCCCGCTGGCTTTAGGTCTACTTTAAACCAGCATCCAGTTATTGCCCTATTCAGCAATGCTCTCCTGTATATTTAAATGGAATGTAAACCCAATGGCAATAACAAGGCAGCAAGCAGCTCACCTAATACCTGTCCCATGTGCCCTTCTTTTAATTTCACTCTTCCAGGATCATGCAAAAAAGTGGTCTAAAAGCCACTCTATCCCTTGGTGCTCTCAGTGTGAGTGAGCATGGCAAGCCACAGTGGTCCTGTAGCTGTCTCTAACCACAGCCAGGAATGCTCATGACTGTACCATGACACACCTTTCACAGCTCAGCTATGTCCCCAAAATTGAATCAAAGAAAGCAGCCTTGCTTAGAATACATAGGATGTGAGATGCTTTGAAATGGTCTTTGGGACAACCAAACCTTTCAGAAAAATCCCCCTTTATTTTGTTTTTCTTGCTTCCCTTATTTCCTTGTAAATCATTTTCGAGTCCCGGGCTTCCTGGCAGCAGAGGCGCTGATAAGCTCCCAGTCTGCTCAGATGATTTAATATATTATGAAATAAAGATTAACTTTGTCAGTCAACAAATCTGAGACTTGCCCTTACCTGCTGCGCTGCAAAACACAGAGCGGGTAACTGTATTCACCTTGTGAGACATGATTTAATGAAATAGCAGACAGCGAGTCAGTAACCAAACTCCCCCACCCAGCGCATTAATCACCGCGTGTCCGCAATGCCGCAATCAGCGTTGGCATCCGGGCTGAATAACAATACGGATTGGTGCTGGAGGCCTCCACATAGCGTCTGTGTGCACTGATATCATGAGGGCAGGGGGGGGACTTGCCCCGGGTGCAGCAGGTCAGGGGGTCACAAAAGGGGGGGGGGGGGGCTGAGAACAGGTGGAGACGCCATTTCAAATCTTTGTCCCGGGTGCCAGAAAGCCTAGCTACTCCTCTGCATGATGAAATTAACAATGGATCACCATCACCAGGGGGCAGCCTGGGCATAGGGAGCACAGGGAGAATTCCCGGTGGGCCACACTGCTTTAGGGTCACATGTGTAAGACACTTCAACCCATATATTGGCCCTGCAATGCTAAAGCCTCAGCATCATGGGTGAGGGCGCCACTTCTGTCTTACAATACTAAAGATTCACTACTATCATATCTCCCTCTGCCCATAATCTGTTCCTGCAATGCTATAGCATCAGCTGACCAATGTACGCAAAGATCAGCTGAGAAGTTTCTTAGGGGTGTGGCTAAGAAGCTCATGGGCTGCTGAAGAGGGCCTGTAAATTTCCAGGCTGATTTTTGGCCCCAGTCCGACCCTGTCCAAATGGTGCTTCAAAGTCCTTCAGGAAGACAGGAGGGGGGTCAACTCCCGCACTGTAGACAGCATAACTTGCATCAATCATAAATTGACCAGATGCCCTACTTGTTGCAGAGTGTGAATACTGTGTGCTGAGTTGTAATCCAGATAGACATTTGTGGTGTAACAGGAACTGACTTTACTGGAACATGAGTGCAGATAGAGAAGGTCACCTTACATGGTGGAGGTGGATAAAGCTTATCTTAATGTATAGGAAATACAACATATAGAAATGCACATAGAGACTACAGATAAGTAATAGTAACAGCGACATCTAGTGTCCTAAATGTAAACTGCAGTCAATTCAGCCGAAGTCATTCCAGCAATAAGCTTTACATTGTTGTGTCTCCAACACTACTTTCAGTGGGTCAGTCCCACTTTGAGGCATTTTATCCCTCTGAAGACGTAAATGTCCCACTGTGCTGACATTTACTGGCTTTTAAGGGACAAATATCCACAGTATTCCATGCTAGCCTCCGATCCCAGTATTCAGCATTTGGAAATCCCGGGAAATCCCTCCTCTCCATGGGAAGACTCCACAGAGACTTCTTCTCTGGGTATAAAAGCTTCCTTGCCCAGCAACACAGCATTAGCTTGGTGGGACACCAAGGAAGGAGGACCTGTTCCCCCCTTCACTAAAGATACTGGGGGGGGGGGCGGCTTCAATATCCACTCCCTGGCATCAGCAGACCAAGGCCATTCGGACGGGAGAAAGCCCTCCAACCTGGCATTAGCTTGGCGGGACACCAAGGAAGGAGGACCTGTTTCCACCTTCACTAATAGCCACTTCCTGACATCAGCAAACCAAGGCCATTCGGACCTGGAGGAAACCCTCTGATCTGGCATTAGCTTGGCAGGACACCAAGGAAGGAGGACCTGTTTCCGCCTTAACTAATAGCCGCTCCCTGACATCAGCAGACCAAGGCCATTCCGACCTGGAGAAAGCCGTTCAACCCGGCATTAGCTTGGCGATACACCAAGGAAGGAGGACCTGTTTCCCCTACACTAATAGGCACTCCCTGACATCAGCAGACCAAGGCAATTCGGACCTGGAGGAAGACCTCTGACCCGGCATTAGCATGGCGGGACACCAAGAAAGAAGGACCTGTTTCCGCCTTCACTAATTGCTGCTCCCTGACATCAGCAAACCAAGGCCATCCAGAACTGGAGGAAGCCCTCTGACCCCAGCAGATCTAAAGATGAGGAGTAAGGAGGAAGAGGTGAGCTCTTCTCACACGTTTCCATTCACACGTTGTGGTAGCAGACATGGCACCTACCAGAACATTCAGGATTACTAAACAGATTTTAATTGGCTTTCCTATAATCACAGTGCCTACATACCCATATCTTGGCATGTTTTCTATCTCTTCCTTCGAAACCACCACATGCTGTCCAGCTCCTGCTCTTTTCTTTCCCTCAAAACAATTTAAATAGGACCAAAACCCACGGTCGGCCCAGGAATCTAGAAGATTCCTGGGCCAATTGATTCCCTCCCCCCCCATCCCGGGGCATCCAGAATCAGGATGTGTAAAACCCCCCCAGGTCGCCCATAAACTCACCCCCTTTCCCGGTCCAACGACACATGCGTGAGCAGCAGACGCATCCCCGCTAACTCTAACTATAGGGTACCGAGGGATGTGGCTGCTGGCGAGCTCGGATTCACTTGCCTTAGACAAAGGCTTGGATCTGAGCCCACTGATTGGACGAGCGGCCGTGCATGCACCGTAGGACCAGGAAGAGCTGAGTTTGTTCGAGCGACCTGACGTTTCACACAGTGGGCCATCCCCAATTGGGGTGCCCCGGGGATAAGGACCAAAACAAGGGATAGTCAAAATCTTGGGTTTTGGTCCACTTTAAAATTTACACCACAGAGCTAAATCTCTATTTTTTTTATAATGAAGTCTCCAGTAGGGGCCTTTACTATGCACTTCTCAGAGATCAATCCAAGCCATCATTTGGCAGAGAATAGCAATAGCATGCGCACAGTGGGTCTTCCTCTACTATGGGGCCTGGTACATTTTTGGATTGGAAGAGCCCTGTAAATCTTTGAAATCTTTAAAGACAAATCCTTTGGGCTACAATGGTCTGGTTACATTGGTCTTCTGCCTCCAGTATAACGTCAGGCTAATTTTTGAAACAGGAGCCATGTAAGGGTCTTCCACTTTGCATTCGGCAACATAAATGTTTAAAGGTTTTTGCAGTAATAGACCCCCTGAATTGGGTCTGCATCTACTATGGGGCCTGGCTAATTTTTGGAACAGGTGAGACCTGTCGGGTCCTTCTCCTTTGTAATGGTTTGGCACAATATGGCCATAGATGACTAAGGACTTGACACTACGTATGTCCGAGACGCGTGAACTGTTTTGTTTTTTAAGTGGACCAAAACCCAGGATTTTGACTATGCTGGGTTTTGGTCCTTTCCCCCAGGGCACCCCAATCGGTGGTGCCCCACTGCATGAAACCCCCCAGATCATCGAAGCAAACTCACCTCTTTCCCGTCCTACGATGCATGCACGGCCGCTCGTCCAATCAGCTCGCTCAGAGCCGCCGACGTCACGCCGTCTAAGGCCAGCGGCTCCAAGCGTGCTGACAGCCGCATCCCCTGCTACACTCTAACAGGGAGCGTGCCCATGCCAGCCATTCACAAATGCCTGGAGTGGGCACGCTCTTTGCTAGAGGGATTCTCTGGCACCTTTGAAGAAGTGAGCTTGTCTCACGGAACGCGTGGGGGATCAGGACGCCAGTTACTAGCAGGGACACCTCTCAACTTCTGATTTGGTGATATCTTATGCACTTTTTATCATCCACAAATTTATTTCATTTTTTGGGGCAAGTTGATTGGTTATTTGTTCTCTTTTTCTATATGGGATAAATGTATACAGGTCTTGAATGTTATATTATAGCACTTAGCACTTTTATTAGCATTTAGCACCTTAATATTGCACTAGTCACTTTATTTATATTGCATCTTATATTGTGTGATAGGGATCTATTTTTCACAAGGAGGAAGAGGGATGATTGTCTGTGTCCTTGCTATTAGTATTTTGTTTTTAATATACTTGTGATGGTATTTTTGTAATCATTAATAAATATTGATTACTTATGATATATTTTTGATTTAAGTTATTTATTTGGTGGTGCCTGGGGACGCCCCTGGTGGTAGCTGGGGCCACACATATTGTGTATTTGTATTTGGATATACTCCCTTTCTTTTGGGGATTCCTTTAAGGCACACCCACATTCATATATTATTAAGAAATAGCTAGTGGTGCATTGGGAAAAAAATTCCTTTTGCTTTGCTAGAGGGATAGCGGGGATGCGGCCGCGGCACAGGCATTCGCTGTTGGACCCGGGAACAAGGTAAGTGTATGGAGCAACCTAGAAGTTTGCATCCCGATTTTGGATGCATCGGGCGGAGGGAAACGATCGGCCGGGGAATCTTATAGATTCCCCTGCCGATCGTTGTGGGTTTTGATCCACTTTAATCACTGGAAATAAAGTGCCAATTTTTCAATATTCTGGACGTGCTGACAAGTTGCTTTATCTATAATAGTGATGACCCACTGGCATACCTTACAACTTTTCTTGGTGGAAAGAGGGACAGATGTTAAATTAGGCCACGCCCCCCCTCCCCATTGAGGGATGGAGCGGAGATATATTATAACAGTTACAACAATATAAACACTTTGAATAGGCAAATAAATTGTTTATTGATGCAGATCTGCATGTTACACCTCAAAGAGGGAGAAAGGAGACCAACGAGGGACCCAAAAGAGGGACAGTCAGGGACCCTTGGGAGGTATGAACTGGTAGGGTGCACCAGTACATCCAAGAATAGAGACCAACTCCTACATTTTAGCGCCTGGAATTTAGCACCTGGAGAGAAGAGAACATTCTTCCTCTTACCCGGAGTGCAGCTTTAATTACCCTGAAGCTATTTATCAGCATAGCATAAGATTGATCACATGTATTTAAATACATTCAAATAAAAAAGCAGAACACTGAAACATGATTATGTAATTGTGCACTTTATTGGAGTCAAATAAATATCAGTGATTCATTAATTGCCTTCCTTGAACTGAAAAGCTTTATTAGTAGCAGATTTGGCCGAATGGCGGCCAAATGTAAAGCTACTTTAAAGATGTTTGCTCTATAGCTTTGCGCAACTTCACTTAAGAGAGGGTCATTGTGACGCATGCCAATTTATCCCCAAAGTTACAAAGCTCTAAGATCTTTTAAAAGAAATGTATTCAATGGTTCAAACAGAAAACTAAGTATAGACATTAGGGCAAATTATTGATAATAAAGTTTCCTAGTTTCCTAGTTTCAGATTTCTTTTAAAGTTTTTTAGATTCTAGTTAAACCCTGAATAAGAGTCTATCTTATATGTTTCCCACACCCTGTACATACAGATTGCTCACATTAAAAATCATCCTACCTGCACCTACTGCATTTTCTGAGCCTTTAAATATCCAAGATGGCGGCACATGGAGGCTGCCTGCAAACAGGAAGTACCTTCTGCTGCTTTGCATTCTGGGATTGCTGTCCTTTTCCTGACCCCAGCTCTGCTCTGTTTGTGCAAAGCACAGCTATAACCCGTTCCCTGCACTTTTGCCTCCTTTGGTTGGAGTCCAGTGGGTGAAAGAATAATAAGTAAGTGACTAAAAATGTGAAATATATTAATTTTAGTGAATAGTTTTTTATGGGTTTGGGCTTTTCATTAAATCATGCTGAAGGTCCGGTTAAATGAACGCATCCATTTCAAAACAGATTGATGCAGACTGTTATTATTAGATCTTTTTTTGCAATTGAGCTGACAGTAGACAAGTGACGCTGTACTTTCCAGCATTGATAAATGTGATGTCTGGTGGGCGCTGTAGAAGCTTCTCCCTGATTCACTGCAGCGCCAATGGAGAACACTAGGTGGTGTCCTGAGGTCATAGCGCCAAGACTACACTACATCTAACAACTGGACAACGCTGCAGCGAGCGATAGGTAGCGCCAGTTAAGTGCGTCCGGCACTCAGCACTGAAGCCCATATTCAAGAAGATATAAAAAAACAAAAGGTTTGGGGTGTGCACAGCCAGATAAAGGGGTGCTGACAGAGGGGAAACGCACAATACATTCAAAATAACGGGACTCTAGACTTGTCCCATACCCCCTCTAAATCTGCCGCACACTCAAAAAATCACTATTATAGTATTCAAAATAATTATAAAAAATATGAATTTATTAAGCCATCCTTAAAAACTATTGCTATGCTGTCTTTTGCCCTTATTCATCAAGCGATAGCGCCAGGTAGTGTCTGACGAGCGCCAGGTAGCGGCAGCTAACGGCGACTACCGACTCAAGTACGCCCGGCGGCGGTCACAATGACGCATTTATCAAGCAAAATGAGGCTAGCGCCGGCGAGAGCGACGGCTAGCGCGGCATTCATCATGAAGCCACCTGGACCGAACAGCGCCGCTGCAAATTCTCTCACAGCGCCAGGTATGAGCTGTCGCTCCCTGGCGATGTCCAATGCATTTCAATGGAGCAATCTATAATTATCCATAATTAATTGGTATTAATTTATTTTTTTTTTATTTGAATGTCAAAAAATCGGAGAACACTTCTGCAATGTTAGGATTTATTTTTAAGTCAAAAAAAAAAAAAAAAAAATGTGCCGAATTGATCTAACAGGTCTGAGATTAATGTATTCATATTACAAAATGATTCTAAAAACATGTATAATGTTACATTCAAAAAATATGGTTGTTTAGGGGTTAAAAACTAGTTAATACACATCGCCGCCAGCGCTCTGGGGTTTAAACAAGGAATGGACAGCGACAGCACATTCGGAGCGTGATTTGTTAATGAATATGAAGCAAGCCGTTCGCTCTGGCCATTCGTTGTCAGGCGCTCACATACAACGCTGGACCTGTGAAACAGCGACCCCCCAGCCCGTATTCAACATTACCGCACACCGGCTGAGTCGCTGTCATCAAGCTAACGCCGGCCAAGCACAGCGAATACTGGCTGGCGCTGAAAAAAATCACGCTACAGTCGCTCATCTGTCGCTACCTGGCGCTATTGATGAATCGGCCTCCCCGTGATAAAAGTCTGTTTCTCAACACATATCCACCAGCACCAGAGCAAAAACACATGGAATGACATTGTTTTATCACTGTGACAATGGCCGACCTGCACATACAATTTGACAGAAATAAATAATAACAATAAAAGTGTTTGGTTGCCGGGCAGGAGAGGTCACACAATGGTTTGAGCCAAGTTTACTTTAGCAACACGCGGCTGGGCGAAAGATTTTACATGGCGCTGCTGAACAAAGAGCACCGGCTCTTTACACTGAGCCACTGCTAGTGATACATGTGACGCTACATGGCGCTTTTAGAGGTGCTCACCAGATTGACTTCATATAAATGATTTTCACGTACAGCGCCCAGCGTTCACCCGGCGCTACGTGGCACTATCTGCCGTTAGCGTTTCTTAATTAACCCCCTATGTGTTTTGCTATGGAGCCCTGTGAAACCTATGCACGCCCCTGCACTGCTCGGGGAGGCCGATTCATTAATAGCGGCAGGTAGCGACAGTTGAGTGACTGTATCGGTATTTTCACAGCGCCTGCTAGTAGTCGCTGTGCTTGGCCGTTGTTCGGTTGTTGACAGCGACTCAGTCGGTGTGCCGTAATGTTGAATACGGGGTGACGAGTCGCTAGTTGACATGGTCCGCGCTGTATGGGTGCGCATGATAGCGACTGGTCAGAGCGACTGGCTCCCACCATATTCATCAAAAAATCACGCTCAAAAAATTCTCGCGCTGTGAAATGCACGTTTAAACCCCAGAGCGCTGGCGCCGATGTGTTAAAAGTAGTTTTTTAACCCCCAAACAACCATGTTTTTGGAAACCAAAAAAAAAAACAAATTTTAAAGAATTTAGTAATATGAATACAATAATATCAGACCTGTAATATCAATTCTGCACAATTTTTTTTTTTTTTTTACCTTAAAAAAAGGTAAAACATTGCAGAAGTGGTCACAGAATTTTTCACATTTAAAAAAAAAAAAAAAAATTAATAATTAATTATAAATATTTAAAGATTGTTCCATTGAAATGCATTGGAGAGCGCCAGGTAGCGAGAGGTCATACCTGTCGCTGTTCAAGGTCAGACGCTGGCGCTGTGGGCTGAGGCTGGAATAATGATGAATGAGTGGCTATATGGCGCTTTCTCAGTCGCTAAGCAGGATTGGCTTGATAAATGTGTGATTGTGGTGGGGAGCCGGCGTTCTCGTGGCGGGGCTCGTCATTACCGGCCGCTCACCAGTCGCTACCTGTCGCTATTCCTTCATAAATAAGGGCCTAAGGCTATGATCCAAACAGGTCCCTTCCCATGCAGCATCTTTTGTTGTTGGCCCATAGCTGACATGTGCATTGTGCGGGGCACCCGACATATTGTTTAGTTTTCCTTATCTTCCATCTGATTTCTCCGCTGTGTTAAAAGAGTGGAAAATTGGCAGTATAACTTTAATGTGAAACTTAACCCTTTCATGGTTCATCACACAAGGAATGTGCGTCGCTGAATGGGCGAAGAAGACAATTTCATTAATACAATTCAATAACTGGTGGCCGGGGTAAAACTAAACCACATCTCATAGCACATCATGAAAGATGGCTGTGACCCCCAACTCCAGGCAGGGGAGTGGGTCCTGGGTGCACTCAGGGCCATTATGTATATATGAACATCTTTATAGGTTAATAAAGGGGGGTGGGAGCTGCTCAATCACTATTATTTATACAAAATTATTATTATTATTATTCAGGGCCTAGGAACTAATTTACCGCCCAGTTTAACCCTCTCATCAACTGGCAGGCTGATTCATCATTAGCGCCAGGTAGCGACAGATGAGCGTCTGTAGCAGGCATTTTCAGAGCGCCCGCTAGTAGTCGCAGTGCTCGGCCGTGAGTCGCTAGTTTATAGCGACTCAGTCGCTGTTCAGTAATGTTGAATGTTGTGAGGAGTCGCTATTTGACCAGTACAGCGCTGTATGAGAATGCATGTTAGCGACTGCTCATAGCGACCGACTCACTCCATATTCAGCAAAAAAAACAGCCTCACAAATCTCTGGCGCTGAAAAATGCTTCTCTGAAGCCCAGAGCCCAGGAGGCGGTGTGTTTAAAGTCTGTTTTCCAGCATCTATCAACTAGTAACAAAGAGAAAACATATGGAATTACATTGTAACAACATTGTAACATGAACACTTTAATGGCAGACCTGTAATGTCATTTCTGAAGAAATATATAAAAAATGACAAAATTATGAAAAAACTGCTATTTCAATGCCAGAAGAGGTCACAGAATTATTTGTGATTTTTGGGGAAAAAAATAAAAAAATACCCCGTTTAAAGAGAAGAAAAGGTTAATCCATTGAAATGTATGGGAGAGCGACAGGTAGTGAGAGGTCATACCTGGCGCTGTGCAAGGCTGAACGCCGGCGCTGTTCACTGAGGCTGTGAAAATGATGAATCAGACGCTACATGGCGCTATCCCAGTCGCTAAACAGATTCTGCATGATAAATGTGTAATTGCGTGCGTGTCCGGCGTTCACCTGTCGCTACCTCTCATTAACCAGCCACTACCTGACGCTATCCCTTCTTAAATATAGATCTCAATATCAAGCAACAAACATGTCTAGCTATGTGGAAAGACAGAGATTTGGTTGCATATATCTGCAGATACATGTGGAAGCCACACTGCCCTGCCAAGGCATTCTGTGTTTAGTGTGGTCCCTACTCTTATTTCTGAGTCCCCAAAATTAGGGACATGCAATGCAGACAAATATTTGAGAGCTACTCACCTGGGTAGCTGCCAGCCTCCCTTTAGAACACTTCACAGGGAGAAATCCATATTGACTGAACCCCTCCCTGCTTGTGTTCATGGCAATTCAAATGAATAAATGGGGGTGGGAGCAGCTCAATCACTATTATTTGGGGACTCAAAATTAAGAGTAGGGAACACACTAAACACAGAGTGCCTTGCCGGGGCAGTGTGGCTTCCACATGTATCTGCAGATATATGCAACCAAATCTCTGTCTTTCCACATAGCTAGACATGTTTGTTGCTTGATATTTAGTTGATGAGAGGGTTAAACTGGGCGGTAAATTGGTTCCCAGGCCCTGAATAATAATGATGATAATTTTGTATAAATAATAGTGATGGAGCTACTCCCACCCCTTTGCTCATCTTTGAAGGTTCTCATTCATCCAGGGTGGGCCCCTTGCAGTGTGGTATGACTCCATGCATGATTATAAAATTGCATTTATGGTGAATACTACTAAAGAATAAAAAAAAAAAAAATCATAGAAGGAATGTCAAAGTATAGGAAGAATGACAGAAAGAAAGAGAAATAAGCAAAGTAAGAATAGAAGGAGTGACAAAAAAATGTAAGCAGAAACGAAAGAAGAAGAAGAACAAAATAAATGGAACGAACGAAGCGTAAATGCAAAGAAACACAAAATGAATGACAGAAACAAAGAAAGAAAATGAAAGAATGAAACAAAGAAGGAATAAATTCTAAGATGGGGAAAAAAAGCAGGTAAGAAAGAGAGAGGAAATGAGAGAAAAAAAGAGGTTGGAAGGAAAGTATAGAAGGAATGACAGAAAAAAAGAGAAGAAATGGCATAACAGATGAAGGAAGGAAATAAAGAATAGATAGAAAGAAAGAAAAAAACTACAAGTAAAGAATATAGATAGAACAGAACAAAAGAAACTAAGGCCCTTATTTAACAAGGGATAGCGCCAGGTAGCGAATGGTGAGCGAACGGTAATGACGGGCCCCGCCACGAGTACGCCGGCTCCCCACCACAATCACACATTTATCAAGCCGATCCTGCTTAGCGACTGACAAAGCGCCAGATAGCGAATCATTCATCATTATTCCAGCCTCATCCCACAGCGCCAGCGAGCGACCTTGAACAGCGACAGGTATGACCTCTCGCTACCTGGCGCTCTCCAATGCATTTCAATGGAGCAATCTTTAAATATTCTTAATTAATTGCTATTAATGTTTTTTTTTTTTTTTTTTTTAAATGTCAAAAATTCTGTGACCACTTCTGCAATGTTAGATATTTTTTTTAAGTTAAAAAAAAAAAAAAAAATTTGTGCAGAATTGATATTACAGGTCTGATATTAATGTATTCATATTCCAAAATGTTTTGAAAAACTTGTTTTTTTTTTTTTCAAAAAATATGGTTGTTTGGGGGTTAAAAAACTACTTTTAACACATCGCCGCCAGCGCTCTGGGGTTTAAACAAGCATTTCACAGCGCGAGAATTTTTTGAGCGTGATTTGTTAATGAATATGGTGGGAGCCGGTCACTATGGCCATTCGCTATCATGCGCTCCTATACAGCGCGGAACCTGTCAAACAGCGACTCCTAACCCCGTATTCAACATTACCGCACACCGACTGAGTCGCTGTCAACAACCGAACAACGGCCAAGCACAGCGAATACTAGCGGGCGCTGTGAAAATACTGCTAATGTCGCTCATCTGTCGCTGCCTGGCGCTATTAATAAATCGGCCTC
Organism: Gastrophryne carolinensis; assembly: GCA_027917425.1. Classification (NCBI taxonomy): domain Eukaryota; kingdom Metazoa; phylum Chordata; class Amphibia; order Anura; family Microhylidae; genus Gastrophryne; species Gastrophryne carolinensis. The sequence goes on from CM051235.1 coordinate 597,998,918, forward strand.
AAAGAATAGAAGAACTGTCTGAGTGAGCCCAGTGCTGACGTCTGAACACACTGTGTAAGGAGGCATTAACGTGCCAGCAATTTATATATATATATATATATATATATTTTTTTTTTTTTAATATAGCAGTAACACCAGCCCCCACCCCCCTTGCACTTGGCCATCCTAGGTACAGGCCTAGGTTTGCCTAAAGGTAAATGCATCCCTGATCCAGGGCATAGTATATCTTTAGGAATAAATCAAGGCAACTAATTGATGAGAGCCTAAAGCTCGAAAAACACTTGTCCACTAGTTGGATGTGTTTGGCTGTGTAAATTTAAAGCTAATCCTTGGCATTGCACCCTTAGCATTTCTAAGGGCCTTGGATGGCACAGAGACGTAAAGAGATGATTTGCATAGCTCCGCCTACTGCAAGGGTAGATGGGTAATGCTATCTGTCCTTGTATTGGGTACTGTGCAAATACTTTCCGTTCTAAGAAAGCTCCTCTCTTCCTTTACCTAAGTAGATGGTTTTTTGGTCTCTTTAGCCCCCTATATCAATCCTAACATGGGTCTCTACACATACTGGCTTGCGACTTGTTTAGAAATTGATTAGCTGTGCACAGGGGCGAACTAGCCATAGGAGGACCTGGGCAAATGCCTGGTGGGCCACACAGCTTTGGGGCACTCCCATCCAATCCCAGCCCCCATCCCCTTCCCCACTCTATCCCCTCACGCAAGCAATCCCAGCCCATGTCCTCAAACTAATGATTTAGCCTCGGTCTTGGAGCACACTGGTTAACTGACCAGGAAGCAGCAGAGATGCCACTGGCTGGTCCTGGGCAGGCCGGGTGCTGGGAAAATCCCGGGCTGATTTTTGGCCACAGTCCGTCTGTGCACCCATGCATGTGCGTTTGGATCAACAGTTAGGAAACTTCTATGATCACGGAGATTTCATTTAGCGGGGCATCCCAAATTAATGATGCCCCAAAGAAAAGACCAAACCCAGGATGCTCACTATGGGGATTATTCATGAAGGGATAGCGCCAGGTAGCGCCTCGTAGTGGCAGGTAGCGTCTGGTGAACGCTGGGCGCTGTACGCCTTACCACATTTATGAAAGCGAATCTGGTGAGTGACTCTAACGGCGCCATGTAGCGTCCGATTCATCATTACAGGTGGCTCAGCGTATAGCTTCCAGAGCGCCAGGTATTACCTGTCACTACCTGTCGCTCTCCCATGCATTTCAATGGACGTTACTTTTCTTCGGTTTAAACAGGGTTTTTTGTGTTTGGTTGTTTTTGCTCTCAAATAATTTTGTGACCTCTCCTGGACTAGAAAGAGTCATTTTTGAAAAGTTTTTAGATTTTTTATATTTTTATGCAGAATTGTCATTACAGGTCTGGCACTAAAGTATTAATGTCTCAACGTTACAACAATGTCATTCCATGTGTTTTTGCTTTGTTACTGGTGAATATGTGTTCAAAAACAGACTTTAATTACACAGCGTCTGGCGCTCTATGCTACAGCGACCAGATTCAGAGCGCCAATACTCTGTGTTTTTTTTTTTAATATGGTGTGAGTCGCTGAGAGTCGGTCGCACTGAGCTGGCGCTACCTTTCGCTCCCTGCAGCGCTGTACTGGTGTTAGAGCGCTCAACATACATCACAATGTCAGATTCCACAGAAGCACTCTTACCTAGCGTTGTAGTGGAAGGCCTTCCAATCGCAGCGGCTTGCTGCTCTGCTGGCACGTGGTGCTGCGGGGTACGACCTACCCACCTCAGCCCCTGTTGAGCGACCGCATCAGGTCTCTGCCGTGTTTATTTTACTTGTTTCACATGATTGTATTGTGTATATGGTTTGTAATTGCATTTGTTTGGCTGGTGTTGTTCTGATTGGCTGCATCAGCTCTGATGTCACGTGGGACACACCCACTGACATCAGGTGGTAATCCCGGGCTCTCTGAGGACATTTAATCCTCAGTGGAGGGGAATCTCTGCTTGCTTGTTTTTGCTCCCTGATGAAGGGGCGCTAGACGCCCCGAAACGTTGGATTTTGTTGGATCTTTTTGGTCTTTGCTGTGATATCCACTTTAAATTGATAGTGCTAATGTTTTAGTATTGTAGGGTAAGATAATGAGGCCTGGGGATTATGGACCCCCATAGCCATGATGCTGAAGCTAAAGCATACCTCCCAACTTCTGAAAATGTGAAAGCGGGACAAGCCATGCCCCCGACCACACCCCTGTCACGACTCGGCCACACCCCCATCACGCCCCGACCACACCCCTGTCACGCCCTGGCCATACCCCCTCACGCCCCGGCCACACCCCCGTCACGCTCTCCAGCTCCAGCAAGTTGGCTTCCTTCACCCCTGCATGCGTACATTTTTTTATCCCCAACCCAGCATCCCGCCCGCCCCACTCTCTCACCCCACACGCCAGGAAGTTAGTATCTTCGCGCCGGCGTTGTTGCGGCCCTGGGCACACTGCCACAGCGCAGGGCGTCCCGGGACCTTTGTTAACGTTCCGGGACCGCGAGATTCTTTGCGAAAATCGGGACAATCCCGGGAAAATCGGGACAGTTGGGAGGCATGGCTAAAGCGTGGAAGTGTCCACTCCAAAGCATTGCAGCTGCACCAGGGAATTCTCATGAGTTTCCCAATGGCCAATCTGCTGGTTCCTGGTTGCAAGGGATGGTTTGGGTCCAATTTAATGTTAGAAGAGCAGATTTCTGTACCAATATGTAAATCTCTAAGAATTTAGCAATGAGAATGATTGTGACCCCATGGGAAGCTTCATGGATTGTCAGAGCTTGTTCGCCAGCAATGGCCTGTGGGCAGCCCTGTTTGTAAGTGAACCTTTGTGACCCTCTAGTGAGTTCCGAGGCCTTTATGGCTGACATGTTAAAGGTTAAACAGACTTGCTTTGTAGTAAACATTGTCCTCATGCTGGGCCTCGGTTATTGCGGGGGTTAGAGTGATTTTCAGCCAGCTCGGCAGATAAATTGGATCTTTATCTGGGGAAAACATACACAGTCACATATTAACCCCCTGCCCCATGGGAGCTGTGCCTGGGAGAAATTTCACACTCAGCGGCATGGCCTAAAAAAAGTTCCCAGATTCCTCTAATCCTCCGACCGGACCAACCGGATGGGGCTGCTTTTAACCCATTGTCTGTGGAGCTGCGGCCATTGGTCTAAAGCCGTCTATAAAGCTGCAGGGCTTGGTCTCATGTATAGGGTCACACTAGGCCTGCACACTCCAATGGACAAACTGTATAGGGAAATCCATCCAACACTGATGGATTAATACAGGAAGTGTTGCTATATGATTGGAAAGGACAAGTCTGCTTTCCGGAATAACAGGATGTTTTATCCTTATAGGTGATGCAGACCCCATTGTTTTTGCTATTGGGGTGGGGCGCCCCATGTACCCTGCATCATTCTGTCTGCCAACAGGAACTGAATAGATTTCACTGGCTGGCACAAGGGGTGTGCGGGGGTCATTCCTGCAACAAGAGTCATGGAGGTGGATTTACTGATGTGCGATGTGTACTGATGTGTGATTTACTCAAAAGTCATTACTTAGGGATAGAGCCGTTGTTCCGAAATGGAGATGAGAAAAATGTTTTAGAAAGCTTGGGATTCGTCCTGATTTTCCTAAATGTTTGGGTCCAAAACAATCACGAAATCTAGTCTTAAGCTGATCTGACATTTGTCATCAGTCAATAAAACCTGCATCACTTGAGCAGCTACTGTACATAGAAGGATCTAACTTGTGATGCGAGAGTTAGGTGGAATAGTAGAATAAGTGTTGGGCTTGAATGTAAGAGACCAGGGTTCAAGAACTGATTAAAGCGGACCAACACCCACCGCTGATCTTATAGATTCCTGGCCCGATCAGCTCCCTCCCCGCGGGGCATCCGAAATCGGGATGCCCCGCTGTGTGAAACCCCCCCGGGCGCCCACAAACCTTACTTTCTCCCCGTTCCAACGGCGCATGCGTGGGCCGCCACCTCTCGCGCATCCCTCTAGCAGGTTTGTGAATGGCCGACGCGGGCGCACTCCCTGTAAGAGGGACGCACGAGAGGCGGCCTCCAGTGGCCTCAGTTTGTCCATCGCTTGTCCGTCTGCGGTGAGGTGAGTTTTTGGGGGCTTTCTGGGGGGTTTCACACAGCGGGGCACCCAGATCGGTGGACCAACACCCAGGATAGCGAAAATCCTGGGTGTTGGTCCACTTTAAACCGGACTTTCAGCATCATTTAATGAAAAGCCCAAACCTTCAAAAACGATTCCTCAGTCAGCATCTAAAATTAATATATTTTAAGTTTTAAACCGGAACTTCAGCGTGATTTAATGAAAAGCCCAAACTCATAAAAAACGGTTCCCCAGCATCTAAAATTAATATATTTTACGTTTTAGTCACCAACTTATTATTCTTTCCCCCACTGGGCTGCAACTCTGTTCAGGAATTTAGGATACGGGCGCCGCCATCTTGACTCAGAAGCATCACACTTACTGAGGAGAGGAGAGTGGGATAAGGTACAGGGGGGCGGGTTATAGCTGTGCTTTGCTCAGACAGAGCAGAGCTGGGGTCAGGTAACGGTCAGCAGTCCCAGAATGCAGAGCAGCACAGTCAGGAGGCACTTCCTGTTTGCAGGCTGCCTGATAAGATGGCGGCTTCCATAACATGCAGTAGATGCAGGTAGGATGATTTTTTATGTGGACAATCTGTATGTACAGGGTGGGGGAAACATATAAGATAGACTCTTATTCAGAGTGAAGGTCCGCTTTAAGTCCCTTTTTCTATTCTTTCCCCTGCTGGGCTGCAACTCTGTTCAGGACTCTAGTATACGAGCACCGCCATCTTGCCTCAGAAGCATCACATATGGAGGAGAGCAGGATAAAGTACAGGGGGGCGGGGTTATAGCTGTGCTTTGCACAGACAGAGCAGAGCTGGGGTAAGGGAAAGGACAGCAATCCCAGAATGCAGAGCGGCACAGTCAAAAAACACTTCCTGTTTGCAGGCTGCCTGATGCTCCTTGAGCCGCCAGTTTACAGTACAGTTTAGGTTCCTCTTTAAAGTATCTACACAGTAGCTGGGATGGTTCAGTGGATGGCTGGATATTTGCCCAGGAAAATATTAGCATGAATATTTGTGTCTTGAAACATATGAGTCGATGTTGCTACATGTCATGGATTGGGCCCAGAAATGGTAATTTATTCTGCGCATACGATACTGGGGTTTAAGCTTCCTTCAGCCATTAGTAATGTAACACTGGCTGCCATTATCTCATCGGCTGCCTATAGTCTGCTCCTGGCTGCTGACGGCAGCTCCATTACCACCAGCAAAAAGCAAATAAAAGCGCTGTTGACTGACAATTAGCCTGTAGACATACATTTCGAAAAGGCGTGGATCAATATTAAATATTCACCGAGTGCTCTAAACTCAGCTGTCTCCTTAGAAACATTCAACAAAATAATTTACGTGCCAGAACTATAGGAGAAAACAAAGCGCGGCTGTGTCCTCAAGAGCTGGCTTCATGTTCAAGAGCGCCCGAATTCTAATCGTATTGATCAACTTCATGAAACTCTCAAACCAAATTCAAGTGTCGCCTCCAGTCTGGCAAGATTCTCGTTCAGCCAGGTCCTGATCTGTAGTCACGGACGGCCTTTGAGTTAGCGAGCTGTGCACTTGTTTATGTGTTAATAATAAAAAGCTCGCCGTGAGTAAAGGTCGTAATCCACACTGATAAGCACATCGGGAGCCACCTTGGCTTCATCAAATAATTAGAGGCTGATTCATTACTAGCGTCTGTATAGAAGTGCTTAGAGTGACCGCTAGTATACGCTGTGATTGGCTATCGGGCGCTGTAACAGAGTGCCTCAGTCGCTGTAGTAAACTAGCCAGCATTGATGAATGTGATGTATGTTGGGTGCTCTAACACCAGTACAGCGCTGCAGGGAGCGAGAGGTAGCGCCAGCTGAGTGCGACCGACTCTCAGCGACTCCACCATATTCAACAAAAAAAAAACGGACTCACAGAGCGTAGGCGCTCTGGATCTGGTCACTATAACCTAGAGAGCCAGACGCTGTGTGATTAAAGTGGACCAACACCCAGGATTTTGACTATCCTGGGTTTTGGTCCACTTCGGTGGGGCACCCCGATCGGGAGTGCCCCGCTGTGTGAAACCCCCCAGAAAGCCCCGAAAACTCACCTCTCCCGACTCCCACGTGACCGCTGCAGCCAATCCCCGCCGGCGGACAAGCGAGAGGCAGCGCCGGACAAGCAGAGCGCATCCGCCTCCCGCGCGTCCCTCTTACAGGGAGTGCACCCGCGCCGGCCATTCACAAACGGCCGACGCGGAGCACGCCCTGCTAGAGGGACGCACGGGAGGCGGCGGTGGACGCGCATGCGCCGCTGGAACGTGGAAAAGGTAGGATTGTGGGCTTCCTGGGGGGTTTCACCCCGCGGGACATCCCGATTTCGGATGCCCCACGGGGAGGGATCTGATCGGCCCGGGAATCTTATAGATTCCGGGGCCGATCCCCCCTGGGTGTTGGTCCACTTTAAAGTCTGTTTTTGAACACATATCCACCAGTAGCAATGCGAAATCACATGGAATGACATTGTTGTAACATTGTGACAATAACACTTTAATACCAGACCTGTAATGACAATTCTGCATAAAAATAAAAAAATCTGAAAAGTTTTCAAAAATGACTTTTTCTAGGCCAGGAGAGGTCACACAATTATTTGAGAGAAAAAAAAAATATTAAAAACAAAAACCCTGTTTAAACAGAAGAAAATCCAGTACTAATTGCCTGGTGTTGGCTACCAATGTTTTCTCTCTCCTCTTTGTTATTCCGTTTCCTCTTGTTTTTTTATCTTTATTTGCCTGATGCATGATCGCATTTGGACATAAAAATAGTAGAATAACAGAACTGTAAAGAACATGTACTGCTTAAAATCTGTGTTATCTGCATTTGCATTCTTTTTAATATACTGTATATACTCTTTATTTAAGAGTTTTGAATTTTACTCTACTGAATTATAAGGTATATTCCAGTGTATCTTGAATCTTCCCAGGCATATTGGGGTACTACTGTCTTACAAGCTCCTATGCATGGTGTGCACTGGGCTAGAAGCCTGGGAGGGGGAGGGAGTGGCACTTTTTTGTCTATTAATAAATGGCTAAATAATTTGAGCCATATATTGCTGCCATTCGCGTCTGTGGGACAGAACTGGATTGGCAATATTTTAACCCTGACTCAAATCCGAGTTTGAACTCTTTTACTTGGAGTTCCATAAAGCTATACAATTATATATAGAGGTAAGCAAATGGTTATGAATCAAATTTAGTCTGCAATGATGAAGTCAATCCCAATAGGAAACTTTTGCCATTGGTTAAAGACATTTTACAGTTATTTTTTGACCTCAAAGCAATTGCTCCTATTCCTTAAAGCGGACCAAAAAGTGAAACTCTCCAAATCGCAAAGCCAACTCACCTCTTCCCAGGCCTACGGCGCATGCGTGGCCGCTCATCCAATCATCCTGCTCGGAGCCGATGACGTCACATCGTTTAAGCTTCCGTCTAAGGTGTGCTCCGAACGTGCTGATGCCCGCATCCTCCGCTACCTTCTAACGGAGCGTGCCCGCGCAGACCAATCACGAATGCCTGGTGCGTGCACGCGCCCTGCTACAGGGATAGAGGGAATGCGGCCATGGCTCTTGCATGCGCTGTTGGACAGGGAAGCAAGGTAAGTATATGGGCAACCTGGGGGGTTTCACACAGCGGGGCTTCACGATTTTGAATGCCCCCGGGGAGAGGGAATCGATTGGGCCGATTGCTGTGGGTTTTGGTCCACTTTAAAGGAGCACTATGGCGAAAAATTGGCCCAATTATTAAAATCCATTTAAATATGCTGGATGGTCGGGGGAGGGGTCACTTATACACCCAACATCAAGAAATATCCAGCCAGGCTTGTTTTAATGGAAGGAAGAGGACATCCAGGGTGGCAGGTTCTGTCACCCCGGATAGACTAAACCTGTCACCCCTGGATTTTATTCCTACCATGAGAAAATAAGCCACACGCTTGGCGGAAGTTTTAATCAGTTTGGGTGTATAAGTGACCCCTCCTCTCATTAGCCAATGTGTTTATATGGATTTTTAATATTACACACTTTCGGGATAGTGCTCCATTAAACCCGTTGCAAAGCCTCAAACAATAATACTTTAATCATTTTTATTATTTACCTTTTTAGAACTGAAGCAATTACAATTTAGAACAATATTATTCACACCAAAACTAATCTTATTACAGCATCAGAAGCGAAACTAATCTTGGAAGTTCCCTTAATCACTAATCGGTTGTGTTCTGTTCAATCTGCTCCCTACCTTAGGCAGAGGTGTAGCTAGGTTCTCTGGCACCCGGGGCAAAGATTCGAAATGGCGTCCCCATCTGTGCTCAGGCCACCCTGACCTGCTGCACCTGGGAAACGTGCCCTCCCTTTTCCCCCCTAGCTACGCCTCTACCTTAGGAGGAGGTCTAACTACAACAAACAAAAGGACAGCATGTGGCCTCGATAAGGACTAAGCAGTACATCTCATGGATTAAAAAAGAAGTTTTATTGGGCATAAAAGCAGTAAATGTAATACCTACTGACGTTTTACAGAGGTCCTTTGTAGCAATGACTTTTGGATCAAGTTCGAAGCTAGATTCAACCTGGATCTTGCCGTTTCACTCTGGTTTGCCCTATTGCAGATACTGGCAAGGCAGATGCTGGCAGGTGACATGTTGGCCATCACTACCTTGTGAACTGGTATAGGGGTCCCTTGGTCCCACTTCTTCCTTCATCTATAGCCCGCCAGACAGCGTCCTCCCCACTTACTCACTTAGTGGGGAGCTCCCTTCTTGTTCAGCAGGCTGTAAAACACTAATGCAGCACCCCACCAGCATCTGTAGTGAGGGGGGACACAGCCCCCCCTCCTCCTTCCTTCGTGTCCCATCAAGCTAATTCTGGCCCACTGTTGCATGGAGGCTTTTACACCACAGAGGATGAGCCTCTGGAAATCCCCCCCCAATGTGACCAATGACATTACTGGAATGAATATCTATGACTCCTCTGTTGTATAAAAAAACTCTCTGACAGGCTGAGATTAGCTTGGGCTTCCTAATCGGATTTTCCCCGCTCATTTAGCCATTATTTGTCCCAAACAAGGAAATCCAGGAGCAAGGCAATGCTTGATGGCTCCCACAACAATTAGACAAATCTTTGCCTCAGGTTAGTGGGAGCTGGACAAAACAGAATATAAGGGAATATAATCTGTGCATTAGGGTTAAAATTCTGTACCAGTTTAATAGAAATTTGGAGGGACTCATAGGGCCTATGTGCCAGGCTAAACAATGGTGATTCGGAGGACCACTAGCTCATCAGTAGTGAGTTGCACTTTGTTAGCCATAGTGAACTGTAGAAAGTGAAGAAATAAGGTGATAACCTATAACTTGTATATAGTCCAGGGTATACTTTCAGGAATACTTAGAATCACGTCTGAAGAGGGTGACGTATTCCCGAAAACTGACCACTAACTCAGAATCCTCCCCGGAGGAGATGAGAAAAACAATTTTAAACAAATGAAATTCAGTTTGAAATTTCCTACATTTTAGTATCTTACACAAATTTTAGGAACTTGATTTATTAATTTCAAAAACCAAACCTTTACACCAAAAAGGAATATTTTCATTTATACACAAATTTTCAAGGTAGTTTTGACTCAAAACTATATACATAGTGAAACTGATCTTAGACCCCCAAATTTTGCTCATTACTACTGCATGATGGAGGTGATAACCTTCCGAGATATGAATGAAAGGGGAGCCTCTGTGACTCAAAAGAGTGAAGCACTTAAAGTGATTCTAACTGTCCTGGATTTGGTCCTAACCCCAGGGGCACCCTGATCGGGATTGCCCCACTGAGAACCCCCCACGTTCCCCAATTTGACTTAACCATCACTGGTCCTGCAGCCTCTCATACAATCAGCATGCTCAGATCTGCTCTTGCCCCTTCATCTAAGAGCTCCTCTAAGCTTGTCTAAGGCGCCGCATTCCCGGCTACCCTCTAACAGGGAGCGTGCCCGCACCAGCCATTTACAAATGCCTGGCGTGGGCACATGTCAAATAAGTATAGCGGGTGTGCAGCCGTTGCTCACGCATGCGCCAGTGGACCAGGAAAGAAGGAAGAGTTTCCAGGCGATCTGGGCTTATAGATTCCAAGGCCGTTGGGGAGTGAGCTTTGGTCCACTTTAAAACAGATGGAAACCCTAAGTCACCTAAGATAAAGTAATAGAGACGTACTGTCCCCTTCAAGAAGGTCTTGATTAATGACTTTTTCTTACTATTGGATGAAGTTCCAGCTGCTACAATTGGGGTCATGCTAATTATTTAGCGAAGCAAGTTCAACTCTGGGTGCACATTTGGCACATTTGGCTGTGAAGTGCCACCTTCATCTTGCTAAGCTTTTTTTTATCACTCAAAAAGTTCAAAAAAATGTGCATTATTTTATTGACAGTGTCTGATGGAATATGCATAAAAAGGCAAATTCTTTATATCCCATAGGGTGCTGTTGTTCTTCTTTCTTTTTGGAGACAAGTTTGACAAGTTAGCACATTTTTGTGTGTGTTCAACCGGACCTTCACCCTGAATAAGAGCATATCTTATATGTTTCCCACACCCTATATACATACAGTTTACCAACACTAAAAATCATCCTACTTGCATCTATTGCATTTTCTGAGCCTTTAATCATCCAAGATGGCGGCATACGGAGTCTCAGGCTATTTGCAAACAGGTAGAGAAGTGTCTTCTGACTATGCTGCTCTGCATTCTTGGATTGCTGACCTTTTTCCTGACCCTGGCTCTGCTCTGTCAAAGCACAGCTATAACCCCACCCCTGCACTTTTGTCCCCTCTCCTCTCCTCAGTAATTGATGCATCTGAGACAAGATGGCGGCACCCATCTGCTAGAGTCCTGAACAGAATTGCAGCCCAGTGGAGGAAAGAATAAAAAGTAAGTGAATGTTAATGTCAAATATATCAATTTTAGATGCTGGGGAATAGTTTTTGAGGGGGTTGGAGGGGTTTCATTAAATGATGCAAAAGGTCTGGTTTAAAGTGGATTCCCTCCCCCGGGGTATTCAAAATCAGGATGCCCCACTGTGTGAAATCCCCCAGGTCGCCTTGTGCACTTACCTTACTTCCTGGTCCAACGGCGCATGCGTGGGCCGCTGCCGCATGCCCGTTATCCCTCTAGCAGGGCGCGTGCCTGCACCAGCCATTCGTGAATGGCCAGCGTGGGCACACTCCCCTGTTAGAGGGAAGTGGGGGATGCAGCCACCAGCGCTCACATCGCCGTTGGCCTTTGACGTCAGTGGCTACGAGCGTGCTGATTCAACGAGCAGCCGGGAAGAGGTGAGTTTCTTTGGGCGATCTGGGGGTTTCACACAGCGGGGCACCTCCGATCGGGGTAAGTAAGTAAAGTAAAAAAGCCTCAATAAGTTCACACCCAAAAGTTCACCCAAAGTTAAACTTACTTCAGAAAATAACCTGCATGACTCCCACCGAGGTGCCAGCTGCCGCACTGTGTGCTGTTGCTTCTGCTCCTTTGTTGGTTGGACACCTGACAAGAAAAAAGATGATTTTCACATATTGCAGTACATAGGAGAGGGGGTAGGTCCACTTTATTAAAAAATAAAAAAATGTATAAACATTAAAGAAAGAAACTGGTATCTTAGAAAGCTCAATTAAAATGCATGTCAAGAATACAAGAGCCTAAATAAGCAACAGGGAAGAGCAGTTAGAAATGAATCGTCTAAAGAACACTTACAGTATATAAAGCAATATGGCCATATTTAGTCTTTATGTTGCCTCCATTATTGTTAAACACACATGCATAGAGCTCAGTACACACTGTCACTTATAACCACAATGAATGGCCAAAAAAACACTGGAACATATTTTCCAGGAATTTCTCTTCTCTTCAAGAACAACAAAGAACAAACTAACTTCATGTTCTGTTCCTCAACTAATGCAATCTGAGGACCAAAGCCATTGTCCCTCTTTGAGGTGTAACATGCAGATCTGCATCAATAAATTGTTCATTTGCCTATTTTAAGTAGTTGTATTGTTTTAACTGTTACATTCTTTCTCCTATCCATTAAGGGGGCGTGGCTTCATTTAACAAATATCCCTCTTTCCCACCCTGAAAACTTGGTAGGTATGCATAGAGGCAGCTACTTCCAGGGCCTGTGGCAAAATAAAGCCTCCCCTCTCTCTATGGTATGTACACCATGGGGTGGACCGTCTCCATACTTATGCAACCAGGGGAGCTGGGGGTCTGGTTCTAGGAGAACAACTCTGGAGCCACCGTATCCCTCAGCCAGCTGTTGTCTCCTGCAGTTCAGCCTCCACCCGTGTGAGGGGGGCAGCAGTGGTATGATGGGCCTCCAGAGACGCGTAATGATTTCTGCTAGCTGTCTGACCCGCCTGCCTCACCTTTTCCAGCCTGGTACCACCACCCGGAATGTCCACAGCACAAGCGCAGAAGGGGACCCAATAATACAGTGAGGAAGGGGGGGCACGAGTACGCCCCTGTGATGTCTATGGTATTGTATTGTACTGTACTGAATTATCCCAGTTTGAATCCAACTTGATTATTCATTTTAAAGTGGACCAAAACCCAGGATTTTGACTATCCTGGATTTTGGTCCTTTCCCCCGGGGCACCCCGATCAGCGGTGCCCCGATGTGTGAAACCCCCCAGATCGCCTAAGTTAACTCATCTCTTCCCGACCCTGCGTGGCCACTTGTCCAATCACCGTGCTGGTGCCCGCGCCCTGCTAGAGGGATATCAGGGATGTGGCCGTGGCTCGCGCATGCCTAATTGGACCAGGAAGCAAGGTAAAAGTATAAGGCAACTTGGGGGGTTTCACTCCAGGAATCTTGGATACCACCCCCACAAGGACATTGAGCCACCAATGATTAAATGTATTAAAAATTACTATTTGATATACAGGTAGCTATTTGATAAGGCTGAGGCGCCTTCCTGTAGTTCATCTCAGACAGAGAGGCTAGCTCTAGGGTCGCATCTAGGGTTTTGGTCCCCTTTAAAGTGGACAAAAACCCACGGTGATCGACTCGAGAATCTATAAGATTCCCCGGGAAACCCCCTAGGTTGCCCCATACACTTACCTTCTTTCCCGGTCCAACGGCGCATGCACAAGCCACATCCCTGATATCCCTCTAGCAAGATGCATGCCCAGGGCAGGGAAGAGGTGTAGAGGGAAGAGGTGGATGCGGGTGTAAGAGGGTAAAGCCAATGTTATTATTTGGAGATTGTTGTGCTGCTGTTTTGCCACAAGGGGCTGCTGTTTCCCCCATGCTGAGTTACAATCAGGGAGGAAATGACTCTGCTGGTGTGGGTGGAACAGAACAAGGAAGTGAAGCGACCACCATCTTGAAAGATAAGAAGGCTGTGTGAGGGAGTCCTGCGTGCCATGCGGGGATCAGACAGAGATCATACAGCATGCACGCTTAACTGACTACAGACTACAGACTGAGACTAGGCCTATTAGTTAGTTAGATAGGATTTACATAGGCCCAAAGAGTTTTTCCCTGTTTTGCTGCCTGGATTTCTGAACTGAACAGAACATTTTACCTGTGAGAGCTGACAACTGCACCACATTTCCATCCTTGGTCAGTGGAACGCTCACGCATTCGGGAGCAACGTTGTTCTTTTGGTTTCTGGGCGAATGCTGGTTAGGGGAGTTGTTTTTCTTGCATTTTAAGGTTATAGGATTGTAAGCTGCTGTGCTGTACCGCCAATGACCCCTCCGTGAGCACCCACACCAAACTCTTGTTCCAGCATTAGGGTATTAACAGGTAATGTGGGACGTTTTAGTTTACCCACTAGTAGGTGAATTACCAGGGCTTCCTGTAACATCCAATCAGGGTCATCTGGCTGTGTAGCACAGGGGTTCTCAGCCCAAGCTGAGTGTGTGTACTTAAACCGGATCAACACCCGTTTTTATCTTCACCTGCCCACGTGACTGCCCAGCGGCCAATCGCGGGACTCGGTTCTCGCCACTGGCTCGTTATAAAGGTGAGTAAAACAAGCTTTTTATGCGGTTTGCTGCGAGGGGGGCTCCAGAATTCTGGATGCCCCCGCTCACTTCTTACAATCACCATACAGCCAGACCAACACCCCTTAAGATAAAAATGGGTGTTGTTCCAGTTTAAGTTTTATTGTTTATCCCATTTGTCTTTTTGAAGTGGGTTTGGTACTCTGTTATAGTAAAAGTTTGATTTACAAACGCTGGTGTCAGTGTTGCTTTTCCCGCACGTGGCTTCGCTGTATCAGGAGCCCACACCCGTACACGGCTCACACGGGCGTCAGCGTGCTCAGGGTTAGATAACGTGGTGTCAGTGGCTCCGAGCATGCTGATTGGATGAGCAGCCGCGCATGTGCCGTAGGACAGGGAAGAGGTGAGTTGGTTTCGGTGACCTGGGGGGTTTCACACAGCGGGACTCCCCCGATTGGGGTTCCCCCGAGTGCAATGCCCAAAACCCAGGATAGTCATAATCCTGGGTTTTGGTCCACTTTAAAGAATACCATTCCATGTTACTGGCTGTATGCAGTAACAATTCACCCAAACAATAGTAAATCCAAGTTCCAAGTGCTGCATTTTGGAGACATGTCTGAAATTCCAATGACATTTAGCAATCTCTATGTCAATAAGTGAATAAGAGAATACACAAGCACACATCAGCCGGGTGTGGCACACAGGTATACACAGCGCCTTATTAAAAATAGCTTGTGTGACTCATTTTATACACAGTGTTCCAAAAAAACACAATCGCACAATGCTTTGCTCATCTATTGTAATAAATGCTGCGGGTACATAGTCATCATTATGAATTAATGGCCCTGGGCGGCTTTCCCCGACATGTCTCACTGCCCCGAATGATACCAACACATCAGACAGATGAAGATACAATGCGATATATACCGAGTGATGTTATATTAATTGTTAAACCGGACCAACGCCCTTACAACAAACAATGCTCATATGCACCCCTCCCTGGGGCAATTCAGATTGCTGAACATAAAAATGTATTTACCTTTTTCAAACTCCTGCTGTGGTCAAGGTTAAAAACAAAATGGCGTTTCCTGGAGCTGCAGGCCACCTGCAAACAGGAAGTGCTGCTGGGCTTCCTGTTACTGTGCATTGTCAGTTATGTCAGTTGAATACAGGCAGCAGCTTGGCTGAGATGCTGGGAGAGGAAGCTCCAAAATGGCCGCTACCGCTAGAAAATCAGTGTTTTAGCTTTGAGGGGATGCAGGAGCAAATGTAAGTGCTGACAATGCTTCAGTATCATGTGTGCAGATGAGGAAAGGGAGTTTTGGGGAGTTTTCTTTTTCATCTGTGCCAGACTGTCGGTCCGGTTTCAAGCTGATGTTCCCCTAGAATTGACCTCATGCATACCTACCAACTTTTCAGAGTGGGAAAGAGGGACATTTTTTAAAGTGGACCAAAACCCAGGATTTTGACTATCCTGGATTTTGGACCTTGCCCCTGGGGCACCCCAATCGGGGATGCCCTGCTGTGTGAAGCCCCCCTCCCGATCCTACGACACATGCCCGGCTGCTCGTCCAATCAACGCGCTCGGATCCGTTCGAGCCCCTTCGTCCAGGAGCTCATCTAATACGAGCGGATCCAAGCACGCTGGCAAGCACATCCCCTGCTACCCTCTAACAGGGAGCGTGCCCCCTCTGGCCATTCACAAATGCCTGGTTCGGGCAAGTACCCTGCAGGAGGGATAGCGGGGATGCGGCCGCAGCTCACACATCCGCCATTGGACCGGGAAAGAAGATGAGTTTATGGGTAACCTGGGGGTTTCACACAGTGGGGCACCCCCGCTCAGGGTACCCTGGGGGGGAGCAAGTAAGCCTGCCCTGGAGTCTCATAGACTCCAGGTTGGGTTTTGGCCCTCTTTAAATTAGGCCCTCTCATTGAGGGATGGATCAGAGATAGGTTGCAACAGTCAAAACAATATAAACACTTTAAATTGGCAAATGAATGATTTATTGATGTAGATCTGCAAGTTGTGCCTCAAAGAGAGACAAATGAGAACAACATGAGACAGGGGGACATGGGCTCAAAAGAGGGACAGTCCCTCCAAATCAGGGACACTTGGGAGGTATGCTCCTGGGCAATTTAAAGTCCATTTTGTTAAAAAAAAACAAAAACTATAGTCACCTTTTAGCTTTGTGCTTTCATGCAAGATGGTGCCACCCAGGATCTGGTGCATTGGGAGAACGGCGGGGCCCCCCTGGAGAAGGTAAGGGGTCCTTTTCTTTCTAATCCCCCTTTCCTGCCTCAGCACCAGGGTAGGGTGGCATGGTGGGCTTTGGGCACTTTTTGACTTAAAGTGGACCAACACCCAGGATTTTCACTATCCTGGGTGTTGGTCCACTTCAGCGGGGCATCCGAGATTAAAAAAGGTAAGGTTTTTTGGGGCTTTTGGGGGGGTTTCACCCCGCGGGACATCCCGATCTCGGATGCCCCGCAGTGAGGGAGGTGATCGGCCCGGGAATCTTATAGATTCCCGGGCCGATCACCCCTGGGTGTTGGTCCACTTTAAAGTGGACCTAAACCCACGCCAAAAAAACAAACAAAAAATCCAAAATCGGGATGCCCCGCTGTGTGAAACCCCCTGATTGCCCCATTCACTTACCTCATTTCCTGGTCCAACAGCACATACGCGAGTTGCATTGCACTATCCCTCTAACAGGGCGCATGTCCGCACCAGGCATTTGTGAATGGCGGGCACGCTCCCTGTTAGAGGGTAGAAGGGGATGCAGCCACAAGCGTGCTCAGAGCCGCTGGCCTCAGCGTTTCAGGATGTGGCAGTCAGGGTGCTCAGAGCCGCTGCTCTTAGGACGCACCGTGGGACCGGGAAGAGGTGAGTTGTTCTCAGTGTCCTCAGTTCTCAGTGTCCACCCCAATCGGGGTGCCCCAGGGGAAAGGACCAAAACCTGGGTATTGGTCCACTTCCACGGGGCACCCTGATCGGGGCTGCCCCGCTGCGGGAAACCCCCCCGATCGCCCTAAATAACTCACCTCACCCCGCTCCTACGCGAGCGCTTGTCCAATCAGAGCGCTCAGAGCCGCTGTGGTATGTATAGACAAGCGACGGACAACCACATCGGCTCTGAGCGAGCAGGAGGCCGCGTCTCGCGCTTCCTTCTAACAGGGAGCGCGCCGGCCATTCTCAAACGACCGGCACGGGTGCACGCCCTGCTTGAGGGAAGCGCGAGACGCGCCTGGGCATGCGCCGTTGGAACTGGGATAAGGTAAGGTTTCTGGGCGTCCTGGGGGGTTTCACCCCGTGGGGCATCCCGACTTCGGATGCCCCGCGGGGAGGGATCTGATCAGCCCGGGAATCTATAAGATCCCCCTGGGTGTTGATCCACTTTAAGTTCTGCTTGAAATCTCACTTTAGGACTTGTAGAGATAACATACTTCCTACATAAGCGCAGAACATCACTCAATCCCGAATGTTTCAATGCTGGATCCTGTGTGGATAGTAAAAGCCCCCCCCCTCACCTCCCTTAGGGCATGGAAACTCTCTATTTGACGTATCGATGTAATTACTTACTTCCAGTGAAGTATGCCTGAAAATGTGTCCTCCCTGCTCCCAGCGCTGCAGGTTTGGACAGGGAACACTATCAAATATTGTAATCTTTTAATTAAGTGTTCGCTCCGGTGGGGGGAGGATGATTAACCCTTTCCTGCTCAGGCGGCTTCCTCTGGCCTCCGCCTGCCAAAAGCTGGCACAAGGACCTACAGACTAAACTCCCCCCCCAACACCGTGGAAATAGTTTTGGTCAATAGCTTTTTGTAGGAAGGCATTCTTCTAAAGCACCCCAAGCTAGATAGATTTTGGAAATGCTTCTAAAAATGTAAAAAAA
The DNA here is from genome assembly GCA_027917425.1 of Gastrophryne carolinensis. Lineage (NCBI taxonomy): Eukaryota > Metazoa > Chordata > Amphibia > Anura > Microhylidae > Gastrophryne > Gastrophryne carolinensis. The sequence goes on from CM051235.1 coordinate 598,016,925, forward strand.
AAAACCTTCAAATCAAAAGCTGCCATTGTCTTTTTCTTTTCTTATTGAACAATTGATATTAATTCCCACGGCTGCTACAGTAATTAGGTGACAAAAGGGTCGCCCATGATCCCACCTGGCCGTCAAGCACGTGCATAGGGCCAGGGCGGGCGTCAGCACTAGGCGTAACCGGCCAGGTGGACTTCACATGGCATAGTGTTGCCAGGAAAGATTTTGGTCAACTTTGAGTAGTATGAAGAAGTATCAACTGCTAAGGATGGGGGTGGGGGGGGGGGGTGACATACCAAAGCCATCATCAAAACTTTTCAAACCGGACCTTCACCCTCAATTAGAGTTATGTTATATGTTTCCCACACCCTGTACATACAAATTGCTCACATTAATCCGGACCTTCACCCTGAATAAGAGTCTATGTTATATGTTTCCCCTACCCTGTACATACAAATTGCTCACATTAATCCGGACCTTCACCCTGAATAAGAGTCTATCTTATATGTCTCCCCTACCCTGTACATACAAATTGCTCACATTAATCCGGACCTTCACCCTAAATAAGAGCCTATCTTATATGTTTCCCCCACCCTGTACATACAGATTGCCCACATTAAAAATCATCCTACCTGCATCTAATGCATTTTCTGAGCCTTTAAACATCCAAGATGGTGGCCCATGTAGGCTCAGGCTGCCTGAAAGCAGGAGGTGTCTTCTGACTGTGTCGCTCTGCATTCTGGGATTGCTGTCCTTTTCCTGACCCCAGCTTTGCTTTGTCTGTGCAAAGCACAGCTATAGCCCCGCCCCCCTGCACTTTTGCCCCCTCATTGTGATGCTTCTGAGGCAAGATGGCGACGACCGTATCCTAGAGTCCTGAACAGAGTTGCAGCCCAGTGGGAGAAAGAATAAAAAGTAAATGGCTAAATATGTAAAATATATAAATTTTAGATGCTGGGGAATAATTTTTTAAGGTTTTGGCCTTTTTATTAAATGATGCTGAAGGTCCGGTTTAAAGTGGAACAACACCCAGGGGGGATCGGCCCGGGAATTTATAAGATTCCCGGACCGATCAGATTCCTCCCCGCGGGGCATCCGAAATCGGGATGTCCCACGGGGTGAAACCCACCAGGAAGGCCACTTACCTTAACCCCGTTCCAATGGCGCATGCGCGGGCCACGGCCGCGTCTCGCGCTTCCCTCTAGCAGGGCGCGCACCCGCGCCGGCCGTTTGTGAATGGCCGGCGCGGGCGAGCTCCCTGTAAGAGGGACGCGCGAGACGCGGCCTCCAGCGCTCAGAGCCGCTGTGGTAGGACGCCGCTTGTACGTGCATACCACAGCGGCTCTGAGCGCTCTGATTGGACGAGCGCCCGCGTAGGAGCGTGATGAGGTGAGTGTTTCCGGGTGTTCTGGGGGGTTTCACCCCGATCGGGGTGCCCCACCGAAGTGGACCAAAACCCAGGATAGTCAAAATCCTGGGTGTTGGTCCACTTTAAAGACAGCACCTAATTTTGCTAAGGGTCTTTCAGTTCTCCAAAATTACATTATAAGTAGTTTGGTTGTGATACAGATATGTTTTCCTTTAATGCGCCCTCGCTAGTGCTGGAAAAACTGTGCCAACATTCCTCTTAGTTAAAGTGGACCAAAACCCACATTTTTAACTTGCATCTCCTGAATTGCTCCCCCCCCCCTAATTGTCACTGCTCCAGCTTCACTTTAATACCAGATAACGGCACCTGTTTTAGCTGTAAAGCTCCGCCTCCTCCATTTATTGCCACTTTTGTGTATGTCAATGATGTCATAGCCACACCTATGCAATAACTGATCACCTGCCATCTTAAAGTGGACCAACACCAGGGGGGATCGGCCGGGGAATCTATAAGATTCCCGGGCCGATCAGATCCCTCCCCGCGGGGCATCCGAAATCGGGATGGCCCGTGGGGTGAAACCCCCCAGGACGCCCAGAAACCTTACCTTATCCCCGTTCCAACGGTGCAGGGGAGCGCGCCCACGCCGGCCATTCACAAACGCCCGGTGCGGGCGCGCTCCCTGTTAGAAGGAACCACGAGACGCGGCCTCCAGCGTGCTCAGAGCCGCTGTGGTTGTCCGTCGCTTGTCTGTACATACCACAGCGGCTCTGAGCGCTCTGCTTGGACAAGCGCTCGCGTAGGAGTGGGGTGAGGAGAGTTATTTAGGGCGATCGGGGGGGTTTCACGCAGCGGGGCCCCGATCGAGGTGCCCAGCGGAAGTGGACCAAAACCCAGGATAGTGAAAATCCTGGGTGTTGGTCCACTTTAAAGAGAGGGGCAGTCGAAAATCCAGTGTTCCAGGATGATTCGAAAAGCGGAAATACCCATTTCTAGTTCTACACCCTAAGAAGGGAGTATCAGCAGGGGCCTTGTGAAAATGTATTTCACAAGTTCAGTGGGTTTTGGTCCGCTTTAAGGTTCCTCTAATACTAACAAAGTGAGAAATAAACATAAACGCAAGTGTAACACACTTGCAAAGTCACAGTAGACCCATTGATATTGTGCTACCAATAAACAGCATTACATCAGCGCAGCTGGCAATGACGTAGACGTAACCAGGAAGGACCAACCGAGTTTCATTTAATTAATGTATTTGCTCAACAGAAGCGTTTACGTGAATGTCTCAACTCAGAAAACATCTGCCCGAGACGTTTTGCACATCAAGACACAGTGAACCTAAAAAATAATATATATATATATTACATAATACTTCTTTCCTACCGAATCACTTGCAAACCAATTAAAAATGAGGGGACCCAGGGCAGGACCGTGATGTACTTTAGTGGCTTTAGATGCTGCAAAACAGTTTCCATCAACAACCTTGTTGTTCTCTGTTGTGGAGCCAAGTTCCCATCCGAGAACAAGTGGTCTGCCCCCGGGAAGTTTCCCTCATTTATACGGCATCCTCTGGATATGGAGCGCCAACAAAAGCTTCATGCACAGTTAAATACCTAAAAACTCACCAACTTCCGATTAAAGAGCAACTAAATGAAACATGTTGGATCACAAATGTGTTGTACAAGTAATTACTTACATTACATCTTTACTGTGGAGGCTGTTTGATTCTATGTGATGGATTTGAAGAGTAATAAAAATGCTGAGCTTAGGCCCTTATTTAACAAGGGATAGCGACAGGTAGCGACTGGTGAGCGGCCGGTAATGACGGGCCCCGCCACGAGAACGCCGGCTCCCCACCACAATCACACATTTATCAAGGCAATCCTGCTTAGCGACTGAGATAGCGCCAGATAGCCACTCATTCATCATTATTCCAGCCTCAGCCCACAGCGCCAGCGTCCGACCTTGAACAGCGACAGGTATGACCTCTCGCTACCTGGCGCTCTCCAATGCATTTCAATGGAACAATCTTTAAATATTCATAATTAATTGTTATTAATTTTATTTTATTTTTTTTTAAATGTGAAAAATTCTGTGACCACTTCTGCCATTTTAAATAATTTTTTTAAGGTAAAAAAAAATAAAAAAATAAAATTGTGCAGAATTGATATTACAGGTCTGATATTAATGTATTCATATTACCAAATTATTTTAAAAATTTGTTTTTTTTGGTTTCCAAAAATATGGTTGTTTGGGGGTTAAAAAACTACTTTTAACCCATCGCCGCCAGCGCTCTGGGGTTTAAACATGTATTTTACAGCGCGAGAATTTTTTGAGCGTGATTTGTTAATGAATATGGTGGGAGCCGGTCGCTATGGCCAGTCGCTATCATGCGCTTCCATACAGCGCGGAACCTGACAAATAGCGACTCCTCACCCAATATTCAACATTACGGCAAACCGACTGAGTTGTTATCAACTACCGAACAACGGCCAAGCACAGCGACTACTAGCGGGCACTCTGAAAATGCCGCTACAGTCGCTCAACTGTCGCTACCTGCCGCTGTTAATGAATCGGCCTCCCCATATGATGGGGCATCCCAGGGATTTTGCTTCCAAGGCTGTCAATCCATAGGATCCCATAGTCACATCTGGTGGGAATGTAAAGTTAAAGAATTTTGGTGTAAAGTTTTTGATGTTCTTGGAATGATTTTGGGAGCAAAAGTTAAATTGAGTCCCTGGATAGCGCTCTTCAATGATTCCATTAGAAATAGCTCTGTGGGACAGACCCCGACAACTGTTTTTTCATATTTTGACAGGAGCAAAAATGGTCATTGCTAGTGCCTGGAAATCACAAGATTTATGAGGCCGATTCATTAACAGCGGCAGGTAGCGACAGTTGAGCGACTGTAGCGGCATTTTCAGAGCGCCCGCTAGTAGTCACTGTGCTTGGCCATTGTTCGGTAGTTGATAGCGACTCAGTCGGTTTGCCGTAATGTTGAATATTGGGTGAGGAGTCGCTATTTGACAGGTTACGCGCTGTATGGGAGCGCATGATAGCGACTGGCCCTAGCGACCGGCTCCCACCATATTCATGAAAAAATCACGCTCAAAAAATTCTCGCGCTGTAAAATGCATGTTTAAACCCCAGAGCGCTGGCGGCGATGGGTTAAAAGTAGTTTTTTAACCCCCAAACAACCATATTTTTGGAAACCAAAAAAAACAAGTTTTTAAATAATTGTGTAATATGAATACATTAATATCAGACCTGTAATATCAATTCTGCACAAATTTTTTTTTTTACCTTAAAAAAATTATCTAAAATGGCAGAAGTGGTCACAGAATTTTTCACATAAAAAAAAAAAAAAATCATAACAATTAATTATGAATATTTAAAGATTGTTCCATTGAAATGCATTGGAGAGCGCCAGGTAGCGAGAGGTAATACCTGTCGCTGTTCAAGGTAGGACGCTGGCGCTGTGGGCTGAGGCTGGAATAATGATGAATGAGTGGCTATATGGCGCTATCTCAGTCGCTAAGCAGGATTGGCTTGATAAATGTGTGATTGTGGTGGGGAGCCGGCGTTCTCGTGGCGGGGCCCGTCATTACCGGCCGCTCACCAGTCGCTACCTGTCGCTATCCCTTGTTAAATAAGGGCCAAAGTTTTAGTGAGTTTACCAACAGAGTTAATAATATTATGGGCATGGAAAACCGTCAGCAATTAATATTGGGGATCTTGAGGGATTTCGAGAGGTTTGGGCTCCATGAATAGAAATTTCTAACCTTCCGATTTTGATTCTAACCTTTTATTATTATAAGGTTGTGCTATATGCTGATTTCTTTGTTATAATTTATGCTTGGTTTTTTTTTTAACTTTAATTAATGTGTGAGAAGGGGTTAGATTTAATGAAACTGATGTAAATGATGTGTTTTTGTGCACAAATTGGTTTATATAAGCATGTCTATTATCTGTTATATCAGATATACCAAAAGTGTTTTTAGATATCTTCAATAAAAATTATTGAAAAGAAAAATGCAGAAAATAGGACAATTTTAAAGTGGACCAAAACCCACGGAGATCGGCACAGGAATCAATAAGGTTCCCGGGCTAATCCCAATTTTGGATGTGTGAAACCCCCCCGGTCGTCCATACACTTACCACCTTCTATTCTGGTCCAACGGCACATGTGCAAGCAGCGGCCGCATCCCAGCTATCTCCCTAGCAAGGCGCGTGCCAGCGACAGGCATTTGTGAATGACCGGCGTGGGCACGCTCCCTGTTAGAGGGAAGTGGGGGATGTGGTCGCCAGCATGCTTGGAGCCGCTCACCTTAGAGGAATGCTTAGACGTGGCATCTAGCATATCCGAGCGCACTGATTGAACAAGCGGCCGTGCATGCACCTTAGGACCGGTTGTTTCGGCAACCTGGGGGGTTTCACACAGCAGGGCATCCCCGATCGGGGTACCCTGGGGGCATGGACCAAAACCCAGTATAGTCAAAATCATGGGTTTTGGTCCACTTTAAAGTGAACCAATCACTAGGATTTCGACTATCCTGGTGATTGGTCCCTGCCACGGGGCATTCCAATGTAGGATGCCCCCCTTTGCGAAACCCCCCAGATTGCCCAGTTTCACTCACCTTTTCACGTTCCCATGGCGCAAGCACAGGTGCTCGTCCAATCAGCGCTTCATGTGCCGCATACTTTATGCCATAAGCCGCTGATCAAACTGCGCACTGTTATGATCAGCCAATCAGTGATCTCAAAAGGGCAGTGTGGACGTGGCCTCAGCTTTTTTTTCTAACATTGCCACCTCAGAGTCGGCTACATAGACCGAAGTAAATGGTAAAGGGAATCATGGTGGCCCCGGAAGTATTTATTTCCACTTTAAAGTGCACCAAAACCCAGAATTTTTACTATCCTAGGGTTTGGTCCTTTCCCCCCAGATTCGCTGCGTGAAACCCCCCAGATCGCTGAAGCCAACTCAACTCTTCCCGGTCCTACATCGCATGCGTGGCCACTCATCCAATCACCGCGCTCGGTTCCGATGAAGTCACATCATCTAAGGCTTCTTTTAAGGCCAGCGGGTCCGAGCGCTCTAACGGCCGCATCCTCCACTACTCTCTAACAGGGAGCGTTCCCGCAACTGCCATTCACAAATGTCTGGCACGGTCACGCGCCCTGCTAGAGAGACAGCGAGGATGCGGCCACGACTTGCACATGCATTGTTGGACCGGGAGACAAGGTAAGTGAATGGGGCGAACTGGGGGGTTACACACAGGGGGACATCCCAATTTTGGATGCCCCGGGGGGAGGGAATCGATCAGCCCGGGAATCCTATAGATTTCCGGGGCCGATTGCCGTGGGTTTTGGTCCACTTTAAGCCTAACATGAGTCTCTCCCTTTTATTCCCTCCATTACGGACACCTGTCCAGGGCCTACTCTTCAAAGTTGCCCCCCTGGGCCTCATGCTGGAATCTTGGCTCTCCTGTCCTGATAGCTGCCCTGGAAGGGAGTGTTAGAAGCAGCACCCAACCAGTTCCTCCGGTTCTCCCTATGGCCAGTCCGCCCCTGGCTGGGAGCACTCAGAGCACGTCCGACAGAAGTTTACAGGAGCCCTGTCTTTAAGCTTTACATGAGTCCCTCCCCCTTATCCCCTCCATTACGGGTTTTCCTGTAGGGCGACCTGGCCAGGGCCTACCCTTCAAAGTTGTCCCTCCCTGGGTCTCATACTGGAGTCTTGGCTCTTTTGCCCTAATGGCTGTCCTGAATGGGATTGTTAGAAGCAGCACCCAACCAGTTCTCCCTATGGCCAGTCCACCCCTGGCTGGGAGCACCCAGATCAGGTCAGGCAGAAGTTTACAGGGGTCCTGTCCTTAAGACTTACATGAGTCTCTTCACCTTATCCCCTCCATTTTCCCGTAGGGGCCACCTGGCCAGGGCCCCCTTCAATGTTGCCCCCCTGGGCCTCATACTGGCTCTCCTGCTCTGATGGCTGCCCTGTATGGGAGTGTTGGAAGCAGCACCCAACCAGTTCTCCCTATGGCCAGTCCGCACCTGGCTGGGAGCACCCAGAGCAGCTCAGGCAGAAGTTGCTTCTTGGTGCTATCAGGGCCATATGTTGGGGGCCCCTTTTATGGATGTGCCCCTTACAGGAGTCCTGTCTGTACTGCCTTGACCTCAATACATGATACAGGGCATGGATACATAGAGGCCAAACACCTGGCCCCTCTTAATTTTGTTGGCATTTTCTATAATCCCCGAGGCCCCACTGGCCAAATCCAACAAGAATGTTTGCCCTGGGAGCCAAAAAAAAAAAAGGGAAAGAAAAAAATAAAATCACCTCCTCCCCGCCTGCCTCCCAGCCTGATCCTGTCAATTTTCCTCCTCGTCTTTCTTTGGCGGTAATTATTTTCCTTGAAGGAAAATTCTCCATGTTGTGTTGTGAGCAGGTCCAGGCAGAGGCAGGGAATGTGCTCGCACAGGGCTGGTTGTTTGCCAAGAGAGACAAAGCCAAAGGCAGTGGCAATCCTTTAGGAAGAAAAGAAAACAAGCCGCCGCGTAAAAATAACTTTGCCGACAAGGTATCACATCACAATGGCCGGGCCTGGAAAGTGAGATCTCGATTCATTCCCGTGATGGATGGTTTGCTGACACATGTACACGAGTGACACAATATGTACAATTACCTTCATTGCAATGGAAAGTGGTCATCTCGGGAAAGGTGCGATTTTATTGAGCTGAGCAAACAGATGGTCAAAAAGACTATCAGCTCCTCCATGACAACCTTGTGATATCAGCGCGGCGCCGGCCAATAGAATCTGAGCTTCACAGTTCGCTGATGCAGAAGCCTGCGTAATTGTCAGGACTGATTGTTATCACGCAAAGTGCTTCCAGCAAAGCCAATCTCTGTGTAGCGATAAAGGCGCACGACTGCATCGCGCTCGTTAATCATCACTGACACTATTCATGTATCATCACTGGCACATCTGCCCACCCGTGACCAAACTTTTTTTTTTTTTTGGCCTTTTTTAAAGGTTTCCATTATTGTGCGCCGAAATGATGCGCTAAATGTGCTGAACTTTTTTTGTTTGTTTGCAAATTTGTGTTGCAAAACATTTTTCGGCAGCAAGAGTTTATGTTACCAAAGCGGTGTTTTTGAGTACATGTCAGAGACTTCCTGAATCTGCATTGCTAATCATCTGATTGGCTGAGGCACAGATCACATGCAATTACGTGCGCGGGCACACGCCCCTCCCCTTACACTCCATGGCACGGGCACACACTCTGCTAGAGGGATAGTGGGAATGCGGCCACAGCTTGCGCATGTGCCGTTTGGTCGTGAAGCAAGGTAAGTGTAGGGGCGACCTGGGGGTCATCCCATAGACTTACCTTGTTTCCCGGTCCAACGGCGCATGTGTGAGCAGCAGCCGCATCCCCGCTATCTTTCTAGCAAGGCGCGTGCCTGTACCAGGCTACTGTGAATGGCCGGCGTGGGCACACTCCCTGTTAGAGGGAAGCGGGGGATGCGGCCACCAGCATGCTCGGAGCCACTGGCCTTAGTCACTGGCTTAGATGGTGTGATGTCAGCAGCTCCAAGCGCATTGATTGGCCGAGCGGCCGTGCATGCGCTGTAGGACAGGGAAGAGGTGAGTTACCTTCTCGATCTGGGGGGTTTCACACAGCGGGGCATCCCTGATCAGGGTGCCCCGGGGGGGGAAAGGACCAAAACCCAGGATAGTCAAAATCCAGGGTTTTGGTCCACTTTAACCCCATCTGTTCTAATTCAAACAATCACAATCTTGTGTACCAGTAGCTAAAGGTTCACTGGCAGCATTATTAGCTGGGGTTATTACTGCGTGTGTGATTTAGCCAAAACTGCTACCTGTGACAGTGGAAGCATTCTGGGACATGTAGTCCGTAGTTTTTATTTGAGGCCAGGAAAACCACTCCCACTTTAGGATCACAGACACACAGAGATATAATGGAAACAGCGTGCTGATAAGTAAATCACAGGTCTGGGGGCACAATCCTAACACAAATGTTTATTTAACATCCCAGAAGAGGAACAGAATAAGGTAGAACACAAAAAACTTGACAAAAAGGAGTTTTTCCTTTAAAGTGGACCAAAACACAAGATATTGACTTTTGTTTTGACTTGACTTGGGTTTTGGACCCCGATCGGCGATGCCCTGCTGTGTGAAACCCCCCTGGTCACTTGATCTGACTGAGCGCGCTCAGATCTGCTTGCCTGAGACAAGCTATTAGACAAAGGGGTGGGAGCGGATCTGAGCATGCTCATTGGACCAGAGGGATGGGCATGTGTCGTAGGACCGAGGAAGGGTGAGTGAGATAGGGCGCTCTGGTGGCCACACACCCCGCTACCCACTAACAGGGAGCGTGCCCACACCGGCCATTCACAAATGCCTGACGTGGTCCTGCTAAAGGGATATCGGGTATGCACCATTAGACTGGGAGAGAAGGTGAATTTCTGGGGGATTTCACACAGTGGGGCATCCTGATTCTGTATAGCCTGGGGGGAGGGAATCCAGTGGCCCTGAAATCTTATAAATTTCAGGGCTGTTGGGGGCGTGGGTTTTGGTCCACCTTAAATGGTAAGTAGACTGCTTCTAAAATTCAGAAAAACTGGAAAAAAAGTAATTTGTCCCAATTTAGACCGAAGTTCCGAAAATATCCTCTTAAAGGAACTGCATCGGGTAAGCTGCCTGGCAATTGTTTTTAAAATGTGACCGGTCAATCCCTTTAAGCCACAGCCATCCTTCAAACTGGCTTTACCTGGGGGGTTATTTAAGAAGGGACAGCGCCAGGTAGCGCCTCGTAGCCGCAGGCAGCGTCTGGTGAACGCTGGGCACTGTACGCAAAACCACATTTATGAAAGCGAATCTGGAGAGCGACTCTAACAGCGCCATGTAGCGTCCCATGTATTGTTACAGACGGCTCAGCATATAGCGCCGGCGTTCTGGCTTCCAGAGAGCCAGGAATTACCTTTCAGTCAATGTCGCTCTCCCATACATTTCAATGGCTGTTCATTTGCTTGTGTTTAAACAGCGTGTTTGATTTCTAAATTTTTGCTCCAATCATTGTGTGACGTCTCCTGGCTGCAAACACTTTTAGAAACTTTTTTGACTTTTTATATTTTTATGCAGAATTGCCATTACATGTCTGGCACTAAAGTGTTAATGTCACAGTGTTATAACAATGTCATTCCACATGTTTAGCTTTGTTACTGGTGGATATGTGTTCAAAAACAGACTTTAATCACACAGCGTATGGCGTTCTATGCTACAGCGGCCAGCTTTAGAGCGCGAACGTTGTGTGTGTGTTTTTTTGATAAGTATGGTGTTGAGCGCCGAGAGTCGGTCGCACTGAGCTGGCACTTCCTTCGCTCCAGTGGGCATCCAATGAATGACCCGGTAGGCAATTGAATAGTGGTGCAATCCAAAAGGCAGAGAGTCTGTCACAAATGTCACTCCACGTGTTTAGCTTTGTTACAGGGGGATATGTGTTCAAAAACAGACTTTAATCACACAGCGTATGGCGTTCTATGCTACAGCGCCCAGCTTTAGAGCGCGAACGTTGTGTGTGTGTTTTTTTGATACGTATGGTGTTGAGCTCCGAGAGCCGGTCGCACTGAGCTGGCACTACCTTTCGCTCCCTGCAACGCTGTACTGGTGTTAGAGCGCCCAACATACATCATATTCATCAATGTCGGCCAGGTTACTACAGCGACTGAGGCGCTCTGTTACAGCGCCCAATACACGCTTACTAGCGGTCGCTCTAAGCGTCGCTATACAGATGCTCATCTGCCGATACCTGGCGTTAGTAATGAATCAGCCTCCACGACACGTAGGGGGCGGTTTTTCAGCCCAGCAGAAGTCCATATGGAGATAAATATAGAGCACAGGGGGAGCTGCGGATCTAAAAGCTCAACATGAAAGCTTTCCAGCTGTGTGTAACCCTCAGCAGTTATCACCTGGTTCTGATCTGCGGAAGAACAACCTATTCACTGAGGGCCGGGGCTGATTTATGAAGGTAAGACGGCCCATTCCACAAACTTGAATTAAGAACAAGTGGAATAATTTGTAATTAGTTTTGCTGGCTGAGGCTTGTCCTGCCATAAATTCAAATTACTAATATCAGCACGGAACGCGTAGACAGCTACATTATACCGGAATAAAAGCGAGACGAAAAAAACATGTTTTCTCCTCCCGATATTCATCAGCCTTTTTCTATGGAGTAAGAATGTGAATTGAGCATAATGAGGGAAATGATGGAATGCTCCCCATAAGCGCGGCCCATTCATTAATCAATTCTTTGTTTGAGTTGAATTCAGAGGTGACTTTACCCACTGCAGGTTTGTTGGAGCAGTACGTCCCTCCATGCGAGGAACAATATCTCGCCTGTGTTCCAATCTACACTGGAGTTTATTCACAGAGCAAATAGTTTTTGTTTAGAGGTATAATGGAAAAAAATAACATGTCACAGCCAGAGCAGGAAATAGTTTATTAGTTACACAAGGGAGGGGGTAGAAATTGTATTCAAGACGTCTTATGAAAAGACCATTATGTGAGAAAATATTAAGTACATTTCCAGAGGGGCAGAAGAGGACCAGAGTTAAACTGGACCTTCAGCATAATTTAATGAAAAGCCCAAACCTTTAAAAAAATTATTTCCTACCATCTAAACTTAATATAATTTACGTTTTTAGCCATTCACTTTTTATTCTTTCCACCACTGGGCTGCAACTCAGGACTCTAGGATACGGGCGCCGCCATCTTGCCTCAGAAGCAGGAGAGGAGAGGGGGGCAAATGTACAGGGGGTGGGTTATAGCTGTGCTTTGCTCAGACGGGTCAGGAAAAGGACAGCAATCCCAGAACGCAGAGAAGCACAGTCAGAAGACACTTCCTGTTTGCAAGCAGCCTGAGACTCCATGTGGCGCCATCTTGGATGTTTAAAGGCTCAGAAAATGCAGTAGAAGCAAGTAGGATGATTTTAATGCAGGCAATCTGTATGTACAGGGTGGGGGAGACATATAAGATAAGTTCTTATTCAGGGTGAAGGTCCGGTTTAAATAGAAACTTCGGACCTTTAAACTAATATGTCCTGATAGTCCCCCACCTCAATTCTCCATACCTTTTGAAAGATGGCGTCTTCCAGATCACCATCATCCTGCTGCTTTTTTCACACCAGGGGAGCTTAACTGTCCTGCCACCTTCCCCCTCTGCCCTCACACCAACATCTTGTGGCATTTCTGATCCTCCTGCAGCCGCCCTGGCCCGAGATGAGGACTTCAATGCGCTGGCGCGAGATCTCGTGGACGGCATAGTGCATTGTGGGACAGAGTAGACAAGATGGCGCTGCCCTACGGAAAGTGCCTGGGAAGAATGGTTGAGCGCAGGAGAAAGAGCAGAAGACAGGTAAGTTAAACCTGATAAATGCAGAATCGGGTGTTTAAGGGAAACAAAGGATGAACTTTGGGGAGTTTCAGGGAACTTCCCAAACTGTCCAATGTTCCTTTTTAAAGCGAACGGACACCCATTTTCTCATTCATTCCTTCGATTCAGGGGCACCACCCTCAGCAACATGTGGGTTAATCTCAGTTGTAGGCAAGGACTGCAAGAAAAACTAACTAAGCTCCTTCCGGCCTATATAGGGCAGGCTGTGGCCGGACACCCCCAGTTCTTTTCTTGCAGTTGATGGGATTGTGAAGATTCAGGATAATATTTCTTTATTTCCACATATCCGACGCCTGGGTCGACTGCAAGATAAACTAACTAAGCTCCTTCCGGCCTATATAGGGCAGGCTGTGGCCGGACACCCCCAGTTCTTTTCTTGCAGTTGATGGGATTGTGAAGATTCAGGATTTTATTTCTTTATTTCCACATATCCATCGCCTGGGTCCGGAAAGTTTTCTCTTTCGTGTACAAGATCGAGTTTTGGACCAGGCCTCCACACCAGTGTGTGCAATAAATTTCCTGCTGGACTGAGGAGTTGTAGTACCTGTGCCCCCATCAGAGCCGGGCTGAGGCTTCTACTCGATACTTTTCGTCATCCCAAAGAAGGACGATCCTAGATCTCCACCATCTAAACATTTTTTGTTGGGTGCGGAAGTTCTGCACTAGATATCTAAAATTGGTGATGACGTCACTGCAACAGGGGAATTTTCTGGCCACGGTGGACATAAAGGATGCTTATCTGCATATTCCAATTTTCCCCGGTCAACAAAGGTATTTGCAACCATCATTTCCATTATGTGCCACTGATGTTCGGCCTGTCCATGGCCCTGCGAGTGTTCATGAAAGTCTTGATAGTGGTGATGGCACTCTTGCAGAGTCGGGGGTGCGCTTCACCCCATACCTCGACGACTTGCTCATCAGGGCGCCATCACTGCTAGAAGCGTTGCAGGACATCAGGATGGTGCTGTCCTTGCTGGAACTCTTCGGGTGGATTATCAACTACCCCAAGTCCCAGGTGGTCCCCTACAGGGTGGCAACTTACATCGGAATGAGTTGGATACTCACCTTGCCCGTGTCCTGCTTCTGGTGCAGAGATACACGGCTCTGCAGGAGGAGGTGCTGTCACTGTTGGCAGAAGACCATCCCACGGCCCGACAGGGCATGCGTCTCCTGGGCCTGATGGTATCCACCATGGCGGTTCCGTACGCCCAGTTACACGCCAGGCCACTACAGCTGCTGCTCCTGTCGCAATGGAACAGATTTTGGACCATCGTTTCACCTTGACGGACACGTCTGGCGATCTTTGGACTGGTCGGTGGGTCGGTCCTTCCTGTCAGATCAGTGGGTCATCCTGACCAGAGATGCCAGCCTGATGGGGTGGCCAGTTCTGGACAACCAGACGGTCCGGGACTGCTGGGACTAGCAGGAACGCGGTCTCCTGATCAATGTGTTGAAACTGAGGTCCCCCAGTCAGGGTACAGTCAGACAATGCCACGACTGTGGACCTCCTTGCATCTCGGCACAACCGGAAGGTCCAGAGGTTTGTATTGGCCCGGGAGGAGAGAGGAGGAAGGAGGGCAGGCAGCACAGTTTCTTTCCCGACATCAGCCCACGTGCCGAGGAGCGGATTGGGATGATGCATCCCAACACCTACTAGGGGGTGTCAGGGACCTGCGACACTGATTGCCAGCATGTGCACACCATGTAACATGTAAGAGTTGGCTGCAATATGCAGTTTGGCACAGGGGAGTGGAGGAGGAACCCAAACAAAACACAGCAACATGACAGTCCACAGGCACGCCCAATCGGGAGGGCTGGCCTGGGACACACATGGTGAGCCAAGTAACACAGAAGTTTTACCACTGAAGGGTTTGATTAGCTATAGGCAGCAGGGTAATTTGAACTAGCCACATGAACACAGTAGTAGTGATGTAGGGCAGGGATAAAGCATCCACAAGTAGCAACACAACAAAAAAGAGCAAATGCCTTTACACTGGATAAAACAGTGGAAATGCAATGCTATTTAGAGAGGTTCAGAGCCAAGAAAAGAATAGACACACTTACCCAGAAGCCAAATGCCACTCAGCTCGCCATTGCTCTATTGTTAGGACATATGGCAGTTCCCACTTGCAAAAAGAGGGCGTAATTTTGAAACGGAAATGTATGTTTTTTTATAGGGCCCGAAAAGGGGCAAATCAGGGCTGAGAGTCATGTGCAAATGCAGGGTAAACCTGTAAAATTACGTACGCAAGAATGAAAAATCTAGGCATCAACAGAAGTAATACAGTGAAAACTTGGATTGGCATACACGTACCGTAAAGTCCCACAAAACAGCTAATTTCGGGAGAAAAAAACACGGCCCAGAAAAGCCCAAATAGGGGCTTTCACATCATTCCTGCATGCGGAAATGCTTGCGAGAGAGGCTTTGAATCAGGCCGTTTGCCTCTCATATCTTCAACAAAAGTCATGCTGTTGCTAACGGTAACCTTGTCTGGGGATGTCTTGGGATTTAGGATTCTGTAACTTTTAACAATGTCACTGTATCCAACAAATACTCGTTTGATGCTATGTTTTGGAGTTTGGTGCGTTTTTCCTCTGGAATGTAGATGAATGCTTTGCATCCAAAAACTTTTAGGTGTTTTACGCTTGGCTTCTCATTGTGCCATAGTTCATATTGAGTTTTCTCCACTGTTCTAGACAAGCATCTGTTCTGCAAATACTGCTGCCTCGCCAGCATTTTTGTGGTGGTCCAGAGTTGGTCAGCATACATCTGATCATTTCAGTTCTGTTCCTCCTTTCAGCTACCCCATTTTGGTGCTCTGGTGTGTATGACACTGTCTTTTGATGTTCTAATCCATTCTGCTTTAGGTATTCTTGTACTTTGTATCCTGTAAACTCACCTCCATTGTCACTCTGAAGTATGAGAGGTTTCCTCTGAAACGTGTTACTTGTCCTTAGTACCTAGTCCTGTGCTTTGTCAAGAACTCTTGTGTTGCATTAGGTAAGTGACTGTGTATCTTGAATAGTCATCTATGAAACTCTCTTTGCAACTGTTGCCTCCAGGTGGGTTTAGGGGACCACATACATCACTGTGAACTTGGTAAAGTGGTCTTGAAGCTCTATTCTGACTGACTTTAGGAAGTGTTGTTCTTGTCCAGTAACTGGACAAGGGAATACTGTGAGATCCTTTGTTAGATTCCTCTTTTGTAGTTGCATTCTGGGTGTCAGTGACCTAAATGCCTGTGCCATATGAGTATACAGTCATTGTGTTATCAGTGCATAGTCTCCCCTTTACCTTCACTGTGTTGAGGTGATATAGATGGCCATCCAGCTTGGTATTCGCTATTATCTGCTTGCTGAATTTTACAGTGGCTACACAGATAAGAGTCCCTCTTCTAGATCAGGAACATAAAGCACATCTTTCACTGGTATGGCTAAATTGTGTCCCGCATCATTGGTGCATACAAAGGTTCCATGCCCATATCCATCTGCATGTATTGTACTTCCATCTGCAAGGTAAATAATCTCTTTGCTATTCAGATCAAGTTCTGTGCAAAGCTTCTATCACTTGTCACATGACTGGATGCTCCCGAGTCAATGCACCAGGCTTGAAATGTATGGTTGCCTGTAACTTTAAATGTGGCATTCCAATTCCCTTCACATGGATCAGAGATTGTGGCTTTGACTTTCTGTTTAGTGTAAAAGGGACGCTGTCTAATTTGCTCTGCTTTCCATATAGTACAGTCTCTCTTTATGTGTCCCTGTTTGTTTGAACCTAAAGCACACCCTGGTTTCCTTCCCGTGTATCTTTGTGTTTGTAGCTTTAAGAGCGGTTCTGGTTTTTACAAATGCTAGTGTCAGATATGTTGCAGGCCTTATCTCCAGCGCATTATTTAGTGCAGTATATGTATCGGATAAGCTGCACAACAACATGGCTGCGGCGGGACTGTCTTTTATATTTTCACCAACTGATCTGAGCTGTGCGATCACTTCCAGCACGGCATTTATATGCTCCTGCATGTCCTGCTCTCTGCTAAGCCTCATTTTGTAAAGTTCCCTTAGCAGAAACAACTTGCTGTTCAAACTGGATCTCTCATGCATTCTTTTCAGTACATCCTACATGTCTTTCACTGTATTCTCACTGCGAATGTGAATAAGCTGATCATCTTCTACTAGTAAGCTTATCGTGGCCTGTGCCTGTCTGTTCTTCCTGCCCCAGTCCTAATTATTGTCCTGTGGCGTCTCTGTAGTGATAACCTCCCACAAATCATCTCTTGATATTGGTATTTCCACTTTAAACTTTCATAGCTGATAATTGTCATTGTTTAAGCTCTGAGTTGTTGGCCATTCTCCCTCCTTTATATATAAGAACAGTCTTACCTGTATACAGGAGATGTCTCTGTGGAAGCTTCTTTATGTCCATCTCCGCACTGACCATGCTGTCTCCTGTACTGGGCCTTGCTCTGCCTGGCCGTGCTCAGTCACTGGACTTTATCCCGTCACTGTGGCTTTATTCGTTCACTGGGCCCATAACCTGTTGCAGAGTGTGAGTGCTGGGTGCAGTGGAGTCAAATCCAGATATACATTTGTGGTGTAACATGAACTGGATTTACTGGAACATGTGTGCAGTATGGGAATGTCACTTTAACATGGTGGCTAACACAGACAGGAAAAAGAAGAGTCATAGAGTGCAGCTGAATATGCAGGAAATACAACACATCAGAAAAATGCATATATAGACTACAGTTAACCATTGGTAACAGTCTAACTGTAAACTGCATTGACACATACTAAGCTAAATCTGTCGTATCTCCAACAACAACAAACGTCCCCCATGCTTTTACCCTGGCATCCAGCGGCAGTACTGGGCCATGGGGATAGGAGCCTTTGGGCCGCCTTTGGAGACTCTTTGCCCTGTGACTGTGCATCACTCTGAACAGGAGGGGCATAGAGGGAAATGTTCAGAACCCCCCTCCCCCGAAAGAGCACCAGACCTGTGCCGAAGGGCAGAGGAGCTGGTGAGACGTTAGGGCTGGCAGTTGGCCAATTAGCCTCTGTGCTCTGGGTTACAAGCCCTTGATTTTAGGCTTTTTATTTTTACCCTTCTCAGATTTTTGTTCATTTATGCCATATGATAAGTGAAAAAATAACTTTGATTTTAACCTTGTAACATGGTTCCAGTATGCAACAATTATAATAAAGAGGCCAGAGTTTGTAGCGAGAGAACTGAGGCGCATTGTACTATAAGCACTGTACAATAAGTGTAGGTCAGTGGGTGCAGGCAGCATAAATGCGCGGGCCACCTGGGTGAAGGGACAGGAAGCCTTTGAGCTGCCGCTCGACGCTCCTTATCTGTACAGTTACTCAAACAGTTATAGGGAGATCTGTGATTTCCGTCGGGAGATAAGTTCTTGTTTTTTCCTGTGTCCCATTTCCTTTATTTACCCGCTAAACAATTAAAATAATGCATTAATCTTCAGCCGGGTGCCCCAGTTATTGAACGCACTTTTAACACGCCTGTTCCTACATAAAAAGGGTGACTAACATTTCCTGTAGAAATCTGTACTGGTAGCAGCTATATAATTATCTGCATAAATTCCATAGGTTTATGGCTAGAGCTATGTTTCCCTTTGGGGCACTCACCTGTGTAGTAAATCATATTGAACATGTTTATCTATGTTCTGCTCGTGTCCCCTTATTGGGCAATAACTCCAATTCGTGGTTCCTTAGTAAATCTTGTGTCTCTATCTCAGTAATCTCTGTTCTGCTGAAGGTACTTTTACATTCTTTCATGCAGATTACCTGGATGAGAAGTGGTTCTTGAAAGTTTATGATCGCTAAGAAATTTTCTGTATTTTTGTATACATTTTATCTAAAACAATATCTAACTAGACCTAGACAATATCAACCTCCACTCTGCTGTCGACCTTCTCCTGTCCTCCACACTGGTCACCTCCTCTCATGCTCGCCTCCACTACATCTCACATGCTACTCCAATCTTCTGGAATGCCCTCCCCCACCCAATCCCCCACTCCTCAACCCTCAAAGCTGCTTGCTCGTGCTAAGAGCTCCAAAGGATAGAGTGGCTTTTACTTTTTTGCATTTTCCTGAATGAATGGAATTAAACCAGGATACTCAAAATCCCATGTTTTGTTCTGCATTAAAAAGGACCAAAACCCACACAGATCGGCCTAGGAATCTATAAGATTCCCGGACCGATTGATTCCTACCCCCCGGGGTATACACAGTCAGGATGCCCCACTGTGTGAAAGCCCCTAGGTCGCCCATACACTTACCTTGTTTCCCGGTTCAACTGCACATGCGCGAGCTGCATCCTCGCTATCCCTCTAGCAGGACGCGTGCCTGCGGCAGGCATTTGTGAATGGCTGGCACGGGCACACTCCCTGTTAGTGGGAAGCGGGGGATGTACCCGCCAGCGTACTAGGAGCCGCTTGCCTTATACGAAGGCTTAGACAATGTAGTTTTGGTGACTGCCGCACTCTTACCTTCGTCACAGTTCTATTGCGTGGGTGCACGGTTCGCAGAGACACCGCATATATCAACTCCATTTGTAAAGAACTAGCACTCCAAAAGTTCTAAATATTCAATTATATTCTTACATCAAAAGTTCAAGTGCAACAAACACAGTGGTGGTGATTGGTCGATGTTTTGGGATGCACTAGGCCCCCTTCCTCAGGACCCACCACATTCAAGCAGAAATTAAAAGATTGCCATTTTAAATAAACACATATATACATATTGTGGCCAATCAGCCCCTGTGCATTCAGGGACATCCTTGGTGGGGTGAGTATGGGTTCAGCCTCACTTTTACTTTTATTTGTATTTCCATTTAATTACCGTAACTTTGCTGATAATTTTCAATATTTTCTATATTTCTGATAAGATTCTATAGCGCTGATGACGTCACTAGTGTTATCAGGCGCAAATTCTGAATGCACAAGGGCCTGATTGGCCACAATATGTATACATGTGTTTATTTAACATGGCACTCTTTTCATTTCTGCTAGAATGTGGTAGGTCCTGAGGAAGGGGGCCTAGTGCACCCTGAAACGTCGACCAATCACCACCACTGTGTTTATTGCACTTGAACTTTTGATGTAAGAATACAATTTAATATTTAGGACTCTTGTAGTGCTGGTTCTTTACAAATGGCACTCTTCTGATGGTCAGAATAGAGTCCCGTGAGGGATACACTAGTCTGGCCGCGGGGCGACCCTCCTATTGTGGGCAGGAAGGGGGTCTGGAGAAAGCTGGTCCACTTAAAGTTAAACAATTGCAATTCCAGGACTAGGTCCAGTCCCGGCACTAGTGTAAAGGACCCAGCACACCCACCACACCTTTAAGCAGTTAGAATTATCTCTTAACTTTATTGCAAATATATTAAAAGGTTTATATACAGTGATACAAAAAGTTTCATTCATCTGTTGTTTCATTCGTCTTAAGAAAGAAAAATCGCATTGGTCACTTATACAGTTGCTTGACTATCATGTAACTGATTTGTCTTACTGGTCTGAAGTTCGCAATCAGGGCAGACATGTTTCGCCACAGTGCCCTGTGGTTTCTATGTTGTATACCATAATGTCAGACCCTGGAGAGGATGAGGGGTCACCTGCTTGTCCCACGCCACCTGGTGTTTGGGTTGTGTGAGCCTGGGTTGAGGTCACCACCATACATCAATGTGTCCTTAAGAGCCGTATGGCTATGGTGCTATTTTGGGGGTGCTCCAATGCTTCGCTGGTTTTTAGGGACAAATTGTCTCACTCTGTGAAAGGCAACAGTGTAGCCTGATGGGGGGCTGCAGGGATGTTGTGCATATGTGGGTGAAACCCAAAGTTGTGGTGGGAACACTGCCTGCTCTCTCTGTAAAGGGGTTGTTTTCTTGTGGGAGCCCGGTTCAGTATAGGGGGCTGTGCCCCTCTGTTCGCGCTGGCTCATACTCCACTGAGGAAGCCCATGTGGCGAAACATGTCTGCCCTGATTGCGAACGTCAGACCAGTAAGACAAATCAGTTACATGATAGTCAAGCAACTGTATAAGTGACCAATGCGATTTTTCTTTCTTAAGACGAATGAAACAACAGATGAATGAAACCTTTTGTATCACTGTATATAAACCTTTTAATATATTTGCAATAAAGTTAAGAGATAATTCTAACTGCTTAAAGGTGTGGTGGGTGTGCTGGGTCCTTTACACTAGTGTTTATCTTTACAAATGGACTTGGCTTAAACAACGTGATGTCAGCGGCTCAGATCGTACTGATTGGACAAGGGGCCGCGCATGCATTGTAGGACCGGGAAGAGGTGAGTTGGCATCGACCATATGGGGGATTTCACACAGTGGGGCATCGCCGATCGGGGTGCTCCAAGGGAAAGGACCAAAACCCAGCATAGTCAAAATCCTGGGTTTTGCTTCACTTTAAGACCTCCATATTGCTCATATGACTATGAATCTGTACTTTTGTACTTCTTTTTCAAGGTTTTTATAAAGTCTAAAGGTAAGAATGTACAGTGACAGGTGTATGTTTTATAGTCCACCTGCCTCAATCCCATTTATTGCTGCAGGTACGACAGGTGCAGACAAACAAACAAAAACATAATTGTATCTCTTATGTTCATTTTTTATGTGTAACAGAAACATAAAAGTAAATGTTTAATCAGCCAGGGTCTGGTGAAAGAGGATAAGGTGGTTCTGGTAGGAGTTAGTGGAGGGGGCAGTGAGTTACTGATCAGTTACTGAACAGCATTGAATTCAGCAAGGCCTGCCGCTAAACACGTAGGTGTCAAACCCATCATAAAGATTTCACTCTATCAGTGCTGAGCATACACACACATTATACGCTATGAAATGCCTACAGTTTATTGCAAAGGACACCTGGCCGCCATGTGATGCAATTTCCATTCCCTGACAGTTACAATTGTGACACTGAAACTCTCCTTTCACCATCTGGAAATTGAAGTCACACCTGTTCAGACTGACAGGTTTTTTTTTTAATATATGGACAGGTCAGCAAACTCCAGGAAGTTACAGAGACGATATAGGAAGATTTGTTAGAACGTTTGAATATTTCTGAGCAACTTTCCAGATACTTTTAACTAACCCCTAACCATTTAAAATGCATACCTCCCAAGTGTCCCTGATTTGAAGGGGCTGTCCCTCTTTGGAGTCCATGTCCCCCTGTCCATCGTTGTTCTTCTTTGCAACTCTTTGAGGTGTAACATGCAGATCTGCATCAATCTGTTGTATTGTTTTATCTGTTATAACCTATCATGTATCCATCACGCATTGACAGGGTGTGGCCTCGTTTAACAAATGTCCCTCTTTCTCACCGTGAAAAGTTGGTAGGTATGCATTTTATGTACCTGTCCCCCAGGTCCAAGCCCCTTTCTCGCCATTTTTTTGCGTGAAATTTTCCGTTCTCGTTTGATTTAGCAGAGCCTTTTTTTCTGTGAGTATTTTTGTGTGAAATGTTTTCATTTTTGTATGATTTTTTGTTTGGTAGCAGGAGCTCCAAAGAAACAGCAAGAAAGGGGCTCTGAATCAATCCTAATGGGTGACCTTTTTATAGTGGACCAAAGCCCAGAATTTTGACTATCCTGGGTTTTGGTCCTTTCTCCGGGGGCACCCCGATCCCCGCTGCATGAAACCCCCCAGATCGCCAAGCCCAACTCACCTTTTCCCAGTCCTATGGAGCATGCGCAGCCGCTCATCCAACCAGCGTGCTCTGAGCCGCGTCACCTTGTCAAAGCCTTTGTTCAAGGCTCTGGGCGCGTCGGCGGCCGCATCCACCACTTTCCTCTAACAGGGAGCGTGCCCGCGCCAGGCATTTCTGAATGGTACCCTGCTATAGGGATAGTGTGTATGGCTCCCTGGGGGGTTTCACACAGCGGGGCATCCCAATTTTGGATGCCCCGGGGGGGGGAGGGAATCGATCAGCCTAGGGAATCTTATAGGTGGTTTTGGTCCACTTTAAGGAATGAAAAATGTTTCAGATGGCTTTCTGTCAAATAACTAAACAGACTATATAGGGTTAAGCAGAGGGCAGTTGACTCCCATACTTATTTTTTTATATACTATCCTATTGTGGAAGATTTGTGCCAAAATTCAGCCTGGGATTTTACAGACTGAGGACCAGCCCATGATTAGCCTATGATATCCCCACTTAGCCTCCCTGGCTTCCCGGTCAGTGAATAAAATCCAAGGCTGATGCTATAGCATTATATGTAGTGTTGGCAAGTTCAGCCCACTTTGAATAAAAGTTTTATTGGAGGGGGGGGGGGGGGGGGGCTGCAGAGTGTGCAGCAGATGGGCTGTAACTCACCTGAGCCCTAATCTGTTCCATTGTCGGCGGTCAGGGTTCCTGGCAAATGGGTTACAGTCAGGGCCACGGAAAGGCGGCCGCCGCTCCCATTAGTAAGGACACTCCTGGTCAGATGGCAGTGCTGCTAGCAGTGTCCTCACCCATGGGAATGGTGGGCAGCTGGCAATGATAGCACTAGCAGTGTCCTCACCCATGGGAATGGTGGGCAGCTGGCAATGATAGCACTAGCAGTGTCCTCACCCATGGGAATGGTGGGCAACTGGCAATGATAGCACTAGCAGTGTCCTCACCCATGGGAATGGTGGGCAGTTGGCAATGATAGCACTAGCAGTGTCCTCACCCATGGGAATGGTGGGCAGCTGGCAATGATAGCACTAGCAGTGTCCTCACCCATGGGAATGGTGGGCAGCTGGCAATGATAGCACTAGCAGTGTCCTCACTCATGGGAATGGTGGGCAGCTGGCAATGATAGCACTAGCAGTGTCCTCACCCATGGGAATGGTGGGCAGCTGGCAATGATGGCACTAGCAGTATCCTCACCCATGGGAATGGTGGGCAGCTGCCAATGATAGCACTAGCAGTGTCCTCACCCATGGGAATGGTGGGCAGCTGGCAATGATAGCACTAGCAGTGTCCTCACCCATGGGAATGGTGGGCAGCTGGCAATGATAGCACTAGCAGTGTCCTCACTCATGGGAATGGTGGGCAGCTGGCAATGATAGCACTAGCAGTGTCCTCACCCATGGGAATGGTGGGCAGCTGGTAATGATAGCACTAGCAGTGTCCTCACCCATGGGAATGGTGGGCAGTTGGCAATGATAGCACTAGCAGTGTCCTCACCCATGGGAATGGTGGGCAGCTGGCAATGATAGCACTAGCAGTGTCCTCACCCATGGGAATGGTGGGCAGCTGGCAATGATAGCACTAGCAGTGTCCTCACTCATGGGAATGGTGGGCAGCTGGCAATGATAGCACTAGCAGTATCCTCACCCATGGGAATGGTGGGCAGCTGGCAATGATAGCACTAGCAGTGTCCTCACTCATGGGAATGGTGGGCAGCTGGCAATGATAGCACTAGCAGTGTCCTCACTCATGGGAATGGTGGGCAGCTGGCAATGATAGCACTAGCAGTGTCCTCACTCATGGGAATGATGGGCAGCTGGCAATGATAGCACTAGCAGTATCCTCACCCATGGGAATGGTGGGCAGCTGGCAATGATAGCACTAGCAGTGTCCTCACTCATGGGAATGGTGGGCAGCTGGCAATGATAGCACTAGCAGTGTCCTCACTCATGGGAATGGTGGGCAGCTGGCAATGATAGCACTAGCAGTGTCCTCACCCATGGGAATGGTGGGCAGCTGGCAATGATAGCACTAGCAGTGTCCTCACCCATGGGAATGGTGGGCAGCTGGCAATGATAGCACTAGCAGTGTCCTCACCCATGGGAATGGTGGGCAGTTGGCAATGATAGCACTAGCAGTATCCTCACCCATGGGAATGGTGGGCAGCTGGCAATGATAGCACTAGCAGTGTCCTCACCCATGGGAATGGTGGGCAGCTGGCAATTATAGCACTAGCAGTGTCCTCACTCATGGGAATGGTGGGCAGTTGGCAATGATAGCACTAGCAGTGTCCTCACCCATGGGAATGGTGGGCAGCTGGTAATGATAGCACTAGCAGTGTCCTCACCCATGGGAATGGTGGGCAGCTGGCAATGATAGCACTAGCAGTGTCCTCACCCATGGGAATGGTGGGCAGCTGGCAATGATAGCACTAGCAGTGTCCTCACCCATGGGAATGGTGGGCAGCTGGCAATGATAGCACTAGCAGTGTCCTCACTCATGGGAATGGTGGGCAGCTGGCAATGATAGCACTAGCAGTATCCTCACCCATGGGAATGGTGGGCAGCTGGCAATGATAGCACTAGCAGTGTCCTCACTCATGGGAATGGTGGGCAGCTGGCAATGATAGCACTAGCAGTGTCCTCACTCATGGGAATGGTGGGCAGCTGGCAATGATAGCACTAGCAGTGTCCTCACTCATGGGAATGGTGGGCAGCTGGCAATGATAGCACTAGCTGTATCCTCACCCATGGGAATGGTGGGCAGCTGGCAATGATAGCACTAGCAGTGTCCTCACTCATGGGAATGGTGGGCAGCTGGCAATGATAGCACTAGCAGTGTCCTCACCCATGGGAATGGTGGGCAGCTGGCAATGATAGCACTAGCAGTGTCCTCACCCATGGGAATGGTGGGCAGCTGGCAATGATAGCACTAGCAGTGTCCTCACCCATGGGAATGGTGGGCAGTTGGCAATGATAGCACTAGCAGTGTCCTCACCCATGGGAATGGTGGGCAGCTGGCAATGATAGCACTAGCAGTGTCCTCACCCATGGGAATGGTGGGCAGTTGGCAATGATAGCACTAGCAGTGTCCTCACTCATGGGAATGGTGGGCAGCTGGCAATGATAGCACTAGCAGTGTCCTCACCCATGGGAATGGTGGGCAACTGGCAATGATAGCACTAGCAGTGTCCTCACTCATGGGAATGGTGGGCAGCTGGCAATGATAGCACTAGCAGTGTCCTCACTCATGGGAATGGTGGGCAGCTGGCAATGATAGCACTAGCAGTGTCCTCACTCATGGGAATGGTGGGCAGCTGGCAATGATAGCACTAGCAGTATCCTCACCCATGGGAATGGTGGGCAGCTGGCAATGATAGCACTAGCAGTGTCCTCACCCATGGGAATGGTGGGCAGTTGGCAATGATAGCACTAGCAGTGTCCTCACCCATGGGAATAGTGGGCAGCTGGTAATGATAGCACTAGCAGTGTCCTCACCCATGGGAATGGTGGGCAGCTGGCAATGATAGCACTAGCAGTATCCTCACCAATGGGAATGGTGGGCAGCTGGCAATGATAGCACTAGCAGTGTCCTCACTCATGGGAATGGTGGGCAGCTGACAATGATAGCACTAGCAGTATCCTCACCCATGGGAATGGTGGGCAGCTGGCAATGATAACACTAGCAGTGTCCTCACTCATGGGAATGGTGGGCAGCTGGCAATGATAGCACTAGCAGTGTCCTCACTCATGGGAATGGTGGGCAGCTGGCAATGATAGCACTAGCAGTGTCCTCACCCATGGGAATGGTGGGCAGCTGGCAATGATAGCACTAGCAGTGTCCTCACTCATGGGAATGGTGGGCAGCTGGCAATGATAGCACTAGCAGTGTCCTCACCCATGGGAATGGTGGGCAGCTGGCAATGATAGCACTAGCAGTGTCCTCACCCATGGGAATGGTGGGCAGCTGGTAATGATAGCACTAGCAGTGTCCTCACCCATGGGAATGGTGGGCAGCTGGCAATGATAGCACTAGCAGTGTCCTCACTCATGGGAATGGTGGGCAGCTGGCAATGATAGCACTAGCAGTGTCCTCACCCATGGGAATGGTGGGCAGCTGGCAATGATAGCACTAGCAGTGTCCTCACTCATGGGAATGGTGGGCAGCTGGCAATGATAGCACTAGCAGTATCCTCACCCATGGGAATGGTGGGCAGCTGGCAATGATAGCACTAGCAGTGTCCTCACTCATGGGAATGGTGGGCAGCTGGCAATGATAGCACTAGCAGTGTCCTCACCCATGGGAATGGTGGGCAGCTGGCAATGATAGCACTAGCAGTATCCTCACCCATGGGAATGGTGGGCAGCTGGCAATGATAGCACTAGCAGTGTCCTCACCCATGGGAATGGTGGGCAGCTGGCAATGATAGCACTAGCAGTGTCCTCACCCATGGGAATGGTGGGCAGCTGGCAATGATAGCACTAGCAGTGTCCTCACTCATGGGAATGGTGGGCAGCTGGCAATGATAGCACTAGCAGTATCCTCACCCATGGGAATGGTGGGCAGCTGGCAATGATAGCACTAGCAGTGTCCTCACTCATGGGAATGGTGGGCAGCTGGCAATGATAGCACTAGCAGTGTCCTCACTCATGGGAATGGTGTGCAGCTGGCAATGATAGCACTAGCAGTATCCTCACCCATGGGAATGGTGGGCAGCTGGCAATGATAGCACTAGCAGTGTCCTCACTCATGGGAATGGTGGGCAGCTGGCAATGATAGCACTAGCAGTGTCATCACTCATGGGAATGGTGGGCAGCTGGCAATGATAGCACTAGCAGTGTCCTCACCCATGGGAATGGTGGGCAGCTGGCAATGATAGCACTAGCAGTGTCCTCACTCATGGGAATGGTGGGCAGCTGGCAATGATAGCACTAGCAGTGTCCTCACCCATGGGAATGGTGGGCAGCTGGTAATGATAGCACTAGCAGTGTCCTCACCCATGGGAATGGTGGGCAGTTGGCAATGATAGCACTAGCAGTGTCCTCACCCATGGGAATGGTGGGCAGCTGGCAATGATAGCACTAGCAGTGTCCTCACCCATGGGAATGGTGGGCAGCTGGCAATGATAGCACTAGCAGTGTCCTCACTCATGGGAATGGTGGGCAGCTGGCAATGATAGCACTAGCAGTATCCTCACCCATGGGAATGGTGGGCAGCTGGCAATGATAGCACTAGCAGTGTCCTCACTCATGGGAATGGTGGGCAGCTGGCAATGATAGCACTAGCAGTGTCCTCACTCATGGGAATGGTGGGCAGCTGGCAATGATAGCACTAGCAGTGTCCTCACTCATGGGAATGATGGGCAGCTGGCAATGATAGCACTAGCAGTATCCTCACCCATGGGAATGGTGGGCAGCTGGCAATGATAGCACTAGCAGTGTCCTCACTCATGGGAATGGTGGGCAGCTGGCAATGATAGCACTAGCAGTGTCCTCACTCATGGGAATGGTGGGCAGCTGGCAATGATAGCACTAGCAGTGTCCTCACCCATGGGAATGGTGGGCAGCTGGCAATGATAGCACTAGCAGTGTCCTCACCCATGGGAATGGTGGGCAGCTGGCAATGATAGCACTAGCAGTGTCCTCACCCATGGGAATGGTGGGCAGTTGGCAATGATAGCACTAGCAGTATCCTCACCCATGGGAATGGTGGGCAGCTGGCAATGATAGCACTAGCAGTGTCCTCACCCATGGGAATGGTGGGCAGCTGGCAATTATAGCACTAGCAGTGTCCTCACTCATGGGAATGGTGGGCAGTTGGCAATGATAGCACTAGCAGTGTCCTCACCCATGGGAATGGTGGGCAGCTGGTAATGATAGCACTAGCAGTGTCCTCACCCATGGGAATGGTGGGCAGCTGGCAATGATAGCACTAGCAGTGTCCTCACCCATGGGAATGGTGGGCAGCTGGCAATGATAGCACTAGCAGTGTCCTCACCCATGGGAATGGTGGGCAGCTGGCAATGATAGCACTAGCAGTGTCCTCACTCATGGGAATGGTGGGCAGCTGGCAATGATAGCACTAGCAGTATCCTCACCCATGGGAATGGTGGGCAGCTGGCAATGATAGCACTAGCAGTGTCCTCACTCATGGGAATGGTGGGCAGCTGGCAATGATAGCACTAGCAGTGTCCTCACTCATGGGAATGGTGGGCAGCTGGCAATGATAGCACTAGCAGTGTCCTCACTCATGGGAATGGTGGTCAGCTGGCAATGATAGCACTAGCTGTATCCTCACCCATGGGAATGGTGGGCAGCTGGCAATGATAGCACTAGCAGTGTCCTCACTCATGGGAATGGTGGGCAGCTGGCAATGATAGCACTAGCAGTGTCCTCACCCATGGGAATGGTGGGCAGCTGGCAATGATAGCACTAGCAGTGTCCTCACCCATGGGAATGGTGGGCAGCTGGCAATGATAGCACTAGCAGTGTCCTCACCCATGGGAATGGTGGGCAGTTGGCAATGATAGCACTAGCAGTGTCCTCACCCATGGGAATGGTGGGCAGCTGGCAATGATAGCACTAGCAGTGTCCTCACCCATGGGAATGGTGGGCAGTTGGCAATGATAGCACTAGCAGTGTCCTCACTCATGGGAATGGTGGGCAGCTGGCAATGATAGCACTAGCAGTGTCCTCACCCATGGGAATGGTGGGCAACTGGCAATGATAGCACTAGCAGTGTCCTCACTCATGGGAATGGTGGGCAGCTGGCAATGATAGCACTAGCAGTGTCCTCACTCATGGGAATGGTGGGCAGCTGGCAATGATAGCACTAGCAGTATCCTCACCCATGGGAATGGTGGGCAGCTGGCAATGATAGCACTAGCAGTGTCCTCACCCATGGGAATGGTGGGCAGTTGGCAATGATAGCACTAGCAGTGTCCTCACCCATGGGAATGGTGGGCAGCTGGTAATGATAGCACTAGCAGTGTCCTCACCCATGGGAATGGTGGGCAGCTGGCAATGATAGCACTAGCAGTATCCTCACCAATGGGAATGGTGGGCAGCTGGCAATGATAGCACTAGCAGTGTCCTCACTCATGGGAATGGTGGGCAGCTGACAATGATAGCACTAGCAGTGTCCTCACCCATGGGAATGGTGGGCAGCTGGCAATGATAGCACTAGCAGTGTCCTCACTCATGGGAATGGTGGGCAGCTGGCAATGATAGCACTAGCAGTGTCCTCACTCATGGGAATGGTGGGCAGCTGGCAATGATAGCACTAGCAGTGTCCTCACCCATGGGAATGGTGGGCAGCTGGCAATGATAGCACTAGCAGTGTCCTCACTCATGGGAATGGTGGGCAGCTGGCAATGATAGCACTAGCAGTGTCCTCACCCATGGTAATGGTGGGCAGCTGGCAATGATAGCACTAGCAGTGTCCTCACCCATGGGAATGGTGGGCAGCTGGTAATGATAGCACTAGCAGTGTCCTCACCCATGGGAATGGTGGGCAGCTGGCAATGATAGCACTAGCAGTGTCCTCACTCATGGGAATGGTGGGCAGCTGGCAATGATAGCACTAGCAGTGTCCTCACCCATGGGAATGGTGGGCAGCTGGCAATGATAGCACTAGCAGTGTCCTCACTCATGGGAATGGTGGGCAGCTGGCAATGATAGCACTAGCAGTATCCTCACCCATGGGAATGGTGGGCAGCTGGCAATGATAGCACTAGCAGTGTCCTCACTCATGGGAATGGTGGGCAGCTGGCAATGATAGCACTAGCAGTGTCCTCACCCATGGGAATGGTGGGCAGCTGGCAATGATAGCACTAGCAGTATCCTCACCCATGGGAATGGTGGGCAGCTGGCAATGATAGCACTAGCAGTGTCCTCACCCATGGGAATGGTGGGCAGCTGGCAATGATAGCACTAGCAGTGTCCTCACCCATGGGAATGGTGGGCAGCTGGCAATGATAGCACTAGCAGTGTCCTCACTCATGGGAATGGTGGGCAGCTGGCAATGATAGCACTAGCAGTATCCTCACCCATGGGAATGGTGGGCAGCTGGCAATGATAGCACTAGCAGTGTCCTCACTCATGGGAATGGTGGGCAGCTGGCAATGATAGCACTAGCAGTGTCCTCACTCATGGGAATGGTGTGCAGCTGGCAATGATAGCACTAGCAGTATCCTCACCCATGGGAATGGTGGGCAGCTGGCAAAGATAGCACTAGCAGTGTCCTCACTCATGGGAATGGTGGGCAGCTGGCAATGATAGCACTAGCAGTGTCCTCACTCATGGGAATGGTGGGCAGCTGGCAATGATAGCACTAGCAGTGTCCACACCCATGGGAATGGTGGGCAGCTGGCAATGATAGCACTAGCAGTGTCCTCACCCATGGGAATGGTGGGCAGCTGGCAATGATAGCACTAGCAGTGTCCTCACCCATGGGAATGGTGGGCCACTGGCAATGATAGCACTAGCAGTGTCCTCACCCATGGGAATGGTGGGCAGCTGGCAATGATAGCACTAGCAGTGTCCTCACCCATGGGAATGGTGGGCAGTTGGCAATGATAGCACTAGCAGTGTCCTCACCCATGGGAATGGTGGGCAACTGGCAATGATAGCACTAGCAGTGTCCTCACCCTTGGGAATGGTGGGCAGCTGGCAATGATAGCACTAGCAGTGTCCTCACTCATGGGAATGGTGGGCAGCTGGCAATGATAGCACTAGCAGTGTCCTCACCCATGGGAATGGTGGGCAGCTGGCAATGATAGCACTAGCAGTATCCTCACCCATGGGAATGGTGGGCAGCTGGCAATGATAGCACTAGCAGTGTCCTCACCCATGGGAATGGTGGGCATCTGGCAATGATAGCACTAGCAGTGTCCTCACCCATGGGAATGGTGGGCAGCTGGCAATGATAGCACTAGCAGTGTCCTCACTCATGGGAATGGTGGGCAGCTGGCAATGATAGCACTAGCAGTGTCCTCACCCATGGGAATGGTGGGCAGCTGGTAATGATAGCACTAGCAGTGTCCTCACCCATGGGAATGGTGGGCAGCTGGCAATGATAGCACTAGCAGTGTCCTCACCCATGGGAATGGTGGGCAGCTGGCAATGATAGCACTAGCAGTGTCCTCACCCATGGGAATGGTGGGCAGCTGGCAATGATAGCACTAGCAGTGTCCTCACCCATGGGAATGGTGAGCAGCTGGCAATGATAGCACTAGCAGTATCCTCACCCATGGGAATGGTGGGCAGCTGGCAATGATAGCACTAGCAGTGTCCTCACCCATGGGAATGGTGGGCAGCTGGCAATGATAGCACTAGCAGTGTCCTCACCCATGGGAATGGTGGGCAGCTGGCAATGATAGCACTAGCAGTGTCCTCACCCATGGGAATGGTGGGAAACTGGCAATGATAGCACTAGCAGTATCCTCACCAATGGGAATGGTGGGCAGCTGGCAATGATAGCACTAGCAGTGTCCTCACCCATGGGAATGGTGAGCAGCTGGCAATGATAGCACTAGCAGTATCCTCACCCATGGGAATGGTGGGCAGCTGGCAATGATAGCACTAGCAGTGTCCTCACCCATGGGAATGGTGGGCAGCTGGCAATGATAGCACTAGCAGTGTCCTCACCCATGGGAATGGTGGGCAGCTGGCAATGATAGCACTAGCAGTGTCCTCACTCATGGGAATGGTGGGCAGCTGGCAATGATAGCACTAGCAGTATCCTCACCCATGGGAATGGTGGGCAGCTGGCAATGATAGCACTAGCAGTGTCCTCACTCATGGGAATGGTGGGCAGCTGGCAATGATAGCACTAGCAGTGTCCTCACTCATGGGAATGGTGGGCAGCTGGCAATGATAGCACTAGCAGTGTCCTCACTCATGGGAATGGTGGGCAGCTGGCAATGATAGCACTAGCAGTGTCCTCACTCATGGGAATGGTGGGCAGCTGGCAATGATAGCACTAGCAGTGTCCTCACCCATGGGAATGGTGGGCAGCTGGCAATGATAGCACTAGCAGTGTCCTCACCCATGGGAATGGTGGGCAGCTGGCAATGATAGCACTATCAGTGTCCTCACCCATGGGAATGGTGGGCAACTGGCAATGATAGCACTAGCAGTGTCCTCACCCATGGGAATGGTGGGCAGCTGGCAATGATAGCACTAGCAGTGTCCTCACCCATGGGAATGGTGGGCAGTTGGCAATGATAGCACTAGCAGTGTCCTTACCCATGGGAATGGTGGGCAACTGGCAATGATAGCACTAGCAGTGTCCTCACCCTTGGGAATGGTGGGCAGCTGGCAATGATAGCACTAGCAGTGTCCTCACTCATGGGAATGGTGGGCAGCTGGCAATGATAGCACTAGCAGTGTCCTCACCCATGGGAATGGTGGGCAGCTGGCAATGATAGCACTAGCAGTATCCTCACCCATGGGAATGGTGGGCAGCTGGCAATGATAGCACTAGCAGTGTCCTCACCCATGGGAATGGTGGGCATCTGGCAATGATAGCACTAGCAGTGTCCTCACCCATGGGAATGGTGGGCAGCTGGCAATGATAGCACTAGCAGTGTCCTCACTCATGGGAATGGTGGGCAGCTGGCAATGATAGCACTAGCAGTGTCCTCACCCATGGGAATGGTGGGCAGCTGGTAATGATAGCACTAGCAGTGTCCTCACCCATGGGAATGGTGGGCAGCTGGCAATGATAGCACTAGCAGTGTCCTCACCCATGGGAATGGTGGGCAGCTGGCAATGATAGCACTAGCAGTGTCCTCACCCATGGGAATGGTGGGCAGCTGGCAATGATAGCACTAGCAGTGTCCTCACTCATGGGAATGGTGGGCAGCTGGCAATGTTAGCACTAGCAGTATCCTCACCAATGGGAATGGTGGGCAGCTGGCAATGATAGCACTAGCAGTGTCCTCACCCATGGGAATGGTGAGCAGCTGGCAATGATAGCACTAGCAGTGTCCTCACCCATGGGAATGGTGGGCAGCTGGCAATGATAGCACTAGCAGTGTCCTCACTCATGGGAATGGTGGGCAGCTGGCAATGACAGCACTAGCAGTGTCCTCACCCATGGGAATGGTGGGCAGCTGGCAATGATAGCACTAGCAGTGTCCTCACCCATGGGAATGGTGGGCAGCTGGCAATGATAGCACTAGCAGTGTCCTCACCCATGGGAATGGTGGGCAGTTGGCAATGATAGCACTAGCAGTGTCCTCACCCATGGGAATGGTGGGCAGCTGGCAATGATAGCACTAGCAGTGTCCTCACTCATGGGAATGGTGGGCAGCTGGCAATGATAGCACTAGCAGTGTCCTCACTCATGGGAATGGTGGGCAGCTGGCAATGATAGCACTAGCAGTATCCTCACCCATGGGAATGGTGGGCAGCTGGCAATGATAGCACTAGCAGTGTCCTCACTCATGGGAATGGTGGGCAGCTGGCAATGATAGCACTAGCAGTGTCCTCACTCATGGGAATGGTGGGCAGCTGGCAATGATAGCACTAGCAGTGTCCTCACCCATGGGAATGGTGGGCAGCTGGCAATGATAGCACTAGCAGTGTCCTCACCCATGGGGATGGTGGGCAACTGGCAATGATAGCACTAGCAGTGTCCTCACCCATGGGAATGGTGGGCAGCTAGCAATGATAGCACTAGCAGTGTCCTCACCCATGGGAATGGTGGGCAGTTGGCAATGATAGCACTAGCAGTGTCCTCACCCATGGGAATGGTGGGCAGCTGGCAATGATAGCACTAGCAGTATCCTCACTCATGGGAATGGTGGGCAGCTGGCAATGATAGCACTAGCAATGTCCTCACCCATGGGAATGGTGAGCAGCTGGCAATGATAGCACTAGCAGTGTCCTCACCCATGGGAATGGTGGGCAGCTGGCAATGATAGCACTAGCAGTGTCCTCACTAATGGGAATGGTGGGCAGCTGGCAATGATAGCACTAGCAGTGCCCTCACCCATGGGAATGGTGGGCAGCTGGCAATGATAGCACTAGCAGTGCCCTCACCCATGGGAATGGTGGGCAGCTGGCAATGATAGCACTAGCAGTGTCCTCACCCATGGGAGTGGCAACTGTTTTTCTGTGGCCCTGGCCATAGCCCGTTCGACATGAGCGCTGTCCGCCGACCAGGGGCGGGATCAGGGCTCAGCTGAGTTACAGCCGCTCTGTTTAAGATGGTAGTTTGACTGCTGAGCAGCCCATCAACCAGCTTTCCTGTGTTTGGGCTGAACACTGAACCCGAACACAGACTTCTGGCAGAAGTTCGTGTTCAAGTTTGGGAACCCAAACTCACAATGCTTGGTACCAACACGGTTCATCCAACACGGGCAGGCTGATTCATTAATAGCGCCAGGTATCGGCAGATGTGCGTCTGTACAGCCAGTATACGCTGTGATCAGCTATAGGGAGCTGTAACAGAGCTCCGCGTTCACTGTAATAACCTGCCCAGCATTGATGAATGTGATGTATGTTGTGCGCTCTAACACCAGTACAGCGCTGTAGCGCGCGAGAGGTAGCACCAGCTCAGTGCGACCGACTCTCGGCTCTCCACACCATATTCAACAAAAAAAACAGACTTACACAGCGTCGGCTCTCTGGATCTGGGCGCTGTGTGATTCAAGTCTGGTTTTGAACACATATCCACCAGTAACGAAACGAAAACGCATGGAATGACATTGTTGTAACATTGTGACATTAATAATTTAATGCCAGACCTGTAATGACAATTCTGCATAAAAATATAAAAAATCAAAAAAAGTTTTCAAAAATGACTTTTTCTAGGCCAGGAGAGGTCACACAATTATTTGAGAGAAAATAAAAATAAAGTAAAAACAAAAACCCCTGTTTAAACAGAAGAAAAGGAGCGTCCATTGAAATGTATGGGAGAGCGACAGGTAGCGACAGGTAATACCTGGTGCTCTGGAAGCCAGAACGGCGGTGCTATATACTGATCCGCCTGTAATAATACAATTGACGCTACATGGCGTTGTTAGAGGCACTCACCAGAATCGCCTTCATAAATGTGGTTTTGCTTACAGCGCCCGGCGTTCACCAGACGCTGCCTGCCGCTACAAGGCGCTACCTGATGAATAAACCCCATAGTATGTAAGGTTGAATAAAGACTTTAGTCCATCCAGTTCAGCCATGGATTTGGATATGGATTTTTAATAGTACACAATTCCACTATACTTTCCCTTTAAAGTCCACTCCCGTCTGGAATATTACACAAAAGTTTAAAAAAAATTACTTAAGAGCATGCCCTGTACTCCATATATATGCAAAACATCTGCTATTATTTTCTAAGATGAGCAGCAGGAGCATTACATTTTTCCAGCAACCCCCCCCCCCCCCAAACCCCATCTAAATCTCCTTCAAGTCATTTTTATAAAGTACAGCGTATTAAACATGATGGTGAAAATGCCAAATCTGTGCTGTGCAGAAGTTAACCAGGCTTCCTGCACAGCTTACATTAGACTTAACGGGCAGTCTAGGCAATGGCAATAATAAAGCAGAAAACAGCTCACCTAAAGCCTGTCCCATGCCCCCCCCCCCTTTTCCTGCAGCATCTTATTAATTCAGTCCTTAATGACCACCGCCAATTGTGGTCGCACATTTGACCCTGTTCCTCGGCACTCCCAGCAAGAACGAGCCTGGCAAGCCATAGTGGTTGTACGTGTCAGGCCTGCTCTTAATGGAAGCACTGAGGGACATGGTCATCTTTTGACCACATTTGAAGTTTGGTCAAGGAGGAATGAAATTGAAAGCAGTGCAAAGTTTGATTATCTGCTACAAAATCTACAGCGTGCTGCAGGAAATGCAGGAGAGGCACAGGGGACGGTCTTCAGGCGAGCTGTTTTCGGTCTAATTATTACCATTGCCTGGATTGACCCTTTACCCCTTTAAACGCCAGCCACGTAAAATTTACGTGGCTGCCTCCTCTGCAGTTAACCGCCAGCCACGTCAGTTTTTTGTGCCTGACTTTCCCCCCTGCTAGCAGAAAAAGTAAAAAAAAAGGCACTCATCTGACCCCTCGTTCGATCCGGCTGGGTCTCTTCTTCAACCAGAAGGGTTCCGATCACCCACTGGGGCTCCTCCGGCTGCAGGGAAGTGCCCAAAATAGGGTTTTTTTTACTGTTAACCCTTTGTGAACTGGTAAGGGGTCCATGAGACCCCTATACCAGTTCACAAGGCTGGGGGCTGGAAAGTCACCTGCAGCTAGCGGGTGACTTGTCATTAACCTCCGAGCCCCCCATTACCTGCCTCCCCAAAGCCCAGGGGGGGCGAAGAGCCGTGGCTCTAGGCTATGCCGGCTTGTAGCCTGCAGGGCCTGGGGCCACCAAAGCTGGCCCCTGCGCCCTGTTCTACAAGCCCCCATAGCTGGTCACAGGCTGGTTATGCTGGGTAGGGGGGACCTCACAACATTTTTTCCTTGGGTCTTTAAGGGTTTTAACCCTTAAAATTCCAAAAAAATATGGTGGCCCCCTCCCCAGGAGGGGGGACCCTTTGTCATTTTTTTTTAAATTAACCCCATGTTACCTGTAACCTAGTAGGTTTAAAAGGCTTCCAGCAGCAGCAGGAGAGCAGAAGCCAAAATGATCAGCGTGGGACACAGTGCTCTGGGATGGATGGGAGGTAAGTATTAAAAAAAAAACATAATAAAATATTTTTTCTCTGTGTCAGTGTGTTTTTTTACTTTTAAACCTTTGTGAACTGGTAAGGGATCTATGGGACCCCTATACCAGTTCACAAGGCTGGGGGCTGGCAAGTCATCTGCGGCTAGTGGGTGACTTGCCATTAACCCCCGGCACCCCCAATTACCTGCCTCCCCAAAGCCCAGGGGGGGCAGAAGAGCCGTGGCCCTAGGCTATGCCGGCTTCTAGCCTGCAGGGCCAGGGGCCACCAAAGCTGGCCCCTGCGCCCTGTTCTACAAGCCTCCAAAAGCTGGTCACAGGCTGGTTAAGCTTGGTAGGGGGGACCTCACGCCATTTTTTCTTTGGATTTTTAAGGGTTTTTAACCCTTAAAATTTCCCCAAAAATGGGGTCCCCCTCCTTGGAAGGGGGGACTCTATGTAATTTTTTTTTTAAATTAACCCCATGTTACCTGTCACCCAGTAGGTATAAAAGGCTTGCAGCAGCAGCAGGAGAGCAGAAGCCCTGAAGTGATCAGGGTGGGAAAAAAACATAATAAAATATTTTTTTCTCTGTGTCAGTTCACAAGGCTCTGGGTCTGGCAAGTCTCCTGCGGCTATAGGGTGACTTGCCATTAACCCAGAGACCCCCCATTACCTGCCTCCCCAAAGCCCAGGGGGGGCAGAAGAGCCCATGGCTATTAGGGTCTTGTAGCTGGCAGGGCGGGGGGCTATCAAAGCTGGCCCCTGCACCCTGTTCTACAAACCCCATAGCTGGTGCCTGGACTGGTTATGTTCGGTAGGGGGAACCTCACGCCATTTTTTTGAGAATTTTATGGGTTTTTAACCCTTAAAATTCCCCCAAGAAATGGGCCCCGCCTGGGAAGGGGGACCCCACACCATTTTTTTTTATTTAGCCCTTTATAGTGTGGATAGTAGTTTTTTTTTGTAAAGTAGTAGCATTTTATTTGTAAATGTTATAAAGTGCTCTTTTCAGGGGATCTCCTGGACAGGAACGGGGGGCTACCAATACATATGTGGTATCATTGTAATCGGGAAAAATGGAGCTTTCACATGCAATATGGTTTTCTTTAATAAAATAAATGTTTTTGTTAAAATAAAGGAGACTTATTTACCTAAAAATATATAAAAAAAACTGTAGAAAAAATACAAACAATACATTTCATGTTAAAGCCTAAACTCTGACGCAAAAAGAAAATATGCCATTTTCTTGGAAATTCCTGCAAAAATCACAGTTAAACATCACGCAAAATGGTGAAAAATATCCTGTCAGCAGAGGGTGACAAAATCTCAAGTAGGCTGGCAGTTAAAAGGTTACAGGTACCTATGCATGTTGGGTATTGTTCTGCTTATTTGCATATGGATATTTTAGGAAAAGGTGTTTTTTATTCTGCTTTTTTATACATTTTTTAGTGAAACTCTGTGCAACCTAAGAATTCTTCGAGATATTACTTCCAGAAATGTGAGCCCACTACAACAAGCTGGGTACGCTTAGAAAGTTTAACATGTGTACTTTCAGGGAATGTATGGTATATGGCAGATATTCCAAATGTAAAGGGTTGTTTTGGTAGAAAAAGCACAAGGTGCGCACTTTGTCTGCAGAGCTGAAATTGTGAAGTAAAATTACCGTTACGCACATGCTTTACTTTGGTGTGTTTGGCAACTCTTCCCTTGACAGTGGCTATGCATGTTGGGTATTGTTCTGTTTGGGGGACCTTGCTTTTTCAGATTTTCAGTTTTTTTTAGGGAGACCCTGTGCAACCAAAGAATACATTGAGGGATTTACTTCCAGAAAACTGCACCCATGTCAACAAGCCTGGTACGCCTAGAAAGCCTCAGGTGTGTACTTCCAGAGAAAATTTAGAAAGATAGTTTGACGGGGGTATTTCAAATGTAAAGGTTTGTTTTTCTTGAAAAACTGCAAGGTGCGCATATTGCATAGCATGGTTGTATTCTTTCTGAAAATCTCCTAAAGCGTTGTTTCAGTTTGGGGGAGTCTCCTGGGCAGGAAATGGTGTCTATCTATACATATGTGGTAGATATATTTCCTGACTTCACAGCAATTTGAATGCTTCATGTTTTCCAGTTTATCTGTATATCTGCACAGCCGTGATTACCTGGATTCTTGTAGTCACCCTAGTAGATTTATGTTCCATGTTTATTAGAGATGAGCAAACCGGTTCGGACGAACCGGAATTCGCTCCGAATTTCAGGGAAAATTCGATTCGGCACGAACCCGAATTTTTTTTGGTTCGTGCCGATCGAATTTTCCCTGAAAAATTCAGGCGCCCTCTGATGACGCGTCCTCTGATGACAGCTGAGAGCGGTGCCGGAGAGTGGAGGCCGGCGCCGCTCTCAGCTGTCATCAGAGGACGCGTCATCAGAGGGCGCGTCATCAGAGGGTGCCTGAGAGCGACGCCGGCCTCCACGCTCCGAGCATGCAGGTAATTGTTTGCTTTTTAAACAAATGCCGGCATGGTAGGAGCGGGCAGGCCGGCTGCGCTGTCAGCGGGCCGGCTTCCGCCGCCCGCTGACAGAGTAGCCGGCCTGCCCGCTCCCACCATGCCGCCATTTTTTTTCTCCAGATGAGCGATTCGTTAAAGTTCGATTTGGGCAAACCCGAATTTCTTGGGGAAATTCGGCGAATCGCCCAAATCGAACTTTCAAGAAGTTCGCTCATCTCTAATGTTTATATATAAGTTTAAGCCACACGCTAAGCCACACCCCAACCATGCCATCACCCATCTGAAGCACATTCAGAGACAAGCAGAAGATGTTGCAAGGTATTGTATCTCCAACAGTATGTACCTCCCAGGGCACACATAGCACAGGTTGAGAAACAAGCTAGAGTATTTGAAATAAATGGGCTAGAGTAGATAATGGTATTTAAGATGATTGATGTGAATGGCCAGTAGCCAGCTTATGAAAAAAGCTCTTCAAGATGACCACTCGACTATCAGTCTCTGCATGTGATAGAATTCAAGACATATCAACGTCAAAGCCAAATTGCATGTTGGTACAATTTAAACAGAGCTTCTTTTATTTGCCCTATAACAAACCCTTAACTACTCCTTAAAGTGCTACACCATTGTGTCGGGCTACATTTGGCGCTGTCCTAAACTGTTTTCTGTTTTTAAAGTGGACCAAAACCCAGGATTTTGACTATCCTGGGTTATGGTCCTTGCCCCGGGGCACCCCGATCGGGGATGTCCCGCTGTGTGAAGCCCCTCAGGTCTCCCTCACCTCTCACCTCTTCCTGGTCTTACGCATGCGCAGCCGCTTGTCCAATCAGCATGCTTGGATCCGCTTGAGCGCCTGCATCCAGGAGCTCATCTAAGGCCAGCGGATCCGTGTGCACTGGCCATTGGAACAAGAAAGAAGGTAAGATTATGGGCGACCTGGGGGGATTTCACACAGCGGGGCATCCCAATTCTGGATGCCCCGGGGGAGGGAATCAATCGGCCTGGGAATCTTATAGCATCTTGGGCTGATTTTCATGGGTTTTGGTCCACTTTAAACTAAAGATTAAATGTCCGAGATATCGAGGTTTACAGGTTCAGGATTTTGACTAACCTGGGTCCAATCAGGGATGTCCTGCTGTGTGAAACCCCCCAGATCACTAAGCGCAACTCACCTCTTCCCGGTCCTACGGTGCATGCGCGGCCACCCGTTGAATCGCTCCAAGCATGCTGGCTGCCACATCCCCCACATCCTCTGCCTGCCCATGCGCCAGCCATTCACAAATGCCTGGAGCGGGCCCTGCTAGAGGAATAGCAGGGATGCGCCCATAGCTCACACATGCGCCGTTGGACCGGGAAGCAAGGTAAGCGAATGGGGCAACCCGGGGATTTCACATAGCGGGGCATCCCAATTTTGGATGCCACAGGGGGGGGGGAAGGATTAGCGCGGGAATCTTATAGATTCCTGGGCCGATTGCAGTAGGTTTTGATCCACTTTACGATTTTTCTCATGCAAAAAAGTGGGTGTGGCCCATGGATCTGTGATGCTGCATAATAATCAGCTCTCTACGCTGACAGCAATGTGATGAATCTAGAGAAGGAGGCAGAGAGAGGGCGTGAGGAGGGAGGGACCAGCAATCCTGTCCCACTCTGCTGAGCTTATTGGGGGACAGGAAAGAAAAAGAGAATGTCACTGGCTGCTTTAAAAAATGGAAAACAGTTTAGTACCGCACCAAATGTTGCCCGATGCAATAGTGTAACAATTACGTTTGTCTGCAGTATCACTTTAAAGTGGACCAAAACCACAGAGATTGGTCCAGGAATCTATTCCCAGGCTGGTTGATTTCCTCCCCCCAGGGCATCTAGAATAGGAATTCCCCGCTGCGTGACAACCCCCAGGTCGCCCATACATTTACCTTCTTTTCCGGTCCAACGGTGCATTCGCGAGCAGCGACCGCATCCCCGCTATACCTCTAGCAGGGCGCATGCCCATTTGGGAATGGCCGGCGCGGGCACGCTCCCTATTAGAGGTTAGCGGGGGATGCTTCCGTCAGCGTGCTCAGATCCAATCATATTACACAAGCTCCTGGACGAAAGGGCTTGAGTGTATCCAAGCGCACTAATTGGATGAGCGCCCGCACATGCGCCTTAGGACCGGGAAGAGGTGAGTATGCTTGGACGACTGGGGGGTTTCACACAGTGGGGCACCACCGATCGGCGTGTCCCAGGTGCAAGGTCCAAAACAAAGAATAGTTAAAGTCTTGGGTTTTGGACCACTTTAACTACTGTCTCCCTATTGTCTAAATGCCAATGACAGTTTCCTACATATTCTATTATAGAATGATTATAACAGGAAGATGATTTAAATATCCTGAGCCTGGCCAATAAGAGGAGCTCGCCATATCTGTGGGAGAGCAGTTGTAATGTTGCCATGTTTGCTCTCCAAAGCGTTTACAAAGGTTATCGAGTCATAAACTGGAGCCGACACATGGCGGCATTTTACATCAGGCACCTGCCAGCAGAAGGTCCAGCCCATTATCCAATCACTATCTTTATAGCACCATAAAGGATTTATCACCCAACGCTTCTCCAGTCAGAGGCATGCTGGAATATGTGTAAGCATCCCGATAAACATGCACGTTACTGCGGCCCACGTGATAAAGGGCAATAAAAGGCACCAGGTGTTTACTATTATCGCCACCTTTCTGTCGTTAAAGGGA
Source organism: Gastrophryne carolinensis (assembly GCA_027917425.1). Taxonomy (NCBI): domain Eukaryota; kingdom Metazoa; phylum Chordata; class Amphibia; order Anura; family Microhylidae; genus Gastrophryne; species Gastrophryne carolinensis. The sequence goes on from CM051235.1 coordinate 598,059,304, forward strand.
CATTAACATGGTGGGCTCAATCAGTTCTCGCCTCCAATAAACTGTCCCCTGGAGGAAAAGTCATTACACTAGAGCATAAACACAACTTTCTTTTCTAATGTCTATCAAGTTGAAAGTGAAGGTTTGCTTATTTCCACTAATGTTGGGTTTATATTTTGTACTAGAACCTCTTTGACCCTTCGTTGGACATTTCCTCTTAGCATCAACAACTCGTGTCACCTGTAGACTAAATGATTTGAAGGCATTTTTGTTGTTCTTCCTTTAAACTTATATCTAGAAAGGATTTTTTATTCTTACTAAAGCCTAATATTCATAAAAATATTAACAGGATGCAGTCTGATGTTCGAATGGCAGCTGTTGATTCCCTGGATTTGCAGCAGCACCCCCTGGTACTAAGGAAAACTGCTGCAAGACCAAGGACCCATAAGGTGGGCAATCGAAGATCATATTGCATCCTTCCTGCCCACAGCCACCGAGTGAGGGGAGGAGGTAAAATCTAATTTACATGCTCCGGTGTGTTTCCTCCAGAGTGGACTTTTGCTATGGTTCCTTTTTAAACCTGTGCACTATATTCACCGCAGGAGTTGATCGGGAGCCATCCTGAGCTCTGAAAAATAAATACCCATAAAACACAGGATCCACCCTGGCACATACAAATGCAGCTTTCCTTAACTGTCCATTTATTGCACTGGTGCATTGTGCTGTCTTAAATGCTTTTCAAGGGCTTCTTTGTGATATATCACAATGGGATGAGCTGGGATGTGACCGTTTGCTACATCTGTAGTTGCATGGGAGAGTGTAGGTCCACTTTAAATTGGACCAAAACCTAGGATTTTGGCAATCCTGGGTTTTGGTCCTTGCCCCGATCGGAGATGCTCCTCCGGTTGCCCCGAACAAACTCACCTCTTCCTGGTCCTGCGGTGCATGTGTGGCCTTTCGTCAGATCAATGCGCTCGGATCCGCTCCCACCCCTTCGTCTAAGCATTCATCTAAGGCAAGCGGATCCGAGCATGCTGCCAGCCACATCCCCTGTTACCCTCATATTCACAAATGCCTGGCGCGGGCACACGTCCTGCTAGAGGGATAGCTGGGATGTGTCCGCTGCTCGCACATGTGCAGTAGAACCAGGAAAGAAGGTGAGTTTATGAGTTTCCTGGGGGGTTTCACACAGCGGGGCGTCCCGATTTTGGATTGGGGAATCAATCGGCCCGGGAATCTTATAGATTCCTGGGTTGATTTTCCTGGGTTTTAGTCCACTTTAAGCCACTCCATTCTGAAAAGGTCAATTTGACTCTTTTTCTGAAAACTCTAGATAGGACTGTCACGGGAGATCCATTGTTGTAGTAGTCAGTCTTTTTTGCCAACAATTTTCCAGGTATGGTGAAAGAGTTTTACATTTATTTTGAAGTGACCTAGAGAAAGGAATATTACAGGATTGTGTATACAGTACACACATTAGCCAAATAGATGAACATTACCGCATGACATCATGGAGACACCTGTCTAGGTAACGTGAGGGGTCCTCAAACCTCCTCCTTAATTGCCGAAATACGCCAGGTTTTGCCTCTCTGCACTGTGATGCACAGGTGTAATAAATAGGTTATAGCTCTGTGTGAGCACTAATTACTTTATTAGTAATGCACCAATGTGCATCAGTGTGTAGAGCTGCAAAGGCTGACCTGTTAATAGGTTAATAGAAATGTGTTTTACTAAGGGACAGTGGCAGGGGAACTTGCTGTCTTCCTGCCACTGAGGGCTTAAAGTTTTTGGCAAGTCAAAAGTTAAGAAATGAACATCAGTTAATTGCCTTTAATTCAGTGGCTGGAGTGCTGTGCTTCCTCCTCTGTCTGAAGAAATCACTTCCTTATTCAGCTTTCAGTCCTCACCGCATTGACCTGGCCTATCAATGAACCTTCAGTGGACCAAGAACGGAAACACCCCCCACTCCCTCCCCAGACGTATTGATTGGCTGCCTCTTTCTGCAGCTCTGAAACACCACCCTCCTCTGTCCTCTCACACTCTTCACAGTGTGCTTACATCACATCGCTGTTGCCACACCCACTGTTTCTCCTAATTTGTTCTATGAATCTCCAATGCTCTAATACTTTTAAAGATAACTTTACAGGTACTACAGGGTCTTTTTGAACACTGATTGATGTTTAGGATAGTGCAACATGTAGCCCGAGACGATGGGGCAACAATCGGGCTTAAGTAGTTAGGCATTAAATAGGCTCATCCACCTCAACACTGATTAGTTCCTGGGTCTAATATAAGGGAGACCGAGGGAGTGCCTGTGGAGGTTGTCGTTGAGAGTGATCAGAGTTTGAATGCAGGACCAGGATGCCGAAGAAGACATGTGTAGGGGCCTGGGTATAACTAGGAACATGTCAGTGAACTAATATGAACCCATACAGATAGAGTAATAAGACATTAAGCTCTTTTGTGGTGTCCAACCATGAAAGTGCCGAACATGAGGCCGAACATGTGATGGAATGTTCTGGAAGGTCACTAGAAGGGATATAGGGAAGCCCCAATCCTAAAGCCACGTTCTTCTTAACCATTCTTGAATTGTAAAAGGAGCAGGGATAAATACAGACTCTGACAGAGAGAGGAGGGAGAGATCCAGCAAGAGAAGAGTTTTCCTTGGGAAGCAATGCCTTTCTTAATTGTACCTGTGACTATGGACAGAACCCAGAGATGTAACTGGATGGACATATTGTACTTGTGATGTGTTTGCTGTTTGCCTGTGGATTAAATAAAGAGGAACTCTGCTTTCATCTCCTGGACTAGTGCTTATCTTTCCAAGCGTCAACAGTGAGTACTAACCTTCCCTGTAACTGTACCTTAATCCCTTACCTACCCACACACATAGAGCACCCTGGGCCCAGAAGAACCTGCTCCCTGCTGTCCTCACCGAACACCTGGTGCATGAGGGCTACACATGTACCAGTGCCCAAGGATGACGCACTAGCTGGTACCCTCTAAAGAGCAACCCCGAAGCATTTCCTACCTGAAGGGAATCCTGGAGAAGTATCCCCGGTAACAGGCTGGAGACTTGACGGGACAGTTAGCAGTGACCAGGGGGAGGAACACCCAGCTGGACAGGATTCCTGAAAGGCAGACCAGTTAGAGGCTAAGCAGTCAAATGTGGGCACCTAATGCCAGGGTCCCTTTGCATTTGGAATGCCCTCTATAAAGAGGGGGAGCCATTTTAACCTATTATGTCTATGACTGTGGTTTTGTTCTGCACTCAAGAAGACCTAAAGCCACATGGGACTGCTTCTGAGGAAACCACCTGGTGCCTGTGTCAGTACTTCAACAGTCCTAATTCACTGACACCAGAAGCCCCCCCTATGCAGCATGGGTCTAGCTCCAGGTTGTCCCTCACACCACCCCACATGGAACCCCTCACTCCCTGGAGGCATCCCAAAACCTGCGGTGTCCCCTCTACAAAGGTTCTTATTCAACTGGGTTATAGTATATCTTTAGCAATAAACAAAAGCTACTGTACTTGCTGTTTTTGTTATGTGCATGGCAGAATTTCACAGGAATTACCATTGAAAGTAGAAATGTTTACCAGACTTTAGTAAATACCCAAAAGTTTTTAATCTGTTTAAACCAATTCCAGAAGTAACTGAACTTTCTTTTTTCAGTTCACTTCCTTGTTCTTTCTGATCATTTCTACTGTGCTCCATCTGAAAATGGCAATGAATACAAAACAAAATGTTATTTTCATTTCTGAATTTGACTCAGAAAACATAACATTAAAATTAAAATCAATTAAAAAAGTTTGCAAATAGTATGAGCAGAAAAATGAAATGGGCTTCAGTAGAGTTTGTGGAACAAATGCCAATGCAGTATTAATACACTCACACTTCAGATCAAATTGCAACCCATGGCAACACTCAAAGTGAATACAGATAGCGTCGCCATTGACCCAAACTATTAAAATGTCTCCACCACCAAGGTCTGGCAGTGTTGAGACTTGTGTTCAGGGACAGGAGGATGGAAACGTTGGGGCCCACTGAAGACTCATGTTTACTCTCCTGAGTATTAAAACAGGAAGAAACCAAAAATATACAAACACCTAAATCATTTCCTCATGCCACAATAAACGGCATTGGAAAGTGGGACTGGGGCGGAGGAAAGCATTAACTTCACATATCCATCAGCATTACATATACGTGAATTTAAACAAATCTCGGAGCCTATTCGCAAGGTATCCGCGGAGCACATTTATAAATAAAGGTTTGGAATGTTCTATAATGACAGAAGTCACTAGTGGTTTTCAGACAATGTTTTACTGGCTAATTACCTTTTCAAGGAACCAAAATTACATTTCCAAAGGCTGGCAGGACACTCTTTTTAACAGCACTTTCCCTTCATCTTTATTGCATAGTATTTAGAGTTGTTAATGACCGTGCCATTCCAAGAAATGATTCCAATTTTAACAATCTATCCGCTGTTACTTATCACCTCCACATCTGAACACGCCATTGATGGTTTTAGCTGAATGTGTATAAAGAACGATGCTTTCTCACTTCATCCGGGTCATTAGTTACACTCTCTGTTTCCTATTAGGTGTTAAAGCGGGACATTGCTCTTTCTTTCCTGCACAGGGCAGTACTATGGTGAAAAAAGTTTTAAAAAGTTAGCGATAATTTGGAGATTAGAGTTTGTCACCAGTAAATCCGAAGTTAAATTAATACCATTTGATTGGCTAACTCAATAGATTGAAAAGGCTTTTGAAGACTTATGAAGACTTGATACAGAAGATGTCTAAAATGTTAGTGGAAATTAGTGAGGAGCCAGAGTGGGGTCTATCTGATTTGGAAACCCTCCGGCCAGATAGTCTCCAGTATCCGGCATTTGGTATTCCCAAAACAATTGCTCCGGCCACCACTACGTGTGGACTGGTATAGGGGGACCCCTTACCAATTCACAAACTGTTCCCAAAAAAAGGGGCACCTGTCAGCACCAGCTGGTGGCTTGCTGGATGATTTGAAGAGGATCTTGCAGGTGTCCAGGATAGGTCGAACCGGCAAGATTCGGCTTGAATCTAGCATAGGACCGAATCCGAACCCTATCACTAGTGATATAATATGGAGATTAGCATTTGTTTGTAAGATAGTGGTGTCCGTAATGTGACCCTGAGTGTCATGTCCCATGGCGTGTGTTTTATATTACTCGGGGTAACTGTTTAGTATAATGTTCATTTTCATAGGCTAGCTGTGTGCCTTTAAAGTGGACCGTCACCCATGGGTGATCGGCCCGGGAATCTATAAGACAAACACCCTCAGCCATTTATAGGTTGGCATTCAAGCAGTACACACCTGCTGCTCCCTTCTGCAGCTACAGTTTTTCTACCTACGGCTTTTGTATGGGTTATGTCACAGGTTTCCTGCTGTATTGAATGTACATGTGAAGATTCCTGCTGTAAGAAGTTTTGCTGCAAGATTCTGTACTGAAATAAAGCGTTTGAAACATATCCACATGATCCTCGAGCAGTTGAGAAAGCTATCTCCCAAGCCTTATGGAGTAAAGAAAACATCCATCACAGACACACACAGGGAACTTGGAGCTGTCTACAGGATTCACATTATTGCCATCTGGTGAGTCAGAATACTGAGGGACCACTCTTTAGGGCTGTTAAAGTAATACCATGTATTAGCTAACTCCATAGATTGAAAAGGTGAGATTTCAAAGTCTTGGACTTCTGAAGACTACGAAATTAGTCACAATAGCCCTAAATTTCCTTTTTAAAAAAGTCCTATACGCAACTACCATCACACACAAAAACACTCCCAACCCCCCCCCCCCCCCCCCCCGACACACTCACATCAAGTTGTGACCCCCTACCCTCATTCCATTGATGCTGAGGCTATAGCATTGTATTGCACGGGCAGGGAAGGTTGTCTCTGGGACAAGTGGTATCACTGGCAGAAGGATCCTATATGCACCGCCTTCCCAGTTGCTCTTTATCCTTCCAGTATCCTTTGAATGAAAAATAACCGTAGTGTTATAAGCAAACTTTTTTGCATATATGTGAGCTTCTGTCTGCAACGCACATGCGCAAAGGCCTTTAAACACCCAGAAGAGGCACTGAGATGGAGATCTCCATAGGATCTCTCCCACAATTCTGTCCTCGGCAAAATACATCCAACCTTATGGTGGCTTGAGTGAGTGCTTTGGACCTGGCCAGTCCAACTCTGGTCCTACAAACAATCTGAGGAGCATGTAGGGACCTGGCATAACACATCCGACCTGATGGTGGCCTTGAGTGAGTGTTTGAGACCTGGCCAGTCCAACCCTGGTCCTACCAACAATCTGAGGAGCATGTAGGGACCTGGCATAACACATCCGACCTGATGGTGGCCTTGAGTGAGTGTTTGAGACCTGGCCAGTCCAACCCTGGTCCTACCAACAATCTGAGGAGCATGTAGGGACCTGGCATAACACATCCGACCTGATGGTGGCCTTGAGTGAGTGTTTGAGACCTGGCCAGTCCAACCCTGGTCCTACCAACAATCTGAGGAGCATGTAGGGACCCGGCATAACACATCTGACCTGATGGTGGCCTTGAGGGAGTGCTTGGGACCTGGCCAGTCCAACACTGGTCCTACAAACAATCTGAGGAGCATGTACGGACCCGGCATAACACATCTGATCTGATGGTGGCCTTGAGTGAGTGCTTGGGACCTGGCCAGTCCAACACTGGTCCTACCAACAATCTAAGGAGCATGTACGGACCCGGCATAACACATCGCTAGTAGACACGTTGCCCGTTTATAGTGAAGTAGGCAACACATTGCAATTAATCTCCCAAAGCACACAATAACACCATGCGTGATGAGAGGCCGATTACTAATACTAGCAGTAACAATAAAAATCGCATTATGTAATGTAGCCTGCAGCTCAATACACAATTATGAGCACAGGAACGCACCCACATTCCCAGGTATTATGCAACTTGCTGGAGCCTTCCATAGGTAATTAGCTCTTACGGGCCATGTTTTCCCAACAGAAAATTAAGACCGCAATTATTTATACACCGATTAGCACGTTGCAATTGTATTCTTAATCTGCAGAGTTTGCGATTTATAAAACAGATGGTGAAAGGAGTGGGCGGAGGGCTGAAAAAGCTTTGTTAACAAGCATCTTGTACATTAAGCGGAACAAAACCAGGGATTTTGATTTTTCTTGTTTTTTTTGTGCCCCTGGGACATCATGATTTGGGGTGCTCTGATGTGTCAAACCCCCCAGATTGCCCATACAAATTCACTTTTCCCCAGTCCTATGGTGCATAGATGGAAGCCCGTCTAATCAGAGCCATTTGCCATGCATACTTAAAGGAGCACTGTCGCGAAAAAGGGGCCAATGATAAAAATCCATTTAAATATGCTGGATGGCAGGAGGAGGGGTCACTTACAAAACCAGCATCATATATCTTATCATATATCATAACATCAATATCCAGCCAGGCTTGTTTTTTTTTTTATTTTGATGTAAGGAAGAGGACAGGCTCTGTCACCCCTGATAAACTAAACCTGTTACCCCTGGATTTTATTCCTGCCAGGAGAGAAAAAAAACACAAGCTTGGTAGGAGTTTTATTTAGCTTGGGTGTATAAATGACCCAACATATATATATATATATATATATATATATATATATATATATATATAGATTTTTAATATTACACAATTTCACAATAGTGCTCCTTTAATGTTCACTAAACAGCCCAGTTTACAGCAATCTGCTGGAGCGAAAAAGTGGCCGCATCCCCATCAGCGGGTGCGCTCCCACCCCCAGGCTAGCTGAATGGCTTGATGTGGAAGTGCACGCACAGCCCAATGATGCTGGGGATGCAGCGGCTATCGCTTTCCATTTTTTGCATAGCTGAGGGAGTTTTTTTAAATTCCAGAGTTGGCTGCGTTGGGTTTAGTTCCACTTTAAGTGACCATTAAAATAAAAGGCAAGATGGCGCATATGAAAAATGAGGGGGTCTTATGAGGCAGCAGGCTTCCTCTCTTATCGGGGATCCCACCGGGGTGCTGGCTGAGCAAACCTCCCATCATTACTAAAAACAGACCAAAACCTGCTACTTGTGTCTCCTGAAGGATCAGAACTCATTGTACTCACTTTGGCGCTGTCCTAAAATATTTTCTGTTTTTAAATTGAAGAAGAAATGGTTTCAAGGTTTAACCTCATGATTTTTCTTCTAAAGCAAGTGGGCGTGGCCTTTGTAGCTATGCCACATAATAATCAGCATAATGGGCGGGGTCTGTATAAGCTTGAGATCCTGCATCAGACACCCTGGCTGTGCTCCCACCCTCTCTCCCTTTTTCTTGGTGATATTGGACGCTTAGACCCGCACTCAGAAACACATGCATGCACCCCTATATTCCCAAACACACACCCACACTCCCAAAGTGGATGTGTGCACTCCCAGGTGTGCATATGGGCACTCCCAAACGTGCATGTGCACACCCCCAAATGCACAAGCATGCATTGCCAAACGTGGTCATGTAGGTTGGTTGGTGGGTGGGTAGGGAGATGGGTTGGTGGCAAGGTGGGTAGGCGGGTGGGTGGAGAAGGAGAGGAAGGAGGACTCCCACGGCGGTAATGGCGGCCAGGGTAAACGGCAGCCTCGCCATCCTAACTGCAGGTAGCTCTGACTATGGGTGGAAGGGTGTCTGGCTTCTCTCCACCGGCTGGTGCAGCGGCTCCAGCGGTGGTGGCCATCCTGGATGGCAGCAGTGGGGGCTTATCTCCCCGGTTCAGGCAGCTCCTCCAGCGGTGGCTGCAGCAGAAAATTTCGCGGAGGGGGGGGTTGTTACTTAGGCTTGATAGCAGAGAGCACTATTGAAGCCAGGGAGGATGGGGATAGTTCCATTACAGGATATCGTAAACGATTGGTGGCCCTCATTGGCTGGGTGTGTCTGGAGCCCCGAGTGAAGAAGGGGACTTCCTCATGCACTACGCCGAGCAGAGAAGAATGACAGTGCTGGGGGAATGTTTGGCAAGGTACGCTGCTGTTCTGTTTTCATTTATTTTTTAGTTTGCCGTTAGAAACACTTTAAAGCTTTTCCTTCTTGACCTTCATGAATGTTAAAGTTATTGAGGAACTGTACAACAGACTTCCCGCTTAGTCTATGCCAGGAGGACTTTTGCTAGATTTACTGCAGTTTACAGCTATGACAAGTTATGACACTAGATGGCGCTGTGACCGATGCTCAACTGTAGAATCTATGCATGTTACTGCTCTGTTGTTATTTCCTGCTCGGTTATTTCGGTTGCTCTATGGTACTTCTTTTTCCTGTCTATGTTAGTCACCATGTAAGGTGACTTTCTCTTACTGCATTCATGTTCCAGTAAAGTCAGTTCCTGTTATACCACTAATGTCTATCTGGAATATGATCCCGCTGCACCCAGCACTGACACTCAAACCCAGGTTTCTCACTCACCTGGGTTGTGTTCTGCTTTACTTGGGCATCCCAATTTGAGATGCCACTTTGTGTGTTTCCCCGCAGATCACCAGTAAAACTCACCCTTTCAGAGTTCCTACAGCACAGGTGCAGACAGGCAGCCAATTAGAGTGCTCCATTCAGTCTCTGAATGGCGAGAGCGTTCCACCGGCGAGTCCTATGTTAACCTGGTGGATCAGTCCAAGCCTGGGGCCCACTGCCTTACAGGAGACCCACAGCAGCCTGCAGCATCAGTAAGTACATTATATGGCTTTTGCTATGGGGCACTGGGAAATCGTTGTATGGCCCTGCCTGTGCCTGTGTGTATAAGGCACAGGGCATCCAGAAAATGGACACCCCCCCCCCCCCTCCCCAGTACTAATTAAAAGGGGACAGGGGCAGGCTGGGTCCAAAATTCAGCTCCGGGCCATCCAATTGCCAGCCCACAAGCTGCTGAGCCCACCTCCGGGGTGCTCCACAGGTGGTCAACTAGTGTATTTGTCAGCTGAGGCTATATGATTGCAGAGGCAGAACATGGTTGGGGTACATGGGTGCCTAGAATGGGGGAGACCTGGGAGCTACAAGAAGATCAGTGAATTACGCCACAGGCTCAGAGTGAAGGGTCGGACCAACTGTCCCCACCCCTGAAGAGGGACATCTGTGAGTGTTGTTCTGCTTTAAAGTGGACCAAAACCCACGTCAATTGACCCAAGAATCTATAAGATTCACTGGCCAATCGATTCTCTCCATCCTGTGTGAAACCCCCCTCTCCTTCTTTCCTGGTCCAATGGTGCTTGAGTGAGCCGCTGTGCATCTCCGCTATCCCTCTAGCAGGGCGCATGCCTGCGCCAGTTATTTGTGGCCGGCGTGGGCACACTTCCTGTTAAAGGGAAGCAGGGGATGCAGTCGCCTGCGTGCTCTGAGCCGCTGGCCTTAGACGAAGACTTAGATGACATGTCAGTGGCTCTGAGCGTGCTGATTGGACGAGCGGCCACACATGCGCCATAGGTCCGGGCAGAGGTGAGTTACCTTCGGCGATCTGGGGGATTTCATGCAGCAGGGCACCCCTGATTGGTCAAAATCCTGGGTTTTGGTCCACTTTAACTATGACTGCAGCACATCTGCCCGATGGCAGAACACAGAGGGTTAACCCACAAGTAGCTCATTATAAACTGATCAAGCAACATGAACTCCCCTTCATTTCCTCGCAACGGAAAGAGCAGCAAATGGGCACCGCTTGGAAGCGCGGCGGGGCTGTAATGGTTCCCGCTATCTGGCCTGGAATATGCTTACATACCAGGAAGTGAATTAATATTAAAACAAACTTTAACAGAGAGGGCCCCTTGCCTGGAAAGAGGCGACAAGATTTAGCGAAGCATCACATCCGATAGGAAGAAATTTGTACACAGGTTACAATTACAACCTTGCCGCCGTCCTCCTGCGGGTGGGGAGCGCAGCGAGTAACCTTAACCCATTGCTGCGGCACAACCACGCTGCTGACATTTTTCCTTTTTTTTTTTGTCCAGAGAAGTCGCGCTGGGGGTCCCCATTAGGTAACTGAAAACGGAGACTCTGTCAGCGATCAACAGGGAAAAGTCATGATGTCTGAAAGGGGATCTTGTGCCATAAATATGATAGAAAGCCAAGGCGTACTGAAGCTGTACATTAGCACAGACGGGGCTTCCTGCACAGACAGTATGGGCCCCTCCTGGCTCCGGCGCGCCGGGCCGGCAGGTTATGGTGCCCCGCGTGCGTCTCATCTGTCACCCTAGTCCAGAACTTCATGATGTGGAATGTACGTTTACAAGCAGGGGGTTAACTAGAGGGGGTGCAGACTGCACTGGGGGCCCAGAAGGGGCCCCATTAAGTTGCTACTCCAACTTCTTCTCATTGAAATCATATAATGAACTGTTTAGTTGTTTAGTTTAAATAAAAGAAAAAAGGTTACTGTATGAGCCATGACAGGGCCCCATTTAAAGTGAACCAAAGCCTACGGAGATCGACTCGGGAATCTATAAGATTCCTGGGTCGATCGATTCCTTCCCCCCGGGACATCCAAAATCAGGATGCCCGCTGTGTGAGACCCCCCCCCAGGTCGCTCCATACACTTACCTTCTTTCTCGGTTCAATGGCGCATGCGCGAGCAGCGGACGCATCCCCACTATCCCTCTAGCAGGGTGCGTGCTCGCATCAGGCATTTGTGAATGGCCGGCGCAGGCATGCTCCATGTTAGGGGGAAGCGGGGGATGCGGCAGTCTGCATGCTCAGAGCCTTTTTATTATGATTATGACAACGCGACGTCAGCAGCAAGCGTGCTGATTGGACAAGCTGCTGCGCATGCACCGTAAGGACCGGGAAGAGGTGAGTTGGCTTCGGCAATCTGGGGGGGGGCTTCACGCAACGGGGCACCCCCGATCGGGGTGAGGACCAAAACCCAGAATAGTCAAAATCCTGAGTTTTGGTCCACTTTAAAGCGATTCATCAGGCAAAAAATAAATACATAAAAAAGAACTTACCATTTGACCTGCGTAGCGGCTCGGTGCTAGTCTGCTAATCAGCAACTCACGTGATTGCTGGAGTCCCCACCGCAGCCAGCGCATCCCACACCGACCAGTGCCAAAACATGGGCTTGGGGGCGACCTTCCATCAGACACAGAACGCTGCCACTCCCTCTCTATTCATTGCAAAGGAGGGAGTGTGCCGGGGCCTGACAACTCCCCCTCCATTTTAGTGAATGAAGAGGGCGTGGTGCGTGCCCCTGTGACTGATGGTGTGGAATGGGTCCCAGCCTGCAATTGCCGGTAAATAGATTTCAGGCCCTGGGGTGACACGGGAAGCGAGGGATGCGTTGCAGGCCCTGATCTAGTGATCAGGTGAGTTACTGATGTAGGGACCTGGTAATAACTAGACACGCTTAAATCAACTAATAAGAATCCTTTAAATAGAGTTAACCATACATTAATTCACTTTTATGGTTTCTACCCATTTAGGTGCATTGGAAGTGCCATAATGCAAACAGACACTAGATGGCAGTAGTGGGTTTAGGCCATAGACTAACATAGTCCATAGACTAGAATGGGGAACATTCCAGAAGGAGAGGTCAGAAGGGTTGTTAGTCATAACAGGAAATAGACTAGTAACATAGTTACAACTGAGAGCTAGTGATTGGTCAGAGGGTTTACCAACCATCCTATCAGATGTCGGACACGAGGCCGAACATGTGGTAGAAGGTTCTGGAAGGTAGTGAGAAGGGATATAGGGAAGCCCCCAACCCAAACTCAGTGTTAGATTGTTAGGTTCTTAACCATTTGAATTGTAAGGAGCAGGAGCACAGACTCTAAGAGAGAGAGAGAGAAAGGAGAGGTTCCAACCTAGGACATTATTCTCTATAGAAGCAATGCTGATGATTGTACCTGATATTGGACAGAGCCAGAGATGTAACTGGAAGACATGTACTTGTTCCGTGTTTTGCCGTTTGCTTGTGGAATAAATAAAGAGGAACTCTGCTTTCAACAGTTGGACTGCTGTACATCTTTCCAAGCGGCACCAGTGAGTACTTACCTTTCCCTGAAACCCTAACCCTTACCTACTCACCACACACGCACATAGGACACCTGGGCCCAGAAGAACCTGCTCCCTGCCGTCACATGTGGGACACCCCGATTCGCCGGATTTGCTGCGCAAGACGAAAAGTATGTACCCTTTTAGGGTTTTTCTTTTGCATGTTGCGAACGACTGGGCCAACACCCTTAGAAGAAGCAGTGCTCATGCATCCGCTCCCAGTGCAATTCAGATTGCTGCTCATAAAAATTCATTTACCTTTTTGTAACTCCTGACATGGTCAATTTTACAAACAATGGCATCTCATGGAGCTGCAGGCTGTCAGCAAAGAGGAAGTACAGCTGGGTTTCCTGCCTCTGTGCATTATGGGGTTATGTCAGTTGAATCAAGGCAGCAGCATGGCTGAGATGCTGGGAAAGGAAGGTCCAAAATGGCCACTAGCAGAGGGTAATCATTGAGGTGGTGTTTCAGTTTTGAGTGGATGCAGGGGCAAATGTAAGTGCTGACAATGCTTCAGTATCATGGGTGCAGATGGGGCAAGTTTTTTTTCTCCGACTGTGAAAGGCTGTTGGTTCAGTTTAATGTTCGCACTAGGGCCCTGTCACATTTAGTTACGCCACTGTTTAGAAGGCATGGAAGGGTCATCATCCATGTCTGCTGCAAGGTAATGTTCTAAGCTGAAAAAGAACAAGATAATATATTATTAGGAGATTCACACAAGTAGTTTGTTGGAGGTTCGCTTTTGAGGGCTTTCCTCACTCAGCACACAAAAAAGTTCAAAGTAAGGGAAGGTCAGGGGAACACCCAAAGCAACACCATTGCCTGGCTTCCAAGAAAGCTCTCAAAAGTGAACCTCTCCTACAACCTTCTTTTGTGGATCTTGCTGCTTTCCTATAGAGGCTTATTCATTACTAGCGCCAGGTATTGGCAGATGAGCGTCTGTATAGCGGCGCTTAGAGCGACCGCTAGTAGACACTGTAAGCGGGAATCAGGCGCTGTAACAGAGCATCTCATTCACTGTAGTAACCTGGCCCGCATTGATGAATATGATGTGTGTTGGGCGCTCTAACACCAGTACAGCGCTGCAGCGAGCGAGAGGTAGCGCCAGCTCAGTGCGTCCAGCACTCGGCGCTCCACACCATACCTAAAACTACACACACACAGCATAGGCGCTCTGGATCCGGTCGCTATAGCATAGAGCGCCAGACGCTGTGTGATTAAAGTCTGTTTTTGAACACATATCCACCAGTGTAAAAACCCTGTTTAAACGGAAGAAAGGGAACGTCCATTGAAATGTATAGGAGAGCGACAGGTAATACCTAGCGCTCTGGAAGCTAGAGCGCCGGCACTATACGCTGAGCGACCTGTAATGATGAATGGGACGCTAAATGGTGCTGTTAGAGTCGCTTTCATAAATGTGGTTTTTATGTACAGCGCCCAGCGCCCATGCCTCCCAACTGTCCCGATTTTCCCGGGATTGTCCCGATTTTTGAACAGAATCCCGTGGTCCCAGAACGTTGACAAATGTCCCAGGACGCCCTGCGCTGTGACGGTGTGCCCAGGGCCGCAACGACGCCGGCGCGAAGACACTAACTTCCTGGTGAGTGGGGCGGGCGCACGGGGGGGAGTGGGCGGGATGCTTGGTTGGAGATAAAAAAAACATACGCACAGTGGCATGTAGGGGTGAAGGCAGCCAACATTGCCGGAGCTGGAGAGCAAGACAGGGGGTGTGGCCGGGGCGTGGCAGGGGTGTGGTCGGGGGCGTGTCTTGTCCCGAATTCACATTTTCAGAAGTTGGGAGGTATGCTATTCCTTGATGAATAACCCCCATAGTCATTGCCTGACTACTAACCATCCCCTAATGCAAACTGCCACCATGCTGTGCTCAAAGTGCCACAAAAGGCAATTGCAGCGTTGCATAGTTTCAATAGGTGGGGGAGGTCCAGACCCCCAGATCAATAAGAAACCCTGGTCACATTTATTTAACATTCTGTGATAAGGATCGAGTATTGAACATGGGAAGGAATGCATTGTGGCTATACAAGGTGGTGGGACCACACACTGGCCGGGTCATGGATGTAACCACATAAAAGATTCCCGGGCTAGCCACTGACCTCCCCTGGGGGCATCCTGAAACGGGATTCCCTGCTGTGTGAATTCCCCCGGGTGCCACAGAACTCGCCTGCTTCCTGGCACCCTTGGTGAAATAAGCATCTTCACATCTTTCCCAAAGATACGGGGGAGCGTGTGTACTGCGCTCCCGATTGTCAAAACTTGCCATGTAAATAGAGCCATGTACACTCTGATTGGACGCCTGTGGACCAGAAAGAGGTGAGTTTTTCTGGGCGTTCAGGATGCCCTTGTGGCATGGAACTAAATCCAGGACAGTCTAAGGGTTTTGTTCAACTTTAATAAATACATCTTTGTTTTCATTCTATACAAGATACTTAGGCCCTTATTTATGAAGGGATAGCGACAGGTAGCGACTGGTGAGTGACCGGTAATGACGGGCCCGCCACGAGAACGCCGGCTCCCCACCACAATCACACATTTATCAAGCCAATCCTGCTTAGCGACTGAGATAGCGCCATATAGCGACTCATTCATCATTATTCCAGCCTCAGCCCACAGCGCCAGCATCCGACCTTGAACAGCGACAGGTATGACCTCTCGCTACCTGGCGCTCTCCAATGCATTTCAATGGAACAATCTTTAAATATTAATAATTAAGTGTTATGAATTTATTTATTTATTTTTTTAATGTGAAAAATTCTGTGACCACTTCTGCCATTTTAGATATAAAAAAAAATAAATTGTACAGAATTCATATTACAGGTCTGATATTAATGTATTCATATTACTAAATTATTTTAAAAACTTGTTTTTTTTTGGTTTCCAAAAATATGGTTGTTTGGGGGTTAAAAAACTACTTTTAACCCATCGCCGCCAGCGCTCTGGGGTTTAGACATGCATTTTACAGCGCGAGAATTTTTTTAGCGTGATTTTTTAATGAATATGGTGGGAGCCGGTCGCTAGGGCCAGTCGCTATCATGCGCTCCCATACAGCGCAGAACCTGTCAAATAGCGACTCCTCACCCAATATTCAACATTACGGCAAACCGAGTCGCTTTCAACTACCGAACAACAGCCAAGCACAGCGGCTACTAGCGGGCGCTCTGAAAATGCCGCTACAGACGCTCAACTGTCGCTACCTGCCGCTATAAATGAATCGGCCTCCCCGTAAAGTTTGATTTTTCCATTTGCTTTAATTCTAAAAATAATTAGTTGACTAAAAGGGACCCTGTGATTATCTTAGGATAAAGTACTGGCATTAAAATTGTATTTTTAAAAGATTAATAAATCATTAAATGAATGAAATTAATTTTAAATTAATTAATAATGTCCAAATAAAAACTTTCAAAAGAACACCGCGCTCCTAAATTTTGGTTATAATATAATTAAATTGCTACAACGTACCAGACCTATTATCCCTAGCAAGCCTCATGCGAATTGTTGTGTTAGGGTACAGAGCAAACAGTAAAATACAATAAACACCGCCTAAAGTGAAAAATATCCCTAGTCCAACAAACTTCAGATATATACAATCAAAAATAAATTTATAAACTTAACAGTTACAGGTCCTTCTAAAAAAATTAGCATATATTGCTAAAGTTCATTATTTTCCATAATGAAATGATAAAAATTAAACTTTCATATATTTGAGATTCATTGCACACCAACTGAAATTTTTCAGGTCTTTTTTTGTTTTAATACTGATGATTTTGCCATACAGCTCATGAAAACCCCAAAATCCTATCTCAAAAAATTAGCATATTTCATCCGACCAATAAAAGAAAAGTGTTTTTAACAAAAAAAAAGTCAACCTTCAAATAATTATGTTCAGTTATGCGCTCAATACTTGGTCGGGAATCCTTTTGCAGAAATGACTGCTTCAATGTGGCGTGGCATGGAGGCAATCAGCCTGTGGCACTGCTGAGGTGTTATGGAGGCCCATGATGCTTCCATAGCGCCCTTAAGCTCATCCAGAGTGTTGGGTCTTGCGTCTCTCAACTTTCTCTTCACAATATTCCACAGATTCTCTATGGGGTTCAGGTCAGGAGAGTTGGCAGGCCAATTGAGCACAGCAATACCATGGTCAGTAAACCATTGTGGTTTTGGCACTGTGAGCAGGTGCCAGGTCGTGCTGAAAAATGAAAACGTCATCTCCATAAAGCTTTTCAGCCGATGGAAGCATGAAGTGCTCCAAAATCTCCTGATAGCTAGCTGCATTGACCCTGCCCTTTATAAAACACAGTCTGTTTCTGGTTCAAAAGTGGCTTGACCTGGGGAATGCGGCACCTGTAGCCCATTTCCTGCACACGCCTGTGCACGGTGGCTCTGGATGTTTCTACTCTGGAATCGGTCCTTCTCCACAATCTTCCTCAGGGTCCGGTCACCTCTTCTCGTTGTGCAGCGTTTTTGCCACATTTTTTCCTTCCCACAGACTTCCCATTGAGGTGCCTTGATACAGTACTCTGGGAACAGCCTATCCAGAAATGTCTTTCTGGGTCTTACCCTCTTGCTTGAGGGTGTCAATGATGGCCTTCTGGACAACAGTCTGGTCGGCAGTCTTACCCATAATGGCGGTTTGGAGTAATGAACCAGGCTGGGCATTTTTTAAAAGCCTCAGGAATCTTTTGCAGGTGTTTAGAGTCAATTAGTTGATTCAGATGATTAGGTTAATAGCTTGTTTAGAGAACCTTTTCATGATATGCTAATTTTTTGAGATAGGATTTTGGGGTTTTCATGAGCTGTATGGCAAAATCATCAGCATTAAAACAAAAAAACACCTGAAATATTTCAGTTGGTGTGCAATGAATCTCAAATATGTGAAAGTTTAATTTTTATCATTTCATTATGGAAAATAATGGACTTTAGCAATATATGCTAATTTTTTGAGAAGGACCTGTATATAATCATAAGTCCATATTTTTAAGTGTCCCAAAAACACATGCACTAATACCAAAGTGCTGTGAAAAGAAAAACTTTTTGTGCAAATAAAGTCCGATGGGTATCCCACACACGTGCACCCGTTGGCGGTGATCACCCTTCACACTGTGTGCGCTTACCAGAACTTTATATCAACAGCTCTTTAAAATCAACTCCTTATAATCAACGTGCTCCGTGAATGATTCCAAACCATATTTCATGGATTCAATGTATTTCCATAGATTCAATCCGTAATACTCAGTGGTCTTTGTATGTTGATGATTTCACCAAGCTCCCAGCTATTCTTTCATGGAGCAATAAGAAGCAGAATGCTTTATAATCCTTTTGCAATCGAATCCTTACCAATGGCTCCCAGGCGGCAGCTCCCTCCTGCCGGATTCCCGACGCCCAATACTAGGCACCCGGCGGCCTCTAAACGCTTCCCAGCTCCCGGCTGGAGAGTGATGGCAGCAGCATCAGGGAGGATGCCTTTTGGATGGCGATGTTATCTAAAACACCAACATCCGGCAGCATTCCTGGCCCCTTTCCACCCCCCACCCCTCCTTAGTTGTCGCTGGGTAAATGCAGCAGGCTTAGCCGTCCTCTTTTCAAATGCCCCGCGCCGATCCTCAGATCTCTCGCTCTTCTGCGCTCCAGTGTCATTGCAGCCTATGCAGTGACACTGCGCATGCTCAAGAGGCAGCGTAGTGCATGATGGGGCGGCAAGGTAGCGCTGGCTGACGAAGATAGCATGGGACTGATGCCAGAGCACGATGCACCTGGACGGGAAAATCAAAAGTTGTATAAAGTGAAACCGGAGGGGTAGGGGGGCGAGCAAGCCAGATTTGGGGTGTTTTTATTAACTCCCCAATACCTGAAATGTTCATCTTTAATGTCCAATCTGTATTTTTCCAAAATTTCCATAAAGAGTTTAAACCAAATCCAAAAAGCAACACTCGGGGACAAAAAAGCTTGACTTAGAGACTAGCAACTATTTTACACAAGGTGTTGGATGCAGGGGTCTTATTTATCCACCGTGCAGAGTTCATGACACCGCCTCACTTCCGGTAGTGATGATGACAGATAACATGCCTGCGTTCCACCCGTTGACATCACTTCTGTTCACCCATTTCCAGTCTGGTGCTGTGACTGGCACTGAGCTCCATTATACGCACATTGCGTTTTATCCACCTACCAAAAAGTCATCTGGAGTCACTAAGGGGCTTATTCATCAAGAGATTGCGCCAGGTAGTGCTGCGTAGCGGCAGGCAGCATCTGGTGAACGCCGGACGCTGTACACAGTAAATGAAGGCGACTCTGGTGAGCGACTCTAACAGCGCCTTGTAGCGTACGATTCATCATCACAGACAGCTCAGTGTATAGCGCCGGCGCTCTAGTTTCCGGAGCGCCAAGTATTACCTGTTGCTACCTGTCGCTCTCCCATACAATTCAATAGACGTTCCCTTTCTTCTGTTTAAACAGGGTTTTTGTTTAAATTTATTTTTTTTCTCTCAAATAATTGTGTCACTTCCCCTGGCCTAGAACAAGTCATTTTTTAAAACGCTTATTGATTTTTTATATTTTTATGCAGAATTGTCATTACAGGTCTGGCACTAAAGTGTTAATGTCCCATTGTTATAACAATGTCATTCCATGTGTTTTCGCTTTGTTACTGGTGGATATATGTTCAAAAACAGACTTTAATCACACAGCGTCTGGCACTCTATGCTCAGGGCCGTATCTGCCGCAAGGCAATTTTTTTTTTTTTACTATTGCCGCGCCGCAGCGGGGCTCCCGCGCGCGTGGCCGCCTGCTGCGCGTGCTCCTGACTGCCCCCCGTGCGATCATCTGCTCTCCAGCTCCCGCCTCCATCTCGGCCGGCTCTAACAGACAGCCTCTTGATTGGCTCCTCGTCCCCCCCGCCCCCCCCGGATCATCTGCTCCGCCGCCCCTCGCGTGGCCGCCTGGCGTGCGTGTCCGCGGGGTCGCCCGCACCCACCCCTCAGGGTTGGCAGTGCTCCTCGCTACATTCCCCCCCCCCAGCGATTATCTGCTCCCCGGCGCCCGCGCTCGCACCCGCCCCCTCCATCTCGGCCGACTCTGACAGCCGGCCTCTTGATTGGCCTCCTCGCCCTGCTGGCCCCATCGCGGCCATTGGTTATGGAGCAGTGCCGGCGCAAGACATGAGAGCGGGCCGCCGGGCTCCGCCCACCTGCTGGGTCATGGACGCGTGATTAAGTGCTGAGGAAGAGACCCCGGAAGGAAAGGTAAGAGCGCTTGTATTAAAAAAAAATTAAAAAATAGATGTTGATTTTGAAGAGGGTGTGTGTGTGTGTTTATTATTTTTTTCAATTTGGTCACGGGGCTCCCGAGCGCATGCCCACGTGGGCGCCCGTGCCCCATCACCAACAAGTAAATCTGGCCAGCTCGGTGGTTCCGGCGCCCTCCAAATCGGGATGCCCTGGGGGGGGGAAGGTCAGAGGCCAGCCTCCACAACAACCATAGACACTCACCTCTCCCTGGTCCAATGGTGCATGTGCAGGCTCTCGTCCAATGAGAGCTGTCCACTGTCACTAGGTAATTCGACAGATGGCTCTCATTAGAATCAATGAGAATCCCAGCCTGTTGAATTACGCGGTGGCAGTGGGCTGCTTTCATTGGACCAGAGCCCGAGCATGCACCGTTGGAGCCAGGGAAGGTAAGTGTTTACTGGACTTTCTGGGGGGTTATACACAGCGGGGTATCCTGGGACATAGCCCGCGGACGGTCATGAAATATTTTGTTACGCTTTAAAGAGAAATATCAGATTCAGGGCCATCCGAGGTCAACTCCTTGGGGCATCCCAATTCAGGATGCCCCACTGTGTAAAACTCTCCAGAAGCCCCGTTTCACTCACCTTGTCCCAGAACCCTCGCCACGGCCACCTCCCGGCTCACCTCTAGCTGTGCACACACCTGCGCCTGTCCTTTCTGAATGGGCAACGCGGGCACGCAACAGCTAGGAGGTGAGCGGGGAATGCAGCCGTTGGTGCAATCAGCTCCCTTCGGTGCTGCTCAGCTGCTTAGTCATTGGCGGCGTCGGGTAAAAGCGAGCTCACCGATTGGCTGGCTCGTACTCATCCGGTTCTGCACTGTGGGAGCGACAGGAAGGTGAGCGAATGGACAACCTTGGGGTTACACACAGCAGGGCATCCCAATTTGAGATGCCCCTTGAGAGAAGCAACACCCCAAAATAGGAAAATTGAGTGTCTTGTTCCCCTTTAATGAGTGTGTTTCTGCAGGCCGGGGGGGGGGGGGGGGGTGGCAGCTGGTAAATTGTGGTGTACGTGTGTGCATGGCGGACGCAAGATGATATAACTTTAGCCACTATACCTTTCTTTTACTTTTTTTACACCATGATCAAGTGGTGGCGGACCCACATCAGCTGAGTCCCCCACCACCACCCAGTACCTGTCGGGACTCCCTATCTTCTCACTGAAAAAAATGTCACCTGTCACTTTCAGGCAGAATGGTGAGCAAACCTTGGGGGGGCATCCCAGGGCTGGGATTTCCTGCAGTGTGAAACCCCCAGATATCCAGTATTGGCTTACCTTTCTCCAGACCGACAACACATTCAGACTCTTGTCCAGTCAGAGTAGTTATGACATAGGCCGTGCCTATGTCATTTGGATAACAACTCTGATTGCTTACAATGGGGAGCGAATGCTGTCACATCCCCTGCATCTTCGGGCTGTGCAAGTGCGCCCACCCTAGCCAATCAGATAGACAGCAACAGGAGCAGGGGATGCAATTTCTTGTGCTCCCCACTGAAGTTTATCAGAGCCATTTACCAAATTACAAAGACCCTTATTTATGAAGGAATAGCGACAGGTGGCGACTGGTGAGCGGCCGGTAATGACGGGCCCCGCCACGAGAACGCCGGCTCCCCACCACAATCACACATTTATCAAGCCAATCCTGCTTAGCGACTGAGATAGCGCCATATAGCGACTCATTCATCATTATTCCAGCCTCAGCCCACAGCGCCAGCGTCCGACCTTGAACAGCGACAGGTATGACCTCTCGCTACCTGGCGCTCTCCAATGCATTTCAATGGAACAATCTTTAAATATTAATAATTAATTATTATTATTTTTATTTTTTTTTTTTAAATGTGAAAAATTCTGTGACCACTTCTGCCATTTTAGATAATTTTTTAAGGGAAAAAAAATTGTACAGAATTGATATTACAGGTCTGATATTAATGTATTCATATTACTAAATTATTTAAAAAACTTGTTTTTTTTGGTTTCCAAAAATATGGTGGTTTGGGGGTTAAAAAACTACTTTTAACCCATCGCCGCCAGCGCTCTGGGCTTTAAACATGCATTTTATAGCGACTCCTCACCCAATATTCAACATTACGGCAAACCGACCGTTTGTCACTATCAACTACCGAACAACGGCCAAGCACAGCGACTACTAGCAGGCGCTGTGAAAATGACGCTACAGTCGCTCAACTGTCGCTACCTGCCGCTATTAATGAATCGGCCTCATAGTCACAGCAAATGGCTCTGATTGGACGAGAGGCCACACATGCGCCATTGGACCTGGAAGAGGTGCGTTTATCCAGGTGTTCTGGGGGGTTTCACACAGCGGGGCATCCCAATTTGGGATCTCCCTGTGGCAGGGAGCAAAACCCATAGTCAAAATCCCATGTTTGCCATAGGATTGCCAGGGAGGAGAGTATACAGCCATTTAGTTGTAGGGGGCGGGGCCGCACACAGCTAAAGGGGGAAAGTGAGCGATACGCGCAGTTAACTCACCTTTGGAGTCTCATAGGCTCCAGGGTGGGATATGGTCCTCTTTAAATGCTGATTGGCCAAGAGCCTGCACAAGCACTGTGGGAACAGTGGAAAGGTAAGTTCTGGGGTGATGTGGGGGGGGTTTCACACAGCGGGGCATCCCAAACTGGGATGCCCTAATTAAACAGACCCAACTCCATGAAAGTGAGAATCCCAGTGGTATGTCCACTTTAAAAATTGGGGACGGGGCGCAATAACAAAAAGTGCCTAGGGTAGCTCCAATTCTAAATACGGCCCTGTCTATGCTATAGCGACCAGATCCAGAGCGCCTACGCTCTGCGTGTCTGTTTTTTTTGTTGAATAGGGTGTGAGTCGCTGAGAGTTGGTCGCGCTGAGCTGGTTCTACCTTTCGCTCGCTGCAGCGCTGTACTGGTGTTAGAACTCCCAACATACATTTCATTCATCAATGCCGGCCAGGTTACTACAGCGACTGAGGCGCTCTGTTACATCGTCCCGATCACAGCGTATACTAGCGGTCGCTCTTAGCGCCTCTTTACAGACGCTCACCTGCCGATACCTGCCGCTAGTAATGAATCAACCTGCGCGAAGCCGACCAGAACCTGTCCATCCAACTGCTGAGCAGCCACCCAGGGCCCGCGCACCTACAAAGAAGCCACTTGAGGCTGCAGTGAGTTTATTTTTTTGATGTAGTTAACACTCTGTAGAGATAATCAATTCGTAAAATCCGATTTGGATGAACACACATTTCGTTCGGTAAATTCGGTGAATCGTCCAAATCGAATTAAAAAAATTCACTCTGTACGGGTAAAGCTGGGTGCAGCGGGTGATTGAAGTACAGGTATAACAGAGGCCATCATACTAAATGCATTAAGCTGCTGAAAACTAGCGCATGAAATTCCTTCCATTGCAGGAGTTATGGACACACACGTTTCTGCGTTTGCCATGTAACACATCGCTCGCATTTTTATGTGATATTTTAGGAAATAGTTTAATCTACACATAAATAGCACAGATTCAGTGCAGGGCTCTAGAAACGGCTGGGGCTTTGCTTGCTTTCCATGCGGCTTTCATTAGGAGCCATATACGGTTACAGCCCAGCCTTGGGATAAATCTCATGCCATGAAACCAGAACCACTATTTTGCCATCCTGGGATATGGAACTGGAAAACTAGAAAGCTGCCATCATGAATGATTACATGAAAACTGAATCTACCAGAAAGGCAAGTTACCGCATTCTATAGAAATGACTTGATAAGTAGCGGTAATACACAGGAAGTGGAGTGTATATACTCCTGCTCAGCCTTTAAAATATGTGACCTATGAGTTGGCACATGGCACCATCCCATTGTGGTTAAAGGGGTTCCAGGAGAGACCATGAAGACGCCCACTCCCCAGAAGGTCTGGATTCCATAGGACTGTCTTAAAGTGGACCAAAATCCTGGGTTTTGGTCCTTTCCCGCGAGGCACCCCGATCGGGGTACCTCACTGCGTGAAGCCCCCCAGATCGCCGCAGCGAACTCACCTCTTCCGGGTCCTGCCGCGGCCGCTCATCCAGTCAGCGCACTCGCCTAAGGCCAGCGGCTCCGAGCACGCTGGCGGGCGCATCCCCTGCTACCCTCTAGCAGGGAGTGTGCCCGCACCGGCCATTCACAAATGCCCGCTGCAGGCACGCACCCTGCTAGAGGGCTAGCGAGGATGCGGCAGCGGCTCGCACATGCGCCATTGGATCAGGAAACAGGGTATGTGTATGGGACGACCTGTGGGTTTCACACCATGGGGAAACACGATTTTGGATGCCCCGGGGGGAGGGATCCGATCAGCCCGGGAATCTTACAGATTCTTGAGCCGATCTCTGTGAGTTTTGGTCCACTTTAAGCACCAGCATGCAGAACATTAGTTCTGGACTTGCTGGAGGAGCATCCTTCTTGCCAGCTTATCCCTCCAACCCTAACAAGGCCTGTCTACAGACATACCTCCCAATCACCGCATTACAGATAGTGTGCAAAATCCCCCCCGCCCCAGTCACTCCATTACAGGCAATGTGTGGCATCCCCCATTGCAGGCAGGGTGCGGTATCCACCATTACAATCAATGTGCGGCATTCCCCATTACAGACAGTGTGCGTAATCCCCCATTACAAGCAATGTACGGCATCCCCCATTACAGACAGTGTGCGTAATCCCCCATAACAAGCAATGTATACGGCATCCCCCATTACAGACAGTGTGCGTAATCCCCCATAACAAGCAATGTATACGGCATCCCCCATTACAGACAGTGTGCGTAATCCCCCATAACAAGCAATGTATACGGCATCCCCCATTACAGACAGTGTGCGTAATCCCCCATAACAAGCAATGTATACGGCATCCCCCATTACAGACAGTGTGCGTAATCCCCCATTACAGGCTGTGTGCAGCACTCTCATTGCAGCCAGGCAGTATGCGTAATCCCCCATTACAGGCAGTATGCGGCATCCCCCCACCAAACGTGTGAGGAGGTAGCAAAATTTAGGAACAGTGGGTAGGAAGCAAATAAACTTAGACCTGCTGCCTGTCTGCTTGTCTTCAATGCCCGGCGCTTCCCACACACTTGCACAGACTCAGACACACATACACATACAAATCGCAGTGTTTTGTGTGTCCGTGTCTATGTAGTGCTGGGCATTGGAGGACTGGCTGGCAGCAGGTGAAAGTTTAACTGTAAGCTCACGAGGGCAGGGCTCTCTTTCCTATTGTATCTTGTATTTAGAATATCCATTATAAACTCTGTAACACTGCATTTGTAATAGTCTATGTACTGTATGTTTCTACCCTGTCTGTAATTACTACTTTGTACAGCGCTATATAAATAAACAATAATAATAATAATAACAATAATAACTGCTTCCTATCTGCCGGTCCTTCATTGTGCTCCCTCCTCTCACACACACATTTACTTGATTGTCCCCCGTCCCCACTGTTGTGGAAAGTGCGTCTTATAGTGCGAAAAATGTGGTATTGGTTATTTTAATATTTTTTTAAATAATTAAAATATATCAATTTGTATTCAAAATAATCTTCAATACATTTAAAACTAAAAACCAAAATCTGGTGAATTACAAATATATAAATAAAACAACACTATAATCACTGGAGATTATGAACAGTGCAGATTCATCAATCTCTCCGCAAGGTATTTATCAAAAGGCTACAGCAAAACGAAAATATAGGATGTGCTCATCCAGTCAATATATAGCAGTCAAGAGGTGCTAGAGGGGTGTGACCACACACCATAGGCAAAAAAAAGAAATTTAACCCGGGGTTAAATAGATTTTTCCTTGAATTTTGGAGCGAGTTCCGATACATCCGAAATTGGTTCGCATATCTCTAGTGAGTATAGATATGTTTAATTTATTTTTCCTGGCCAGTGACAGTGTTAGTAGGTCACCTCTGGTTGAGTAGGTAATGCACAATAGTTATTAAACTGGACCTCACATCCAAGTGCATTGCCAAACAGGTTGCATTATATTAATGTGCATTACCTGGAAAAGTGTGTCCCGCTGTGTGAAACCCCCCCAGGTCGCCTGATCTCACTCCCCCGTCCTCGGTCCTATGTGGCATGCGCAGCCTCTTGTCCAATCAGCGTGCCCGGATCTCGTCTAAAGAGAGTGGATCCTAGCTCGCTGGTGGCCGCAAGCCTTAATCGGAGAAGGCCTAGCGTGGGAATGCGCCCTGCTAAAGGGATATAGGGGATGTGGCCGCTGGTAGGATAGGTTTTGGTTTACTTTAAAGTCACCTGTAGGAATGTGGGTTCCAGATGCTTAGTCAATGAGTTTCTTTATAGTGCGGACAATAGTTTTTTTTTATTATGGGCCCATTAGTGCACCCAGCTGTGGGCCCCAGTCTTCTGTGTGGTCCCGGGAAGGAGCATGCGGGGTCTCTGTTTATAAGACAGCGCTTTCATTACAAGGTTTGTGTATACGCTGAGAGTCGGATCGCGGGAGGAATGGGAGGGAAAATACAAAGAGTGATTAATTGTTTGGATCTTTTCTCTCTCAAACACATTGACCCAATGTAAACAGCTTCAAGAATAACTCGCTGTCAGCCATGACGTCGTTTGCTTTATAAATACGGACCACAGGCTGTACCTTGACAGAGGCGGCTGAATGGGCCAAGAACACCTGGATTAATAAACTGTCTTCGCGCTTCTATTTGCTGCAGCTGCAATGGTTTAGGGCACAGTATACAATGCTAGCAATGATGAAGATATATTACTTTGCTTCTGCTTGCCTTTAAATGTGATTAGTTATTTTTGTTAGATTTACTGCAATTTACAGCTATGACACGTTATGACACTAGATGGCGCTGTGACCAATGCTTAACTGTAGAGTCTATGGATTTTACTGTTGTGTTGTTATTACCTGCACTTCCAGTTGCTCTATGGTACTTCCTTCTTTTTCCTGTCTATGTTAGCCACCATGTAAGGTGACATCTTCTTACTGCCTTCATGTTCCAGTAAAGCCAGTTCCTGTTATACCACTAATGTCTATCTGGGTTATGACTTTGCTGAACCCAGTACTCACACACTGCAACAAGCAATGTCAGAACAAGGCACCTCTGTGCCAATGGTGTTAACCGTTGTTATGATTATCTTTATTATTTAGAGCAAACACACAACTTTGCCCATAGCTCACTATTCGGTTTGGGAATTTTGTTTCGGTATTTTTTGGAACTTGCCCTCCAGTCTCAGGTTGTCACACTTGGCTGTGATAAAGCTCTGATTATGGGTAAATGAGGCCATCAGGAAACGGGGCGGTAACGGGAGACCATTTCCCAGCAACCAAAACTGAACCTGGAGCCCAGCAACTAAGGACAACCCTTGTCTCTACCAGAGCCACCCCCCTGCCCAAGGGAGGACAGGCTGAGCTCCAGATAAAGGAACTGGGAAATAAGACAGGCAGACAGTGATTACCCAATGCCAACTGACTGGCAAGGAGCTGGGCATGTCACCTGGCAAGGCTGGCAGGTGCCATGCCAGCTCCCTACCCCGGTTAACTGGTTTAGGGGTCCCCTGGATCCCTTACCAGTTCACCCCAAGTGTAGTGCAAAAAAAAGACACCACACAAAAATATTTATTGTTCTAAATTTAGCTACTCACTGGTCCCCATCTTTATAGGTCTGCCCCTTCTGCCACCCTCGGCCCCCAGTGGTCAGGAGCCAGGATTGAAGGAGAGGAGCCTGTGTCTCCATGGACTCCTATACCAGTTAATTGGCCATTACCTGCACCACTAATGCGCCCGGTGCCACTTTTTTGGCCTCAGAAGCACGCAGCATCAGATTTAACAACTGAAAAAACGCTAATGCCAATGCTGCCACTGGCTAGTGTCTTATTTAAAGTGGACCAAAACCCACTGAACTTGTGAAATACATTTGGCCAAAGTCCCTGCCGATACTCCTTTCTTTGGGTGTAGAAATGGAAATGGATATTTTGGCTTTTCAAATCGTCCTGAGCAGCGATCAGTCATTGCATAGGTGTGGGAATGACCTCATTGCCACACACAACAATGGCAATGAATGGAGGAGGCGGGGCTTTACAGCGAAAACAGGCGCCATTATCTAGCCTCTACAATTTAAGGTAGGGCTGACAATTCTATGTTCTATTTGACCTTTTTTTTGGAAATTACAGCACCCTATGGGCTATGCTAAAGATTTTTTTTCTGCCAAGACCAAAGAGTGCAGTTCCAAAACCTTAAAAAATGATACTTATCTCACAGAAAAAATGAAGTACTTAAAGAGTAACATTGGTGGAGGTTAAAACCTCCCCCAAACCTCACCGATCTGCTGCTCCCCCCTCCGGTTTTACCTTAGGGCATTATTTACTCACCTCGCCAAGGGATCCATCTTCTAGGTACCACGGTTATCAGGGCGACCTTCAGACGGGCGGCGTCATCTTGTATCCCATCAGGCACTGCGTGCGGCCCCCGATCTCGCGCCTGCACAGTGCCCATGAATGGGATGCAATGGGGCCGCCCGAAATCCTGGGAGACTTCGCTGAGCTGCAAGATCGGCGTGGGACATTGACGAGCATGGCTTAGGCCGTGTTTGTCATTAACAGATGGCTAAGGGCCTTATTCATGAAGCTCTAGCGCCAGGTAGTGCCTTGTAAGCGGCAGGTAGCGGCAGGTGAATGCCAAACACGGCACGCAATTACACATTTATGAATTTTAATCTGGTGAGCGACTGGAACAACACCATGTAGCATACGATTCATCATTAGCCCATGCTCAGCAAACAGCGCCGTCGTTCAGCCTTGCAGAGCGCCACGTCTTACCTCTCACTACCTGGCGCTCCCCCATACATTTCTATGGAAGATCCTTAAATCCCTTTCCTGATCCCAACTTTTTTTTTATTTATTTTAAATAAAATCTCAAAACGTTCTGACATATCCTAGCCTAGAAAATGACATTTTTGAAAATTTTTTTGATTTTTTTTATGCAGATTGTCATGACAGGTATGGTATTAAAGTGTTAATGTCACAATGTAATAACAATGTCATTCCATGTGTTTTCGCTTTGTTACTAGTGGATATGTGTTCAAAAACAGACTTTAATCACACAGCTTCTGGCGCTCTGGGCTACACACAATTTTGAGCGCCGGCGCTGTGTGAGCCTGTTTTTTTGATGAATATGGCTTAAGTCGCTCACATTGACCATTCGCTACCGTTCGCTCCCATATAGCGCTGCACTGGAGTTAGAGCGACTCACACATCAAATTCATCAATGCCGGCAATGTTACTACAGCGACTGAGGCGCTCTGTAATAGCGTCTCACGGTCGTTCAGAGCGACCACTAGCGGTCGCTCTTAGCGCCGCTGTACAGACACTCATCTGCCGGTACCTGGCGTTAGTAATGAATCAGCCTGCCCGTGTACTGCAGGGTGAGGATCGGACCCTGAAGCAGCCGGGTGTCACCACAGCAGGAAGAGGCGACATCCAAAAGGTAAGTAGGGGCTGATGGGGGGGATCGGCCCCTTTTAATTTTTGGTCTGATGTTCCTCTTTAACCTGTAAAATGGCCTATCATGTATACAGCTAATTTTTTTTGGGGGGGGGGAATGAAACAAACTTTTTTTTTGCACTTTTTTGTGTTTAAACGCTAAAAAGCTCACCGAGGTGCAGGTTGCAATCCACATAGCAATGCACCAGAATTCACCAAATAATAAGCATGATCACCACTGTCAGCATTTAGTGCCATGTAGATTGTTACATCAATTGGTTGTTTTTATATATATATATGTTATTATATATTATAAAAAACTGTCGGGTAAAGGGGTGATCGCGTCAGCCTACAAATTACTATCTGAACCGGAGGGGGTGATACCTCCAAAACATACGGCTTACTGGAGTGATGACCTGAATTTGACCTTATCGGATGGGGAATGGAGGGCGGTATGGAGGCACACCTTCTCAGGCTACCTTAATGCTGGTGCTCAGGAGGTCAACACCAAGGTTCTCCTACGATGGTACCTTGTTCCGCAAAGAATCCACAAATTCTGCCCCTCATATTCGCAGGATTGCTTCAGAGGTTGCGGGCTCCCCGGTACTTATTTGCATACTTGGTGGGATTGTAGGATAGTAAAACAATTTTGGATCAGAGTCCTCTATATAATCAATAGGGCCACCGGGCTAAAACTTATTCTATCTCCTCAGTTGTCCCTCCTTAACTTGAAACCCCCAGACTGCACAAGTACTCAGTTTGACTTCATAAGGCACATTAACACGGCAACCAAGTTGATTATAGCCCAGTCGTGGAATAAACCAGCCATTCCCAGGGGAAGCCTCATCACCCGGGTTAACGAAGTTATGATGTTTGAGAAGATGGCGGCCATGATAAAGGGGGATTTATCCCCCTTCTTATCCACCTGGGAAGGCTGGATTTCTCATTTTCACCCGGGAGGTCTCAACTGTGTTCTCCTTACAATTTAGAACCCTGTCTTATCTCTCCCAGAGAAAAGAATGGAGGCCTGGAACCCACCTTTTTCCCTCCCTCCCTCTTTCTCCCCTTCTTTCCCTCCATTCCGCGCATCTCTCCTTCACCCTTTCTCTAAAGCTCTTCTTTTGATAATGCTTGAGAAATGTTCTCTTTATCGTTTTTTGAATAATTTTTCTTTTTGTTTGTCAGTATTTAGCTTATAATGGTCATATTCTTTGGACGATTGTTAATTAATGGAGTTGCTTTATGGCCTTATGCGCGGTTTGGAAAATGCTCTGACTGTAAGATTACGCTGTTTTTCCCAGCTTATATTCGAATAAAAACTATGGTTAAAAAAAAAAAAAAGCCATGGTAACTGTAACAACCATAATAACTATAATAACTGTAATAACTAAAAAAAAAGGGCCGGTAGAACTTCTGCCCAGTGGCCTCTACCACGCATAGTCCGGCCCTGGCAGTGGTTATGGTTGATGGTGACTTTGCATGATGGATGGTGCACAGCTCTAGTAGCATTTATTTCGAAAAATGAGACCGGTCTCAGTTACAGAGGGAAAAAAAGAAACATTTAAATCCAAAAATGGAGCTGTCTCCAAATTAGGATCAGCAAGTATATCCTGCTACATGCAAAATGCTACGGTCTTCTATATAATGAGTTTATTATAAAGTCTCAGAGGGACTCCCTTATTTATACTGTAAAAATTATACATTAGGCTTAGAGCCAGGAACACTCCACTGCCGAACATTTTCTAAATATTGTTACTCAGTTTTATGTCCTTAAGAGGAGTTCTGTTGTTGACAACGCGGCCGCACCACTGGAGGCTGACACGTTTTAATTAACCTTCTTGTACGCTGATGTACATTTTATTTTTGCCCAGCGGTAATTAACATGATGGACTGTTTGCTGTGGAAGGGTGTAGCACCGCCATGGCCATTTCAATTCGGAGTCATTCTGGCTGGTGTCTGAAGAAGTAAGAGAAAGAAACTTTGTACATACTTACTCCAGAAGGGCGTGGGGAGACCACACCATAGAAATACACTTCATACATGATGGATTAGTTGAAAGTGGTTTGCTTCGCTATATTAACTTAACAGATACGAAAGGTGCCAGAGGCTGCTGCTAGCGAAAGCAATAGTTAGTCAAAAATAGGAGACTCCCCCAAACTGAAACAGCAGTTTAGGAGATTTCAGATAGGATACAACTATGCAATATGATTGCATAGTTGTAGGGGTTAATGTAAAAAAAAAAATGTTGTAGGGTCCCCCTTACCCAGCATTACCGACCCGGACCAGCTCTGGGGGCTTGTAGAACAGGGTGCAGGGGCCAGCGTTGGTGGCCCCTGGCCCTGCAGGCTACTAGCCCACATAGCCACTAAGTGGCCCGGGCCCTTCTGCCCCCCCCCGGCCGTTGGGGAGGCAGGTAATGGGGGGGGCTGGGGGTTATGGCAAGTCACTGCTAGCCGCAGGCGATTGCCAGCCCCAGAGCCTTGTGAACTGGTATAAAGGGTCTCATGGACCCCTTACCAGTTCACAAAAAGCTAAAAGTAAAAAAGACACCAGACAAAAAATATTTTATTATTCTTTTTTTTTTTTACTTATACTTACCTCCCATCCAGTGTCCCGCGCCGCTGCAGATGACAGTTGTCGGTAGTGATCGGAGCAGGGAGGGTGGGAGGCAAGGAGATCAGAGCCTCCCTGCCTGCCACCCTCCCTGCGCCGATCGCTACTGACAAGTGACAGATCAGAGCCCGGTGCCGGTATAGAGGAGCTGGATGACGTCATCCCGATCCTCCGACAAGTGGGCGGGGCGGGGCTAGCGCCGCCCGAAGTGGATGGTGAGGGCCCATTGCTGGGTCCTCACCCGAAGCGTAGCAAGTCCAGGGGGGGATCGAAGCCCCCCCTTGTGAAGAGAAGACATCGGAGGAGCGATCGGGCTGTCAGGTGAGTTTGTGTCATTTTTAAAATGTTTTTTTCTTGCAGATGTCGGCGCGGCGGAAGCGGGGGGGGGCTATTCCGGGCCCCCTCCTGAAGATCAGAGGCCCGGGGGCGGAAATCGAACAGGTGATGCTTGAAGAGAATCGCTGGCACTTTCAAACGAGGGGTCAGGTAAGTCTGTATCTTTTTTACTTTTTTTTATGGGGCTCTAAAGTCAGCTACATGAGACTCACGTAGCTGCCACTAGAAGGGTTAAAACCTCTTACAGGAATATTATGGAGCATATATAAGTGACCTTAAATAAGTACAGAGTAAAACTTAGGCCTATCTATTTTCACTCTTCCTTTTTCCTTTTCGCAATCCACCCCCCCCCCCCCGTGCCCTTTGCCTTTTTTTGCACTCTAAGAGGCTAATTTAAGACTAGCGCCACGTACTGCCATGCAAGCGTCTATGTAGTGGGGCTTAGAGCGACTGCTAGTGGATACTGTAAGCAGGTGTCGGTCGCTGTAACCTAGCTTACCGGGCGGACAAGTGACGCTGTACTATCCTGTCCAGCAGTGATAAATGCGATGTCTGGAGGGCGCTGTAGAAGCTCTCTCCCTGATTCACTGCTGAGCAAATCATGAACGCTAGGTGGTGTCCCGAGGTCAAAGCGTCCAAGACTACCCTACATCTAACAATAGGACAATGCTGTAGCGAGTTATAGGTAGCGCCAGTTAAGTGCATCTGGCATTCAGCGCTGAAGCCCGTATTTAAGAAAAAACTACCCACAACCAGCGCCTGACGCTCTAATACTGGGCGCTCGACACTAGTGTGCAAAAAGTCACATATCCACCAGCACCAGAGCGAAAACACATGGAATGACATTGTTTTAACATTGTGACAATGACACTGCAATGGCCGACCTGCACATACAATTCTGCATAAAAAAAAAAACAATAAAAGAATTTGGTTGCCGGGCAGGAGAGGACACACAATGATTTGAACCAGAAATTTTGAACATTGCAATTTAAACAAAAGCTATTTATACACAACCAAAAAAAAAACACCATTGAAATGTATGGGAGAGCGCTACTGAGCAACAGGAACTACATGGCGCTGCTGAACACACAGCGCTGGCGCTATACACTGAGCCACCTCTAGTGATACATGTGATGCTACATGATGCTATTAGAGGTGCTCACCAGATTGACTTTCATATATATGGTTTTCACATACTGTGCCCGGCGTCCACCCGACGCTATGTGGCACTACCTGGTGTTAGCGCTGTGTGTTCATGTATCTCATGTCGCTCAGCAGTGTTATCCCATACATTTCAATGGTGTTTTTTTGCTTGTGTATAAATAGCATTTTAATTAATTATTTTTCTCAATTTTAGGATATATAATTATTGTGTGTCCTCTTCTGCCCGGCAACCAAACACTATTTTTTGAGGTTTTTTTATGCAGAATTGTATGTGCAGGTCGGCCATTGCAGTGTCAGTGTTACAGTGTTAAAACAATGTCATACCATGTGTTTTCGCTCTGGTGCTGGTGGATATGTGACTTTTTGCACATAACGCTTGTGTCGAGTGCCCAGTATTAGAGCGTCGGGTGCTGGTTGTGTGTAGTTTTTTCTTAAATACGGGCTTCAGCGCCGAGTTCTGGATGCACTTAATTGGCGCTACCTATTGCTCGCTGCAGCGTTGTTCTATTGTTAGATGTAGCGTAGTCTTGGGCGCTTTGACCTTGGGACACCACCTAGCGTTCGTGATTATTGAAGTTTAAAGTTGTGTGTGTTTGTCTTTTCATGTTTTCTATAACAAAATACATAGTTTCATATTTCATTTTCATGCCACAGATCACATGCTCTTCCCCTCCCCCTTTTCTCATTCCACAAAGCTGGTACATTACCTTGTATGTTATATAGTTGCATATAAAACACACCAACATGCAAGAGAGAGAGAGATCGAGAGAGAGAAATATATCTAGATATTTTTTTTTATGTTTCTGGGACCAACATGGCACCTGCAAAGAGAAAAAAATATACATTAGCACTTGTTTGTCCACATGTGTGCCTGTACATGCACGCACATTTTTACATACCCAAACTGGTTGACGCATATTTTTAGGGGGCCACCCTCCCCCAAGGTGCCATCCCTTCTTCAGGGTCTGTAGAGAAAAAGAACTAAGAGAGAGAGTTAGTATTTATGGGCATGTGTTCTTTGTGTAATGCTTGTGTATTGTTCTGCGTCTTGAGTCTTGCGCCGCTTCCGTCTCGGGTGGCCCCATTGCCACGTACTCACCCTCTGATGGTTCGGAAGGAACAGAGAAGCACAGCACGCCAGTACTTACCAAACATGTTATAATACTTTACATGCAGCACAACCTGTGTGTTGTTTGGGGTATTGGCCTATCAGAGTGTGCAGAAGTTGTGGGCGACTCTAAGCCCATCACACCCTCCTCCTCAGCAGGCTTCATGGCTGGTGGTGGGGAGACTTGAGAGAAGGAAGAAGTCGTTGGCAGCATTCGGCCACCACCTGACACCAACACCCTGTCTTTTTGGCCCCACTCGTCGGACTCCTCGCATATGGGTGGGCTTGATCCATAGCCAGAACTCCCCAGCTGCAAAAGAAAATTTAAATGTGTCCAACATGCTAGTCATAACCCTGATACCTCAGCTTTTCTGTTGTACATCCACTTTCCTGGCAAGTTCTGGCTGTAGAACCTCCGCACCCAGGGCCAGGTCCGACCAGTGCTGCATTATTTGGGTGAAGGTGTAAGGTGACGTCCTCTCGCCACTCACATGGGCTGCCACTTCCTCTGCCAACGTTCATGTGTGTTGGGCTTATAATCATACCTCTGATCCAAGAAAGTCTGCAAACAAAAAACAGATGTGCATTGTTAACTT
This sequence comes from Gastrophryne carolinensis, assembly GCA_027917425.1. NCBI lineage: Eukaryota > Metazoa > Chordata > Amphibia > Anura > Microhylidae > Gastrophryne > Gastrophryne carolinensis. The sequence continues at coordinate 598,094,916 of CM051235.1, forward strand.
ATGTCCTCTGTTTGGGTCTCCTTTATGTCCACATTGACGCCCCTGTCCCTTTATGTAATTTTCAGGGACAGTGCAAGCACCCTAGCTGCGTATGCGCTAGTGTATGCTAATGCTAACTAATCCAGCTCTCTCATCTGACAATAGTAGCAAACTGCAAGCACATATGCACTTAGGCCAAAAAGCGTGCCTACCTCTCCTCTCGGATAGGGCCCGCTGTTGGGGCCAGCAAAAAGGCAAAGCCAGCTCTCCCATCCCATAATAGTAGCGGATTGCATAGAAATGTCAAACCTATATCACCTATAGGCACCACTGCATCGCATACAAACATGCCAGAGTGGTCCATGTGACAGTAGCAGCAAAGTAATGTGGCCCTGTAACGTTGGAAGGCCAGGCATCAGCCATTAGTTTGGTGCCATGTGCCTTCGCTTGTATTTCGCGGCCACTTGGTCATCTGTTTGCACCTGGGCAGGAGTGTAATGACTTACCATCATAATGTCCTCCTGCTGCACACGGGTGATGACAGTGGGTGTCTTTGGATGTCGTCTATATGACGCACCCCTGCGCCGAGGAACCAGCATCACTCGGTACCGCAGCCTCGGCCCCAGGACCTGCCGTTCGTCCCAAAGGCACTTCTCTGCTGATCGATTGGGAACAGCTGTTCCCTGCCCCGCTGAAGACCTCGGGGGCGGAGCCCTGCGGAGGAGGAGGAGGACACCCCCAGAAGGGGATCCTGGAAGGAGGTGAGCTGTTCGCAGGTGGGGGGGGGGGGGATCTACGTACTTTCAACTTAACTGTAGGAGAGCTAACAATGTAGATTCTACTTGCTTGCCACTGAAAGGGTTAAAGACGTGTGTGTAATGTGGGTGTCCTTGCTGTGTTTTGTAGGAAATCACACAGGACTTACCACACAGCCTTTCTTACAGCAGTTTAGCATTTCCATGTTTGTGAACAAGTTCTCTAGTGTTTTTGAACACAGCAGAAGGGACTTTTGGTCTCTTTTACGCCAGGAAATTAAGCCAAACATGGGTAGCTCCATGGGACAGCTATATATATGAATATATAGATCCTACCATGTTCCAAGCTGACATTCTTGTGTAGGGCATTTAGGGATAAGTTCCCATTGGTCGGCTCTTGTTCATATGTTGATGAATGATAGAATGAAGATAAATAAAAGTGAGCTGGTGTATCTAGAGCAGCATACAGATATTCGCAGTTTCCTTTGAAACCCAACAACATACAATGTAAATATAGCATATGATACTGGTAATGTGCTGTGATTAAGCCGGGAGCTGGTCCTGCCTGTTTACTGCACCAGGTAACAAAAATCAAGCTTTCGGGGGGGGGGGAGCCCCTTTCTCAGATCATCCTAGAGTTATGAGTAAGGGGGTTCCCCCTGAAAGCTTGTCACTTAAAGCAGAGCAGAACAAAACCCAGCAACAGCTGGCCTGGAATTTTTAAGGTTCCACTGCAGACGCTGGCTTTCCCTGGGGGCATCCAAATCGAGGGATCCAGGGCACAGATAAACACTCACCTTTCCACGATCCAAAGGGTGCATATGCAGGCTCCTGTCCAGGCTGGGACGGAAGCCCAGACTCGCAGGGCAATCAGAGTCGCATGTCGAATTACATTATCACAGCAAGTGGCTCTGCCTAGACAGGAGCCTGCGCATGCACTATTGGACCGGGGCAGAGGTAAGCAGATTTGGGGGGTTTTACACAGTGGGAAGTGGAATGAAACACTTAACTTTACTGAAGTTCTGAGGGGCTTTAAACCCCAGTACATGGGCTTTTTTGGTATCTTGGTGAACGTTTATACAGAAAAAAAACACTCACCCTATCCATGACAGAATCCAAGGAATGGTGCATGGTTGGCTTGCGGCTGAAAGCTCAAAACCTGGAAGTATGTGTTGTGAGCAGTTGGGCGATCAGCAGTGACACGGACAACAGTCTTTGAACAGCAAAACAGGTTTTATTTAGCAAATAAAGTGTTCAAACGCAAAGTATCACTCAGTGCAGAGATTGCAGCATCAATGCAGTAAATCAAAATGGTTACTTCACCAAGGTAAGTCCAGGGCTGGGTACTCCAGCAAGATGTAGCTCCAAAGCAAGTTAAGTCCACTTTGCAGGGCGTACAAACCCTCCGCTGCTCATCCCTACAAGTCCACCGTTAGGGGGGGGGGCGCAAAAGCCAAGTCCTTCGGCTTGCATAAAGTCCTTTTCTGCACCACTTGTGCACCTCAGCCTGGGCTCCTTCCTCCAGGCTGGTCAATCGACATCTGACAGGCCGCGTGGCTCCTATTTATTCCGGCTTCCCTTGCAATCAGCCTGATCACCTGTGCAAGGCCTAAGATCATGGAACAAAGCTGAAAGGGATTGGGGAAAGTGACCTGGGTCCTGAAAACCCGGCACGGATCGTGTCTGATACAGCCTAGCAGGGGAGAAATACGCACCATTTATGACATTCTTCTACACTTTACCACAGTGTTCAAAATCCAGCTCCGTATCCTGGTTCCCGAAGCCTAAAACTTAGGCCCTTATTTTAGAAGGGATAGCGTCAGGTAGTGGCTGGTTAATGAGAGGTAGCGACTGATAGCGACTGGTCAACGCCGGACACGGCACGCAATTACACATTTATCAAGCAGAATCTGTTGAGCGACTGGAATAGCGCCATGTAGCGTCTGATTCATAATTTTTACAGCCTCAGCGAACAGCGCCAGCGTTCAGCCTTGCACAGCGCCAGGTATGACCTCTCGCTACCTGACGCTCTCCCATACATTTCAATGGACGATCCATTACTTCTCTTTAAACGAGTTTTAATTTTTTATTTTTTTTCCAAAAAATCACAAATAATTCTGTGACCTCTTCTGGCATTGAAAAAATTGCAGTTTTTTCATATTTTTTTTATTTTTTAAATATTTCCTCAAAAATGACATTACAGGTCTGGCATTAAAGTGTTCATGTTACAGTGTTGTTACAATGTCATTCCATATGTTTTCGCTTTGTTACTGGTGGATACATGTTCAAAAACAGCCTTTAATCACACAGCCTCCGGCGCTCTGGGCTTCAAACAACTATTTTTCAGCGCCAGATATTTTTGCAGCTGTTTTTTTCCTGAATATGGTGTGAGTCAGTCGCTATGAGCAGTCACTAACATGCGCTCCCATACAGCGCTGTACTGGTCAAATAGCAACTCCTCCCATTACTGAACAGCGACTGAGTCGCTATAAAGTAGCAACCCACGGCCGAGCACTGCGAATACTAGCGGGCGCTCTGAAAATGCAGCTACAGACGCTCATCTGTCGCTACCTGGCGTTAGTGATGAATCAGCCTGTTAGCTTTTACATTTTCATGGTAGAAAGGTTGAGAGAAGACAACATGTATTATGAACTTTGCGTTGCATCTCGAATCTATTGGATCCTTAGACAAGCTCAAGCTTGTGAAAGTCAGAAATTTGTCTCTAGATCAATGATTTAAAGGAGCACTATTGCGAAAAATGTCCCAATGATAAAAATCCATATAAATATGCTGGATAGTGGGAGGATGGGGTCACTTATACACCTGGGATCAAGAAATATCCAGCCAGGCTTGTTTTTTGGGTTTTTTTTTTACTGGAAGGAAGAAGAAATTGGGGTGACAGGCTCTGTCACCCCTGATACACTAAACCTGTCACCCCTGGATTTTAATTCTATCAGGAGAAGAAAACTATAAGCTTGTCTGGAGTTTTATTCGGTTCGGTGTATAAGTGAAACAATTTTATTATTGCACAATTTCGCGATAGTGCTCCTTTAAACACAAAAAAGATGAAGCTATATTTGAGGCTTCAGGGACCTAAATAGAAAGCTGTTTTTTGTTTACATACTTTTTGAAATCTTGCCTGACTCTCCTCATTCTTTCAAGTGGTTGGGGAAAGCCTCCCACTCCTTAGCCACTTTAAAATGCAAAAGTTACCAAAAAGAGATTTACACACATGGAGACAGATTCATTACTAGCACCAGGTATCAGCAGATGAGTGTCTGTACAGTGGTTCTTAGAGCGACCACTAGTAGACGCTGTATGCGGGTATTGGGCGCTGTAACAGAGTGTCTTGGTCGCTCTAGTAACCTGGCCGGCATTGATGAATGTGATGTGTGTTGGCCACTGTAACAGCAGTACAGTGCTGCAGGGAGCGAAAGGTAGCGTCAGCGGGGAGGCCGATTCATTAACAGCGGCAGGTAGCGACAGTTGAGCGACAGTAGCGGCATTTTCAGAGCGCCCGCTAGTAGTCGCTGTGCTTGGCCGTTGTTCGGTAGTTGACAGCGACTCAGTCGGTTTGCCGTAATGTTGAATATTGGGTGAGGAGTCGCTATATGACAGGTTCCGCGATGTATGGGAGCGCATGATAGCGACTGGCCATAGTGACCGGCTCCCACCATATTCATTAACAAATCACGCTCAAAAAATTATCGCGCTGTAAAATGCATGTTTAAACCCCAGAGCGCTGGCGGCGATGGGTTAAAAGTCGTTTTTTAACCCCCAAACAACCATATTTTTGCAGTTTTTTAAATAATTTAGTAATATGAATACATTAATATCAGACCTGTAATATCAATTCTGTACATTTTTTTTTTTTTTTTTTTTTTTTTAACTTAAAAAAATTATTTAAAATGGCAGAAGTGGTCACAGAATTTTTCACATTAAAAAAAAATAATAATAATTAATTATGAATATTTAAAGATTTTTCCAATGAAATGCATTGGAGAGCGCCAGGTAGCGAGAGGTCATACCTGTCGCTGTTCAAGGTCGGACGCTGGCGCTGTGGGCTGAGGCTGGAATAATGATGAATGAGTCGCTATATGGCGCTATCTCAGTCGCTAAGCAGGATTGGCTTGATAAATGTGTGATTGTGGTGGGGAGCCGGGGTTCTCGTGGCGGGGCCCGTCATTACCGGCCGCTCACCAGTCGCTACCTGTCGCTATCCCTTGTTAAATAAGGGTCTTAGTGTGACCGGCACTCGGCGCTCCAGATCGAACTACACACACAGCGTCAGCGCTCTAAATCTGGTCGCTGTAGCATAGAGCCAGACGCTGTGTGATTAAAGTCTGTTTTTGAACACATATCCACCTGTAACAAAGCGAAAACACATGGAATGACATTGTTAAAGCACTGTGGTATTAAATGCCAGACCTGTAATGACAATTCTGCATAAAAAAAACAAAAAAATCAATAATCAATCAATAATGACTTTTTCTAGGCCAAAAATCCCTGTTTAAACGTCCATTGAAATGTATGGGAGAGCGACAGGTAATACTCGGCGCCCTGGAAGCCAGAGCACCGGCGCTATATGCTGAGCCACCTGTAATGATGAATCGGACGCTACATGGCGCTGTTATTCGCTCACCAGATTCGCTTTCATAAATGTAGTTTTGCGTACAGCGCCCGCAATACCTGGCGCTATCCCTTGATGAATAACCCCCCTATTCTCACATACCTGAGGCATCAGAACCAAGATCACTCATGCACCACTGGAATGATCATAGCGTAAACGGAAAGGAGCACAAGTCGTAAGGACCTCTCTCTTCAGCACTAGGATGGCTCGGCTCCTCCTCGAAAGTCCCAACCTGGAGCCTGATACACTAGTGGCAATAGCTAATAAACACCTGCAGGCAGTGGCAGACTTGGGCCAAACATCAGCCCGGGATTTTAGCAGCACCTGGCCTGGCCATGACCAGCTAGTGGCACCTTATCTGCTTCCTGGCCAGTCACCCAGTGTGCTCCAAGACTGAGGCTATATAATTAGGATGAGGACATGGGCTGGGGTTGTGATTGGATGGGAGTGTTAGTAAAGGTAGCAGCCCAGACTGCCCCAAAGCAGTGCATCCCACTGGGCATTTGCCTGGGTCTTCCTATGGCCAGTCCGCCCCTGCCTGCAGGTGTTAGTCCTGGAAACACCAGATACTCTCAAGAACCACCCGCAAAAAATTATTAAATCAAAACAAAAATAGTACTTCTGTACAAATTCAAAGTATAAAACATAATGCTCTATCATCCCTGAGAAAAGGCAACTGCTACTCAATCCTCTTTATAATACTAAGAGGCCGATTCATTAATAGCGGCAGGTAGCGACAGATGTGCGACAGTAGCGGCATTTTCAGAGCGCCCGCTAGTAGTCACTGTGCTTGCCCGTTGTTCTGTAGTTGATAGCGGTTTGCCGTAATGTTGAATATTGGGTGAGGAGTCGCTATTTGACAGGTTCCGCTCTGTATGGGAGCGCATGACAGCGAATGGCCATAGCGAACGGCTCCCAGCATATTCATTAACAAATCACGCTCAAAAAATTCTTGCGCAGTGAAATGCTTGTTTAAACCCCAGAGCGCTGGCGGCGATGGGTTAAAAGTATTTTTTTAACCCCCAAACAACCATATTTTTTGAAAAAAAAAAAAACATGTTTTTCAAAACATTTTGTAATATGAATACATTAATATGAGACCTGTAATATCAATTCTGCACAAATTTTTTTTTTTTACCTTAAAAAAAATATCTAACATTGCAGAAGTGGGTCACAGAATTTTTGACATTGAAAAAAAAAATTATGAATATTTAAAGATTGCTCCATTGAAATGCATTGGAGAGCGCCAGGTAGCGAGAGGTCATACCTGTCGCTGTTCAAGGTCGCTTGCTGGCGCTGTGGGGTGAGGCTGGAATAATGATGAATGATTCGCTATCTGGCGCTCTGTCAGTCGCTAAGCAGGATAAATGTGTGATTGCGAAGGGGAGCCGGCGTACTCGTGGCGGTGACCGTTCGCTCACCATTCGCTACCTGGCGCTATCCCTTGTTAAATAAGGGCCTAAGCGAATGTTTTTCAACCTTCTTCCTAAAAGATGAAGAACACAGAAAATAAACTATAAAAACTATATAAATATATATAAATAAATAAATAAATAAAAAAAAAAAAATATATATATATATATATATATATATATATACAGATCAAGGATTTTTATGGGCAGATCCTTGTATCCTTTTGCACCTAAGGTACAGTAGATCCCAAATCTCAGTCTGCACACCATCCGCTGACTCTTTTTGGATAGTTCAATTACATAACCTAGTCCAGGTGTTCCTAAATAGGTGGTATCAGTGGTTCCTATCAGGTGGTACTCAGCTTGGCTAGAGACTGATCTGTACCCCAACCAGATCTGCTGCCAACTATACTTTCTCCAAGTCTGATTTACTCTATTTTTCTGCATGTCTAACACAGTTTTAGGTGAGTCAGGCCCCATACGTACCACTCAGGTGATATTTGAAATTAAATTTAGAAAATCAAATGTGGCACTTGATGAAAAAAGGTTGGAGACCACTGACCTAGTCCTACACTTAAAGCCGAGCACTGCATTCTTGGCAACCACAGTTTGTTTCATCACCCAGTCACTACAGCAGCCCACCCGTGATATGGGCCATTTAAGCTACAGTGGCCTGTGTTTGACTTCCAGGCCGATATATGCCAGAGCTCCACTGACCTAAAACAATCTAAGCCATACACCGCTAATAAATAGATAACTATTAAGCTTAAAATAACTTAGACAGCATTTAAATAACTATTAGCACTTGTATATTGTTTACTGTTGTGTTATACAAACTGGTGACTCACAATCTGCCGGTTGTGTCCACACTGTAAAACAGTTTTGGGGAATTCCTAGACTGTTTGGAGTTTAAGGAGGACCTGACTGTAGTGTCATCTAAACAATGTTGATTTGGTTTAGTGATAAAAAAAGCCATCGGTAGAAAAAGCCAACTATGAGCCTGACAATGCAATGACTGTACAGCTGAGACACAAACATGCAGAAGCCTTCCACCAGTGATGCAGATCGGAATCGAAATGCCCAACATACCTCCTTCCCAATGGGATTCCCCAGTGGCTTGTTAAAGCAGTCCAACACGAAAAAAATCCTCATTCTCACATGGGAGAATTCTCGCTTCTTCACATCATTCAGGGGACCCATGCAAGGCAACCTTGCATGTAGAAAGTTTTCTCATATGACCAAAGGTTCAGCTGACCTTCCTCCTAACTTGTATGTTTGATGCACTAACTCCGATATGCTTTTTCTCTGCTTCATATATTCATGTTGTAACTCTGTGCTCCCCCGCCACAGCCACCTGCTATTATTTTAAATGGGACCTGGTTCGGGTTCAGGTTTATGGCCCCGAACCTGGCCAAACTTCTCGGACCTGAACTTTGGAGGGTTCGCTCATTCCTACCCATGATGGATGGATGTCCTTTAAAGAGGACTTATATCCCCCAAGTGTCCCGATTTTCGCAGGACAATCCCGCTTTAAGTAGTCTTGCGGTTGAGCATGGCAGCACAGCTTTAAGAGGCCTTGTGCTCTCAATCATAGCGGCGCCGCCTTAAGAAGTCTGGTGGCCCAGTAGCTGGATGGAAGATGGAGGGGGTGGAACTGTGGCAGGTGCGGTTGGCAGAGCTGAAGATGGGCCACAGTGATACATAACCGGCAGGGCGGTGTGTGGGAGCCGGGGGCGCATTGGTCGTGTAGCGCTCTTTGCTGGAGCTGCTGCAGTGTGAGGAGGTGAGGAATGATGCGTTGTGTGGGGCTGGCGAGGCGGCATCTGGAGAGAGAAAGAGACGTCTGGAGGGGCTTTGCTGTGTGTGGGGGGTTGTTGGCTGTGTGTGGGGGCTTGGCTATGTGTGTGGGAGCTTGGTTATGTGTGTGGGAAGGCTTGGCTGTGTGAGTGGGGGGCTTGGCTGTGTGTGGAGGGCTTGGCTGTGTGAGTGGGGGGGGGGGCTTGGCTGTGTGTATGTGGGTTTGGCTGTGTGTGGGGCTTTTCTGTGTGTTGGGGGCTTGGTTGTGTGTTGGGTGGCTTGCCTGTGTGTGTGGAGGGTATTGGCTGTGTGTGTGTGGGAGGGTCTTGGCTGTGTGTGTGGGGAGGGGCTCGGCTGTGTGTGGGCTGCTTGGCTGTGTGTGTGGGCTGCTTGGCTGTGTGTGTGGGGGGCTTGGCTGTGTGTGGGTGGGGGCTTTTCTGTATGTTGGGGGCTTGGCTGTGTGTGTAGAGGGTCTTGGCTTTGTGTGTGTGGGGGGCTTGGCTGTGTGTGGGGGCTTTTCTGTGTGTTGGGGGCTTGGTTGTGTGTTGGGTGGCTTGCCTGTGTGTGTGGAGGGTATTGGCTGTGTGTGTTTGGGAGGGTCTTGGCTGTGTGTGTGGGGGGGCTCGGCTGTGTGTGGGCTGCTTGGCTGTGTGTGTGGGCTGCTTGGCTGTGTGTGTGGGTGGGGGCTTTTCTGTATGTTGGGGGCTTGGCTGTGTGTGTAGAGGGTCTTGGCTTTGTGTGTGTGGGGGCTTGGCTGTGGGTGTGGGGTGGGCTTGGCTGTGCATGGGGGGCTTGGCTGTGTGTGAGGGGCTTGGCTGTGTGTGTGGGGGCTTGCCTGTAATTTATTATGTTTTATTATGTAATTATTAGGTGGTGTTTAAGGGTGTGACTGGGGGCGGGACTGGAAGTGTGGTTTAATGACAAGAATTGTTCCTCTTTTTTGTTTTTAAAAGTTGAGAGGTGCCTATACTGTATATGTAGCCTGGTACTGTGGCATCCCATAGGATCTCGCATATGGGCTGCCAGAGGGGTAAGAGGCTACCGTCTCCCGGTGCCACTGCAGTGATCGCTCTGCCGGCCTGCTCAGCCAATCAGTGCTCTCAATTTACTCGGCTCCCTTCGGCTCTGCTTATGGCTAAGCAACCAAGCAGAGCTGAGTGTGCTTCCGGACGCATCCCCTGTTCATGTTTCTAGTTGTGGTGTGCCTGCACCACCCAATTAGAAAGGCCTGGTGCGGGTGATCTAGGGGGGGTTTACACAACGGGAGAAATGGAATTCGGACAGCCCTGAAGTCTTTTAGAGGAAGGCTGAAGAATCGGAAGTTCCACTTTAAGCCCTTGCACCCCCTACACAAACACACTCTTTAACCACTTGTGCTCTCCTCCCATTTTTTATATACTTGCGGCGCATGGCTTTAAATCAACAAAATGCACAGCATGAGCATGAGTATGTCACTAGGTGCAGGAATGCAGTACCTTGTTATGATGGCATTGCCTACACCGACCTGGGGAGGTCTACACCAGATGGCACTTGTGGACAATAGGTAGTGGAAAGCATAAAAAGCCCTAGTACAGGATTCCAAACCTTTTTTCATTGAGTACCACTTTCCATTTTGGAAGTATCTCAAGTTTCACCATACAACCACTAACACGGGTCCCAAGGTCCTATACTGGCTCAAAAATGCAAGTTCTTCTGTCAGTCACTCCAAGATGCTCCACTCCTGCAGCTTGTTGACTTGGCCACCTGCACATCCGATTGGAGCAGTAACCTATTTGCATATCCCCCCACTTTTACCCCCAGTGTGCGCCACAGGGGAGCTTAGGTAGCTCAACTAGGGACTAGGGAACCCATGCCTTAGTATATAGAAGGGTTACTCATCCACTTCTGGTAAAGGTCCATTTACATGCATCCAATGATAGGTGAAGGTCTGGGCAGAGTGCTGTTGGAGGGGGGTGGATAGTTAGAAATCAGTGGACTGCGGGGTATAGATTCCACTGGCAAAACTAAAAAAGGCTACTTGCCCCCCCCCCACCCCAAGAATCTTATTGGACACTGGGTAAAACCATGTACAGGGGTGCACTATGGCCCAAAATTTTACTGGCATTACGGTCTGGTAACAAGGATGGATAGATAGCTCTCAGGGGAGAGGGATGAATTGGAGAGGAGTTGTAAGGTAAAGGGATGGATAGACAGAACAGGAAGGGCAACAAGGGATAGAGAGAGAGCTGGGATAAGGGATGGATGGGCAGAACTAGAAGGACAGGAATGGTTGGCAGAGCTGGGGGGGTAGATGACCAGATCTAGAAGATAGAATAATGGACTGGCAAAGCTGGGAGGCCAGAGATTGGACAGGCAAAACTGGATAGGGCAGAGCTGAGGGAACAGAGATGGATGAGGCGGAGCTGGTGGGACAGGGATGGATGGGGCAGAAGTGAGGGAACAGAGATGAATGAGGCAGAGCTGGGGGGATAGGGATGGATGCGGCAAAGATATAGGGACAGGAATAGATGGGTATGGGATGGATGGGGCTGAGATGGAAGGACTGGGATGGATGGGGCAGAGATGGTGAAACAGGGATGGATGGGGCTGAGATGGAAGGACGGGGATAGATGGGGCAGAGATGGTGGAACAAGGATGGATGGGGCTGAGCTCTGGGACGGGATTGGATGGGCGAACCAAGAAACAACGTTTTTGTGTACCCTGCAGTACCACTTCCTGCCCGTGCAGTAATTCATATTACAATGCTAGGTGCTAGGTGACACTGGCTGTGAGACTAAGCACTACATCGCTGATCAAGTAAAGGGGGCAGGGCTGTCAGGACAGGGGTCCGCAAATCTGGTCCACATTCGGTTTCCAGTCCCCCAGTTGAGTACTGCTGGTATATAGTTTTTTGGCCAGCCACGTGTTAAGGAGATTGACCTAATGCCATGCGTACTTTCTTTCTTCCAAAACCCATGTGACCTGGATTTGGAACCTACATGATTCTCAGGTGTAACAGAGCAAGAGCAGTCCAAGGAACGAGTCTATGCTCAGATTTTGGCTATAGTCCCTCGGCTCCCCCCACCTTCTGCCAAGCACCACGGGGTCATTAAACCCATTTTCCGCTCGGCTGACTCCATGTCTTCAGTTTCCACTTAATGTGAAATAGCTTTTCTGTAATCTGACCCCTCGACTTCAGCCTGTGCCAGTTGTGCTCCTGCTCCCTGGATCTCTAGATAATAGGCAGAACACAGTTACAGAGTTACACACGCCAAAACGGAAACAACAGAGTTTCTATTGCAGGCCTCGGGGGAGCCTGTAAAGCCCAGCAGTTAATTCAGTGAGTGGCCTTCAAGAGTTGTCCCTTAGAATGATCACTGGCTCCTTGCAAAACATCAAAGATGGAACAATGGAAAGAAACACCAGGACAACAGCACTGTCACTGCGGCATGTCAGCCTTCCCTCGTGCCCAGTAAATGTCACCAGTGTTTGAAGAGTTACTAAAACACTTAAGTGGCCACCAAGAAAGAGAACGGAAAAGACGTTTGAGCTATAAATATAGTGATGGCCATCAGATGTTAGGAAAGGATCCAGAAAGCAGATTTTATTTTTTAGCTCCAGCACTTAAAAGGAGTCATGAATGATAATGTGCCTCATTGCAAGATGGTAACCAAATTTCTATTTTAGAGGGGGGTCAGATTGCTGCACACAACCACCCCTGAGCATTGTGATATCCATACACTTGAATCTCTATGAGAACCACCCCCAAAATTTCACTCCAGGAAGGATATCTTACACTATCAGTGGATTACTACCCGTAGGTTAGCTTACAGGCTTGGAGGCACTCCCCTTCCCTCATCATGTGGTGTTTTGAAGATAAGTTGGTACAGGTAGATCTGAGCCATGGGGTGTAACTAGCAAGAGAGGACAAGTGTAGTAGGAAAAAAACACACACACCCCACACCAATTTATTCATTAAAAGGGGATTTATTTGGGGAAACAGGAGGGTAGGATGGGTCGGATGCAGGGAGGATAGGGTTCATGGGGTCCACCGGGTCTTCACTTCTGGGTATGAGAAAGGATGAGGGATGGCTGTCATGGGAGAAAAGGGAATTCAGTTACTGGGAAACTAGAGTTACTAGACTCTACGGCATCCCCAACATTAATGTGGACCCAAACGGGGAAGCTGTATACTCCGGCAACAGGTGGTCATGGTAGGACAACTATTCTGAGCCCTGTACCATCCACAGGTGTCTTTGGTGTATCCAGGCAGGTCCTGATCTGCATCTGTGAATAGAATAGGAAAGTTTAGTAAGGAGGACACAGAGGATCCCCTAGAGAGAGGTAGCAAGAGTGTAGCTTACCTTGGCAGGGGACGTGCATCCTCAGTACTTGTCCCGGCGGAACTGGCCCTGGATGGGGCAGAGGGAGGAGGTTGGTTGCACCATGGTGCCGCAGGGATGCCATGGTGAGCTCTTGTGCAGATTAGCCATCTCGACTGCATGAAGCTACAAAAGCCCCAGGATGTCAGGCAGAGTGGTCGACTGAATGGCTTCTTCCAGGCCTGGGGGCCTGGGATCCCCCCAGTGCTCCCAGGTTTGGGATGCCCTCCTATGGGGTGTAGTTCTCTATACAGGAGGGTGGCTATGTGCATAAGGGGTTGATCCCTGCTTGTAGCTCCCTCTCTGCTGCTGTCCTCTATTGGGATGGCAGTTGAGAGGGTAGAGAAACTAACTTCTAAAAAGAAAGGAGTAGGTAGAAATATCCTTTAACAAGTAGGTAGTAGGATGTGTTTTCTTATAACCAGAGAGAAGAGGGTGGGATTCCCATTAATAAGAGAATAGAAGGGATTATAAGCTAGAGGGAAAGGGTGAAGTTAGACCCTGAGCAATAAGAAAGGGGCGGAGCCTCTCTAAATACCAGTGGAACAGTGTGGAACAGTGGGTGGAATTCATGGTAGGTCACTGGGTGGGTCCCTGCCTAATTTGCTGTTAGTGCTAATCTCAAAGCGGGTTGAACAGACCACCAGAGCATTGTGATAAACTGTGAACTGCAATATTGTCGAGATAAGTTGATACTCTGATTTTGCTTTCTGGAAGTTGCAATCGTGATCTGTGAATGAGACACCTATTGCTGTTCTTATTGCAGCTGCAGTTCTTGCAGTTTTGTGGGATTCCACTCACTTGTACTTAAAGTGGACCAACACCCAGGATTTTGACTATCCTGGGTTTCGGTCCACTTCCCCGGGGCACCCCGATCGGGGGTGCCCGGCTATGTGAAAACCCCCAGATTTCCGATAAAACTCACCTCACCCCGCTCCTACGGCGCATGCGCGGCCGCTCGTCTAATCAGCGCGCTCGGAGCCGCTGAGCTATGCGCGTCTAAGCGCATGCGCCGTTGGACCGGGAGTCAGGTAAGGTTTACCGGCGTCCTGCGGGGTTTCACACATACGCGAGGAGGGATCGGATCGGCCTGGGAATCTTATGGTCCACTTCAAAAATTAGAACATTTTCTCACATGTATCGGTGTGTGCAGCTGCCTTATTTAATGTTACAATTGGGTAACGCATATCTAACCTCCGCTGAATTCCTCAATGTCCCCCCACCACCCACTTGGGTGCTGACCTAGATTTGGGCATTTAAAAACAAAGCTTGCCTTACTGGCCCTGGCTATCCGCTCCCCTGCCTTTGGGAGACTGCATGTAAAGACCCATTCCTCCTGACAACGACATTGGTACCACATATGTATCCAGGAGACAGCATATTATGTGATTTTCAAATAAAATTCAAATGACTACACCTTGCAGTTGGCTTAAACCCCCTTTACGCCATTAAACCATTAAAACCAGCCCGGGCACCAGCTATGGGAGCTGGTAGACCAGGCCGCTTAGGTCGAGTGGCCGGCTCCCTGGGCCTGAAGGGTACCAGCGCACATGGGCACCAGGTTTTTCTGCACCCCCTGGACTTTGGAGATGCAGGTAATATGGCAGGAGTTTTTTTCGAGTCACCCATTTGCCGCAAGGTGACTTTCCAGCCCCTCCTGCCGTTAGAACTTGTATAGTGGTCTCAAGGACCCCTTACAAGTTTACAAAGGGTACAGTGGAAAACACACACACACACACACACACACACACACACACACACACACACACACTTGCAAAGTCCTTTAATTATTTTATTTACCCCCTTCCATTGCCTGGTGCTGTCCCACACTGTTGATATCAATCGGAAGCGAGCTGCGCAAGCCGAGAGTGAGTCAGAAGATCGGTGTCCTCTGCCCTGCTCCCAGCATTTGCCAAATACTCTTGGCTCCTGCCGCTCACTCCAGCTGCAGAGAGGGGCCTTGTATACCGACGGAGTGAGGAGACGTAATCTCACTCACCGGTATAACAGGTCCCTCACTGCAGTGAGGAGGGAGGTGACAGAAGCCACGTCCCAGTGCAAAGAATCAGTGTTCCCTGCCCCGCTGAGGACCCAGGGTCGAGGATCGGAGGCCCGCCGGGGATGAGGAGACCCGTGGTGCTCCATTCTGGATGGAGGTGAGCTTTTCTTGGGCTGTAACCAGGGGAAAATGGAATCTGTGTAGCTGGCAGTTAACGGTTGGAGAAGCAGCTACGTAGATTCTATATGCTTGGGATTTAAAGTGTTAAATGCAACCTTGCTTTCCAGACATCTGGCATCACTTTTACTGGATGTGTACAACCTAGGCCAAGGCACCTATACAGATTAATACGTGTCTTGGTCTGAGCTTGTACTCCACACACAACTTGAGTCCGGAACTGCGTTAGTATTATGGAGACACTGGGCCTTGTGATCAGCAGCATATGCGGCATAAGAAGCTGCAGGTAAGTTTATGTCTTATTGCAAGTTCTGCTTTGAGGCATGGGAAAGTCCATCAACGTGGACTTTACTCTTAGGTATAGTCCTGGAGAGGGATCGAATGAAAGTTTAATCAGGGCCATTGGATTAATGCCGCCTAAAACAAGCAAAGCCGAGAGCATATTATTATTTAGCTGAAAGCAGAGACCGTGAAAAAAAGACCATGTTTTGCTTTTTATGGCATCTTTTATAGACACATTCCGAGGCTTGCAGCAGGTCTGATTTAAAAGCAAGTGTGACAGTAATCTGCTGGAGAAAGCTGGCTGACCTTCCCGGCAACGCATAGGTTACGCTCATATTTTAATACACAATGAAGGCGGCTAATGAAAAAAACGAATCGGCAAAACAATAACGATATTATTCGCTCTGGAACTCATCGCTAAAATAACACGCGCAAAAATCTATTTCCTGTTCCAGAAAGGTCTGCCTGGTACCCCTGCCAGAATCCTGTACCCAAAAAAGATGGCGTCAACGTGACTTGACCGTGGGTAGAGTGTGAAAGTTGCAGCTGCTTATAATTATCAACATGGGGTTTCGGGTTTCTTCGCAAAAACAAACCATTCTGTTGGAAAAACAATATTTCCCTTTTTTGAAAACTTTTTATCAAGAATCTGCAACTCTTTTTTTGGCTGCGGAGACTTATGTCAACAATTTCTTGACAGCTTGTCTTTGAGGGAAAGCTTTTGGCTAGGTCAAGGTTAGGCTCAATGTCTGTGCCACCCTCTTGGGTAAACATATTTTACAATGAATAAAAATTCCTTTGAAAACCAGTTATATTCACAAGTTAAAAAGGGAAAAAATGTGTTTTTGAACCATAGAAATGTCACGCCACAAAAATGTGTCTGGATAGATACAATTGCTGCACATTTGGAGGCAGGCTGCACATTTGGAGCTACAAGCTAGGGAAAAAAAAAAGGTGCTACCCCACGCATCTGAGCATCACTTGTGAAACCAGGGACATCCATGTGCAGCCTAAAAGGTGTCAACTCAGAATATAAAAAGTAAATATTTCCTAAACTGCTGGAAAATGTTAATCCAATAAAGATAAATCAGTCTTCCTTATATGCAGAGGAGAGAATCAGAATTCATTTATTCGCCAAGTTCTTGCATGCATGGAATTTACTGTGACAAGAGGCAGGAGGGGGACGTAACAGGAGCAGGGAATAGAAATATATATATATATATATATATATATATATATATATATATATTATCTATATTAAAATAACAGAATAATGACAGTTGGGTCTTTTCTATTTCACATTTTCTCTTCCTCTCTTTCCTTCCTTTTTTTTCATTTTCAAGAGAGTAGGACCGTGGCTTGATTTCTTGAAAAGGAAAGCACCTCTTTTTCTTTACCTTTGAGTAGAGGGTCTTTTGGTCTCTTTAGTCTCCTTATATTAAAGTGGAACAAAACCTGAGATTTTGACTATCTGCGTGTTTTTTTTCCGTGCCCCAAATTGGGATGGCCTGCTGGGTGAAACCTCCTAGATCATAATAACTCACCTCTTCCTGGTCCAGTGGTGCATGAGCGGGCTCTCATCCACTCAGAGCTGTTTGCCGTGACCAGGGCCAGATTATGAGGGGGCGCAAGGGGTTGGTGCCCTGGGGCCTCCACCACTTGCTCTGCAAAGGGGGCCTCCACCAACCTTTAGGTTATGATCTGGTCCAGGAAGCTTTCAGTTTTTGGTCTGACAGGCAGCGGGGCCGGCATCAAAGCAATGGGGGCCCCCTGCGTTTAGGCAGTCAAAGCCACCACAGGGCAAGACAGAGAGTCTAGAGCAGCAAAGCCGCCATCAGCAATGCTACAGTGATAGTGCAGATCTTTCAGTCGGGGGCCTCTCACTGCACATAAGTCACCAAGCACAGCCACTGGCTCAATGCAGGGAACTGTTTTCTGCTGGACCAGCCGGGCGACTACACCCCCCCCCACCCAGAATGGCAAAGCAGGAGTTCCCGAGCAGCACGCACCCGCACAAGGGGGGCACAAGAGACTCGATCTGATGTTCCAGTAAGTAGGCGGGTGCCAGACAACCACCAATCAGTTACTTGGCTGGACTATTATTTTAAAGGACAAAAATCTGGGGCCTCCACCAGATTTTTTGCTCAGGGGCCTTCATCACACTTAATCCGGCCCTGGCCGTGACTATGTAATTCTGCAAACAGCTCTGATTTGCTTCGATGGGGAGTGCAAGTGGCCACATCCTCAGCAGCGCATGCATTCGTTAACCTATCTGAATTGCTGGGTACAGCTTGAAGTTGCAGGCGCTTGTGCTCTCCATTGAAAACAATCAGAGCCATTTGCTGAAAGACAGAGGCCCTTATTTAACAAGTGATAGCGACAGGTAGCGACTGGTGAGCGGCCGGTAATGACGGGCCCCGCCACGAGAACGCCGGCTCCCCACCACAATCACATGGCTGGCTGGCGTTTCCTGCCATTTGTAGGTCTATTGTTATTTTTTTACTTTTATTTTGTCTTTTCTTTCTTTAATTACATTTTTCTATTTAAGCACAGGACTATCTTTACTGGCAATTCGAAATTTCCTCTCCTAAGACAGCCCCCATGCAGAACGCAGGTGTGTGCAGTAAACAGCACTGGGCACAATCCAGGGGCAGACTGGCCTTTGGAAGATCCTTTCTTTTTTCTGTTCTTTCTTTCCTTCTGTCCTTTTCTTCCCTCATTTTTTCTTCTCTTTTTCTTGATTTTTTTTTTGTTCCTCATTCCTTCTTTTCTTTCTTTACTTGTTGTCATTCTTTCTTTACTTGTTGTCATTCCTTCTTTTCTTTCTTTACTTGTTGTCATTCCTTCTTTTCTTTTATTTCTTTTCTTCCCTTATCATTTCTTCTTTTCTTTCTTTCTTTTTTTGTCATTCCTTCTACTATTTCTGTCATTCCTTCCATTCTTCCTCCATTTCTTGCTTTCTCTCTTTTTTTTCTGACATTTCTTCTGTTCTTTCTTGATCTTTCTATCCGTATTTCTTACTTTTTTTTTGTTACTCCCTTTCTTCTGTCTTTTCATTCATTACATTCATTCCTTATTTTTTTTAATTCTTTTTTTCATTGGTAGGTAAGCAGGTTGCTCCTGCTGTTGCCACTATCTGCTCTGAGATCTTTGGGCTCTGACATGTGTGGCAGAGCTGAAAGGTGACATCATGTGACTCATTACTTTGGGGCCCACTAAGACTCTCTTGCCCTAGGGCCCCCACAAACTTGGAGCTGGCCCTGGCCCTAGGGCCCACATAAACCTGGAGCCGACCCTAGCCCTAGGGCCCACATAAACCTGGAGCCGGCCCTGGCCCTAGGGCCCACATAAACCTGGAGCCGACCCTGGCCCTAGGGCCCACATAAACCTGGAGCCGGCCCTGGCCCTAGGGCCCACATAAACCTGGAGCCGACCCTGGCCCTAGGGCCCACATAAACCTGGAGCCGACCCTGGCCCTAGGGCCCACATAAGCCTGGAGCCGGCCCTGGCCCTAGGGCCCCCACAAACCTGGAGCCGGCCCTGGCCCTAGGGCCCCCACAAACCTGGAGCCGGCCCTGGCCCTAGGGCCCACATAAACCTGGAGCCGGCCCTGGCCCCAGGGCCCGAAAAAACCTGGAGCCGACCCTGGCCCTAGGGCCCACATAAACCTGGAGCCGGCCCTGGTCCTAGGGCCCACATAAACCTGGAGCCGACCCTGGCCCTAGGGCCCACATAAACCTGGAGCCGACCCTGGCCCTAGGGCCCACATAAACCCGGAGCCGGCCCTGGTCCTAGGGCCCACATAAACCCGGAGCCGACCCTGGCCCTAGGGCCCACATAAACCTGGAGCCGGCCCTGGCCCTAGGGCCCACATAAACCTGGAGCCGACTCTGGGCTCTCATTCTGGGCAGGGAAATGCAGTGGGGCATCCAAAATACGTGTTCTTTTTGACTGGCGATTGCGAGACCCTCTGATATTCCATAAGCTTTTCATTCAGCAAAATGGCAGCCTTTGGTTAACCAGAATGTTTTCCTCACGCCAACGCGGCCTATTATGTGATCTGGATTTCACATTCGCCCTCCTCTACCCCCTAATTTCATGGACAGCGGGCTGCCAATGTAATAATCATTTCATATTTATTGCTTGCGGCCAGTTTAATAATATATATTTATACAAGTCCCTTTCTCTCAGAACATTGATAACAAAGATAATATTTGGTTTCTATAGCGGGTTCCCAGCGCAATATTTTATTTGATGCTCTGCTGTGCTTTCGATAATATTAACAGACATTTTTCTCTTTTTTTCTTTTTTCCCCGAGTTGCCAAAAATGTGAGGAAAAACATACAGAGACAGAATATAAATACACAGCCGGGCCTATAGATTAGAGCAGAGTAAACAGATGGGATTTAAATGAACTGAGACTTTTTTTTTTTACAGTACATGTTGCTTATAAAGACCTTGAGAAGCCCACCGGCGTGTAATGAAGCCCGAGAAATGTGTGTGTTATAGGAAACACAATGAGACAAGCTCACGAGATGTGTAACACAAAGAGTTACACTCGCCCTGTAACTGGATCTACCTCCAAAAAACTCCCCCATCCCCCCCATTATAATGGAATGGCAATGATTTCTCCTGCATGAGGGCACAACTGCCAATAATGTCTAGGATTCTATATAGAGATCACTTACATTTTTTATGACCCAATTGAGAGTTATATT
The DNA here is from genome assembly GCA_027917425.1 of Gastrophryne carolinensis. NCBI lineage: Eukaryota > Metazoa > Chordata > Amphibia > Anura > Microhylidae > Gastrophryne > Gastrophryne carolinensis. The sequence goes on from CM051235.1 coordinate 598,115,026, forward strand.
TTATGGTTCTGTAAACAAGTGTTGAAAAGAGGAGTGGAACGTGATCCCGACATTAAAATAGGCTGCTCGCGCCTAAATAGTATTATGGAACATGTGGCATTCTCTTATTGTTAAGGAAAATAACAGTTATTGTGCTGAAAGGGAATTTGGGAAGAAGCCATTAGAAGGTTACCAATGTCCCGGGGATGGACTGGTGATAGGGAGACCCAGGGGAATTCCTGCCCCCTGGCTTCTTTATACCCAGCCCCTTGGGGCCTAGTTCTGACTAGGGGCCAGCCATCCCAAAGAGGTTGGGAGGAGCCCAGACATTGTGTTTGTATAGGGCCCAAAGTAATAACAGTTATTGTGCTGAAAGGGAATTTGGGAAGAAGCCATTAGAAGGCTACCAATGTCCTGGGGATGGACTGGTGATAGGGAGACCCAGGAGAATTCCTGCCCCCTGGCTTCTTTATACCCAGCCCATTGGGGCCTAGTTCTGACTAGGGGCCAGCCATCCCAAAGAGGTTGGGAGGAGCCCAGACATTGTGGTTGTATAGGGCCCAAACCGCTCTGTATAGTATATGGAACATGTGTCATCCTCTTATTGTAAAGGAAAATAACAGGTATTGTGCTAAAAGGGAAGGCTACCAATGTCCCAGGGGTGGACTGGTGATAGGGAGACCCAGGAGTATTCCTGCCGCCTGGCTCTTTTATACCCAGCCCCTTGGGGCCTAGTTCCGACTAAGGACCAGCCATCCGAAAGAGGTTGGGAGGAGCCCAGACATTGTGTTTGTATAGGGCCCAAATTTATAACAGTTATTGTGCTGAAAGGGAATTTGAGAAGAAGCCACTAGAGGTCTACCAATGTCCCGGGGTGGACTGGTGATAGGGAGACCCAGGGGAATTCTTGCCCGATGGCTTCTTTATACTCAGCCCCACTGTACACTCCCCCAGCCCATGTTCTGCCCCCCAATGCTGTCCGCACTCCTGCCATATTATCTGACTACAATACTAAAGATTCAGTACCACTGATTAAGGAGCAACAATATTGGGCCCCCAACATTCTGGGCCCTGGTGTGGTTGCACCCCAATGAGTTACGCCCCTGGGGCACCTTTAATTTATGATACGGATGCTTCAGTATTGTAGGGGCAGATAATATAATGGGGGTGGGTATGTCCTCCAAACATGAAGCTATAGCATTTCAGGGGGAAAACATGGGCTGAGTCAAATATGCGGGGAGGAAGGGAGTGTAAGAGCATGTTATAAGTAGCAGTGCACCCCCAGAGTAGACTGAATTAAAGGCTTAGGTTCAAATGGGCTGTGTGCTTTTGGCTACACTCAGCCTCAAAGCACTGCAGGCCACCAAGAATTTTCCAGGTTCTCCCTAAGGCCTGTCTGCCCCTAGGCTCAGCAATCCCATATAGGTTACAGGGGGGGGGGGGGGGGGGCAGGCTAGTTACATTGGTGCCAAGCTCTTACTAGGGGTCAGACATCCCATAGAGGTTTTGGGGGAGCCCAGACATTGTGGCTGCACAGGCCCAGACATTGATGGTGACCCTGTGTATATATACAGTATATAAATATAAGTATATATATATATAGAGAGAGAGAGAGAGAGAAAGAAAGAGATAGATGGACAGCATATCCCCCAAGTGCCCCGATGTAATCTCGTCGGTCCCAAATAAGCAGTTTATCGTTTGGAATGGCAAGGACTTCTCCTTCACGAGGGCACAACTGCCAATAACGTCCAGGACTCGATATGGAGATCACTTAATTTTTTTATGACCCAATTGAAAGTTATATTTTATGGTTCTGGAAACAAGTGTTGAAAAGAGGAGTGGAACATGATCCCCACATTAAAATAGGCTGCTCGTGCCGTCTGAATAGTATATGGAACATGTGTGGCATCCTCTTATTGTTAAGGAAAATAACAGTTATTGTGCTGAAAGGGAATTTGGGAAGAAGCCACTGGAAGGCTACCAATGTCCCGGGGATGGACTGGTGATAGGCAGACCCAGGGGAATTCCTGCCCCCTGGCTTCTTTATACCCAGCCCCTTGGGACCTAGTTTCGACTAGGGGCCAGCCATCCGAAAGAGGTTGGGGGGAGCCCAGACATTGTGGTTGCATAGGGCCCAAACCGGTCTGTATAGTATATGGAACATGTGGCATCCTCTTATTGTAAAGGAAAATAACAGGTATTCTGCTGAAAGGGAATTTGGGAAGAAGCCACTAGAAGGCTACCAATGTCCTGGGGGTGGACTGGTGATAGGGAGACCCAGGGGAATTCCTGCCCCCTGGCTTCTTTATACCCAGTCCCACAGTACACTCCCCCCATGTTCTGCCCCCAATGCTGGCCCCACTCCTGCCATATTATCTGACTACTATACTAAAGATTCAGAACCACTGATTAAGCAACAATGATGGCCCCCCAACCTTATTGGCCCTGGTGTGGTTGCACCCCCTTAAGTTACGCCCCTGGGGCACCTTAATTTATGGTACGGGTGCTACAGTATTGTAGGTGCAGATAATATGATGGGGGTGGGTATGTCCCCCAGACATGAAACTATAGCATTTCAGGGGCAAATCATGGGCCAAGTCAAATATGGGGGGAGGAAGAGAGTGTAAGGACATGTTATAAGCAGTAGTGCACCCCCAGGACAGACTGAATTATGTCAAAGGCTTATGGTGAGATACGCTGTGTGCTTTTGGCCACACTCAGCCTCAAAGCACTGCATGCCACCAAGAATTTACCAGGTTCTCCCAAAGTATGTCTGCCCCAAGGCTCAGCAATCCCATATAGGTTACAGGGGGGGCAGGCTGTTTACCTTGGGGCCTAAATCTGACTAGGGGCCAGCCATCCCATAGAGGTTGGGGGGAGCCCCAGACATTGTGGTTGTATAGGGCTCAAACATTGATGGTGACCCTGTGTAAAGATACAGTATATATATAATCCCTTTTTTTAAGGATTTTTATTTTGAAGGTTATTTTGTAGGTCAGGCTCCTATTAAAATTTAGTTTATTTTTTTCAAATGGGTTTTCTCATTGGGAAATATACAGGAAAATTATGTAATGAAGATTGATGTAGCGTGAGGCACTGCAGTAGCAGCAGACTTTGAGACTGCTCTGGGTCCCAGCAGGAGAGGGAGCTCAACCCCAGAGTTATTATCCAGAATGACAGCAAATCAGAAGTTACATGGGGGAGAGGGGAAAGGTTGTGAAAGGTCTCATCGAATGTTACATAGCTGGGCCTTATCATAAAGGTTTCCTGTAATGGTTTAATTCTATAAGGCTTTGTTAATGTGCCATATGTGCCATATGCGTGTATGACATGTATACAAGGTTTTCCACATTTTACTGCCTTTTGTTATTTACTCAGTAGAATATATATATATATATATATATATATATATATATATATAGCAATTTATGCAAAAAATAGATATTGTATAGCATTGATATAGCTGTTCCTAACTCTGGCCTTGCAATATTTTTGTCGATTTGCTTAGTTTATAGATTTGTTCAAGTTGTTTTTGTTTTACAATTAAGAAAGGGGACGAAACACTCAGGGAGGGACCTTATGATAGGATATAATGCATGTTTCGCCCTATAAGACACAGCTAGCATTTAGAGGAGGGAAATAAGAAAAAAAAATATTCTAAACCAAATGCTGTGCTAAAACACCCCATTACAGGCAGTGTGACATTCCCCACCCCAATTCTCTATGGGCAGTGTGGCATTCCCTTCATCCCATTCGCCATGGGTAGTGTGGCATTCTCCCCATTCTATTACCTATGGGTAGTGTGGCATTCCCCCATCCCATTCCCCATGGGCAGTGTGGCATTCTCCCCATTCTATTACCTATGGGTAGTGGGGCATTCCCCCATCCAATTCCCCATGGGCAGTGTGACATTCTCCCCATCCTATTACCTATGGGCAGTGTGGCATTTCCCCCATCTCATAGGCAGTGTGGCATTCCCCCTCACATTCCCATAGGTAGTGTGACATTCCCCTCATCTCATAAGCAGTTTGGCATTCTCCCCCATCCCTTTATTCAGTGTGGCATTTTTCCCCCTCCCTTTACCCATATAGGCAGTGTGGCATTCCCCCATCCCATTCCCATAGGCAGTGTGGAATCCCCCCTTTCATTCCCCATAGGCAATGTGGCATTCTCCCATCCTATTCCCATAGGCAGTGTGGCACCCCCCCCTCCTATTCCCCATAGGGAGTGTGGCATTCCCCTATCCCAATCCCATAGGCAATTTGTCATCCCCCCACCCCATCCCCCATATAGGCAGTGTGACATTCCCCCCTTCCCATTCCCCATATAGGCAGTGTGACATTCCCCCTCCCATCCCCCATATAGGCAGTGTGACATTCCCCCCTTCCCATTCCCCATATAGGCAGTGTGACATTCCCCCCTCCCATTCCCCATATAGGCAGTGTGGCATTCCCCCTCCCATTCCCCATAGGGAGTGTGGCATTTCCCCATCCCAATCCCATAGGCAATTTGGCATCCCCCCACCCCATCCCCTATATAGGCAGTGTGACATCCCCCCCCCCCCAATTCCCATATAGGCAGTGTGACATTCCCCCCTCCCATTCCCCACATAGGCAGTGTGACATTCCCCCCTCCCATTCCCCATATAGGCAGTGTGGTATTCCCCCCCCCCTCCCATTCCCCATATAGGCAGTGTGACATTCCCCCTCCCATTCCCCATAAAGGCAGTGTGGCATTCCCCCCTCCCATTCCCCATATAGGCAGTGTGACATTCCCCCCTCCCATTCCCCATATAGGCAGTGTGACATTCCTACTCCCATTAACATAAGCAATGTGGGAGAATCACCCCAATCCCCTGGAAAACATGAGCCTCACACCCGCACCGCGGCCACCGGGAGGCTAGCTGGGAAAATGAACGATGTTCCTGCTCTGCTTCCAGCGCCACCACCGCCTCTCGGGCAGGCGCGCTGACACCCAAGTGTTTGTGTCAGCACATGCTGACACCCGAGAGGCAGTGGCGCCGCTGGAAGCCAGAGTGGGGACAGCGGACAGTGTTCATTTACCATGCGCATGCTGGCCCAAGAAGTTGCAGAGGTGGCCAGTGGTGTAGGGCACGAGGCTTTTTATTTTACATTAGCCCAGTAAGATGCACTGACATTCCTCCCACTTTTGTGCATCTTATAGGGCGAAAAATACAGTAGTTGGCTAAAATAGTTCAAAAGCCTATTTTAAATGACACTATAGCCAACTTCCTCATTGATTGTATGGCTGCCAATCACATGACTGCTCTTAACCAAGTAGGTTTGCCAAGTGGGCTTGCACATCATACCTGAATGGTTGCTGATTGTCATATGATTGGCTGCCAATTACTTCCAAACATATGAATGAGTGATTAGGTCCTTTTAGGGGGACACAGTAAAAGTTTGTTTAAAACTGAAAGTATTTACATAGTGCATAGAGAGCAAGAATAATTGGATTTATCCATGTTCCTTAGCAATGGACGGAGCCATTCAAATCACATGTTCTATATCTCAGAAAGAGCCATTCCTTCTTAAGTATATCTTCTAATATTACACAGACATCATTTCCTATTTCAGGACATTCATGTCAGGCTGGTCACCCTCATCAGCCCAAGACTGATGGTGAGTAAGACAAAGGCCCTTATTTAACAAGGGATAGCGACAGGTAGCGACTGGTGAGCGGCCGGTAATGACGGGCTCCGCCACGAGAACGCCGGCTCCCCACCACAATCACACATTTATCAAGCCAATCCTGCTTAGCGACTGAGATAGCGCCAGATAGCCACTCATTCATCATTATTCCAACCTCAGCCCACAGCGCCAGCGTCCGACCTTGAACAGCGACAGGTATGACCTCTCGCTACCTGGCGCTCTCCAATGCCTTTCAATGGAACAATCTTTAAATATTCATAATTAATTGTAATTTATTTTTTTTTATTTTTTTTAAATGTGAAAAATTCTGTGACCACTTCTGCCATTTAAAATAATTTTTTTAAGGTAAAAAAAATAAAAAAAAAAATGTACAGAATTGATATTACAGGTCTGATATTAATGTATTCATATTACAAAATTAATGAAAAAAACTTGTTTTTTTTGGTTTCCAAAAATATGGTTGTTTGGGGGTTAAAAAACTACTTTTAACCCATCGCCGCCAGCGCTCTGGGGTTTAAACATGCATTTTACAGCGCAAGAAATTTTTGAGTGTGATTTGTTAATGAATATGGTGGGAGCCGGTCGCTATGGCCAGTCGTTATCATGCGCTCCCATACAGCGCGGAACCTGTCAAATAGCGACTTCTCACCCAATATTCAACATTACGGCAAACCGACTCAGTCACTATCAACTACCGAACAACGGCCAAGCACAGCGACTACTAGCGGGCACTCTGAAAATGCCGCTACAGTCGCTCAACTGTCGCTACCTGCCGCTGTTAATGAATCGGCCTCAAAGTGGCCAAAAACCCAGGATTTTGGTTCTTTCCTCCAGGGCCCTCTGATCGGGGGTGCCCCGCTGCATGAAACCCCCCAGATTGCCGCAGTCAACTCACCTCTTGCCGGTCCTACGGCACATGCGTGGCTGCTCACTCAATCAGCGTGCTCGGCGCACTGACAACTTCATCCCCTGCTACCCTCTAACAGGGAGCATGCCCATGCCGCCCATACACAAATGCCTGGAGCAGGCACTCGCTAGGGGGAGAGCGGGGATGCGGCTGCGGCTTGCACATGCGCCAGTGGACCAGGAAACAAGGTAACAGAGGGGACTAGAATATAATGTACTAAAAGAGACCCAAAACGTAACAGAACGGTTTCTAAATACGTCTATAAACCCAAATGAAAGAAAAGAATTACTCACCTTTTATCCCCTACAGCAGCTGTGGCCGTTCCAGTGATCAGGAACCTCCCAGGTTCTGAGACCAGGTCTCCTGGTGTCCTCACTTGCTCCTGCCATCCCTGACCTGAGTCACAGCAACTGTGCAAGCCCCTTTATTGCAGTAATTGGATGTAGGAGTGCCCAGGCATAGTGATTGATATGTGCCCGGGGCAACTACACACTAGGTCGTCCACCCAAAGAATTCTGGGGTGCATGCTTGCCATGACACTTGTTCTCAGAAACCGTGAAGCTTCTGATTTTTATATTTTTAGTAGGACTGGTAGAGAGTTAAACCGGACCTTCACCCTAAATAAAAGCCTATCTTATATGTTTCCCCCACCCCCTACATACAGATTGCCCACATTAAGAATCATCCTACCTGCACCTATTATGAGCCCACGTAAGATGGCAGCCCATGGAGTCTTCTGACTATGTCGCTCTGCATTGTGGGATTGCTGTCCTTTTTCTGACCCCAGCTCTGCTCTGTCTGTGCAAAGCACAGCTATAGCCCATCCCCTGCACTTCCCCCCATCTCCTCTCCTCAGTATGTGATGCTTTTGAGGCAAGATTACAGCACCCTTATCATAGAGTCCTGAACAGAGTTGCAGCCCAGTGGGGGAAAGAATAATAAGTAAGTGACTAAAAACGTAAAATATATTAATTTTAGAGAGAATAGTTTTTTAAAGGTTTGGGCTTCTCATTAAATGATGATCAAGGTCCGGTTTAGAAGGGTTATTAAATATATTGTCTAGATATTGGTTTGGGGGGTGGGAGGGAGTTTGGGTAAATGATGTTGGTAGGCAATTACTTGGGGGTTAGGAACTACAATCTAGACAGGAGAGGGGGGATTCCTACCTAGGGATACCATGGAGTGTGTATTACTCAGGTGTACCATGTTGTGCCTTATTCCTCAAAGTAGAAAAAGCCATTGAGGATCACCCTGTAGGATTGTTTATATAAGAATTCAGGTCTGAAATGAATCTGAAAATGTACTGAATCAATCCAAAAAAATTTTCAGAATCTGATTATTTTTGTGGGCACGATTGATCCAAATAGAAATAAATCTCATGGGCAGATTCAGATGTATTGGCACAAATAGAAACGCAGAAGAATGTTTCAGCTCTAGTTGCAGTGTGCAGGGACTTTAAAATCGTGGCCCTCGCATGTCTTTTTGGTAGGTTGATTAGAGTATGTAGGGTGCCCATCGCACCAGTGTTGTGTTGTTTTTTTCGTTGTGTCACTTTTTTGAAAGCAAAATAAAAACTTCTAAAAAAAAATCGTGGCCCTCTCCGCGGTTTTGGATGCGGGCCTCGGCTGCACCATCGGATGAATGTGCATGGGGCCCAATATGCTGTGGTCAAGATTCATTACTCTGCATGCCCCATGCCGCAGTCTCACCTGTTAATTTCGCAAACCAAATTGTCAAAAGTTCCATTGCCACGGGGCAATTCCTTTTTACACGTCTTTATGACTTGCTGACAGTTCGCAGAATTTAGTTTTGCCCTTTCAACCTTCCTTACCCAAAACACGCAAGTCCACAATGACTTAATTTTACAGTTCGTGAATGACGGACGCTGTTTCAGAGGGAAAAAAAAGCAAACACTAATTAATTTATAGACTCTGAAGTTTTTGTAAACCCCAAGGAATATAGCTAAATACCCCCACTCTCCATTTCCTCACTACCTAGTGGAAAGTTTTTATCATCACAGCCATTAGCTGGCTAATGATGAAAAGCATTTTACATTTTGTGTACAGACATCGATAGTGTTTCTAGTTTGGAATTATCGGGTAGAGGCATTAAAATGTTGTGTTAAAGCATTGAAAAGTCGAACAGTAATTATCTGCAAAACGTAAAAACTGTTGGTCTCAACCCAAGCACATCATCTGGAGTTTCTGTGGCCCAATTAAGCCCCCCCACCTATCAATATTATTGATATTAGCCAAGAAGCAAACATTGTGACCCACTATGGGCACCATATGGGCACCATATGCACCAAAGGCCCCGACTAAGGGATCCCTCCGATGCCCTTATACCCATTACTTTCACTTGCCACACTGGTCTCATGACACCACATAACCATTTCCAGCTGTGTCCCCTGGTCAGGGCCGGCTCCAGGTTTATGTGGGCCCTTGGCCGGCATGGGCCCCTTTGTGGTGAAGAGTCACGTCACATCACCGAGGGATGTCCCAAATCTGGATGCCCCCTAAGGATTATGCTATTTGGACAAGAAGTTTTGGTCTATTTTGAAGCGATTTTAAACCTGACCTCAGAGTCTAAACGATTTTAGATTCTCCTGATTTTGGATGCCCCTGGACTGGTGAACACATGGTGGGGGATCGCCAGTTTGAGTTAACGCCCAAACCAGGGGGGGTTCTTTCACAAAAAGGGGCATCCCAAATTGAGATGCCCCTGTAAAGCAGGAATTGCTTGCATAGTGGGTATGCCAGCGATCCCAGGGCGTTTCACACAGTAGTGTATCACAGATTGGGATGCTCGAGGAATAGGAAGTCAGCGTGGTGGGAAACTTAAAAGCAGAACAAAACCCAGCTCTTCCTCCCCTAGAATCTAAATCGAGATGCCCCTTTGTGCGGAAACCCGCCATTCGAGGAGATGTGGGCACCAGCTGTGGCAGTGCCCTTCCAGTCCACCGCCGGTCAAGCGCCCTCACATACCCCAAAGGCTGGCCCTGTCAGTGGGAATCCCCCCATCACCCTATAACAGACTGTGTGACAGAATCCCCCCATCACCCTATAACAGACTGTGTGACGGAATCACCCCATAGTAGACTGTGTGACGGAATGCCCCCATCACCCCATAGCAGACTGCGTGACAGAATCCCCCCATCACCCCATATCAAACTGTGTGACAGAATCCCCCCATCACCCTATAACAGACTGCGTGACAGAATCCCCCCATCACCCCATAGCAAACTGTGTGACAGAATCCCCCCATCACCCTATAACAGACTGCGTGACAGAATCCCCCCATCACCCCATATCAAACTGTGTGACAGAATCCCCCCATCACCCTATAACAGACTGTGTGACAGAATCCCCCCATCACCCCATATCAAACTGTGTGACAGAATCCCCCCATCACCCTATAACAGACTGCGTGACAGAATCCCCCCATCACCCCATAGCAGACTGTGTGACAGAATCCCCCCATCACCCTATAACAGACTGCGTGACAGAATCCCCCCATCACCCCATAGCAAACTGTGTGACAGAATCCCCCCATCAACCTATAACAGACTGCGTGACAGAATCCCCCCATCACCCCATATCAAACTGTGTGACAGAATCCCCCCATCACCCTATAACAGACTGCGTGACAGAATCCCCCCATCACCCCATAGCAAACTGTGTGACAGAATCCCCCCATCACCCTATAACAGACTGCGTGACAGAATCCCCCCATCACCCCATATCAAACTGTGTGACAGAATCCCCCCATCACCCTATAACAGAATGTGTGACAGAATCCCCCCATCACCCCATATCAAACTGTGTGACAGAATCCCCCCATCACCCCATAGCAAACTGTGTGACAGAATCCCCCCATCAACCTATAACAGACTGCGTGACAGAATCCCCCCATCACCCCATATCAAACTGTGTGACAGAATCCCCCCATCACCCTATAACAGACTGCGTGACAGAATCCCCCCATCACCCCATAGCAAACTGTGTGACAGAATCCCCCCATCACCCTATAACAGACTGCGTAACAGAATCCCCCCATCACCCCATATCAAACTGTGTGACAGAATCCCCCCATCACCCTATAACAGACTGCGTGACAGAATCCCCCCATCACCCCATAGCAAACTGTGTGACAGAATCCCCCCATCACCCTATAACAGACTGCGTGACAGAATCCCCCCATCACCCCATATCAAACTGTGTGACAGAATCCCCCCATCACCCTATAACAGACTGTGTGACAGAATCCCCCCATCACCCCATATCAAACTGTGTGACAGAATCCCCCCATCACCCTATAACAGACTGCGTGACAGAATCCCCCCATTACCCCATAGCAGACTGTGTGACAGAATCCCCCCATCACCCTATAACAGACTGCGTGACAGAATCCCCCCATCACCCCATAGCAAACTGTGTGACAGAATCCCCCCATCAACCTATAACAGACTGCGTGACAGAATCCCCCCATCACCCCATATCAAACTGTGTGACAGAATCCCCCCATCACCCTATAACAGACTGCGTGACAGAATCCCCCCATCACCCCATAGCAAACTGTGTGACAGAATCCCCCCATCACCCTATAACAGACTGCGTGACAGAATCCCCCCATCACCCCATATCAAACTGTGTGACAGAATCCCCCCATCACCCTATAACAGAATGTGTGACAGAATCCCCCCATCACCCCATATCAAACTGTGTGACAGAATCCCCCCATCACCCTATAACAGACTGCGTGACAGAATCCCCCCATCACCCCATAGCTGTCTGTGTGACAGAAACCCCCCATCACCCCATAGCTGACTGTGTAACAGAATGCCCCCATCACCCCCATAAAAGGCTGTGTAGCTGATCTCTCTTGCTGGACTGGATGCTGTAGTCCATGCCAAGCTTGCGGCCGCCTCCTATCACGTCCCGCCTATGCCACGCCTGTTTCACTTGTGGTGAGGGGAGGGCTCAAAGCTGGTTGATGGGTTGCTCATCAGCCCATAAACAATCTTTAGTGTTGAGCCCCGAATGCTGAACCCGAACACGAACTTCTGGCTGAGCTTAGTGGTTCAGGTTCGCGCACAGGTCTACCAAACCCTGTATGAGGCAACCCCTAAAAAAGGGGGTGAAAATAAGCAGTTCTACATATAATTATTATCATATCTATTATTACAGATTTACCTTGTGATTCCTGTTATTTATTGTGGCCATATGCTTGGTCTACTTGTGTGATCATTGGTACTGAATACATTTGCAACACGCCAACTGCTCCCTGGACTCCATAATTTGAAGAAGCTTAATGATAGAAAGGAAGAAGCTTAATGATAGAACAAGGGGGCACAACCTGAAGCTAGTCGGGGGGAATATCAGGAGCAATGTTAGAAAATATTATTTTACAGAAAGAGTAGTAGATGCTTGGAACAAACTTCCAGCAGAGGTCACTGAATTTAAACATGCCTGGGATAAGCACACATCTATCCTAAGATAAAGAGTACATACAGTATACACATAAGGGCAGACTAGATGGAGCGTATGGTCTCCTTCTGCCGTCACCCTTCTATGTTTCTATGTTTCTATTAGGACAGCCCATGACTCCAGGCATGAGTACACCCATTGCATGGATGAGTTAAATGCAGGGGCAATATGCCTATATGTGAGCAAGCATACACTCGCCATACATGAACAAGAATCCCATATATATATATATATATATATATATATATATATATATATATATATGCAATAAAGGTTGTACATTCCTGACATTCAAATGTGAGGGGATATGCAAATAAGTAGAATGGTTGGGGGAGAGGGGGGCTCAGAGAATGACATGCAGCATGTTGTTACATTGGTGTATAGACTCTATTGAAGCAGAGGAATGGAACAGGTTTCTGCAGCCAGAAAACTGGCACAAGCAGTGCTACCCCTTCCCATGAGTGAAAAACCGAGGCCAGTATGGAGGGAATAAAGGCGCCCTTAATCGCCCTGTTCGCCCTTCTTCAGAAACAGCCCTGGGTGGTCACTCCCTCTACAATATCTTGTTTAATGTATTCTGTGGATGCTTTAGCATAATTGCAGTGAATTTAATTTCCGGTACTACATGTAAAAAATGTTTTCGATATCTAAAAACCCAAAGACTGCATAATTACCAGCAGATTCAAAGGATCCTCTTACTTAAACACGTTATACTGTTTAGAAAAACATGTTATTTTATATGGCTTCAGATGCAGAGGAGCGCGGCTAGAGTGAAGCCTTATCCGCAATGGCAAGCTTTCATTACAAAGGCCTAGACACAACGTACCCGAGCTGGGTTATAAAAATAATAATCCAATCAAGCACAGACAGAGCTCATTGTATAACATATCCCTCAATGAGAAATGCACAGCGACAGCACAGTGTGCAGAATTATCTATGAACCGGATAGACAAAATACACAAAGAAAGGAAAACACACTGCTTGACAGAGGAGATTCCTTAGAAGACCTTGAAATGCTAATTCCAGTCAACTATTAGAAATGAATTAAAACAATATACATATACACAAAATAATTTATCACTGAGTTTAACAAAGTTTAGCAAAATTGACAGCACTCATGGATCCCTTGGCTGGGAGACCCTCATACAACAGTCAGGTGAGGCCCCAGCTGGCTACCCAAGGGCCTTTAATCTTTTATAAACCTAATGTGTTATATGGGGAGGCCGATTCATTAATAGCGCCAGGTAGCGACAGATGAGCGCCAGTAGCGTGATTTTCACAGCGCCAGCTAGTATTCGCTGTGCTTGGCCGGTGTTTGCTTGTCGACAGCGACTCAGTCGGTGTGCGGTAATGTTGAATACGGGGTTAGGGGTCGATGTTTCACAGGTTCTGCGTTGTATGGGTGCGCCTGACAGCGAATGGCCAGAGCGAACGGCTTGCTGCAGATTCATTAACAAATCACGCTCAAAAATTTCTCGCGCTGTGAATTCCTTGTTTAAACCCCAGAGCGCTGGCGGCGATGTGTGTAAAGTAGTTCTTAACCCCCAAACAACCATTTTTTTTAATGTAAAAATTATACAAGTTTTTCTAAACATTTTGTAATATGAATACATTAATATCAGACCTGTAATATCAATTCTGCACAATTTTTATTTATTTTTTTTTTTACTTAAAAAAAATCCTAACATTGCAGAAGTGGTCACAGAATTTTTGACATTAAAAAAAAAAAAAAAATAGCAATTAATTAGGATTATTTAAAGATTGCTCCATTGAAATGCATTGGACAACGCCAGGGAGCGCCAGGTCATACCTGTCGCTGTGATGGGATTATCAGCGGCGCTGTTCGTTGCAGTCGGCTACATGATGAATCCCACGCTAGCTGACGCTCTCGCCGGCGCTAGCCTCATTTAGTGTGATAAATGCGTCATTGTGACCACCGCCGGGCGTACTTGAGTCAGTAGCTGCCGTTAGCTGGCGGTACCTGGCGCTAGCCCTTGATAAATAAGGCCCAAAGTTTATACACCACACACCACAATATCAATAGAAATATATTAAATAAATAAATGCCCGATTATTAATAGTGAGTGATAAATAACACTCTTGTATACCACACAAAAAATAGGCAATTACAGGAAGCTGTGCCACAAAGCATCATAGAATAAATATATATAAAATAAAAATTCTTGACTGCCCTATAACTTTATTGAAGAGGATGCCCTGCTGTAAGCTTGGAGTCCCTGTCACGGTCCCCTGCAAGGTATTGAGAGTAATAAATCATTAATTATTAATATTAGGGCATTTATTTATTATAATATATATATATATATATATATTTCTAGGATATTGGGTGTGATATCTAATATTGTTGCACTGTTCCACTGTTCCACTTCAGTATTGTTGTGTTCAGGTGCCATCACTGCCCTTGGTATACAATTAATCATTGATTTCCTGTGACCTGATGGCCACATATTTTTAAACAGTTGTCTAATGTCTTGTTTAGTTTTGTCTGCAGTAAACTGATGTTTTTTATGCTAATTATTGTTGTTGGAGCTGTGCAGTATTTAGTGCTCTGGTAAAGTGGTTTGTGGTGTATAGTCAGTAGGATCCAGAAACACAGCCCACGCCTAATTACATGGGCAGGCTGATTCATTACTAACGCTAGGTAGCGACAGATGAGCGTCGGTAAAGCGGATTTCAGAGCACTCGCTAGTAGTCGCTGTGCTCAGCCATGGATCATTGTTTCGGAGCGCTCAGTCGCTGTCCGGCATTGATGAATATGATGTGTGAGTCCTGAGGACTACGCTGTATGGGACTAGCCCATAGTGCCAGAGGCTGTGTGATTAAAGTCTGTTTATGAACATGTATTCACAAGTAACAAAGCGAAAACATATGGAATTACATTGGTATTACGTTGTAACATGAACACTTTAATACCAGACATGTAAGGACAATTCTGCATAAAAATATTATTAATCCAAAAAGTTTTAAAAAATGTCATTTTATTGGCGAGGATACATGTCAGACGTTTTGAGATTTTTTTTAAGAATTAAAAAAAAAATTGGGATCAGGAAAGGGATTTAAGGATCGTCCATTGAAATGTATTGGAGAGCGCCAGGTAGCGACAGGTAAGACGTGGCGCTCTGCAAGGCTGAACTCCGGCGCTGTACGCTGAGCCTGGGATAATGATGAATCGGACGCTACATGGCGTTGTTCTAGTCGCTCACCAGATTCGGGTTCATAAATGTGCAATTGCGTGCGGGGTTCACCTGCCGCTACCTGCTGCTGTACAGGCACTACCTGGCGCTATCCCTTCATAAATAAGGCCCTAAATATTTAGTAATGATTGTGGCTTTTTGGTAGTGCAAAAAGTGTTTTTTCAAATTGTGGTTATATAAGGATTAGACTGCAAAAATAGTGCTCATTGCTTACAGCTATGACATGTCAGTCTATGACATGCAAATGAGCAGAAGGGGTGTAGAGGAGAGGGCTCACAGAATGTTAAGCAATAAGTAGTTACATTGGTGGACAGACTCTACTGAGGCAGAGGGAAGGGACAGCTTTCTGCAGACAGAAACCAGGCACAGAATGAAGTCTGAGTACTGTAATACTGTCCCAGTATGCTCCATCACAGGTACAGGCAAGTTTTGGGGGGAAAATGTAGGACAAACATTTTTTTGCACTTTTTTGGTTGCAAATTCACAACGCCATGCACAGCAGAAGTCACACTGGCTTCCGAAATAATTATCATGACCCCGATATATTCAAGACAATTTTCCCAAAAGTATTACAGTATTACAGTACTCGTTCTGTGCATTCTGGCTGCAGAAAGCTGTCCCTCTCTGCCTCAGTATAGTCTGACCACCAATGTAACAACATGCTGCTCAACATTCTCCAAACCCTCTGCCCCCCTTCTGGTCATTTGCATGTCATAGACTGTCATAAACATGCAGCTTTTTCAGCTAATAAAAAAAATCACCATACATCCATACAGAGACAACAGCACTGAGAGTAATACAGCACTGAGAATAATAATTAGGGATGAGTGAACCGGTTCGGACGAACCGGAATTCGCTCCGAATTTCAGGGAAAATTCGATTCGGCATGAACCCGAATTTTTTTGGGTTCGTGCCGATCGAATTTTCCCTGAAATAAAAAAAAAAATGCCAGCATGGTGGGAGCGGGCAGGCCGGCTACACTGTCAGCGGGCGGCGGAAGCCGGCCCGCTGACAGCGCAGCCGGCCTGCCTGCTCCCACCATGCCGGCATTTTTTTAAAAAGCAAACACTTACCTGCATGGTCGGAGCATGGAGGCCGGCGCCCTCTGATGACGCGTCCTCTGATGACAGCTGAGAGCGGCGCCGGTGCCGCTCTCAGGTGCCCTCTGATGACGCGCCCTCTGATGACGCGTCCTCTGATGACGCATCCTCTGATGACGCGTCCTCTGATGACAGCTGAGAGCGACGGCAGCCTCCACCCTCCGACCATGCAGGTAAGTGTTTGCTTTTTAAAAAAATGCCGGCATGGTGGGAGCGGGCTGCGCGTAGCCGGCCTGCCCGCTCCCACCATGCCGGCATTTTTTTTTTCAGATGAGCGATTCGTGAAAGTTCGATTCGGGCGAACCCGAATTTCTTGGGGAAATTCGGCGAATCGCCCGAATCGAAACTTTCAAGAAGTTCGCTCATCTCTAATAATAATGCTGTATTACAATGTAACAAGAGCTGCTTCTTACTGTTTTACTTCACATGCCAGGGAGGTCTAAGGACCTCCCAGAACAACCTGCAATAGACTATACCTCATATAGTGTCCAAGGCCTGTCACCATCTAGCCCCTAAATAGTTTATAAAATACCTGATGCTACATCTCAGCCATACCAGCCTTTACTCTGCTCCATACCTCCCAGTGGCCCCAGTATTATGCAGCCAAATGAGTACTAGACCCATTAATGCAGCTGGAACTGCTTGCATGCTGCTTCCAGCTTGCTCCATACTTGCTCCAACTGGTTTAAAGTGGACCAAAATCATGCTGGCCCATTCCCTCTCCCTGGATCATCCTGATTTAGCATGCCCCACTGTGTGAAACCCCTGGCTTGCCCGATTTACTCATCTACTTTTGTTCAGAATTTTCAGATAGTGGCTTTCAAACCCATAGCAGGCATGGCCATAGCATAGCATTCAGCTGGAAGGGTCCAGCTCCGGAGTTTCTGGAGGCTGATGTCCTAGCCGAGCTGGTATGTAAAGGTAAGTAAGGCAATAGGTCCAGATGGAATCCACCCCAGAGTTCTAAGGGAACTTAGATTTGTGATTGTAGCCCCTCTGACTGATTTACTTAACCATTCCCTTTCAACTGGTGAGGTTCCAGATTGGAGGATGTCGTACCAATCCATAAGAAGGGGAGTAGAGAAGAAGCCAGTAATTACAGGCCAGTTAGTGTAACATCTATAGTGGTCAAACTAATGGAAACTCTTAAAAAACATAAAGTTTCCCATCTAAAAATTAACAACCTGTTGGATCCAAAACAGCGGCTTTACTGAGGGCCAATCATGTCAGACCAATCTTATTGATTTCTTTGACAATGTCACTAAAGTGTTAGATGAAGGTGGTGCTGTGGATATCGCCTATCTGGATTTTAGCAAAGCCTTTGACACTGTACCACATAAGGAGCTCATAGATAAGTTATTGAAGGTAGGACTCAATCCCTGGATAGTTCAGTGGATTTCCAGTTGGCTGAGGGATCGGTATCAGAGCGTTGTTGTAAATGGCGTGCAATCTGAACAAAGGCGAGTTACAAGTGGTGTGCCGCAAGGCTCTGTCCTGGGCCCCATTCTTTTTAATATATTTGTAAGTGACATAGGAGAAGGCTTGGTAGGAAAAGTTTGTCTGTTTGCTGATGATACAAAGGTTAGTAATAGGGTGGATACTCCTGGAGGTGTCTGCAACATGGAAAATGATTTAGCTTTACTGGATAGATGGTCAAAATGGTGGAAATTCCTTCTACCTGCACTTGGGTAGAAGGAATCCCTGCTCTGAGTACCGTATGGGCAGCACTGTGTTATCCAGGACCTCGGAGGAAATAGATTTAGGAATACTGATTACTGATAGCTGCAAGATGAGTGGACAGTGTAGCAAGGCAGTGGGAAAAGCAAGCAGGATGCTCGGCTGCATAGCTCGAGGCATCACCAGTAGGAAGAGGGAGGTTGTGATGCCGCTGTATAGAGCCCTGGTGAGGCCACAGCTAGAATACTGTGTGCAGTTCTGGAGACCTTACCTGCAAAAAGACATTATTCAAATAGAACGGGTCCAAAGGCCGGCAACAAAAATGGTGGAAGGACTTAAACTTAAAACTTAAGTTTCAGAAGGAACTTGATGAACTTAATTTGTACAGTCTGGAGGAAAGAAGGGAGAGAGGGGACATGATGGAGACCTTTATATATGTGAAAGGATTCAATAAGGTTGAGGAGGGAAGTGTTTTTAAGAAAAAACTTTAAGCGGTCCACTCTTAACGGTCCTCTGAATAAGAGCCTATCTTATATGTTTCCCACACCCTGTACATACAGATTGCTCACATTAAAAATCATCCTACCTGCATCTACTGCATGCTATGAGCCTTTAAACATCCAAGATGGTGGCTCATGGAACATCTGGCAGCCTGCAAACAGGAAGTGCCTTCTGACTGTGCTGCTCTGCATTCTGGGATTGCTGTCCTTTTCCTGACCCCAGCTCTGCTCTGTCTGTGCAAAGCACAGCTATAACCCCACCCCCTGTACTTTATTCCACTCTCCTCTCCTCAGTAAGTGTGATGCTTCTGAGTCAAGATGGCGGCGCCCGTATCCTAAAGTCCTTAACAGAGTTGCAGCCCAGTGGGGAGAAAGAATAATAAGTAAGTGACTAAAAACTTAAAATATATAAATTTTAGATGCTGGGAAATCATTTTTTAAGGGTTTGGGCTTTTCAATAAATCATGGTGAAGGTCAGGTTTAATGATAGAACAAGGGGCCCAACCTGAAGCTAGTCGGAGGGAAGATCAGGCGCAATGTTAGAAAATATTATTTTACAGAAAGAGTAGTAGATGCTTGGAACAAACTTCCAGCAGAGGTAGTGGGAAAATCGTCAGTCACTGAATTTAAACATGCCTGGGATAAGCACACATCTATCCTAAGATAAAGAGAACATACAGTATACACATAAGGGCAGACTAGATGGACCGTATGGTCTCCTCCTGCCGTCAGCCTTCTATGTTTCTATGGCCCTTATTTAACAAGGGATAGCGCCAGGTAGCGACTGGTGAGCGAACGGTAATGACGGTCACCGCCACAAGAACGCCGGCTCCCCACCACAATCACACATTTATCAAGGCAATCCTGCTTAGCGACTGAGAGAGCGCCAGATAGCGACTCATTCATCATTATTCCAGCGACAGGTATGACCTCTCGCTACCTGGCGCTCTCCAATGCATTTCAATGGAACAATCTTTAAATATTCATAATTCATTGTTAATAATTTTTTTTTTTTTTTTTTTAATGTGAAAAATTCTGTGACCACTTCTGCAATGTTAGATATTTTTTTTAAGGTAAAAAAAATTTAAAAAAAAATCTGTGCAGAATTGATATTACAGGTCTGATATTAATGTATTCATATTACAAAATGTTTTTATAAACTTGTTTTTTTTGGTTTCAAAAAATATGGTTGTTTGGGGGTTAAAAAACTACTTTTAAGCCATCGCTGCCAGCGCTCTGGGGTTTAAACAAGCATTTCACAGCGTGAGAATTTTTTGAGCGTGATTTGTTAATGAATATGCTGGGAGCCGTTCGCTATGGCCATTCGCTATCATGCGCTCCCATACAGCGCGGAACCTGTCAAATAGCGACTCCTCACCCAATATTCAACATTACCGCACACCGACTGAGTCGCTGTCAACAACCGAACAATGGCCAAGCACAGCGACTACTAGCGGGCGCTGTGAAAATACTGCTACAGTCGCTCATCTGTCGCTACCTGGCGCTATTAATGAATCGGCCTCCCCGTTTACTTCTGGAGCCCTCACCATGCCCGCATCCCCAGCATACTTCTATCTGGGATGTATGTGCGCTAGGCCTTTCTGAATGGCCAATACCGGTACACCACCAGCTAGATGCAATACTGCCAGTTGTTGGCCTTCATTTCACCGGTGGAGTGATTTTAAATGTAAGATTCAGGCCCTTATTTATGAAGGGATAGTGTCAGGTAGTGGCTGGTTAATGAGAGGTAGCGACAGGTAGCGACTGGTGAACGTCGGACACGGCACGCAATTACACATTTATCAAGCAGAATCTGTTTAGTGACTGGGATAGCGCCATGTAGCGTATGATTCATCATTTTCACAGCCTCAGCGAACAGCGGCAGCATTCAGCCTTGCACAGCGCCAGGTATGACCTCTCGCTACCTGTCGCTCTCCCATATATTTCAATGGACGATCCTTTTCTTCTCTTTAAACGGGGTTTATGTTTTTTTTTTCAAAAAATCTCAAATAATCTTGTGACCTCTTCTGGCATTGAAAAATACGTTTTTCCACAATTTTTTCATTTTTAATATATTTCTTCAGAAATGACATTACAGGTCTGCCATTAAAGTGTTCATGTTACAATGTTGTTACAATGTAATTCCATATGTTTTCGCTTTGTTACTAGTGGATAGATGCTGGAAAACAGACTTTAAACACACCGCCTCCTGCGCTCTGGGCTTCAAACAAGTATGTTTCTGCGCCAGAGATTGGTGAGGCAGTTTTTTTGCTGAATATGGTGTGAGTCGGTCGCTATGAGCAGTCGCTAACATGCGCTCCCATACAGTGCTGAACTGATCAAATAGCGACTCCTCACAATGTATTCAACACTGCTGAACAGCGACTGAGTCGCTATGAAGTAGCAACCCACGGCCGAGCACAGCGACTACTAGCGGGCGCTCTGAAAATGCCTGCTACAGACGCTCATCTGTCGCTACCTGGCGTTAGTGATGAATTAGCCTGCCAGTTTTTTACTGGGCATCACAGCGCAGCGGGCATCAGTTATCGGGATGCCGCCACCACCCACTCACAAGGGACAGCACCCATTTTGTTTCTGGTTTAATCCCGTCATATGATTTTCTGTAGGTATGTGTGCTCAGTGTAATGCCGTTACCTCCTCCTTTGCAGCTGATCCTATTTGTCTTTTATGTTCTTGCCAAATCTTGTTTAATTCTTCCGTTTTTTTTTCAGGTTTATTAGCTGATTTAACTGATTCCAGGATCAGCCTAAAGTGGATAAAGCATGCAAATACTATAAGTATCTAAAAGAACAAAAGTGTTTATTTTTATATAATGAATGCTATAATTAATGCTTTAATAAACGAGTACTATTTTAATATACAATTACAACCACAAGGGTACATCACCCCTATTAAGTCAATACATAAAAACTCACGAGCATTGTATTCATCCAAACAAGAATCACATGCTTTCCTCTGGAATGGTTGTCATCAGATTACACCAGTCGTTTTCCATTTTAGGAACTGCATAATAACATTATTAATAATAATATTAATCATATTTCAAGACTTGTTTTTTACGGAGTAACATACTGATGAGTTCATTGCTGAGAGTTTAAAGTGGAGTAAACCCAGGAATTTGACTATCCTGGGTTTTGGCCCTTGCCCCCCGGGCAACCTGATCGGTTGTGTGAAACCCCCCAGGGCCCCGAGCGAACTCACCTCTCCCCGGTCATACGGCACATGCGTGGCCTCTCATCCAATCTGCGCACTCAAATTCACTTCCACCACTTCATCGAAGGGAAGCGGATCCGAGCTCACTGGCGGCCGCATCCCCCACTACCCTCTAACAGCAAGCGTACCCACGCCAACCATTCACAAATGCCTGACGCAGGCACGATCCCTTCTAGAGGGATAGTGGGGATGCGGCCGCTGCTTGTACATGGGCCGTAGGAAAGTAGGTGAGTTTCCGGCGACTTGGGGGGTTTCACATTGCGGGAGGAGGGACATGGGAAGGGAATCGAGCAATCCTTGAATCTTATAGACTCCAGGGCCATCGGACCATGGGGTTTTGGTCCAATTTAAGGGACAGCAGCAACCAAAAATGTCAGAGATATCAGAGATCTGTCTGTCCCCTTCAGTCCATCACTGGTAAACATACACATATAATGGCAGACTGGATGAATCATGTAGTCTCCTTCTGCCTTTAACTTTCTATGTTTCTCATTAATCAGGTATTAAACAGGTATCTGAGTCCTGCTGTGGGGCCCTTCCAGTGGCAGGTTTGCTGGGTCCTTCTAATGCAGCTCCACCCATGGATATGTAAGAGGCTGATTCATTAATAGTGGCAGGTAGCGACAGTTGAGCGACTGTAGCGGTATTTTCACATCGCCCGCTAGTAGTCACTGTGCTTGGCCATTGTTCGGTTGTTGATAGCGACTGAGTCAGTGTGCAGTAATGTTGAATACGGGGTTACGAGTCACTATTTGACAGGTTCCGCGCTGTATGGGTGCGCATGATAGCGACTGGTCAGAGCGACCGGCTCCCACCATACTCATCAAAAAATCACGCTCAAAAAATTCTCGCGCTGTGAAATGCATGTTTAAACCCCAGAGCGCTGGCCGCGATGTGTTAAAAGTCGTTTTTTAACCCCCAAACCACCATATTTTTGGAAACCAAAAAAAAAAAAAAAATTTGAAAGAATTTAGTAATATGAATACAATAATATCAGACCTGTAATATCAATTCTGCACAATTTTTTTATTTTTTTTTTACCTTAAAAAAATTAACTAACATGGCAGAAGTGGTCACAGAATTTTTCACATAAAAAAAAAACATTACTAACAATTTATTATGAATATTTAAAGATTGTTCCATTGAAATGCATTGGAGAGCGCCAGGTAGCGAGAGGTCATACCTGTCGCTGTTCAAGGTCGGACGCTGGCGCTGTGGGCTGAGGCTGGAATAATGATGAATGAGTGGCTATATGGCGCTATCTCAGTCGCTAAGCAGGATCGGCTTGATAAATGTGTGATTGTGGTGGGGAGCCGGTGTTCTCGTGGCGGGGCCCGTCATTACCGGCCGCTCACCAGTCGCTAGCTGTCGCTATTCCTTCATAAATAAGGGCCTAAGTGTGCTACGCTGGCCACACCCCCACTCCTCTGTGCCAGCCATTCACAAATGCCTGTTTTGGGGACACCCATTAGACAGTATAGTGGGGAGGCGACCGCGGCCCACGCTTGTGCCGTAGGATTGTGATTTCCAGTCTTCTAGACTCCAGGGCCAGGCCTCCTGGGATGGCCCGGTGGGCTGTGGTTTAACTTTTAATTTTTTGCTTACATTCATTCCTAACAAGCAATATCTAGCAGTAAATCTTATCTTGTTCTATATACCATAATGTACTTGCCGTATGCACTAATAATTGCTGCACAGAGAAGCACTTGGTGAAAAAAGTTGATTCAGAATCCATACATCCCAAGTGTCCCTGATTTGGAGGGACTGTCCCTCTTTTGAGTCCATGTCCCCCTTGTCCCTCGTTGCTCTCCTTTGTTCCTCTTTGAGGTGTAGCATACAGATCTGCATCAGTAAATGATTCATTTGCCTGTTCAATGTGTTTATATTGTTGTAACTGTTACATCCTATCTCCTATCCATCAATTAATGAGGAGGCGTGGCCTAATTTAACAATTGTCCCTCTTTCCCAGCCTGAAAAGTTGGAAGGTATGTGATTCATATTTATGACATGGGGCTAAGCCTACCAACAGAGAGGTTCACAAAACTAGGAAGTTTGGGCCGAATATGAACTTCAACGTTGTTGTAGCTGGGTGGAATTTAAATTATGGGAGTTGGAAGTGGAACCAGCAGGTAAGGATTACAGGTGTTGCTGGGGGTGGATTTGCAGGGGGGGCCCTGCCTTTCAGAATGCTGCCTGGCCCAGATCCACACCCTTTACATGGTTTGCTTTAAAGTGGACCAAAACCCAGGATTTTGACTATCCTGGGTTTTGGTCCTTGCCCCCGGGGCACCTTGATCAGGGGTGCCCTGCTATGTAGGGACCTAGAATAGATCAGAATCGGGAGTGATGTTAGTAGGGAATACTCTCACTGTACCCAGCTGGGTCACTTATACCATTATATGATGCAATATTTCATTCGCCAAGACCTTTACGTTCATCTGAGACTCAATGTTTACCCTCCGGCTTGGAAAATCCCCATCTTGGGTCTTCTTGAATGTAAAGCCTATACTCATAACCATAAAGCTTTCAGTTACATTTCTAGTAAACCATAATTTCAATTTCATGGTAGGAGAGTCAGTAGCAGTTCAAAGGAAAAGAAGCTGTGCTATGCAAGTTAACAAGAATCAGCACGGCTGCCAATAACTTACGTAGAAGTACTTTAACATACACATCGACTAGTGTCACAAGATACTATTTCACCATAACCAACTTGTGATTTCAGCAAGATTCGGCGTTAACAACTGTTTTCGCCATCAGCGCGTTGCTTTCTACGAGCTATATTTAACACCTCAGCAATATTCCCTGCACATAAGGCCATCATGATTTATAAAGTTCCTCGAAGTCCTCATTAGCTTTCCAGGTCGGGGGCAAAAGAAGTGAATTAAAGAGAAGGGGAAAAACCAACCACACTTCTAGAAGTGACGAAACATGATTCTGCTCGTAACATCACGTCTATGGGGGTTATTTATGAAACGCTAAGGCCACGTAGTGCCACATAGTCCAGATCAGTGTCAGGTGAATGTCAGGTCCCAGTGCAAAAGGTGTATTTATCAAGTCAAAAATCCTGGGCGCCTGTGTGTGCCAAGTAGTGTCCCATCTATCATCAGCAGCGGCGATGGGATGAGTGCCAGGATTGAGTTCCCTACAGTGCTAGATAGGAGCAGGCGCTCATTCTGCACTGTGTGGCCTTAGCCCAAACATTCAATGGGCTTGAATGGTTACAATTATTTAGGTCACTTTTGTATGTGGAGGGTAATTTACTATTACTTGAGTGCCTCGTCCGAGATGCTCAGCAGCACCCGCACCACAGCGTTGGCTTCTGGCCGGAGGCGCTGTCAGCTGTAGCGTTCCCGGCCAGGCACTGTTTGCACCGCATGGCTTATATAAGCCTATGCGCTAGCGACACCGAGTGCCAGCCGAGAGCACAACATTTATCAAAAAAATACCAGGCGCTCGAAGAAGCGCCCAAAAAAAGGGAATTCAGGCACACAGCTGCACACAGTGTTTGTTGGATTCCCCTATATATTTTTTTTAGGGTTTTTTTTTATTAAAAATGGGAATTGCATTAGGGACATTAGACTAACATGACATATCTTTATAATTTAGCATATAAAAATAATCTTAACCAGCCCAGGGATCCCGTGGCACATGAGCCAGCCCAAAAAAAAGTTTAAAAAAATTTGACTAAAATGCTATTGTAATCATCCCAGTCCATTGAAATGTATGGGTTACACAGTGCAGGGTGAGCGCCTGGTCCTATCTGGCACTGTAGGGAACTCAGTTCTGGCATTCATCCCATCGCCGCTGCTGATGAGAGATGGGACACTACCTGGCGCTATCACAGGCTCTGTGGATTTTTGACTTGATGAATACACTTTTTTGACTGGAACCTGACATTCACCTGACCCATCAGGCACTACATGGCTTTAGCCTTTCTCAAATAACCCCCATAATTTTTTTTGGGCTGGTGCATGTGGCACAAGATACCTGGGCTATTTTGAATCAGATTTGTATGCATTTTATGCACTTTTATGTAGCGCTGCAAACTTGTGATTTGGGCTGTGAAAAACATGTCCTGTCTATCATGTGCTCCCAATGCAATTCCCTGTGGGTTTTTTTGTGTTCCCATGCTCCACAAAAATATAAACTGGGAATTGCCCGGGAATCCCCTTCTGACAGCGCCCGCACGCGTGCAGTGTATTTTTTTAATAAGTGTTCATACTATCCTGTGCTCGCAGCT
Organism: Gastrophryne carolinensis; assembly: GCA_027917425.1. NCBI lineage: Eukaryota > Metazoa > Chordata > Amphibia > Anura > Microhylidae > Gastrophryne > Gastrophryne carolinensis. Next base: position 598,141,036 of record CM051235.1, read on the forward strand.
GGTGCTAAGGGTCGCCTTATTCAAGGCTAGCGCTATGCTGACCCGCCACCTGGGAGGAAGCACAAGCTGAATACTGGTTGCCTTCAGCCACTTCAGCAATGCCGGTGCAGAGAGTGTCTCCGAGTGTCTCTAGCGCTCACACGAAAAATTGTTAAATTACCCTCCATATATATATCAAAAAATAGATTAGGGCGCTGCGCACACTTTTAAGTGCCCGGCATGAAATTATTATTACTGCACACTTACTGAAAAACGTATGATTCCAGAACATTTTTAATGGATAGATTTCTGTATTGAAAAGTTGCCAGCGATACACAAAACCTCATGAAATAATTCAGTGGGAAAGAAGGAATGTTGCGCAGTCGTCCTAGCAGCCAGATATCTTTGGGTTAGAGGAGACAGAATGTGATAACTTGTAATAATGGATTGCTGAACATTGTGCTTTGCCAAAACAAGGGCAGGGGGTTTCTCTGTTTCATTTTCTTTTATTTAATTTTCCAATACATTTCAGACAATATAAAAAGCATGATACATACAATGGTACAAATAACAAAGGCTAGGCATATAGCTTACATTCGCTGTGTCTTAAAGGGCCAGGGACACCCTTTCGGATGTGCGAACACCTCGCACATCCGAAAGGGTGTCCCTGGCCCTTTATGACACAGCGTCCGCACAGAGTGCCCCACTAAGAAGGGGCGCCATCCTGCAGCCTTGCACAGGGCACCTTTCAACCTAAGAATGGCCCTGTAAAGGCCATTTAGTGTAGTATCATAAGCCATATATATGACTGTAGGACCTTCAACAATAAAAAGTATTAAGCTATCAAGGGGGGAACCATCAGGTCACAGTAGCCGACAAACCCCCCCAACATGATTTCCGTGAAGGTATTATAATAAATACAAGTATAACAGAGCAGAAAAAAGGAGAAGAAAGAGAAGACCAACAGGAACTGCCAAGACCCTTTAGTTACCCTTTTGACTCCCGACAAACTGTCCACAGACATGCCGAGTGGGCACACTCCACCCAGGGGGATCAGACCCCTAGGACACTGGAGTGCTTGTCCTGTAAAATAGCCGTTAGTTTTTCATTAAAGATTAAATTATTCATTCTCACTTTAAATTTGTAGAAATTAATGGAAAATCTCTTTCACGATCCTGCAGTAGACTGTTGGGCTGCTTACAATTAAGTCATCTCAAGTATAAAAAAAGTTGCTATAAAGAAAAGCTAGCACCAGGTAGTGCCATGTAGCGCCACATGGCGTCGGTTGAACGCTGTGCTTCTATATTCACAAAAGAATGTGACATGTCGAGTAAATTGCAGGGAGGGCAATAACCCAAACCCTCCATTAAATGTCACTGGTCTAACCAAGGAAGAAGTCCAGCACCATCTCAAGCAGATAAAAATCGATAAATCACCAGGACCAGATGAGTTATGATATGAGGGAGTTATGTACAGTAATAGACAAGCTGTTATTTCTAATATTTGTGGATTTAATAATGGAGCATATTGGGGAAAATAATCATATTACTCCATAATCAAGTTCACATTAGATCATGTCGATTGGCCCAAGTCATACACCAGACTGCTATTTGTGGATTTCTCATCTGCTTTCAACACCATCGACCCCCAAATTCTCCATGGGAAGATGCTCTCACTGGGCATCTCATCAAGGTTATCTCGTTGGATTACTAACTTTCTCACTGGTAGGACCCAGACAGCCACACTGGGCCCCTTTATTTCCTCTCCCAGAATCACGAATATTGGTGCACCACAGGGATGTGTTATGTCTCCTCTTATCTTTTCCCTCGACACAAATGACTTCAAATCCTCCGATCCTTCAATCAAGATCATCAAATATGCAGAGGATACCACCTTGGTAGGCCTCATCAACGACAACGATGAGTCTCCCTACCGAACACAAGTTAAAAAGTTGGAATTCTGGTGCAGAGCGAACAACCTTATCCTGAACATCCAGAAAACGGTTGAATTTATAGTTGACTTCAGGCGTTCCCACCTAACGCATCATCCCATTTCTATTGGTGATGAAGTCAATATCGCTACCAGAACAAAATTTCTTGGTACCGTGATCACACAGGACTTGAAGTGGAATAGGCAAGCTACCATCATCTTGAAGAAGGCCCAAAAGAGGCTATACTTCTTGAGACAATTGGCACAATACGGTATGTCTTATAGGATCCTAAAGATCTTCTACAATGGTGCCATAGAAACGCTTCTGACCTCCTCCTTCACGGTTTGGTATTACAGCCAAAGACAAGAACAGATTGAAGAGGATTACCAAGACTGCCGAGCGGATCATAGGAAGCCCTTTACCACCCCTAGAGGAACAATTCATGGGGAGAATCTGCTCAAAGGCAAAAAAAATAGCTGAGGACTCAGCACACCCAGGACATCCTTTCTTCGGACTCTTACCCTCTGACCGCAGGTACTTGGCGCTCTCAACTAGAACCTCTAGGAACAAAAATAGCTTTTTTCCTTTGGCCGTTAAGGCGCTGAATAATCTGCACTGATTAACCTGCAATGAACTTCCTGTCTCTACTATGTTACTATGTTACTACCAGTTTTATATATAATATATGTACAAAATGTTGTTGTTTATAGCTCAAATGGAGTATCTCCTTGCCAAAAAGCATTCCTTGTATGTATCCTGTACTTACTTGGCGGTCAATAAAGTATTCAAGTTTTCAAGTATTCAAGTATATCAGCATGGATTTATGAGGAATCACTCCTACCAGACAAACCTAATTTGCTTTTATGAGGAGGTAAGTTCAAGATTGGATCGGGGGGGTCATTGGATATCATATATATTGACTTTTCTAAAGCATTTAATACTGTGCCATATAAAAGACTGGTACAAAAGATGAGAATGCTTGGACTGGGGGAAAACGTGTGCAGGTGAGACAGAAATTGGCTTAATGATCGGAAGCAGAGGGTGGTTATCAATGGTACACACTCAGATTGGGTCACTGTTACTAGTGGAGTACCACAAGGGTCAGTTCTGGGACCAATTATCTTCAATATATATATATAAATGATAGTGGGTATGGATTAAACAGTGAAGTCTCAATCTTTGCAGATGATACTAAGCTGAGTAAAGTAATTAAAACAAAAGAGGACAGCAGGCAGCTACAAACAGATTTAGATAAATTGGAAGCCTGGGCAGTTAAATGGTAAATGAAGTTTAACACAGATAAATGTAAGGTTATGCACATGGGAAGGATAAATTACACACTAAATAAAGAAACACTTGGTAAAACAACAATGGAAAAGGACCTAGGGGTTTTAGTTGACAATAAGCTCAACTGTAGTAATCAATGCCAGGCAGCTGCTGCCAAGGCAAATAGGATCATGGGGTGCATCAGGAGGGGCATAGGTGCTCATGACCAAAGCATCATTTTACCCCTGTACAAGTCACTGGTCAGACTCCATATGGATTACTGTGAACAGAAGTTGTTCATATCAGAACTCGAGCGCGTTCAAAGGAGGGCAACTAAGTTAATAAAAGGAGGGCGAGGACTAGAGTACCCTGAAATATAAGTTAGGTTTATTTAGTTTAGAAAATAACACCTGAGGGGTGATCTAATAACTATGTATAAATATATTCGGGGTCAATACAAAGATCTGTCCCACAACCTATTTATACCCCGGAGTGTAACCATAACCCGAGGGCATCCACTAAGGTTAGAGGAAAGGTGCTTTTTCCACCGACATAAGAGGATATTCTTCTCTGTAAGAGCAGTGACACTATGGAACTCGCTCCCAGAGGAGGTAGTAATGAAGGATACAGTAAAAACGTTCAAAAGTGGCCTTGATGTCTTCCTGGCATGTAATAACATTTCCAGCTATGGCTACTAGACCACTGGAAGGAGGTAAACAGGCTGAACTGGATGGACTAAAGTCTTTATTCAGCCTTACATACTATGTTGCTATGTTACTATGTGAAAACTACATTTAAACTGTACCAAAATCCATTTTTATTTCGGGGGGGGGGGGGGGGCATCCAGAATGCTGTAGCCCCCTCGCAGATAACATAACAGTACGCTCGTAAAACTCACCTTCATTACGAGCCAGCACCGGGAAAGGATTCCCACGATTGGCTACAGTCGCACCCTCTGCGCCAGCCACCGGCAGGACCTGCCCACGTGACTGCTCGGCGGCCAATTGCAGGACTCCTTTCTGGGTGCTGCCTCGTAATGAAGGTGAGTTTTAGGAGAGTACTGTTATGTTATATTCGAGGGGGCTCCAGCATTCTGGATGCCCCACCGAGGTTATTGTAAAGCACAGACAGCAGTACCAACACCCGTTAAAGTAAAAATGGGTGTTGGTCCGGTTTAAGAAAGTCAGTCTGGTGAGCACCTCTAACAGCGTCATGTAGCATCACATGTATCAGTAGCGGTGGCTCAGTGTAAAGTGTCGGCACTGTGTGTTCAGCAGCGTCATGTAGTACCTGTCGCTCAGTAGTGCTCCCCCATACATTTCAATGGGGTTTTATTTGGTTGTGTATAAATAGCATTTTCCTAAAGTAATGTTCTAAATGTTTGGTTCAAATCATTGTGTGGTCTCTCCTGCCCGGCAACCAAACACTTTTATTGTGATTTTGTTTTCAATTTTTTTTATGCAGAATTGTATGTGCAGTTCGGCCATTGCAGTGTCAATGTTACAGTGTTAAAACATTCATTCCATTCCATGTCATTCCATGTGTTTTCTCTCGGGTGCTGGTGGATATGTGTTTAGAAACATACTTTTATCACACAGCGTCTGGCGTTCTATGCTAGAGCACCCAGTTGTATGTAGTTTTTTTCTTGAATACGGGCTTCAGCGCCGAGTGCCGGACGACTTATCTGGCGCTACCTATCACTCGCTGCAGCATTGTCCTGTTGTTAGATGTAGCGTAGAGTCTTGGGGGTTTTCACCTCGGGACACCACCTAGCGTCACGATTGGCTCTGCAGTGAATGAGGGAGAGCACTTCTACAGCGCCCTCCAGACATAACATTTATCAATGCTGGAGAGCAAAGTACAGCGCCACTTGTCCGCCCGCTACGCTAGGTTATATCGCCCAACACACGCTTTCAGCGTCTACTAGCTGTTGCTCTAAGCGCCGCTACACAGACGCTCACATGGCAATATGTGGCTCTAGTATTAAATCAGCCTCCAAAACTAGCCTTGGGATGAGCCTACTAGTTTTAATAACAGACTAGATCAGTTTATTTCCACCATATATTTTACAATATATGGAATATTCCTTGACACTTGACATAGTGTGCATAAGAACAAAAAGTGTACATATCTACCGAGTTACGTGTAGATAACTCTACGTGACAGCTACATGTGAATTTCACAATGGTATCAACCACAAAGCTGCGTGCTTGAAAAGTAAAGATTAGCGCGGTATTAATTCCGGTGTGGGCCATCAGAGCTAAAAATCTGCTTCTCAGGGTGAATGAAAGTATATGTTAATAAATATACAGTACGTACAGGACGTTTCCTAACAGCCGGGCATGGGAAAATGTAACTCGTTGCTCAATAAATCACTTAAACAACTCCTTAGACTTTTTTCTTTTTATCTTTTCAGACTTTAAAGTTAGTAAATAGAAATCTTTTTGAATCTGGAGAAGTAGTTTATCACCATCAAAAGAGTCCCCGATGATAAGACTGTTTGAGTAGGCTCTTCACCTTGTGCTCTGCACCTCACATTTTTATGTTGTTAGCAGATGTACTCTCGAAAGCTTAACTTCAAATATACCCAATATGTTAACCTAAAAAAACTTTTACCCTTATTTTTTTATGTTGAAACTCACACAAGCATCATTTCAAAAATATAGGTAAAGCCCCCTAAATTTCACATGCAGGCTGATTCATTACTAGCGCCATCTATCGACAGATGAGCGTCTGTACAGAGGCGCTAAGAGCGACCGCTAGTATACGGTGTGATCGGCTATCAGACACTGTAACAGAGCGCTGTAGTAACCTGGCCGGCATTGATGTATGAGATGTATGTCGGGCGTTCTAACACCAGTACAGTGCTGCAGGGAGCGAAAGGTAGCGCCTGCTCATTGTGGCCTTCTCTTAGCGCTCCACACCATATTCAACAAAAAAAAGAAATCGGCGCTCTAAATCTGGTTGCTATAGCATAGAGAGCCAGACACTGTGTGAATAAAGTTTTAAACACATATCCACAAGTAACAAAGCGAAAAAACCCATGGAATGACATAGTTGTGACATTGTGACATTAATACTTTAATGCCAGACCAGTAATGACAATTCTGCATAAAAATATAAAAAATCATAAGTTTTCAAAAATGACTTTTTCTAGGCCAGGGGAGGTCACACAATTATTTGAGAGAAAAAAAAATATTAGAAACAAAAAACCCTGTTTAAACAGAAGAAAAGGTACGTCCATTGAAATGTATGGGAGAGCGAAAGGTAGCGACCTGGCGCTCTGGAAGCCAGAGTGCCGTCACTGAGCTGAGCCGCCTGTAATGATGAATTGCACGCTACATGGCGCTGTTAGAGTCGCTCACCAAGAATCACCTTCATAAATGTGGTATTGCTTACAGTGCTCAGCGTTCACCAGACGCTGCCTGCCGCTATGAGGCGCTACCTGCCACTATCCCTTGATGAATAAACCCGGTGTGACGGGCCAAAACCATAGTGAAGTCACAGGTTTTGATCTACTTTAAAATCTTTGGGCAACATTGTTTTTTTTTAAGACAAAGAAAAATGTTTAAATATACATTTTGTGTAGGATCAAAACAGCAAGGCAGGCCCCAACATTGTGGCTGTATGGGACCCCAAAATACCTAGTGGCGGCCTTGGCCGCACACTCTGCATAGGGCCATTTTTGGGTGCCAATGTTCGTGTGCCCATAGATTTCAATGGGGCCGCATTCCGGTCAAGTTCGGGACCCGAACCAAACTTCTGTTCTAAGTTTGGCTGAGCTTGCCGAACCCGAACTAATAGGGGAATGCCCAACACCAATAATCAATTAGATGGTATTTAGCACACATTTTTCACTGCATTGTTGAGCAGGAAATTGTAAATTCCTAAACCAGTTATTAACTCACACTCTCTCTCTCTCTCTATATATATATATATATATATATATATATATATATAAATGTATATATTTATTCACTGTATTTATCATCTTATAAGACGCACTATTTTCCCCCCAAAAGTGGGGGAAAATGTCAGTGCTTCTTATTGAGTGAATATAAAAAAAAAACAATATACAAAAATGTATACTCGTGGCCGCTGTCCCCGCTCTGGCCTCCGGCGACACCACCCCCTCTCGGGCCAGTGCGCGCTGTCACCAGAGTCTCTGCTCTGGCGTCCCTGCACTTGCTTCTGGCATCACCACTGACTGTCGCGTGTTAGCGCGCGCCAGTCCAAGAGGCAGTGGCAGCGCCGGAAGCCAGAGCAGGGACAGCGTTCATGTAAGTATACCTTTTTTTTCTGGGGGGGTTGGGGGCAATGCCACACTGAATAAGGGGATGGGGGGAACACCACAGTGGCTATAGGGAATGGGACTGGGGGGAAGGCCACACTGCCCATGGGGAATGGGATGGGGGAATGCCACGCTGCCCATAAAGAATGGGATGGGGGAATGCCACGCTGCCCATAAAGAATGGGATGGGGGAATGCCACGCTGCCCATAAAGAATGGGATGGGGGAATGCCACGCTGCCCATGGGGAATGGGATGGAGAAATGCCACGCTGCCCATAGAGAATAGGGTGGGGGGGAATGCCACACTGCCCATGGGGAATGGGATTGGGGGAATGCCACACTGCCCATAGAGAATGGGGTGGGAGGAATGCCCCACTGCCCATGGGGAATGGGATGGGGGAATGCCACGCTGCCCATAGAGAATGGGGTGGGGGAATGCCATGCTGCCCATAGAGAATGGGATGGGGGAATGCCACACTGCCCATAGAGAATGGGATGGGGTAATGCCACGCTGCCCATGGGGAATGGGATGGGGAATGCCACGCTGCCCATAGAGAATGGGGTGGGGGGAATGCCACACTGCCCATGGGGAATGGGATTGGGGGGAATGCCATGCTGCCCATGGGGAATGGGATTGGGGGGAATGCCATGCTGCCCATGAAGAATTGGGTGAGGGGGAATGCCACACTGCCCATGGTGAATGGGATGGGGGAATGCCACACTGCCCATAGAGAATGGGGTGGGGGGAATGCCACACTGCCCATGGGGAATGGGATGGGGAATGCCACGCTGCCCATAGAGAATGGGGTGGGGGGAATGCCACACTGCCCATGGGGAATGGGATTGGGGGAATGCCACGCTGCCCATGGGGAATGGGATTGGGGGGAATGCCACGCTGCCCATAAAGAATGGGGTGGGGGGAATGCCAAGCTGCCCATGGGGAATGGGATGGGGGAATGCCACACTGCCCATGGGGAATGGGATGGGGGAATGCCACACTGCCCATAGAGAATGGGGTGGGGGCAATGCCACACTGCCTGAAATTTTAAACCAAATGTTAGCACAACATTTGGTTTAAAATATTTTTTTTTCCCTTTTTCCTCCTCCAAATCCTAGGTGCGTCTTATAGGGCGAAAATCCAGTATTTATTTATATATCATAGTATATCTAGTAAGTCTACACATATCTTCAGGATCACGGATCACTATGCAGATGTTTGCATCCAGCTCTGCTCCTTAACACCCAGTTGTCTGGTCCGCCGCTTGCCAACTCCACTTCTACAGACATTTGCTCACAAATTCCCTGACCACTTACATATGTGTGAATGTGATAACAGACAGAAGACTTCGAGTAATGGACTTAAAATTCCACATTTATACAAGCTAAGTGGGCACTTTTTTATTCCAAGAAATTAAAATCACTTTAATTGGACTTCGCTATTAAAATGTCAGCAAGCTTTTATTTTCCACAGCGTAGTAATTTTTAGCAACTAAAAGATATACACAGTTGGATAAAAGGCCGTGAACTCATCTGGAGCCCGAAAGAGAGCTTTTATATCACCAGATCTAAACAAGGGGCCATGTAAAGCTGTGTCTGACATTATCACCCTTGAGAGGGGCCATGAAACGGGATAAGATACAGGGTCTCTTTCCTGTGCGCTTGGAACACTATATCAAGAGCACTCATGGCCTATTGGTCAGGGGCACTTGAACACAGCGTGTTCTTAATCAGCCCCGCTTATAGTCACATACCAAACTTATCTCACAATGAATTTCCTGCCATTTTAAAGCATGCATGGCAGTTTAATTGGGAATGAAAGTCTATAAATACAAGACGTCCAGAGCTCTGGAGACCAGGCAGCCATCATTTGAGGCCTGGATGGAATTCTTTGTGCACATTTACGGGGAATATAAGGATTAGGCGTGCGCTCTGGTTGACAGAAACACTTCAAAGGGTCCGAGCTGCCACTGTACAGATACCGATAGATTATCTGCCATGATTCAAGATTTGCCATGAGAGTTATTACCCAGATTTTTCAAGCTTCTTGAACAAAAAAAAAAAAACAAGCAGGTTACCGTAACCATCTTTCCCCCGGTCATATTGGCTGTCGCTCCCTCCCTCTGGTTTCTGGGCCTCAGTAAAAGCCTGATTATGCATTCAATTCAATTTATTGAAGTACATCAGAGATGAACAAGGAGTTCTTTTAGGCATATACACAGAGCAGTATTAAAATACAAGTTGGCTTAGCAAGAAATTGAATAATACGGTATAAGTGACCTTTTTTTTCTGGGGGGGTTGGGGGGAATGCCACACTGAATAAGGGGATGGGGGGAATGCCACAGTGGCTATAGGGAATGGGATGGGGGAATGCCACACTGCCCATGGGGAATGGGATGGGGGAATGCCACGCTACTCATAGAGAATGGGGTGGGGGGAATGCCACGCTGCCCATGGGGAATGGGATGGGGGAATGCCACACTGCCCATAGAGAATAGGGTGGGGGGAATGCCATGCTGCCCATAGAGAATGGGGTGGGGGGAATGCCATGCTGCCCATAGAGAATGGGGTGGGGGGAATGCCACGCTGCCCATGGGGAATGGGATGGGGGAATGCCACACTGCCCATAGAGAATGGGGTGGGGGGAATGCCACGCTGCCCATAGAGAATGGGGTGGGGGGGAATGCCACACTGCCCATGGGGAATGGGATGGGGGAATGCCACGCTGCCCATGGGGAATGGGATGGGGGAATGCCATGCTGCCCATAGAGAATGGGATGGGGGAATGCCACGCTGCCCATAGAGAATGGGGTGGGGGTAATGCCACACTGCCTGTAATTTTAAACCAAATGTTAGCACAATATTTGGTTTAAAATATTGTTTTCCTTTTTTCCTCCTCCAAATCCTAGGTGCGTCTTATAGGGCGAAAATACAGTATTTATTTATATATCATTATAGTATATCTAGTAAGTCTTAAGTATACACATATCTTCAGGATCACGGATCAGTATGCAGATGTTCGCATCCAGCACTGCTCCTTAACACCCAGTTAAGACTAGTACGAGTCACTTGTGAGACTGATTTTTTTCGGGCGTCCTGGGGTGTTTCACACAGTGGGGCATCCTGATTTGGGAAGCCCCGGTGAAAAGCCAGTGGCCGACCACTGGTGGGTTATGTTCCACTTTAAGAATAAAAGGACACCTCCCTTTTTGTCAGGTTTTTGGTGTTTACCTCATCTGCAATGTAAAATAAGTGTGATAGGATTGTGCCCCCAGACCTGTGATATTTAAGTGGCTCTGTGTTACTGAAGTGGGAACAGCTTTCTTGGCCTTCAGTAAAAACAACTAACTACAAATCCCAGAATCCTTCCATTGTAACAGGTGAGCTTAGCATCAGCTTTGGCTATAGCCAGCAGCAGTAATGACATCCCCAGGTGAGAACACTGCCAGTAACCATTTAGCTACTGAAGCACAAGATGTGATCCTGTCACCTAAAAAAGCTGAATTACAGAAGGAGGGGGTAAAACATTCGTGAGCTCAAGAATGTGGAACATCGCCTCTGCCTCAGTCAATCGCATGACTGCAAGCCAGAGTCAGGAACACTCCATTTTGTGTACAATGCTAAGGTAAACACATTGTGGCGAGAGAAAACTGTTTTCTTTTATAATACGGTTGCAAACAATTAGAAAAGAAAAAAACAAACAGATAAGCTCAGCACATTGAAATGCCATGCTGGCACACACTTATGGAAAACCCTATTGAAAGTGAAATTACCCATTAAGGTTATACACAGCTTCCACTTTGGGCCCTCTTTGCTTTTTTTTGACCTTTTGAACCCCCTGTAAGTGTCCGGAAGTGTCAAACTACAACCCCCCAATATCCCCTACTGCTTCTGCCTTTAGACACGCCTCTATATGCACTAAGATGCAATAGATGTGATATGATGGTTGAAGGCCAATGAATTCCGCTTCAATGGCACAGACGCAGCTCTCGTCCAATCAGAACCATTTGCCTTGACTATGTCATTTGGTATAGGGCTCTGATTGAATTAAATTGGGAGCATGCGCCGCTGCATCCCCTGAAACCCTGGTGCTCCGGAAGTGTCAGACTACAATCCCCCAAATATCCCCTACTGCTTCTGCCTTTAGACAAGCCTCCACTTGCCAGGACGCTATATACTACTGATCAATCACCTTGGGCTTTAGTTGATCAGTCAAGGTTTGACTGGTTGGCCGGGCGTCATGTCTGAAGAACTCAACCCTCAAACAGAGCTTAAAGTGGACCAACACCCAGGATTTTGACTATCCTGGGTTTTGGTCCACTTCGGTGGGGCACCCCGATCTTATAGATTCCCGGGCCGATCCCCCCTGGGTGTTGGTCCACTTTAACACGAAAGGGGCTTCGCCCTCCCGATAGCCAGTGGCACTTCCGGTTTTGTGGGGGATGCTGGACGGTGCATGAGGCGGCACAGAACACAGAGCAAGCACCATGGGAGATCCCGGAGGTAGGTTCTTTCCATCCCAATAATTTTTTTCCTTTTCTTTTCTTTTGGTTTGTGTGAAATTTAAACAGGACCAACAGCCTGGCACAGTTGGAAAAGAAAGGTAGCAGACATTTTGGAGCTTCCTCTCCAGGCATCTCAGCCATGCTGCTGCCTGGATTCAGCTGACATAATTGACAATGCACAGTAACAGGAAGCCCAGCGGCACTTCTTGCGTGCAGGTGGCCTGCCACCATCTTGTTTTTAAAATTGACCACAGCATGAGTTAGAAAATGGTAAATAATTTTTTATGTGCAGCAATGTAAATAGCCCTGGGGAGGGAGGCACATGAGCACTGTTTGTTGTTGGACTGGTTTAAGTCATTTTCAACTGTTGGTCTGCTTTAAGCCATAGATTGAAAGAGAGAATACTTATAATAATACTGTAGAATGAATAAGTGGAAATGAATATTCAATTCCAACCAAGTTTCATGTTTATGTGTTATAAATTCACTGAGGCCCTTATTTAACAAGGGATAGCGCCAGGTAGCGAATGGTGAGCGAACGGTAATGACGGTCACCGCCATGAGAACGCCGGCTCCCCTCCGCAATCACACATTTATCAAGCCGATCCTGCTTAGCGACTGACAGAGCGCCAGATAGCGAATCATTCATCATTATTCCAGCCTCACCCCACAGCGCCAGCGAGCGACCTTGAACAGCGACAGGTATGACCTCTCGCTACCTGGCGCTCTCCAATGCATTTCAATGGAGCAATCTTTAAATATTCTTAATTAATTGCTATTAATGTTTTTTTTTTTTTTTTTTGTAAATGTCAAAAATTCTGTGACCACTTCTGCAATGTTAGATATTTTTTTTAAGGTTTAAAAAAAAAAAAAAAAAAAAAATGTGTGCAGAATTGATATTACAGGTCTGATATTAATGTATTCATATTACAAAATGTTTTGAAAAACTTGTTTTTTTTTATCCAAAAATATGGTTGTTTGGGGTTAAAAAACTACTTTTAACCCATCGCCGCCAGCGCTCTGGGGTTTAAACAAGCATTACATTGCGCGAGAATTTTTTGAGTGTGATTTGTTAATGAATATGCTGGGAGCCGTTCGCTATGGCCATTCGCTGTCATGCGCTCCCATACAGCGCGGAACCTGTCAAATAGCGACTCCTCACCCAATATTCAACATTACGGCAAACCGACTGAGTCGCTATCAACTACCGAACAACGGCCAAGCACAGCGACTACTAGCGGGCGCTCTGAAAATGCCGCTACTGTCGCTCATCTGTCGCTACCTGGCGCTATTAATGAATCGGCCTCCCCGTTTATATGAGAAAATGAAACATTGCTTCACTTTGTAATACATTAATTCTTTGTGATTGCTGCTTATACCCATATTGACCCAAAAGAAAAAAAATGTAATAATTATTTGTTTTACATAACAAAATACAAAAAAATATTGCCTAAATACTCTAGATCTCGGCAGGTTTTGGTGATGTGTAGCAAGAATATCAAAAATTAGAAAGGAGAAAATATTTTTATAGGTGATGAAGCTAAAGGTAATGTATTGTATAAATAAAGGTGGCAGGGGTTACCGTGATAAGCCAAGCACATTCTTACAAAATACAAGCGACTTACTTTACCTACAAAAGTCTTAAAGGGGCCACAGCACTCAAACCAGTTAGCTTGCTGACCAACCTACAATCTGTCTCTAAACTAGGTTAAAAACAGGGAGCTCGGTCACACACATCTGCAGAAGTATGCTTAAGCTGCACCACCAGCGCCAAGGTGCCCCTGTGAGGTGCAGTCCTAACTCTAGTACTAATTCTAGTCTCTAAGAGCCCCATTTGGGACATACAATGCAATAGATAAATTGGGAGCAGGCTTACCTGAGGTTGCCCTAAACCTCAAGTGCTTTACCTACAGACTACATAGGTCTGGACGGGACCAAAGGCCGGCAAAGAAAATGGTGGAAGGACTTAAACTTAAAACTTATCAGGAAAGACTTTGTACAGTCTGGAGGAAAGAAGGAAGAGGGGGGACATGATTGAGACCTTTATATATGTGAAAGAGTTGAATGAGGTTCAGGAGGGAAGAGTTTTTAAGATGAAACTTAAAGATAGAACAAGGGGGCACAACCTGAAGCTAGTCGGGGGGGAAGATCAGGAGCAAGGTTAGAAAATAGTATTTTACAGAAAGAGTAGTAGATGCTTGGAACAAACTTCCAACAGATGAAGTTGAAAAATCGACAGTCAGTGAATAAGATAAGCCTGGGATAAGCACACATTTATCCTAAGATACAGAATACACATAAGGGCAGACTAGATGGACCGTATAGTCTCCTTCTGCCCTCAACCATCTATGTTTCTATGGACAATAAAACAGGAAAGAAACTTTGTAAAAAGAGAAAGCCATAACAAGAAAAGTAGTCACTTGCTGCAGCCCCCCCCATCTTCTTTCTGGCATTTTACAGTGAACCCAGGGTATTTCTGACACACCACTAGCCATAGCATCTTATAAATGATAGGCCGGTGGTTGCTCCTCTTTGAAGTAAAGCTGATTATTTTGGTTTTCTACAAGGAAAATCTCACAGGCCTAAACTGACCAGATGTCCTACGTTTGGTGGGAAAGTCCCAATCTGTGGCATGTTGTCCCCACAAAAAATCTCTGGGGCTACTTTGATGTCTCACTTTTCTGACAGTATGGGAAAGACTGTCCCTCCGAATCTGGACGTCTGGTCAATTTACAACTAAGGCCCTGCTCCAGTTCTTTGGCTGAACAGCAGAAGTGCAATGTATGCATTGGCTGAGTGATTGAGTCAGTGATCAATATTCTCCACAGACTAGAGATGCCTGAGTTATATTTTAAGCATTTGACCAGGGACAAGGTTACACCTACTTATAAACATAAGGAAATCATAAGGAATGCGTCTCTTGGCTCTCCTTCTATCTTTCTCACCGCACATTTAGTGTATCTTACTCAAACACAATTTCCTCCCCCCGGCCTCTGTCTGTTGGGGTACCACAAGGCTCAGTCCTAGGACCCCTACTTTTTTCAATATACACTTCTGGTCTCGGACAACTAATAACCTCGCTAGGCTTCCAATATCACTTTTATGCAGACGACACTCAGATCTACCTCTCTGGCCCAAATCTCTCCTCTCTCGCCTTCCTGACTGTCTAACAGCCATCTCTTCCTTCATGACATCTCGCTCCCTTAAACTAAACATGGACAAAACAGAACTGGTCATTTTCCCACCATCTCACTCCCCTCCCCAACACCACAAACTCTGTAAATAATCTTACAATAACTGCAACTTTTAAACAGGACCAACAGCTTGGCACAGTTGGAAAACAAAGGAAGCGGACATTTTGGAGCTTCCTCTTTCAGCATCTCGGCCAAGCTGCTGCCAGGATTCAACTGACATAACTGACAATGCACAGTATCAGGAAGCCCAGCTGCACTTCCTGTTTGCAGGTGGCCTGTAAAATTTACTACAGCAGGAGTTAAAAAAAGCTAAATGAAATTTTATGTGCAACAATCTAAATTGCCCTGGGGAGGGCACTGTTAGTTGTGTTGGTCTGGTTTAAGTCATATTTGACTGTTGGTCCGCTTTAAAGTGATACTGCAGGCAAAGGTAATTGTTACACCATTGTGTTGGGCCACATTTGGCGCTGTCTTAAACTGTTTTCAGTTTTTAAATTGAAGGAGAAATGAGTTATCAAGGTTTACATGTTAAGCTTATGATTTATTTGGGCGTGGCCCTTGGATCTGTGATACTGTGATGAATCTGGGGAAGGAGGAGTCGGAGGCGGAGGGAGGGGTGGGAGGAGGGATGGACCAGCAATCCTGTCCCGCTCTGCTGAGTTGATTGGGGGACGGAATGAAAAAGAGAACGTCATTGGCTGAACCTGTAAACCTCAGAAATTTGGCCATTTCTGCTTCAATGTTAAAACGGAAAACAGTTTAGGACAGCGCCAAATGTAGACCAACACAATGGTGTAACAATTACCTTTGCCTGCAGTATCACTTTAACTGTCCTAGCTTCATATTAGACAATGATTTTTCCACAATAGAAAAAAAAAAATCCAAGCTTGCACCATTTACAGCCTTTAAAAGTATTCAAGAGACCAAATAAATTGAAGCAATTTAATTTTCCTGCAGACAATCCTCCTAAATCCTCCATTGCCAATTTCGCCACTTACTGAATGTGAAAAAACCCTCTGCTGGCTTTTATCTCAGTTTATGTGAAAATCCGATCATATTCACAGCTCACAGGAGGCAAGGGGGAAAAGTTCACATTCAGGTCCCGGCTAAACATTTGTTGATAGTAGGCAGCGTGTAACCCTTCTACTGTGCGTCCTATTCTTCCTGGACTCCTCATGGCTGTGTGTAACTAGACACAATACCCAGAGGTTTGTCCTTGAGTTTATTATAGGTGATAAGAAATCCAAGGCACGCTGCCAAGACCGTTAACTGCCTTTTCCATTCATATTTAGAGTAAAATCTATATGTACAATAGATTTATTACATTTATTTTAAAGTGTAACTGCAGTTAAAACCTGCAATGTTTAAAATTCATTTTAAGCATCCTCCTATTATAATATTATGTTAAGGGGGGAGGAGTTTTGGGGCCCTACCCGTTAGGTGAGTGTGAGATCTCCTTCCGCGTTTTTTGGGGTCCCAAAGAAAGTGCCAGTAACCTAGCTCCAAAATTAAAACAAACGTTTTTTATTACCGAAATTACCGGTAGGTTATAAAAAACGTCAAACTGAAGGATATAAGTATGCACTGCAACCACCTGACCAGAACATTTGGACTTTCTGGCCCATATACAGGTTAACCTGACTAAAGGGGACTAAGGAGCCACATCCTAAAATACTGTACCCAAAACTGCAAGCACCCTAAAGAGCAACTAAACAGTAAGTGAACTATCTTTCATGTTTTTTTCCACACACTTTTATTCTTTATACAAAGTTAAATCAATACCACAAATGTATATATTACCCCAATTTTTAAAGTAGGACCAATAGTACGCTGAGGAAGCCTAAGGGCGAAACGCGTCTGTACCCTAAAGACATTTGCTACAAAGAGGGTATCATCTTGCTACAAACACCAGCGGCAATGTAAACAAACCCTACAGATCTAATTGAAAAGGACTTCATGGTTAAGCAAGCCAAAAGGCACTGGGGAAAAATCCCCCCAGAAAAACTGTTTAAACTACTTGTACTGCACAAACAACTGTTTTTTCATTTATGTATGAATTGTATGACTTAGTGTGAATTAAACACAAGCACTGCTTTTTACTGCAAAAACAATTGTTTTAATTCTGGAGCTAGAATACTGCCACTTTCTTTGGGACCCAAAAAAACCCCGAAGGAGATCTCACACTCACCTAACGTGGGGGTAGGGCCCAAAACTCCTCCCCCCCTTAACACGTATATCTCTGACTAAGCTCAGAGGTGCCAGATCCCTCTGAAACCTCCAAACATTCACAAAAATAAACCTCCTTCTCCTCCCAAACCCTCTCATTCCCTTCCCACCTCCCTTTCCTTCTCCCGCACCCCACACCCCCCCAAAAAACAAATTAAATATTATAATAATAGGTGGACTGGAGCACCATAGGCCCATCAAAGGAAAACATTTAATAAACATTTATTAAAATGGGTAAACAGTCAGAAAACCAACCAGCACACCCAATCCACATGTGAAGCTCAGGACAAGAAGATCCCCTGGTGTAGTCTTCTCAAATAGCAAAAGTCCAGTAAGATATCCAGCTTCTCCTTACGGTAAAAAATAACTTCTAATAGATCCAATTAAACTGTAGTCCACCACCAATGTGATGCCACAGTAGACACAAAATCAAATCGAGACCCAGAACCATGAAATGTTCTGCAGCGGGAACCAGGTGATGCATTTTGGGCACTCAAAAGCCCTTAATCATACAATGTAGCCTGGTATTAAAATGGGGCATTTTCAAGGCTCATAATGTAAACCTTTTTTTTTGGCTACAACTAAAGACTGAAAATGCAGAAACAAATGCTGCTTCAGTTCTCTAAATGATACAAAATGTGCAAAAATATTATATAAATTATTATAAAACATTATAAATATGCTGGAACAAAAATGGGCCCCCTGACTTTCTGGACCCTGGTGCGGTCACACGCCCTGCACCCCCTATAGTTATGCCCATGCTTGGGGCTCACCAGAAGAAATCACAATTAAGGCTCATAAAGAGAAAACAATTTTGGGATCCACCAGAAGAAATCATTCTTGAGGCCCACAAGAGGAAAACATTGGCGTGGAGTATGACAGATCACCTCACTTCTCCATGGGACCCAACTTGAAGAAGTCCACCAAGACAATCCTACCTTAATCCATAATTATTCAGCTTTAGGTCTAATTTAAAGTAAAATTACTTTATTTATTTCAAATGTTAAAAGCAGCTTCCAGTCAATCGATAACTACTACCGTTACACTTTAACCAATCAAAACAATGTAACCTACACCATACCGAAGCTCGCTAAGGCGAAAGTGGCATCCTGGATGTGGCTGGTGGCAACAGGACTGGCTCCAGGTTTGTGGGGGCCCCTGGACAAGAGAGCCTTTGTGGGCCTCTTTCAGCTAACACAAGGGGGTCATCTACTGCTGCTGATTGCCCTCCAGTCCTTGTCAGTAGAAATGAGCGAACTTCTTGAAAGTTCGATTCGGGCGATTCGCTGAATTTCCCCAAGAAATGCGGGTTCGCCCGAATCGAACTTTAACAAATCGCTCATCTGAAAAAAAAAAAAATGCCGGCATGGTGGGAGCGGGCAGGCCGGCTACGCCTGTCAGCGGGCCGCCGGTCGGAGCATGGAGGCCGGCGCCGCTTCCGCCGCCCGCTGACAGCGTAGCCGGCCTGCCCGCTCCCACCATGCCGGCATTTTTTTTTTTTTATTTCAGGGAAAATTCGTTCGGCACGAACCAAAAAAAATTCGGGTTCGTGCCGAATCGAATTTTCCCTGAAATTCGGAGCGAATTCCAGTTCGTCCGAACCGGTTCGCTCATCCCTACTTGTCAGCTGTCACCTGGTTTTTGCCACCTTCAGAAAGCGCCGTCCCTTTAAGGAGGGCAGCCCACATGACTGGCCTGCGTTCCTGTCCGGAGGCAGACCAGCCATGGGGGAAGTGGTCACTGGGGGAAGTGACCTCAGGGGGGGAAGGGGAGTATATAAGGGGACGTCCGTCCCCTTCCCCTTCCTCTTTGACCCGGCGTGGATGGACGAGCAGTCCCACCCGCCCGCCCTGTTTTTGGTTGTGTTGGGTTTTTTCGGCCACAATCCTGGTGGGGTTTAGGGTTTTTTTGAATACGTTTAAGGTTTGTATGGCTAGTTATTTATTGTATAAAAAAAAAAAAAAGTGTTTTGTATTATGTCTGTTGGCACCTGTTGGGGGTGCCGCAGAATTCTGTTATTTATTTATGATTAAACCATGTTGTTAAAAAAAAAAAAAAAAAAAAAAATTTTATAGAAAGTTGTGTCATACTTTGTACATATTTTAATGTATTGTTCTTCATGTTAAGTTTTTTGTTTGTGAAAATTTGTATTGTATTTGTCACAGCCGTTGGGCGGGTCTCCTCGCGGGTTTCGGGTCTGAGATAGCAGTTCCATTGGAAGGGTACGCGGCTGTTTCTGGGGAAACCGGCCAGGACGAGTTGGTTAAAGGTTTTTGGATGGTTGGGGTTCTGGTAAGGAAGGGGATGTTTGTGGTCACTGGCGGTTAGCCCGATTAAGCTCCCTGGCCTAGGAGGTTTTGCGGCCGAGCTTATGTTGGCTTCTGCTTGGTGGGGGTCGGGAAGTTTATTTTTGTTCCCTCCCCTTTCCTTCATTTTTGGGATCCTGGGCTTCTCAGACCCGGAACACAGGGGGGACTCTATTTTGCTTGTATATATGTGTTTATTATATGTTGGGCTGTGGCCGATTAAATTTAATCTTTCCAACGACATGGTGGTCTGGTCTTGTTATTCTGGTGATGGAAGCGGTATGACGCAGGGCATACTGGAACGCTAGCACAGTCATGAGCATTCATCAGTAGCCCTCCTCCATTCCATGCCACCTTCTCCATTGTCGCCGATCATTCTCTGCTGCTGAGGCCAGCCATAAGCACACAGCACCTAGCATTCCGCGGTTCGGGTCCACTATAAAATAATACCATGGCCAAGTGTGAGCCTGAGTGGGCCCCTGAAGATGCCAAAGGCCCTGGCAATTGCCCAGGTTTGCCCTGTGCTGGCAGCGGCCGTGGGTGGAACACAAGCTATGACCTGTACCCGGAACTCACCAAAACTTACACTTCTGCTGTGTCAGATAGTGCTACACTAATACATATGTTATAATAATTATTATTACTTACTTATAGAGTAGCAGGAGTGGTTCTCTCCTAATCAGCTGACAAACATACTTGTGTGACCTAATTAGTCTGCTTTCCCCTAGTCAACTGATCACATTGATGATACTAAACTCTGCGTGTGCACTATTAGCTGTATTCCTGAGCATGCACATGACTGGCAATATTTCGTCCATTCACAAAGCAGACTTTAGAAGTGTTCAAATGAGAAATGTGGGCTCTGTCAGACTCCTCTGGGTCCATATTTTTGTCTTACGAGATCTATAGTTTATATAGCCTACTAATTACTCATTCAGTCAACATTAGTAATTAGTAATGTTGAAATAGAAAATAAATCTGTCATATTCCAGCGAGCTTGTCTGCGCATGTGCGTCCGGATTTGTCCAAGCCCAGTATTTGAGGTTCAAGTGCGCAACTCATTCTAGATAATGGTCAAAAGCATCCATAGATATTAAAAACTTTCATGATACTGTCTGTATAGAAAAAGAAAAACAGGTCTGAATGGAAATGCAAATCACCTGAAACTGTGTCAGATAAACACAAACATCCACTAAAAGTGCATGAACCACATATGCATGCTCATAACAATCAGTTTATTTTTACAGATCACCAAGGTCTGGGCATTTACATTATGGCCACAGAGTCAGTCAGCAGAGTGTTCCAGGATCTGGAGACAGAGTAGCATGTGCAATAGCAGACAGCAAGGCTGTGGGGTCAACCTGGGATTGCCAGTTCTGCTAGTGATCATACATGAAAGGGTTAAGCTACAGTTTTTGGCTCCAAAATGTGGTTGGATGTGGCAGGATCAGCTATAGGGCTCGGCACAGAGTCAGACATGACTGTAAGCTACAGCGCTTGGCACACATATGTGGTCAGAACTGGCAGGCTAAAGGAGCACTACCGTGAAAAATGGTCCAATGATAAAAATTCATAAAAATATGCTGGATGGCGGGAGGAGGGGTCCCTTATACACCTGACATCAAGAAATATCCAGCCAGGCTTGTTTTTCTTTTTAAGGAAGGAAAAGGACATCCGGGGTGACAGAGCCTGATAGAATAAACCTGTGTCACCCCTGGATTTTATTCCTACCACGGGAGAATAAATCACAGGCTTGGTGGGAGTTTTATTCAGTTCGGGTATATAAGTGACCCGTCCTCTCATTAATCAACATGTTTATATGGATTTTTAGCATTAGACAATTTCGCGATAGTGCTTCTTAAGCTACAGGGCTTGGCACAGAGATGGGTTGGATGTGGCAGGATCAGCTACAGGGCTTGGCACACATATGTAGCCAGATGTGGCAGGGTAAGCTACAGGGCTTGGCACACATATGTAGTCAGATGTGGCAAGGTAAGCTAAAGAGATTGGCACAGAGATGGTTTGAGGTTGGATGTAGCAGGGTAAGAGAACACAGATGCAGGAAAACCTTTGACAAGCACACTGACAAGCAAAGAGTCCTGGGTGACAGTTTTGAATATATCCCCCCCCCTTCAAATCAGATGAGATGATGGGCTGTATTGCATCTGTATTGCAGACTGCATGGACCAGGTAAGTATCATGCAGTGGCAATCACCTTTTGGATTTGCGTAAAAAGGTGAGTAAATTATAGACAGCAGCATATAAGGTTGACGTACTGATCAATCCACAGCCTCTCTGGTTGGAAAACACTGTTCTAGCCACAAGGAATTGCTCGTGTATATAACGTATATACATGGCCAAAAAAATAAATGGTTTCTGATTTCATTCATCAGATCTCTTAGACATTTTGTCTGTTTCGAGTCCAATTCAAGGCAACAATCCACGCTCCATACTAAATGTTTATACATTTAACACTGCAATAAGTCGGCTTAAACATTATCCTAATGCAAATCCTTACAATCTAGCCTAATGCTTTTCTAAGCACAGATCATTTTATAAGGTATAGCTAATAAAAGTTTTTCCTCCCCAGTCGCACCACTTCTGTCTGTCCTGTTCCATCATGGATAGAGTTAAGTATGTTATTAGATTTGTAGATGGCTATTCATGCGCTAGGTTTCCATAGCAGCTCTGGAAATAGTGGTTTGGGTCCTTTCCTGGAGCATTTAAATGTTTCAAAGCTGAAATGGAGTCAACCTATTTTACAGGGCTGACGTTACCAATTTCATATGTTTGGTTAAAAAAATTGGAAAAGGGAGGAGTTTAAGATCATCCAGGAAAGAAAAAGGCCGCGCATTATAAATCTCAAAGCCAATTGAGATTTTGGACCTGAAAGACCTACAATAGATGCAACTAATTTGAATAAACCCAACTGGAATAAAATAGTGTAAGGTTATAAAATGTTGTAGACTTGTGTGGAAATTGGACGAAAACAAAAAAAAAGACTTACATAACCATCGCTTCCGCACCGAAGATCCCTGCCCACTGTCTCACCTCGGGGCGCTGCCACCGCCACTGCTTCTTGGGCCAGTACACTTGCACACACAAACACCCAGGTCCATACAGTAGCTGGACGTGGCCTACATCAGGCCACAAACACGGAGTATGCGAGCATCAGTAGAGGCGGCGTCCAAAGCGGGGACAACGAGCAGGGTTCGTTTACCCTTCCATCGCCGCTCCTCCATCATCTGGCAGCAGCGCGGGAGCGACGTTATGTAAGTGTAATATTTTCCTTTATCTCAAGGGTTCGGAGGAGGGGAAGCATGCCACACTGCTTATGTGGAATGGAATGGGGGGAATGCCACACTGCTTATGTGGAATGGAATGGGGGGGATGTCACACTGCCTATGGGGATTGGGAGGGGGGATGCCACACTGCCTATGGGGAACGGGAGGGGTAAATGCCACACTGCCTATATGCGGAATGGGAGGGGGTGTCACACTGCCTATGGGGAATGGGAGGGGGGAATGCCACACTTCCTATATGGGGAATGGGGGGAATGCCACACTGCCTATGGTGACTGGGAGGGGGGATGCCACACTGCTTATGAGGAATGGAATGGGGGGAATGCCACACTGCCTATGGGGATTGGGAGGGTGGATGCCACACTGCCTATGGAGAATGGGAGGGGGGAATGCCACACTGTCTATATGCTGAATGGGGGGGCACACTGCTTATGGGGATTGGGAGGGGGGATGCCACACTGCCTATGGGGAATGGGAGGGGGAAATGCCACACTGCCTATGGGGATTGGGAGGAGGGGTGCCACATTGCCTATGGGGAATAGGAGGGGGGAATGCCTATATGGCGAATGGGGTTTGGAATGCCACACTGCCTATGGGGAATGGGAGGGGGGAATGCCACACTGCCTATAATGAGGAATGGAAGTGGGGGAATACCACACTGCTAATGGGGACTGGGAGAAGAGAATGCCACACTGCTTATATTGGGATTGGGAGGGGGGATGCCACACTGTCTATGGGGAATGGCGGGGATGTTACAGGGATTGGAAGGGGCAATGTCACACTGCCTATGGTGAATGGGAGGGGGTAGAATGCCACACTACTTACGGGGAATGGGAGGGGGGATTCCACACTGCCTATGGGGATTGGGAGTGGGTGCCACACTGCAAATGCCATGCTGTCTATGGGAATAGGAGGAAGAAATGTCACACTGCCTATGGGGAATGGAAGAGGGAAATGTCACACTGTCTTTATTGTGGAATGGGAGAGGGAATGCCATACTGCCTATAATGAGGAGTAGAAGGGAGGAGAATGCCACACTGCCGGTAAAGGGGAATGGGGGGGGATGCCACACTGCCTATAATGGGAATGGGAGCTGGGGTGCCACTCTGCCTGTAATGGGGGATTCTGCACCTTTCCTATTATTTGGTACTCAGGTCAATGCTGTTTTAGCACAGCATTTGGTTCAGAATATATATATTTTATATTTTCCTGCTCCAAATCCTAGGTGCGACATTGGCAGATCCAGGAGAATTCCCGGTGGGCTGCACTGCTTTGGGGCCAGTTGTGATGCAGCTTATTGCACTCCCATCTATTTCCTGTCTCCCTAGTCTCTTTTCCATCCCACCTGTACCCGGCCCCACTGTATCCAGCCAAGTTACCTAAGCCTATGTTCTGCTCCTAATGATGTAGCCTATTAATTATTGTCGCACCTTGGAGCTAGAGTACAGAACTTCAAAGCAACATTAACACAACTAAATCCTATCCATTGCTTATAATAGAAAGGTTTAAATCGATGCAATTTGTAGGGACTAATTGACATCAAGAAGGCCGCAGAGGTCTAAATTACCACAAGCAAAATTAGGGTCAACTATATTTTGAATGTATTTGTAAATCTATGGAAAGTGCCAATGCCAACAACTATTTTTTTTCATTGCTTCAATATGGATCCTTCATTGATGGTAGACTGCAAACAATCATCATCTTATAGCCCGCTCTTGTCTTTGGACTGAATTTTTTAAAGTGTATATTTTTCTGTGGCAAAATGATTTGTTAAAGGTACTGAGCTGATCTGGCATTTATTTATTTTTTCTAATGTTAGCAAATGTGAGTTTTATCCAAGTAGTTTTCATCTGTTACTATTGGCAATGTATACCAATACAAATGCAGACATGGAGGCCGATTCATTAATAGCGCCAGGTAGCGACAGATGAGCGACTGTAGCAGTATTTTCACAGTGCCCACTAGTAGTCGCTGTGCTTGGCCGTTGTTTGGTTGTTGACAGCAACTCAGTCGGTGTGCGGTAATGTTGAATATTGGGTGAGGAGTCGCTATTTGACAGGTTCCGCGCTGTATGGGAGTGCATGACAGCGAATGGGCATAGCGAACGGCTCCCACCATATTCATTAACAAATCACGCTCAAAAAATTCTCGCGCTGTGAAATGCATGTTTAAACCCCAGAGCGCTGGCGGCGATGGGTTAAAAGTAGTTTTTTAACCCCCAAACAACCACAAGTTTATAAAAACATTTTGTAATATGAATACATTAATATCAGACCTGTAATATCAATTCTGCACAAATTACCTTAAAAAAAATATCTAACATGGCAGAAGTGGTCACAGAAATTTTCACATTAAAAAAAAAAAATATATATTTACAATTAATTATGAATATTTAAAGATTGTTCCATTGAAATGCATTGGAGAGCGCCAGGTAGCGAGAGGTCATACCTGTCGCTGTTCAAGGTCGCTCGCTGGCGCTGTGGGCTGAGACTGGAATAATGATGAATGATTCGCTATCTGGCGCTCTCTCAGTCGCTAAGCAGGATCGGCTTGATAAATGTGTGATTGCGGTGGGGAGCCGGCGTTCTCGTGGCGGTGACCGTCATTACCGTTCGCTCACCAGTCGCTACCTGGCGCTATCCCTTGTTAAATAAGGGCATTGCCAATAACAACAGATTGCAGCTAGGTGCACGGGACACTGCTGCTAAGCATGTGTAAAGTTGAGGTTGTGAGCAGGTTCCTTTAAGATTTGGGTATTCTAATTGCCCTTCTTACCTGCATCTCCCATTTTAGTAATACATTGGCTTCCACTACAGGAGCTGATGTCCGTTTTAAGGCGGACCAACAGCACAGAGGGCACCCGTTTGCCGATGCCCCCTGGCACATTCACCTCTTACAAACAAGATTTCCTTGCACCCCGTAGGCATGTGGTTAGGAGTCTTCTTTTGGGATTACCGATTTTTGATGGAAACATGCTGACTAATTGGTGGGCACAATTTTGACAGAAAATCATGGTGCAATTAAGGGAAACACGCTTGTGGGGGGCATTGTCAAACAAGATGCTGCTCTACACTGTGGCCAATACCCATTTATTTGAAAATGGGTTGTGAAGGAACGATCCAGTTTAAATGTGAAAAACCCAGGAATACAAGTCCAGAGTTTCCACTGTATTTCCCCCTTTAGTATTAAGGCTTTCTAGTCATAAACATGCTCAGGACCTAATCTCCCCCAGGAAGGAGAATTAGCATTTGTGAGTTGAGCTAAGCGCAGATTACAGACTCCCTGCTGATTCTCTCACACCTCCAGCCTGGGAAGGCCCCGATGTGTCAGAAGCCAATGTGACCCCTGGCTGTGAGCATCCTCACTTTAAAGACAAGAACCTCAGACAACTGGCACCAACACAAATCGGCCACTGTGTGTCCCAGCACCAAGCCAGGTAAAGATCCAGAACGGGCCCACAAAACTGCACATAGACACACAATTCTTAGAGCCATGCGACTAGGGGGACCTAGAGAAATGGAGATCTCGGGTTCTGACTCATTTAGGGACTACATCTTTGGGCTCATCGAATGCCCAGCATCCAGCCCAATCTTTTATTTCTGTAGCCAGACCCATATGACCCCCCCGCCCAAAGTTATAACCCCCTAAAAGGTTTTAGGAGCTAAAGCAGGTTCCACAACGGTTGGAGGGGACAATCAGTCCCACAGAAGGGAGGGAGTGAAAGGGTCTCGCAGCATAAAGGGCGATAACCCTGGGCCAGGCTTTTGTCACTCTATGGAGGAGGTCAAGGTGCATGCGTGCTGGAGGTGCCCATTAATAAGCTTGCCACTCACCTCCATGTGGGAGCTCTTCAACACTACTCTACATCTGCATTGTAAGGTAACTGACTATTATATCTCTGTGTGTAACTCACTGTAACTTGTAACTCACTTCTCAGATTGACATTTGTATTCAATCATATTTAGGGATGAGCGAATCGATCCGGACGAACCCGGATTCGATCCGAATTTCAGGAAAAATTCGATTCGGATCGAATCCGAATTTCCCCGCGATTCGATCACTCGAAGTTTTCCTTTAACATCCATTCATTTACATTTACAGGCATTCTAAGATGGCGGACGGGACATGTCTGGACATGTATCCCGCGCCAGTGCAAGCTGGGGCAGTCACATGCAGCCTATCAGCAGCCAGCAAGCCCGGTGACGTCACACAGCGGTATTTAACGGCGGCCATCTTGCTTTTCCTCATTTCTCTATTGCATTCGTGACAGACAGAACGCTGTGTAGCTGAGGCAGTTAGACAGGCTGGAGACAGGGACAGACAGGGACAGGCTGGAGACAGGCAGGAGACAGGCAGGAGACAGACAGGAGACAGACAGAAAGCCAGGGAAAGGTAGGAAAAACGGAGCTGGCTGACAGGGAGATTTTTTTTTTTTCATCCAGCCTTTGTTAGCGTTTTCAGGCTGCTTATAGTAACTAACTGTGCATATATACTGAACTGATCTTAAGTCTGCTGTGAGGCATCCCATTCTGTGACTAAAGCAGCCTCTGTTTAAGACCATATAAGCATTTGCTCTTATCATATTTGAAATTAGGCCTGATAAAGACACTTTTGCTGGCCAAAGCACTACTGGACCCTGCCAGGTCCATTCCTGCCCAGGGCATCCCATTCTGTGACTACAGCAGCCTCTGTTTAAGACCATATAAGCATTTGCTCTTATCATATTTGAAATTAGCCTGATAAAGACACTTTTGCTGGCCAAAGCACTACTGGACCCTGCCAGGTCCATTCCTGCCCAGGGCATCCCATTCTGTGACTACAGCAGCCTCTGTTTAAGACCATATAAGCATTTGCTCTTATCATATTTGAAATTAGGCCTGATAAAGACACTTTTGCTGGCCAAAGCACTACTGGACCCTGCCAGGTCCATTCCTGCCCAGGGCATCCCATTCTGTGACTAAAGCAGCCTCTGTTTAAGACCATATAAGCATTTGCTCTTATCATATTTGAAATTAGGCCTGATAAAGACACTTTTGCTGGCCAAAGCACTACTGGACCCTGCCAGGTCCATTCCTGCCCAGGGCATCCCATTCTGTGACTACAGCAGCCTCTGTTTAAGACCATATAAGCATTTGCTCTTATCATATTTGAAATTAGGCCTGATAAAGACACTTTTGCTGGCCAAAGCACTACTGGACCCTGCCAGGTCCATTCCTGCCCAGGGCATCCCATTCTGTGACTAAAGCAGCCTCTGTTTAAGACCATATAAGCATTTGCTCTTATCATATTTGAAATTAGGCCTGATAAAGACACTTTTGCTGGCCAAAGCACTACTGGACCCTGCCAGGTCGATTCCTGTTGGGGCATCCCATTCTGTGACTACAGCAGCCTCTGTTTAAGACCATATAAGCATTTGCTCTTATCATATTTGAAATTAGCCTGATAAAGACACTTTTGCTGGCCAAAGCACTACTGGACCCTGCCAGGTCCATTCCTGCCCAGGGCATCCCATTCTGTGACTAAAGCAGCCTCTGTTTAAGACCATATAAGCATTTGCTCTTATCATATTTGAAATTAGGCCTGATAAAGACACTTTTGCTGGCCAAAGCACTACTGGACCCTGCCAGGTCCATTCCTGCCCAGGGCATCCCATTCTGTGACTACAGCAGCCTCTGTTTAAGACCATATAAGCATTTGCTCTTATCATATTTGAAATTAGGCCTGATAAAGACACTTTTGCTGGCCAAAGCACTACTGGACCCTGCCAGGTCCATTCCTGCCCAGGGCATCCCATTCTGTGACTAAAGCAGCCTCTGTTTAAGACCATATAAGCATTTGCTCTTATCATATTTGAAATTAGGCCTGATAAAGACACTTTTGCTGGCCAAAGCACTACTGGACCCTGCCAGGTCGATTCCTGTTGGGGCATCCCATTCTGTGACTACAGCAGCCTCTGTTTAAGACCATATAAGCATTTGCTCTTATCATATTTGAAATTAGCCTGATAAAGACACTTTTGCTGGCCAAAGCACTACTGGACCCTGCCAGGTCCATTCCTGCCCAGGGCATCCCATTCTGTGACTAAAGCAGCCTCTGTTTAAGACCATATAAGCATTTGCTCTTATCATATTTGAAATTAGGCCTGATAAAGACACTTTTGCTGGCCAAAGCACTACTGGACCCTGCCAGGTCGATTCCTGTTGGGGCATCCCATTCTGTGACTACAGCAGCCTCTGTTTAAGACCATATAAGCATTTGCTCTTATCATATTTGAAATTAGCCTGATAAAGACACTTTTGCTGGCCAAAGCACTACTGGACCCTGCCAGGTCCATTCCTGCCCAGGACATCCCATTCTGTGACTACAGCAGCCTCTGTTTAAGACCATATAAGCATTTGCTCTTATCATATTTGAAATTAGCCTGATAAAGACACTTTTGCTGGCCAAAGCACTACTGGACCCTGCCAGGTCCATTCCTGCCCAGGGCATCCCATTCTGTGACTACAGCAGCCTCTGTTTAAGACCATATAAGCATTTGCTCTTATCATATTTGAAATTAGGCCTGATAAAGACACTTTTGTGGCCAAAGCACTACTGGACCCTGCCAGGTCCATTCCTGCCCAGGGCATCCCATTCTGTGACTAAAGCAGCCTCTGTTTAAGACCATATAAGCATTTGCTCTTATCATATTTGAAATTAGGCCTGATAAAGACACTTTTGCTGGCCAAAGCACTACTGGACCCTGCCAGGTCCATTCCTGCCCAGGGCATCCCATTCTGTGACTAAAGCAGCCTCTGTTTAAGACCATATAAGCATTTGCTCTTATCATATTTGAAATTAGGCCTGATAAAGACACTTTTGCTGGCCAAAGCACTACTGGACCCTGCCAGGTCGATTCCTGTTGGGGCATCCCATTCTGTGACTACAGCAGCCTCTGTTTAAGACCATATAAGCATTTGCTCTTATCATATTTGAAATTAGGCCTGATAAAGACACTTTTGCTGGCCAAAGCACTACTGGACCCTGCCAGGTCTATTCCTGCCCAGGGCATCCCATTCTGTGACTAAAGCAGCCTCTGTTTAAGACCATATAAGCATTTGCTCTTATCATATTTGAAATTAGGCCTGATAAAGACACTTTTGCTGGCCAAAGCACTACTGGACCCTGCCAGGTCGATTCCTGTTGGGGCATCCCATTCTGTGACTACAGCAGCCTCTGTTTAAGACCATATAAGCATTTGCTCTTATCATATTTGAAATTAGCCTGATAAAGACACTTTTGCTGGCCAAAGCACTACTGGACCCTGCCAGGTACATTCCTGCCCAGGGCATCCCATTCTGTGACTACAGCAGCCTCTGTTTAAGACCATATAAGCATTTGCTCTTATCATATTTGAAATTAGCCTGATAAAGACACTTTTGCTGGCCAAAGCACTACTGGACCCTGCCAGGTCCATTCCTGCCCAGGGCATCCCATTCTGTGACTACAGCAGCCTCTGTTTAAGACCATATAAGCATTTGCTCTTATCATATTTGAAATTAGCCTGATAAAGACACTTTTGCTGGCCAAAGCACTACTGGACCCTGCCAGGTCCATTCCTGCCCAGGGCATCCCATTCTGTGACTAAAGCAGCCTCTGTTTAAGACCATATAAGCATTTGCTCTTATCATATTTGAAATTAGGCCTGATAAAGACACTTTTGCTGGCCAAAGCACTACTGGACCCTGCCAGGTCGATTCCTGTTCGGGCATCCCATTCTGTGACTACAGCAGCCTCTGTTTAAGACCATATAAGCATTTGCTCTTATCATATTTGAAATTAGCCTGATAAAGACACTTTTGCTGGCCAAAGCACTACTGGACCCTGCCAGGTCCATTCCTGCCCAGGGCATCCCATTCTGTGACTACAGCAGCCTCTGTTTAAGACCATATAAGCATTTGCTCTTATCATATTTGAAATTAGCCTGATAAAGACACTTTTGCTGGCCAAAGCACTACTGGACCCTGCCAGGTCCATTCCTGCCCAGGGCATCCCATTCTGTGACTACAGCAGCCTCTGTTTAAGACCATATAAGCATTTGCTCTTATCATATTTGAAATTAGGCCTGATAAAGACACTTTTGCTGGCCAAAGCACTACTGGACCCTGCCAGGTCCATTCCTGCCCAGGGCATCCCATTCTGTGACTAAAGCAGCCTCTGTTTAAGACCATATAAGCATTTGCTCTTATCATATTTGAAATTAGGCCTGATAAAGACACTTTTGCTGGCCAAAGCACTACTGGACCCTGCCAGGTCCATTCCTGTTGGGGCATCCCATTCTGTGACTACAGCAGCCTCTGTTTAAGACCATATAAGCATTTGCTCTTATCATATTTGAAATTAGCCTGATAAAGACACTTTTGCTGGCCAAAGCACTACTGGACCCTGCCAGGTCCATTCCTGCCCAGGGCATCCCATTCTGTGACTAAAGCAGCCTCTGTTTAAGACCATATAAGCATTTGCTCTTATCATATTTGAAATTAGGCCTGATAAAGACACTTTTGCTGGCCAAAGCACTACTGGACCCTGCCAGGTCCATTCCTGCCCGGGGCATCCCATTCTGTGACTAAAGCAGCCTCTGTTTAAGACCATATAAGCATTTGCTCTTATCATATTTGAAATTAGGCCTGATAAAGACACTTTTGCTGGCCAAAGCACTACTGGACCCTGCCAGGTCCATTCCTGCCCGGGGCATCCCATTCTGTGACTACAGCAGCCTCTGTTTAAGACCATATAAGCATTTGCTCTTATCATATTTGAAATTAGGCCTGATAAAGACACTTTTGCTGGCCAAAGCACTACTGGACCCTGCCAGGTCGATTCCTGTTGGGGCATCCCATTCTGTGACTACAGCAGCCTCTGTTTAAGACCATATAAGCATTTGCTCTTATCATATTTGAAATTAGCCTGATAAAGACACTTTTGCTGGCCAAAGCACTACTGGACCCTGCCAGGTCCATTCCTGCCCAGGGCATCCCATTCTGTGACTAAAGCAGCCTCTGTTTAAGACCATATAAGCATTTGCTCTTATCATATTTGAAATTAGGCCTGATAAAGACACTTTTGCTGGCCAAAGCACTACTGGACCCTGCCAGGTCCATTCCTGCCCGGGGCATCCCATTCTGTGACTAAAGCAGCCTCTGTTTAAGACCATATAAGCATTTGCTCTTATCATATTTGAAATTAGCCTGATAAAGACACTTTTGCTGGCCAAAGCACTACTGGACCCTGCCAGGTCCATTCCTGCCCAGGGCATCCCATTCTGTGACTAAAGCAGCCTCTGTTTAAGACCATATAAGCATTTGCTCTTATCATATTTGAAATTAGGCCTGATAAAGACACTTTTGCTGGCCAAAGCACTACTGGACCCTGCCAGGTCCATTCCTGCCCGGGGCATCCCATTCTGTGACTAAAGCAGCCTCTGTTTAAGACCATATAAGCATTTGCTCTTATCATATTTGAAATTAGGCCTGATAAAGACACTTTTGCTGGCCAAAGCACTACTGGACCCTGCCAGGTCCATTCCTGCCCGGGGCATCCCATTCTGTGACTACAGCAGCCTCTGTTTAAGACCATATAAGCATTTGCTCTTATCATATTTGAAATTAGGCCTGATAAAGACACTTTTGCTGGCCAAAGCACTACTGGACCCTGCCAGGTCGATTCCTGTTGGGGCATCCCATTCTGTGACTACAGCAGCCTCTGTTTAAGACCATATAAGCATTTGCTCTTATCATATTTGAAATTAGCCTGATAAAGACACTTTTGCTGGCCAAAGCACTACTGGACCCTGCCAGGTCCATTCCTGCCCAGGGCATCCCATTCTGTGACTAAAGCAGCCTCTGTTTAAGACCATATAAGCATTTGCTCTTATCATATTTGAAATTAGGCCTGATAAAGACACTTTTGCTGGCCAAAGCACTACTGGACCCTGCCAGGTCCATTCCTGCCCAGGGCATCCCATTCTGTGACTACAGCAGCCTCTGTTTAAGACCATATAAGCATTTGCTCTTATCATATTTGAAATTAGGCCTGATAAAGACACTTTTGCTGGCCAAAGCACTACTGGACCCTGCCAGGTCGATTCCTGCCCAGGGCATCCCATTCTGTGACTAAAGCAGCCTCTGTTTAAGACCATATAAGCATTTGCTCTTATCATATTTGAAATTAGGCCTGATAAAGACACTTTTGCTGGCCAAAGCACTACTGGACCCTGCCAGGTCGATTCCTGCCCGGGGCATCCCATTCTGTGACTACAGCAGCCTCTGTTTAAGACCATATAAGCATTTGCTCTTATCATATTTGAAATTAGGCCTGATAAAGACACTTTTGCTGGCCAAAGCACTACTGGACCCTGCCAGGTCGATTCCTGCCCGGGACATCCCATTCTGTGACTACAGCAGCCTCTGTTTAAGACCATATAAGCATTTGCTCTTATCATATTTGAAATTAGCCTGATAAAGACACTTTTGCTGGCCAAAGCACTACTGGACCCTGCCAGGTCCATTCCTGCCCAGGGCATCCCATTCTGTGACTAAAGCAGCCTCTGTTTAAGACCATATAAGCATTTGCTCTTATCATATTTGAAATTAGGCCTGATAAAGACACTTTTGCTGGCCAAAGCACTACTGGACCCTGCCAGGTCCATTCCTGCCCGGGGCATCCCATTCTGTGACTAAAGCAGCCTCTGTTTAAGACCATATAAGCATTTGCTCTTATCATATTTGAAATTAGGCCTGATAAAGACACTTTTGCTGGCCAAAGCACTACTGGACCCTGCCAGGTCCATTCCTGCCCGGGGCATCCCATTCTGTGACTACAGCAGCCTCTGTTTAAGACCATATAAGCATTTGCTCTTATCATATTTGAAATTAGGCCTGATAAAGACACTTTTGCTGGCCAAAGCACTACTGGACCCTGCCAGGTCGATTCCTGTTGGGGCATCCCATTCTGTGACTACAGCAGCCTCTGTTTAAGACCATATAAGCATTTGCTCTTATCATATTTGAAATTAGCCTGATAAAGACACTTTTGCTGGCCAAAGCACTACTGGACCCTGCCAGGTCCATTCCTGCCCAGGGCATCCCATTCTGTGACTACAGCAGCCTCTGTTTAAGACCATATAAGCATTTGCTCTTATCATATTTGAAATTAGGCCTGATAAAGACACTTTTGCTGGCCAAAGCACTACTGGACCCTGCCAGGTCCATTCCTGCCCAGGGCATCCCATTCTGTGACTACAGCAGCCTCTGTTTAAGACCATATAAGCATTTGCTCTTATCATATTTGAAATTAGGCCTGATAAAGACACTTTTGCTGGCCAAAGCACTACTGGACCCTGCCAGGTCGATTCCTGCCCAGGGCATCCCATTCTGTGACTAAAGCAGCCTCTGTTTAAGACCATATAAGCATTTGCTCTTATCATATTTGAAATTAGGCCTGATAAAGACACTTTTGCTGGCCAAAGCACTACTGGACCCTGCCAGGTCGATTCCTGCCCGGGGCATCCCATTCTGTGACTACAGCAGCCTCTGTTTAAGACCATATAAGCATTTGCTCTTATCATATTTGAAATTAGGCCTGATAAAGACACTTTTGCTGGCCAAAGCACTACTGGACCCTGCCAGGTCGATTCCTGCCCGGGACATCCCATTCTGTGACTACAGCAGCCTCTGTTTAAGACCATATAAGCATTTGCTCTTATCATATTTGAAATTAGCCTGATAAAGACACTTTTGCTGGCCAAAGCACTACTGGACCCTGCCAGGTCCATTCCTGCCCAGGGCATCCCATTCTGTGACTAAAGCAGCCTCTGTTTAAGACCATATAAGCATTTGCTCTTATCATATTTGAAATTAGGCCTGATAAAGACACTTTTGCTGGCCAAAGCACTACTGGACCCTGCCAGGTCCATTCCTGCCCAGGGCATCCCATTCTGTGACTACAGCAGCCTCTGTTTAAGACCATATAAGCATTTGCTCTTATCATATTTGAAATTAGGCCTGATAAAGACACTTTTGCTGGCCAAAGCACTACTGGACCCTGCCAGGTCGATTCCTGCCCAGGGCATCCCATTCTGTGACTAAAGCAGCCTCTGTTTAAGACCATATAAGCATTTGCTCTTATTATATTTATATTATAAGACACTTTTGCTGGGCATAGGCTTACTGCTGCCTGCCAGGTGCACTTCTGTTGAGGCATCCCATTCTGTAACATAGCATACCCCTCTTTATTTACACTAAGCAGCTCTCTTATTTACACTAAGCAGGCCTGTTGGAGGCTGAGTGTTACTGCTCACTTTTGGTGTGCATTATTTTCTGTTTCATATAGACCCACCGCTGCCCGGGGTTTTTTTAAATATCACCTACTACCACGCCAGTTAGACTATGTCGGGCAGACAAGTGCCTGGAAGTGAAAAGAGGAGTGGCAGAGGCCAAGATTCCGCAGGCAGAGCTCGCATCAGACTGGGGGCCAGTAGCAGCAGGAGTCACGCTGAGAGACCTAATCTGCCAGTATCTGCTAGCGGTCGGGTCTCCACCAGTAACGCATCTGCCGTGGTAGATTGGTTGACGCGCTCATCAACAACATCATCACAACTTACGTCTGAGACCCCCAGTCTAGGGTCGGTAGGTTCCTCTGACACAACCCTGAGTTGGCATGCCCCGAGAGCAGTCCCTGTCCTCCCATTGCCTCTGGCCTACGCCGTTCCCTCCCCCAGCGACGTATCCTATGCTTTGGGTTCAGCTCCACTCTTTAGTGAGGAGGACCATCAGATAGAGGACAGTCAGCAGCTACTGCCCAGCCAAGAAATGGAGGTGGCTTCTTTAGCTAGGCAGACAAATAGTGATGTGGACAGTGTCGTGAGTGCTGCGAGCGTTCCAGCTCCTGCGCCAGACACTGTTGACGAATCCACGAACATCAGTGACGTACAGCCACAACTCGGTGATGATGATGATGATGACGATGAAGCCGATCGCACTTGGGAGCCGGGTGATGAAGGGGCTTCATCGTCATCATCAGGAGAAGAGGGGTGCAGGTTGCCCCGGAGTCAGCAGCTGAGGCAGCAAGGTGGTAGCAGTCAGCATGGGGGCACAATTCCAAAGGCTGGAGCCGGCCGGGGCCGGGGCCGGGGTAGAGCACCTGCTGTGCGGCAGTCTACCTTATCGGGAGGTAGTGGAGCAGGGGTTCCTGGAGTTGGCAACAGCAGCAGTGAATCAGTGAGGCCAGGGGGTGGGAAAAGTAGCTACTCGGCAGTGTGGCAGTTTTTCCTGAGGCATCCGCAGGAGGGTAACATGGCCACATGCAAGATATGTAGGCAAAAGGTGAAGCGTGGCCAGGGTCCAAATGTTGGCACCACGGCCCTGCGTCAACATATGATGCGTCACCATAAAACGACCTGGGAGAACCGAGGCTCCCAAGGGGTGGTCCAGTCTGCTTCCTCACCAAGTGAGCTCCCAATTTCTGCCAGCCAAGGCTCCAGCACCTCAGCCGAAGGCAGCTGTGCGTCATACCCATCCTCTGTCGCTCCTGCTCCTCCTCCTCCTCCTCCAAGTCATGCATCCCGCCAGCAATCCATCAGCGAAGCCATGTCCAAGAGACAGCAGTATGCGCCCACTCATCCTACGGCGCAGAAGCTGAATGTGCTCCTGTCCAAGTTGCTGGTGCTGCAGTCGCTCCCTTTTCAGGTGGTGGAATCTGCACCTTTCAGAGAACTGATGGCTTGTGCCGAGCCGAGGTGGAGAGTCCCAAGCCGTCATTTCTTTGCCAAGAAGGCAGTACCAGCGCTGCACACTTTTGTTGAACAGAAGGTGGGCCAGTCCTTGAGCCTGTCGGTGTGTAGCAAAATACATGGCAGCGCCGACATCTGGAGCTGTAACTACGGTCAGGGGCAGTACATGTCGTTTACGGCCCACTGGGTGAATGTGGTCCCTTTGCAGCAGCAACTTGGACAGGTCACGCCGCTTCGGCCTCCGCGCTCTCTGCCCATTGGGCCTGTGACACCGTGCGACTCGGCCTCCTCATCCTCCGCCATCTCCTCACCCTCCACTGTAGGCTCAAGTCTCAGTGCCCCTCCAGTCTACCATGTGTGCAGGGCACGGAGGTGTCACGCAGTGCTTCACATGGTTTGTCTTGGCGAACGGAGTCACACAGGGGAGGAACTGCTTAAATGTATTCATCAGGAAATCCAAACATGGCTTACTCCGAGAAAACTTAAAATGGGAATCATGGTTACCGACAATGGGAAGAACATTTTGTCTGCGCTGCGCCAAGGAAGCCTGACCCATGCCCCCTGCATGGCTCACGTCTTCAATCTGGTTGTCAAGCGGTTTCTGAAGTGTTCCCCCCATCTGCAGGACATCCTAACAACTTCACGGAAACTTTGCATGCACTTCAGCCACTCCTACACCGCCAAACACACCCTTCTTGAGCTACAGCGTCAGAATGGTATCCCCCAACATAGTCTGATTTGCGATGTTTCCACCCGTTGGAATTCCACCCTTCACATGTTGGACCGATTATATGAACAGAGAAAAGCCATCACGGATTTCCTGATGATCCAAGCAGATAGGGGGACTCCCCTGTGTAACTTCAATGTCAACCAGTGGCAGCTCATACGTGACACCTGCCGTTTGCTCAGGCCCTTTGAGGAAGCCACTTTATTTGTCAGTCGGCAGGATTACGGGATGAACGACGTGATTCCACTGCTTCATGTACTACAGCACATGTTGGAAACCATGGCTGGTCAGGGCACTGGAGACATGGCGTTTACATCTTACGGCCACATGAACCCCGTTGGAGCTGAACTGGAGGAGGAGGAGGAGGAAGAGGAGGAGGAGGAGTTGCCCAGCGAAACACAGTTTAGGCTTGGCGAAATGGCTGGTTTATCTAGTCAGCGGACAGGAGAGGAGGAGCAGGAGCAGCCAGAGGAGCTAGAGGTTTTTGAGGAAGGAGAGACAGAGGACCCGGGCACACCGTGGCAGTATGCAGTGGAGATGGAGACAGGTAGTCCATCCGAGTCACTTGCGCAAATGGCACGAAGCATGCTCACATGCTTGCGTAGTGACCCCAGAATTGTTTCCATCTGTCGGCGGGATGACTTCTGGCTGTCCACCTTATTGGACCCTCGCTTCCGGCACAAAATGGGGGCATTTTTTAAACCCACCGAGAGGGAGGACAAACTCAACTACTACAAAGACATTCTACGTAGGCAGTTGGCCGATGCCTATCTGCGCCATGGTCCATACTCTCGCAGGTCTGACTCGAGGGGACCTCTGCGCTCACCTTCCACTGCCATGGCCGCTGGGGGGGTTGGCAGCAGCAGCAGCAGAAGCTCCATCAGCAGCAGCAGCCTCAGTCTTCAGTCGCTAATGAGTAGCTTTCTACACCCGCATAGTGAGGCTACTCATGAGCAGCAGGAAGACCTGGAGCAGGACCTGAACCAGCAGGTCATGTCATACTTTGACATGACCATGCCAACACACCTTGAGGATCCGCTGGACTTCTGGGCAGCCAAACTTGATTTGTGGCCGCAACTAGCAGAGTTTGCCCTGGAAAAGCTGTCCTGCCCGGCAAGTAGCGTGCCATCTGAGCGGGTGTTTAGTGCGGCGGGGGCCATAGTTACGGCGAGGAGAACTCGTCTGTCAACTAAAAATGTGGAGAGACTCACCTTTGTCAAAATGAATCAGGGATGGATCAGCCAGGATTTCCACCCACCAATGCCTGATGCATGCGACTAGATTCAGCATGGTGCCACGTTTTACACTTTCCAAATGGTGCAAAACATATTTATGTCTTTAGGCCATTTTTTGGGCTCCTGCTGCTGCTACTGTCAACTCCTGCCAACTCCAGGGTGTGATTCATCCAATTTTTGGGCTCCTGAGGCCAACTCCAGTGTATATTTGGGCTCCTGCTGCTGCTACTGTCAACTCCTGCCAACTCCAGGGTGTGATTCATCCAATTTTTGGGCTCCTGAAGCCAACTCCAGTGTATATTTGGGCTCCTGCTGCTGCCAACTTCTGCCAACTCCAGGGTGTGATTCATCCAATTTTTGGGCTCCTGAAGCCAACTCCAGTGTATATTTGGGCTCCTGCTGCTGCTGCTGTCAACTCCTGCCAACTCCAGGGTGTGATTCATCCAATTTTTGGGCTCCTGAAGCCAACTCCAGTGTATATTTGGGCTCCTGCTGCTGCTGCTGTCAACTCCTGCCAACTCCAGGGTGTGATTCATCCAATTTTTGGGCTCCTGAAGCCAACTCCAGTGTATATTTGGGCTCCTGCTGCTGCTGCTGCCAACTCCTGCCAACTCCAGGGTGTGATTCATCCAATTTTTGGGCTCCTGAAGCCAACTCCAGTGTATATTTGGGCTCCTGCTGCTGCTGCTGCCAACTTCTGCCAACTCCAGGGTGTGATTCATCCAATTTTTGGGCTCCTGAAGCCAACTCCAGTGTATATTTGGGCTCCTGCTGCTGCTGCTGCCAACTCCTGCCAACTCCAGGGTGTGATTCATCCAATTTTTGGGCTCCTGAGGCCAACTCCAGTGTATATTTGGGCTCCTGCTGCTGCTACTGTCAACTCCTGCCAACTCCAGGGTGTGATTCATCCAATTTTTGGGCTCCTGAGGCCAACTCCAGTGTATATTTGGGCTCCTGCTGCTGCTACTGTCAACTCCTGCCAACTCCAGGGTGTGATTCATCCAATTTTTGGGCTCCTGAAGCCAACTCCAGTGTATATTTGGGCTCCTGCTGCTGCTGCTGCCAACTTCTGCCAACTCCAGGGTGTGATTCATCCAATTTTTGGGCTCCTGAGGCCAACTCCAGTGTATATTTGGGCTCCTGCTGCTGCTACTGTCAACTCCTGCCAACTCCAGGGTGTGATTCATCCAATTTTTGGGCTCCTGAGGCCAACTCCAGTGTATATTTGGGCTCCTGCTGCTGCTACTGTCAACTCCTGCCAACTCCAGGGTGTGATTCATCCAATTTTTGGGCTCCTGAGGCCAACTCCAGTGTATATTTGGGCTCCTGCTGCTGCTACTGTCAACTCCTGCCAACTCCAGGGTGTGATTCATCCAATTTTTGGGCTCCTGAAGCCAACTCCAGTGTATATTTGGGCTCCTGCTGCTGCTACTGTCAACTCCTGCCAACTCCAGGGTGTGATTCATCCAATTTTTGGGCTCCTGAAGCCAACTCCAGTGTATATTTGGGCTCCTGCTGCTGCTGCTGCCAACTTCTGCCAACTCCAGGGTGTGATTCATCCAATTTTTGGGCTCCTGAGGCCAACTCCAGTGTATATTTGGGCTCCTGCTGCTGCTGCTGCCAACTTCTGCCAACTCCAGGGTGTGATTCATCCAATTTTTGGGCTCCTGAAGCCAACTCCAGTGTATATTTGGGCTCCTGCTGCTGCTGCTGCCAACTCCTGCCAACTCCAGGGTGTGATTCATCCAATTTTTGGGCTCCTGAAGCCAACTCCAGTGTATATTTGGGCTCCTGCTGCTGCTGCTGCCAACTCCTGCCAACTCCAGGGTGTGATTCATCCAATTTTTGGGCTCCTGAGGCCAACTCCAGTGTATATTTGGGCTCCTGCTGCTGCTACTGTCAACTCCTGCCAACTCCAGGGTGTGATTCATCCAATTTTTGGGCTCCTGAGGCCAACTCTAGTGTATATTTGGGCTCCTGCTGCTGCTACTGTCAACTCCTGCCAACTCCAGGGTGTGATTCATCCAATTTTTGGGCTCCTGAAGCCAACTCCAGTGTATATTTGGGCTCCTGCTGCTGCTGCTGCCAACTTCTGCCAACTCCAGGGTGTGATTCATCCAATTTTTGGGCTCCTGAGGCCAACTCCAGTGTATATTTGGGCTCCTGCTGCTGCTACTGTCAACTCCTGCCAACTCCAGGGTGTGATTCATCCAATTTTTGGGCTCCTGAGGCCAACTCCAGTGTATATTTGGGCTCCTGCTGCTGCTACTGTCAACTCCTGCCAACTCCAGGGTGTGATTCATCCAATTTTTGGGCTCCTGAGGCCAACTCCAGTGTATATTTGGGCTCCTGCTGCTGCTACTGTCAACTCCTGCCAACTCCAGGGTGTGATTCATCCAATTTTTGGGCTCCTGAAGCCAACTCCAGTGTATATTTGGGCTCCTGCTGCTGCTACTGTCAACTCCTGCCAACTCCAGGGTGTGATTCATCCAATTTTTGGGCTCCTGAAGCCAACTCCAGTGTATATTTGGGCTCCTGCTGCTGCTGCTGCCAACTTCTGCCAACTCCAGGGTGTGATTCATCCAATTTTTGGGCTCCTGAGGCCAACTCCAGTGTATATTTGGGCTCCTGCTGCTGCTACTGTCAACTCCTGCCAACTCCAGGGTGTGATTCATCCAATTTTTGGGCTCCTGAAGCCAACTCCAGTGTATATTTGGGCTCCTGCTGCTGCTGCTGTCAACTCCTGCCAACTCCAGGGTGTGATTCATCCAATTTTTGGGCTCCTGAAGCCAACTCCAGTGTATATTTGGGCTCCTGCTGCTGCTGCTGCCAACTCCTGCCAACTCCAGGGTGTGATTCATCCAATTTTTGGGCTCCTGAAGCCAACTCCAGTGTATATTTGGGCTCCTGCTGCTGCTGCTGTCAACTCCTGCCAACTCCAGGGTGTGATTCATCCAATTTTTGGGCTCCTGAAGCCAACTCCAGTGTATATTTGGGCTCCTGCTGCTGCTACTGTCAACTCCTGCCAACTCCAGGGTGTGATTCATCCAATTTTTGGGCTCCTGAAGCCAACTCCAGTGTATATTTGGGCTCCTGCTGCTGCTGCTGCCAACTTCTGCCAACTCCAGGGTGTGATTCATCCAATTTTTGGGCTCCTGAGGCCAACTCCAGTGTATATTTGGGCTCCTGCTGCTGCTACTGTCAACTCCTGCCAACTCCAGGGTGTGATTCATCCAATTTTTGGGCTCCTGAAGCCAACTCCAGTGTATATTTGGGCTCCTGCTGCTGCTGCTGCCAACTCCTGCCAACTC
The DNA here is from genome assembly GCA_027917425.1 of Gastrophryne carolinensis. Lineage (NCBI taxonomy): Eukaryota > Metazoa > Chordata > Amphibia > Anura > Microhylidae > Gastrophryne > Gastrophryne carolinensis. Next base: position 598,183,072 of record CM051235.1, read on the forward strand.
CAGGGTGTGATTCATCCAATTTTTGGGCTCCTGAAGCCAACTCCAGTGTATATTTGGGCTCCTGCTGCTGCTGCTGCCAACTCCTGCCAACTCCAGGGTGTGATTCATCCAATTTTTGGGCTCCTGAGGCCAACTCCAGTGTATATTTGGGCTCCTGCTGCTGCTACTGTCAACTCCTGCCAACTCCAGGGTGTGATTCATCCAATTTTTGGGCTCCTGAAGCCAACTCCAGTGTATATTTGGGCTCCTGCTGCTGCTGCTGCCAACTTCTGCCAACTCCAGGGTGTGATTCATCCAATTTTTGGGCTCCTGAGGCCAACTCCAGTGTATATTTGGGCTCCTGCTGCTGCTACTGTCAACTCCTGCCAACTCCAGGGTGTGATTCATCCAATTTTTGGGCTCCTGAAGCCAACTCCAGTGTATATTTGGGCTCCTGCTGCTGCTGCTGTCAACTCCTGCCAACTCCAGGGTGTGATTCATCCAATTTTTGGGCTCCTGAAGCCAACTCCAGTGTATATTTGGGCTCCTGCTGCTGCTGCTGCCAACTCCTGCCAACTCCAGGGTGTGATTCATCCAATTTTTGGGCTCCTGAAGCCAACTCCAGTGTATATTTGGGCTCCTGCTGCTGCTGCTGCCAACTCCTGCCAACTCCAGGGTGTGATTCATCCAATTTTTGGGCTCCTGAGGCCAACTCCAGTGTATATTTGGGCTCCTTCTGCCCCTCATAGTGATGCCACTTCAACTCTCTGCAATTGTGCCGCTCTGCGATTCTATTAGCGATGCCTCTGATCTGCATGTGATATTTCTTCAAAGTATTATTTAAGTAACCCAGCACGCATCCTGTGCGTGTTACAGCAAGGCTGAATGGTTTACAACCCTATTGAGGCTGTAGGAGGCTCAGAAATAGCCGTTTTTAATAGCGATTCGTCGCGAATTTATTCGGGTCGAAACGATTTTTGTCGGAAAATTCGGCGAATCAGTCGAATCGAATTTTTCAAAAGTTCGCTCATCTCTAGAAGGTACGTTTGTAAATGCATTAAAAAGGAGGCAAAAACGGATTGTCCGTGTGAACGGGCACGGAACCCACGACAAAATTGTAAGCTCCCGAGAAGGGAAAAAAGACTTCCCGATTGAAGACACATAAACGGATCAGTAACGGAGCTCTCCCGACGGCGGCTCTGAATCGCATTTGGACCTCGAGACAAACGGAAGGAAAACGGGACCACAGAAAAACGGAACAAAATAAGGTCAGGTCTGGGGAGGCTCTGAATCAAGCCAATTGTTCATAACAAAACTCCAGATAACATAGCCATTGTGCCTGCTCAGGAACATGTGTACCACACACAAGTGATAATGAAAATAACATGGTAACTTTTAAAAGTAATTGTTTGGAAAAACATTTTGGAATTCAATACATTGAATAGCAGGTAGGCCAAAAGCAATAAACAACTAAAATAAACTAAATAATTAAAATAAACTCGCCCTTAAAGTTTAAGAAGCAAAACTTGATAGGAAAAGGGCTTTTCAAAAATACTGAGTCTAAAGAACAAGCTCATTATTTCTCATTATGCCTAAGTTTTAAGGAAATCAACATGTTTGTAAAACGGTGATTAAAAAGGCAGAAAGAAAAACAACCTAAACATCCCAGTCCTGGTTACTAAGGGCAGAAAGAAGACAGCATTGATAAATTTCATTTAGTTCTACGACTAAAGAAGAATCTGATTGTGCCGAACAGCTATGACACTGGGAATAAAATATAAGATGATTAATGATTGTTTAGGGGCCTAGTAGTTTGGGAATTGATCTTGTGAATGCACGGTTGTAGGTTCAGATCCTGATTGAAGTGCTCATGAACAAGACCAAACCCTGAATGCTCCCTGGGTGCCGTGGCAGCCCGCCTCTCTGGACATGTTTGCACTCACATTTGCAGGGATGGGCTAAAGCAGGGCAGTTTCTAGGCAAAATAGTGCTCAGTGTGTTAAGGAAACTATCAATCAGTTTGGTCATTTAAATTTTGGTCTGTGTGGCCACACCAATATAGGATAGCGTTTTTGAATACCGGTACTTTGTTATTATTTGTATTTTTTGTATTTTTTCATGTTTTTGATAATCTTTGCACTGCATTTAATTATTGATGCACTTTAGGGGTGGGTTTGCTAATTAACCATTTCATTATTATTATTATCATGCTTTTTTAGAGGGAGACCTTTTTGTGGCGGCACATACTAACAATCAAGTGGCCCTTTTTCTATATCATGTTGCATAATAATATATGAGGTTTATGGGGGTAGGGATACTCTGGTTTTAAGGGAGGTTTGTGTTATATGGCGTTTTTAAATGTACTAAGTGTATTTATTGATTTTCAATAATAAAATTCATTCTAATATTGTAAACGTGGTGCTCCTTTCTGGGGTAGGTGAAATGTAACCTTTTCGCCACCTCTTTTTCTTCCATGGGATTTCTTTTTGAGTGAGCACACGGCAGGGATTTACAACAGGTGGGGCATTTCTCTGTTTGGCTGTGCCATACTGGTAATGTACCATGTAATGCCTCTTCCTTAGCAGCAGGCAGTGCTCCCTCGCCATGACAGAGGCCAATATGGGAATGGGGGGCCTGTCTTATGGCCTGGACTTATAACAGTGGCCCTGATCCACCTGCAGAAAACAGGATGGCTGGGATAAAGGTGACCCCCCAATGGCCTTGTGCCCAGAGCAGTCGCCCTGCTTGCCCTCCCCTAGAAATTGCCCTGGTTAAAAGCAGAGAACAAATTACTTTGTATGTGTAAGCATATATTGGTCATAAGGACTCATTATTATTAATATTATTAATGTGACAAACATAGCCTGTTGTCTTTGTGGCAAGCTCTCCCCGATTCTAGCTTGCCATCCTACTAGAACAATTGTATTTTCCTAATTTGTGAAAACTGTCTCCTAAGATTGTATAGGCATATAGAAAATGGGGAGGGGTACCCCCTTAAAACTTTATTTTATCACCTGGTACTTACAAGTCTGTAAGTTTAAAATATACTTTGGGAAATGTATTCAAGGGGTCATTAAATGGCTAATGTCAAGATTTACATAATAAAATGAAAGGTCATATTTCATGACTCACACCCTAACTTTCTATGTCATTGAGCAACTATAGTTCTGTGCAATTTCAATCATGGCCTATTTCCCAAACTTCTGGATGTACAGACTTGCTGGAGAGAACAGCTTCTAAACAGGGTTACACCTGTAATGAGGACATGTGGGGCACCACAGGTGGCACTGTGGGAGGGGCGACAAGGGCTGGACCTGTTTCTTTCATTATCATTTTTTAACTCATTTGTGGTTCAGTGGAGATGGGGGATGCACTGTTTTATATTTTTACAGTAAATTTTTTGTGGCTCAAAGGTTGCAACCCCATCCCCTACTCTAGAATCAGGATGAGTGGTGCACTGTGACAGTGGCTTAATGCGGCAAAAACGTATTGGCCGCCGGGCGGTCATGTGGGCACAGTTGCGTCCTCTGCGTCCTCTGCGTTAAGGTAAAAACGGGTGTTGGTCCAGTTTAAGTAATTCACAATTTCATTAACATTTTTATTATAAAGACTAATGGACGATTATCAAGCAAGAAAACTTTAAAGTGAGGGCAATTTATCCATAAACGCTTCGTTAAAACAGTCACTGCGATTAAGCGATGAACGAGAATTGGTTAGCCATATTGTTTCAACAGACCAAAAATGTCTTGTTCATTGCTTCATGGTTTGAATGTATAAACAGAAGTCGCCCTCAAAAATAGTATTTTGCTATGAGAATGAACGATTGCATTAGCGATAGCTCTAGCGACCAACTGATCAACAAATCACCAAAAACTCAATTGCAGATTTGTACGGTCGATGAGGGAGCAGCCAATTGATCTGCTCAAGTAAACCCAGCATAAGGTCCAGCATTGACTCCTGCAGAAGATAAAACTCAAACCTGTAGCTAGAACATTAAAGATTCCAATTCAGTAAAGGGTTTACAGTCTTTTCTGATATGTACTAGTGTTTTGTAGCTAGGCTTTCTGGCACCCAGAAGATTCAAAATGGCACCCCCCACCTGTGCTCATGCCCCTATTCCTATTTAGCACCCCCCTGATCGACGTCCCTGGGTTTAGGGCTGCTACGAGCATAGCTGGGGCATCCTACATCAGTTTCTGTGAGGGCTGCTATATAAAAACCTGCACCATGGCATATTACAGCGACCATCATAGATTCACAGCTGAACCCAAACAGTGAAGAAAGAAAAAAGATGATGCATCCAGAAGTGGGAATAAAGCCAAAAGATGACGTATGCGTCTACACGATGGTGAGAGAGGCTAAACTGCATATCTAAACTAATGACGCTGCTTCTGTCTGGAGAAGCATAAGATAGAGCACAAACCACAAATCTGAAGCCCTCCTGCCCATTTTATTAATGACCTGTGTCTGGACAATTATTAAATGAGTGATTTGGATTATTTGAAAGTCCAAGACACTAAAACTAAAAGCCCCTCCTAATCTAGCAGAGGTTGGCATTTTACCTCTTACCTTGACAGCTCCTCTGTCCCATAGATTATCACTAGCCATGAAAATGGCTTGGGGTTGTTTTTATTTTGTCCTCCCTTTCTCCCTAGTTACCTGTCCTCCCATCTGTCCTCCCATCTAAGGACATGTTACTCATAAGGTATCCTAATGTTGGGATGTTTTACTGGGACACACAGGGACTTGTGCCAGTAGTAGAGTAACTAGCACTCCCCAGCATCAAAGGCAACACATACTTTAAATCGGAATAACAATACATTCAAACTTCTGCATCTACCAAAAATATTGTCTCATCTTTTTTATGTCTCCAAAAAGTCAATTTTATTGACCCTAATGATAGCTGCTGTGCGTCCTGTGGCTGCAAAACCTGATATCCAACTGGTTGGCAAAATGGAAGCGTTGCTACGTTCTCGAGCGAGTAGCGCGTTCCCGCTAACTCTGTACGCATTGGCTCATTGATAAAACGCACATCCTAGTGCCAACAGGGCATACACAGATAGCTCTTAGAGAGGCAGAGGGAGCATGCTGCTCGCTAGATAGTGTAGCAGCATTTCTGCTTTTCCAGCCAGTGGGACATCCAGTTTTGCAACCACAGAACGCTCAGGAATTGCCGTTAGGGTGAGACATTTTTCTGGGCAGCAATCTAGATAGCCATTGCTGCTATCCAGATGCAGAAGGGTGTTATTCCAGTTTAAAGACTCCTCAAAAATGAATGTTGCCCCTCAATAGTGGGGTGGCTAAACCTGCTGGATGCCCAGCAGGATGTACCCCCTGGAGATGCTGGAAGTCCCAGTCCCGATATTCTCATCTTTCGGAATCCACAGTACTGGCTGCTGGATTGAGTCTCCTTTTAAACCGCTGGCGTCCAGCGGTGATTGCTGGGTGGGTACTTCACTGGTTGGTGCCTCACTTTTCCTTCTATTCTACATCTGCTGTACCACAAGTCATCAGTCTATTAAGCCTCTAAAGTTTGAAAGCAATGTCAAACTGCTTGGGATCATCACCATTTGGCACAAGTCTGCAGGTGGGAGATTTATCATCTGGCAACTTACTGTGCACAGGACAACTTGGGCTTTCCTGGGGGTCTTAAAGCGAAGTGTACCAACACCCATGTCAGGGAACCGCGGGTCACATGATCCAAATATCAATCAGGGACCTCCGATCATGCAGCCCGCCTTCCCAAAACCCCATCCATTTGCCCTCCTAGCGGGACTACCAGACCCAAAACCTACGGACACACAGATTCTTGGCTAAGGCAAAAAGATCACTCAAGTTAAATACAGGTTCTAATGCAGTGAGCCCACTAGGCAGTGATAACAAACATTTGCCTATGATGGAATATGATTAGAGATGAGCGAACTTTTGAAAAATTCGATTCGACTGATTCGCCGAATTTTCCGACAAAAATCGTTTCGACCCGAATAAATTCGCGACGAATCGCTATTAAAAACGGCTATTTCTGAGCCTCCTACAGCCTCAATAGGGTTGTAAACCATTCAGCCTTGCTGTAACACGCACAGGATGCGTGCTGGGTTAGTTAAATAATACTTTGAAGAAATATCACATGCAGATCAGAGGCATCGCTAATAGAATCGCAGAGCGGCACAATTGCAGAGAGTTGAAGTGGCATCACTATGAGGGGCAGAAGGAGCCCAAATATACACTGGAGTTGGCCTCAGGAGCCCAAAAATTGGATGAATCACACCCTGGAGTTGGCAGAAGTTGGCAGCAGCAGCAGCAGCAGGAGCCCAAATATACACTGGAGTTGGCTTCAGGAGCCCAAAAATTGGATGAATCACACCCTGGAGTTGGCAGGAGTTGACAGTAGCAGCAGCAGGAGCCCAAATATACACTGGAGTTGGCCTCAGGAGCCCAAAAATTGGATGAATCACACCCTGGAGTTGGCAGCAGTTGACAGTAGCAGCAGCAGGAGCCCAAATATACACTGGAGTTGGCCTCAGGAGCCCAAAAATTGGATGAATCACACCCTGGAGTTGGCAGAAGTTGGCAGCAGCAGCAGCAGGAGCCCAAATATACACTGGAGTTGGCCTCAGGAGCCCAAAAATTGGATGAATCACACCCTGGAGTTGGCAGAAGTTGGCAGCAGCAGCAGCAGGAGCCCAAATATACACTGGAGTTGGCCTCAGGAGCCCAAAAATTGGATGAATCACACCCTGGAGTTGGCAGGAGTTGGCAGCAGCAGCAGCAGGAGCCCAAATATACACTGGAGTTGGCCTCAGGAGCCCAAAAATTGGATGAATCACACCCTGGAGTTGGCAGGAGTTGACAGTAGCAGCAGCAGGAGCCCAAATATACACTGGAGTTGGCTTCAGGAGCCCAAAAATTGGATGAATCACACCCTGGAGTTGGCAGGAGTTGACACCAGCAGCAGCAGGAGCCCAAATATACACTGGAGTTGGCTTCAGGAGCCCAAAAATTGGATGAATCACACCCTGGAGTTGGCAGGAGTTGGCAGCAGCAGCAGCAGGAGCCCAAATATACACTGGAGTTGGCCTCAGGAGCCCAAAAATTGGATGAATCACACCCTGGAGTTGGCAGGAGTTGACAGTAGCAGCAGCAGGAGCCCAAATATACACTGGAGTTGGCCTCAGGAGCCCAAAAATTGGATGAATCACACCCTGGAGTTGGCAGAAGTTGGCAGCAGCAGCAGCAGGAGCCCAAATATACACTGGAGTTGGCCTCAGGAGCCCAAAAATTGGATGAATCACACCCTGGAGTTGGCAGAAGTTGGCAGCAGCAGCAGCAGGAGCCCAAATATACACTGGAGTTGGCTTCAGGAGCCCAAAAATTGGATGAATCACACCCTGGAGTTGGCAGAAGTTGGCAGCAGCAGCAGCAGGAGCCCAAATATACACTGGAGTTGGCCTCAGGAGCCCAAAAATTGGATGAATCACACCCTGGAGTTGGCAGGAGTTGACAGCAGCAGCAGCAGGAGCCCAAATATACACTGGAGTTGGCCTCAGAAGCCCAAAAATTGGATGAATCACACCCTGGAGTTGGCAGAAGTTGGCAGCAGCAGCAGCAGGAGCCCAAATATACACTGGAGTTGGCCTCAGGAGCCCAAAAATTGGATGAATCACACCCTGGAGTTGGCAGGAGTTGACAGTAGCAGCAGCAGGAGCCCAAATATACACTGGAGTTGGCCTCAGGAGCCCAAAAATTGGATGAATCACACCCTGGAGTTGGCAGAAGTTGGCAGCAGCAGCAGCAGGAGCCCAAATATACACTGGAGTTGGCCTCAGGAGCCCAAAAATTGGATGAATCACACCCTGGAGTTGGCAGAAGTTGGCAGCAGCAGCAGCAGGAGCCCAAATATACACTGGAGTTGGCCTCAGGAGCCCAAAAATTGGATGAATCACACCCTGGAGTTGGCAGGAGTTGACACCAGCAGCAGCAGGAGCCCAAATATACACTGGAGTTGGCCTCAGGAGCCCAAAAATTGGATGAATCACACCCTGGAGTTGGCAGAAGTTGGCAGCAGCAGCAGCAGGAGCCCAAATATACACTGGAGTTGGCCTCAGGAGCCCAAAAATTGGATGAATCACACCCTGGAGTTGGCAGGAGTTGGCAGCAGCAGCAGCAGGAGCCCAAAAAATGGCCTAAAGACATAAATATGTTTTGCACCATTTGGAAAGTGTAAAACGTGGCACCATGCTGAATCTAGTCGCATGCATCAGGCATTGGTGGGTGGAAATCCTGGCTGATCCATCCCTGATTCATTTTGACAAAGGTGAGTCTCTCCACATTTTTAGTTGACAGACGAGTTCTCCTCGCCGTAACTATGGCCCCCGCCGCACTAAACACCCGCTCAGATGGCACGCTACTTGCTGGGCAGGACAGCTTTTCCAGGGCAAACTCTGCTAGTTGCGGCCACAAATCAAGTTTGGCTGCCCAGAAGTCCAGCGGATCCTCAAGGTGTGTTGGCATGGTCATGTCAAAGTATGACATGACCTGCTGGTTCAGGTCCTGCTCCAGGTCTTCCTGCTGCTCATGAGTAGCCTCACTATGCGGGTGTAGAAAGCTACTCATTAGCGACTGAAGACTGAGGCTGCTGCTGCTGATGGAGCTTCTGCTGCTGCTGCTGCCAACCCCCCCAGCGGCCATGGCAGTGGAAGGTGAGCGCAGAGGTCCCCTCGAGTCAGACCTGCGAGAGTATGGACCATGGCGCAGATAGGCATCGGCCAACTGCCTACGTAGAATGTCTTTGTAGTAGTTGAGTTTGTCCTCCCTCTCGGTGGGTTTAAAAAATGCCCCCATTTTGTGCCGGAAGCGAGGGTCCAATAAGGTGGACAGCCAGAAGTCATCCCGCCGACAGATGGAAACAATTCTGGGGTCACTACGCAAGCATGTGAGCATGCTTCGTGCCATTTGCGCAAGTGACTCGGATGGACTACCTGTCTCCATCTCCACTGCATACTGCCACGGTGTGCCCGGGTCCTCTGTCTCTCCTTCCTCAAAAACCTCTAGCTCCTCTGGCTGCTCCTGCTCCTCCTCTCCTGTCCGCTGACTAGATAAACCAGCCATTTCGCCAAGCCTAAACTGTGTTTCGCTGGGCAACTCCTCCTCCTCCTCTTCCTCCTCCTCCTCCTCCAGTTCAGCTCCAACGGGGTTCATGTGGCCGTAAGATGTAAACGCCATGTCTCCAGTGCCCTGACCAGCCATGGTTTCCAACATGTGCTGTAGTACATGAAGCAGTGGAATCACGTCGTTCATCCCGTAATCCTGCCGACTGACAAATAAAGTGGCTTCCTCAAAGGGCCTGAGCAAACGGCAGGTGTCACGTATGAGCTGCCACTGGTTGACATTGAAGTTACACAGGGGAGTCCCCCTATCTGCTTGGATCATCAGGAAATCCGTGATGGCTTTTCTCTGTTCATATAATCGGTCCAACATGTGAAGGGTGGAATTCCAACGGGTGGAAACATCGCAAATCAGACTATGTTGGGGGATACCATTCTGACGCTGTAGCTCAAGAAGGGTGTGTTTGGCGGTGTAGGAGTGGCTGAAGTGCATGCAAAGTTTCCGTGAAGTTGTTAGGATGTCCTGCAGATGGGGGGAACACTTCAGAAACCGCTTGACAACCAGATTGAAGACGTGAGCCATGCAGGGGGCATGGGTCAGGCTTCCTTGGCGCAGCGCAGACAAAATGTTCTTCCCATTGTCGGTAACCATGATTCCCATTTTAAGTTTTCTCGGAGTAAGCCATGTTTGGATTTCCTGATGAATACATTTAAGCAGTTCCTCCCCTGTGTGACTCCGTTCGCCAAGACAAACCATGTGAAGCACTGCGTGACACCTCCGTGCCCTGCACACATGGTAGACTGGAGGGGCACTGAGACTTGAGCCTACAGTGGAGGGTGAGGAGATGGCGGAGGATGAGGAGGCCGAGTCGCACGGTGTCACAGGCCCAATGGGCAGAGAGCGCGGAGGCCGAAGCGGCGTGACCTGTCCAAGTTGCTGCTGCAAAGGGACCACATTCACCCAGTGGGCCGTAAACGACATGTACTGCCCCTGACCGTAGTTACAGCTCCAGATGTCGGCGCTGCCATGTATTTTGCTACACACCGACAGGCTCAAGGACTGGCCCACCTTCTGTTCAACAAAAGTGTGCAGCGCTGGTACTGCCTTCTTGGCAAAGAAATGACGGCTTGGGACTCTCCACCTCGGCTCGGCACAAGCCATCAGTTCTCTGAAAGGTGCAGATTCCACCACCTGAAAAGGGAGCGACTGCAGCACCAGCAACTTGGACAGGAGCACATTCAGCTTCTGCGCCGTAGGATGAGTGGGCGCATACTGCTGTCTCTTGGACATGGCTTCGCTGATGGATTGCTGGCGGGATGCATGACTTGGAGGAGGAGGAGGAGGAGCAGGAGCGACAGAGGATGGGTGTGACGCACAGCTGCCTTCGGCTGAGGTGCTGGAGCCTTGGCTGGCAGAAATTGGGAGCTCACTTGGTGAGGAAGCAGACTGGACCACCCCTTGGGAGCCTCGGTTCTCCCAGGTCGTTTTATGGTGACGCATCATATGTTGACGCAGGGCCGTGGTGCCAACATTTGGACCCTGGCCACGCTTCACCTTTTGCCTACATATCTTGCATGTGGCCATGTTACCCTCCTGCGGATGCCTCAGGAAAAACTGCCACACTGCCGAGTAGCTACTTTTCCCACCCCCTGGCCTCACTGATTCACTGCTGCTGTTGCCAACTCCAGGAACCCCTGCTCCACTACCTCCCGATAAGGTAGACTGCCGCACAGCAGGTGCTCTACCCCGGCCCCGGCCGGCTCCAGCCTTTGGAATTGTGCCCCCATGCTGACTGCTACCACCTTGCTGCCTCAGCTGCTGACTCCGGGGCAACCTGCGCCCCTCTTCTCCTGATGATGACGATGAAGCCCCTTCATCACCCGGCTCCCAAGTGCGATCGGCTTCATCGTCATCATCATCATCATCACCGGGTTGTGGCTGTACGTCACTGATGTTCGTGGATTCGTCAACAGTGTCTGGCGCAGGAGCTGGAACGCTCGCAGCACCCACGACACTGTCCACATCACTATTTGTCTGCCTAGCTAAAGAAGCCACCTCCATTTCTTGGCTGGGCAGTAGCTGCTGACTGTCCTCCTGTATCTGATCGTCCTCCTCACTAAAGAGTGGAGCTGAACCCAAAGCATAGGATACGTCGCTGGGGGAGGGAACGGCGTAGGACAGAGGAAATGGGAGGACAGGGACTGCTCTCGGGGCATGCCAACTCAGGGTTGTGTCAGAGGAACCTACCGACCCTAGACTGGGGGTCTCAGATGTAAGTTGTGATGATGTTGTTGATGAGCGCGTCAGCCAATCTACCACGGCAGATGCGTTACTGGTGGAGACCCGACCGCTAGCAGATACTGGCAGATTAGGTCTCTCAGCGTGACTCCTGCTGCTACTGGCCCCCAGTCTGATGCGAGCTCTGCCTGCGGAATCTTGGCCTCTGCCACTCCTCTTTTCACTTCCAGGCACTTGTCTGCCCGACATAGTCTAACTGGCGTGGTAGTAGGTGATATTTTAAGAACCCCCAGGCAGCAGTGGGTCTATATAAAACAGAATATAATGCACACCAAAAGTGAGCAGTAACACTCAGCCTCCAACAGGCCTGCTTAGTGTAAATAAGAGAGCTGCTTAGTGTAAATAAAGAGGGGTATGCTATGTTACAGAATGGGATGCCTCAACAGAAGTGCACCTGGCAGGCAGCAGTAAGCCTATGCCCAGCAAAAGTGTCTTATAATATAAATATGATAAGAGCAAATGCTTATATGGTCTTAAACAGAGGCTGCTTTAGTCACAGAATGGGATGCCCTGGGCAGGAATGGACCTGGCAGGGTCCAGTAGGGCTTTGGCCAGCAAAAGTGTCTTTATCAGGCTAATTTCAAATATGATAAGAGCAAATGCTTATATGGTCTTAAACAGAGGCTGCTTTAGTCACAGAATGGGATGCCCCGGGCAGGAATCGAGCTGGCAGGGTCCAGTAGTGCTTTGGCCAGCAAAAGTGTCTTTATCAGGCCTAATTTCAAATATGATAAGAGCAAATGCTTATATGGTCTTAAACAGAGGCTGCTTTAGTCACAGAATGGGATGCCCTGGGCAGGAATCGACCTGGCAGGGTCCAGTAGGGCTTTGGCCAGCAAAAGTGTCTTTATCAGGCTAATTTCAAATATGATAAGAGCAAATGCTTATATGGTCTTAAACAGAGGCTGCTTTAGTCACAGAATGGGATGCCCCGGGCAGGAATCGAGCTGGCAGGGTCCAGTAGTGCTTTGGCCAGCAAAAGTGTCTTTATCAGGCTAATTTCAAATATGATAAGAGCAAATGCTTATATGGTCTTAAACAGAGGCTGCTGTAGTCACAGAATGGGATGCCCCGGGCAGGAATCGAGCTGGCAGGGTCCAGTAGGGCTTTGGCCAGCAAAAGTGTCTTTATCAGGCCTAATTTCAAATATGATAAGAGCAAATGCTTATATGGTCTTAAACAGAGGCTGCTTTAGTCACAGAATGGGATGCCCTGGGCAGGATTCGACCTGGCAGGGTCCAGTAGGGCTTTGGCCAGCAAAAGTGTCTTTATCAGGCTAATTTCAAATATGATAAGAGCAAATGCTTATATGGTCTTAAACAGAGGCTGCTTTAGTCACAGAATGGGATGCCCTGGGCAGGAATCGACCTGGCAGGGTCCAGTAGGGCTTTGGCCAGCAAAAGTGTCTTTATCAGGCCTAATTTCAAATATGATAAGAGCAAATGCTTATATGGTCTTAAACAGAGGCTGCTTTAGTCACAGAATGGGATGCCCCGGGCAGGAATCGAGCTGGCAGGGTCCAGTAGTGCTTTGGCCAGCAAAAGTGTCTTTATCAGGCCTAATTTCAAATATGATAAGAGCAAATGCTTATATGGTCTTAAACAGAGGCTGCTTTAGTCACAGAATGGGATGCCCTGGGCAGGAATGGACCTGGCAGGGTCCAGTAGGGCTTTGGCCAGCAAAAGTGTCTTTATCAGGCCTAATTTCAAATATGATAAGAGCAAATGCTTATATGGTCTTAAACAGAGGCTGCTTTAGTCACAGAATGGGATGCCCCGGGCAGGAATCGAGCTGGCAGGGTCCAGTAGTGCTTTGGCCAGCAAAAGTGTCTTTATCAGGCCTAATTTCAAATATGATAAGAGCAAATGCTTATATGGTCTTAAACAGAGGCTGCTTTAGTCACAGAATGGGATGCCCCGGGCAGGAATCGAGCTGGCAGGGTCCAGTAGTGATTTGGCCAGCAAAAGTGTCTTTATCAGGCCTAATTTCAAATATGATAAGAGCAAATGCTTATATGGTCTTAAACAGAGGCTGCTTTAGTCACAGAATGGGATGCCCTGGGCAGGAATCGACCTGGCAGGGTCCAGTAGGGCTTTGGCCAGCAAAAGTGTCTTTATCAGGCCTAATTTCAAATATGATAAGAGCAAATGCTTATATGGTCTTAAACAGAGGCTGCTTTAGTCACAGAATGGGATGCCCCGGGCAGGAATCGAGCTGGCAGGGTCCAGTAGTGCTTTGGCCAGCAAAAGTGTCTTTATCAGGCCTAATTTCAAATATGATAAGAGCAAATGCTTATATGGTCTTAAACAGAGGCTGCTTTAGTCACAGAATGGGATGCCCTGGGCAGGAATCGACCTGGCAGGGTCCAGTAGGGCTTTGGCCAGCAAAAGTGTCTTTATCAGGCTAATTTCAAATATGATAAGAGCAAATGCTTATATGGTCTTAAACAGAGGCTGCTTTAGTCACAGAATGGGATGCCCCGGGCAGGAATCGAGCTGGCAGGGTCCAGTAGTGCTTTGGCCAGCAAAAGTGTCTTTATCAGGCTAATTTCAAATATGATAAGAGCAAATGCTTATATGGTCTTAAACAGAGGCTGCTGTAGTCACAGAATGGGATGCCCCGGGCAGGAATCGAGCTGGCAGGGTCCAGTAGGGCTTTGGCCAGCAAAAGTGTCTTTATCAGGCCTAATTTCAAATATGATAAGAGCAAATGCTTATATGGTCTTAAACAGAGGCTGCTTTAGTCACAGAATGGGATGCCCTGGGCAGGAATCGACCTGGCAGGGTCCAGTAGGGCTTTGGCCAGCAAAAGTGTCTTTATCAGGCTAATTTCAAATATGATAAGAGCAAATGCTTATATGGTCTTAAACAGAGGCTGCTTTAGTCACAGAATGGGATGCCCTGGGCAGGAATCGACCTGGCAGGGTCCAGTAGGGCTTTGGCCAGCAAAAGTGTCTTTATCAGGCCTAATTTCAAATATGATAAGAGCAAATGCTTATATGGTCTTAAACAGAGGCTGCTTTAGTCACAGAATGGGATGCCCCGGGCAGGAATCGAGCTGGCAGGGTCCAGTAGTGCTTTGGCCAGCAAAAGTGTCTTTATCAGGCCTAATTTCAAATATGATAAGAGCAAATGCTTATATGGTCTTAAACAGAGGCTGCTTTAGTCACAGAATGGGATGCCCTGGGCAGGAATCGACCTGGCAGGGTCCAGTAGGGCTTTGGCCAGCAAAAGTGTCTTTATCAGGCTAATTTCAAATATGATAAGAGCAAATGCTTATATGGTCTTAAACAGAGGCTGCTTTAGTCACAGAATGGGATGCCCCGGGCAGGAATCGAGCTGGCAGGGTCCAGTAGTGCTTTGGCCAGCAAAAGTGTCTTTATCAGGCTAATTTCAAATATGATAAGAGCAAATGCTTATATGGTCTTAAACAGAGGCTGCTGTAGTCACAGAATGGGATGCCCCGGGCAGGAATCGAGCTGGCAGGGTCCAGTAGGGCTTTGGCCAGCAAAAGTGTCTTTATCAGGCCTAATTTCAAATATGATAAGAGCAAATGCTTATATGGTCTTAAACAGAGGCTGCTTTAGTCACAGAATGGGATGCCCTGGGCAGGAATCGACCTGGCAGGGTCCAGTAGGGCTTTGGCCAGCAAAAGTGTCTTTATCAGGCTAATTTCAAATATGATAAGAGCAAATGCTTATATGGTCTTAAACAGAGGCTGCTTTAGTCACAGAATGGGATGCCCTGGGCAGGAATCGACCTGGCAGGGTCCAGTAGGGCTTTGGCCAGCAAAAGTGTCTTTATCAGGCCTAATTTCAAATATGATAAGAGCAAATGCTTATATGGTCTTAAACAGAGGCTGCTTTAGTCACAGAATGGGATGCCCCGGGCAGGAATCGAGCTGGCAGGGTCCAGTAGTGCTTTGGCCAGCAAAAGTGTCTTTATCAGGCCTAATTTCAAATATGATAAGAGCAAATGCTTATATGGTCTTAAACAGAGGCTGCTTTAGTCACAGAATGGGATGCCCTGGGCAGGAATCGACCTGGCAGGGTCCAGTAGGGCTTTGGCCAGCAAAAGTGTCTTTATCAGGCCTAATTTCAAATATGATAAGAGCAAATGCTTATATGGTCTTAAACAGAGGCTGCTTTAGTCACAGAATGGGATGCCCCGGGCAGGAATCGAGCTGGCAGGGTCCAGTAGTGCTTTGGCCAGCAAAAGTGTCTTTATCAGGCCTAATTTCAAATATGATAAGAGCAAATGCTTATATGGTCTTAAACAGAGGCTGCTTTAGTCACAGAATGGGATGCCCTGGGCAGGAATCGACCTGGCAGGGTCCAGTAGGGCTTTGGCCAGCAAAAGTGTCTTTATCAGGCCTAATTTCAAATATGATAAGAGCAAATGCTTATATGGTCTTAAACAGAGGCTGCTTTAGTCACAGAATGGGATGCCCTGGGCAGGAATCGACCTGGCAGGGTCCAGTAGTGCTTTGGCCAGCAAAAGTGTCTTTATCAGGCCTAATTTCAAATATGATAAGAGCAAATGCTTATATGGTCTTAAACAGAGGCTGCTTTAGTCACAGAATGGGATGCCCTGGGCAGGAATCGACCTGGCAGGGTCCAGTAGGGCTTTGGCCAGCAAAAGTGTCTTTATCAGGCCTAATTTCAAATATGATAAGAGCAAATGCTTATATGGTCTTAAACAGAGGCTGCTTTAGTCACAGAATGGGATGCCCTGGGCAGGAATCGACCTGGCAGGGTCCAGTAGTGCTTTGGCCAGCAAAAGTGTCTTTATCAGGCCTAATTTCAAATATGATAAGAGCAAATGCTTATATGGTCTTAAACAGAGGCTGCTTTAGTCACAGAATGGGATGCCCTGGGCAGGAATCGACCTGGCAGGGTCCAGTAGGGCTTTGGCCAGCAAAAGTGTCTTTATCAGGCCTAATTTCAAATATGATAAGAGCAAATGCTTATATGGTCTTAAACAGAGGCTGCTTTAGTCACAGAATGGGATGCCCTGGGCAGGAATCGACCTGGCAGGGTCCAGTAGGGCTTTGGCCAGCAAAAGTGTCTTTATCAGGCTAATTTCAAATATGATAAGAGCAAATGCTTATATGGTCTTAAACAGAGGCTGCTTTAGTCACAGAATGGGATGCCCCGGGCAGGAATCGAGCTGGCAGGGTCCAGTAGTGCTTTGGCCAGCAAAAGTGTCTTTATCAGGCTAATTTCAAATATGATAAGAGCAAATGCTTATATGGTCTTAAACAGAGGCTGCTGTAGTCACAGAATGGGATGCCCCGGGCAGGAATCGAGCTGGCAGGGTCCAGTAGTGCTTTGGCCAGCAAAAGTGTCTTTATCAGGCCTAATTTCAAATATGATAAGAGCAAATGCTTATATGGTCTTAAACAGAGGCTGCTTTAGTCACAGAATGGGATGCCCCGGGCAGGAATCGAGCTGGCAGGGTCCAGTAGTGCTTTGGCCAGCAAAAGTGTCTTTATCAGGCTAATTTCAAATATGATAAGAGCAAATGCTTATATGGTCTTAAACAGAGGCTGCTGTAGTCACAGAATGGGATGCCCCGGGCAGGAATCGAGCTGGCAGGGTCCAGTAGGGCTTTGGCCAGCAAAAGTGTCTTTATCAGGCCTAATTTCAAATATGATAAGAGCAAATGCTTATATGGTCTTAAACAGAGGCTGCTTTAGTCACAGAATGGGATGCCCTGGGCAGGAATCGACCTGGCAGGGTCCAGTAGGGCTTTGGCCAGCAAAAGTGTCTTTATCAGGCTAATTTCAAATATGATAAGAGCAAATGCTTATATGGTCTTAAACAGAGGCTGCTTTAGTCACAGAATGGGATGCCCCGGGCAGGAATCGAGCTGGCAGGGTCCAGTAGTGCTTTGGCCAGCAAAAGTGTCTTTATCAGGCTAATTTCAAATATGATAAGAGCAAATGCTTATATGGTCTTAAACAGAGGCTGCTGTAGTCACAGAATGGGATGCCCCGGGCAGGAATCGAGCTGGCAGGGTCCAGTAGGGCTTTGGCCAGCAAAAGTGTCTTTATCAGGCCTAATTTCAAATATGATAAGAGCAAATGCTTATATGGTCTTAAACAGAGGCTGCTTTAGTCACAGAATGGGATGCCCCGGGCAGGAATCGAGCTGGCAGGGTCCAGTAGTGCTTTGGCCAGCAAAAGTGTCTTTATCAGGCTAATTTCAAATATGATAAGAGCAAATGCTTATATGGTCTTAAACAGAGGCTGCTGTAGTCACAGAATGGGATGCCCCGGGCAGGAATCGAGCTGGCAGGGTCCAGTAGTGCTTTGGCCAGCAAAAGTGTCTTTATCAGGCTAATTTCAAATATGATAAGAGCAAATGCTTATATGGTCTTAAACAGAGGCTGCTGTAGTCACAGAATGGGATGCCCCGGGCAGGAATCGAGCTGGCAGGGTCCAGTAGGGCTTTGGCCAGCAAAAGTGTCTTTATCAGGCCTAATTTCAAATATGATAAGAGCAAATGCTT
The DNA here is from genome assembly GCA_027917425.1 of Gastrophryne carolinensis. Taxonomy (NCBI): domain Eukaryota; kingdom Metazoa; phylum Chordata; class Amphibia; order Anura; family Microhylidae; genus Gastrophryne; species Gastrophryne carolinensis. The sequence goes on from CM051235.1 coordinate 598,200,965, forward strand.
ATATGGTCTTAAACAGAGGCTGCTTTAGTCACAGAATGGGATGCCCTGGGCAGGAATCGACCTGGCAGGGTCCAGTAGGGCTTTGGCCAGCAAAAGTGTCTTTATCAGGCTAATTTCAAATATGATAAGAGCAAATGCTTATATGGTCTTAAACAGAGGCTGCTTTAGTCACAGAATGGGATGCCCCGGGCAGGAATCGAGCTGGCAGGGTCCAGTAGTGCTTTGGCCAGCAAAAGTGTCTTTATCAGGCTAATTTCAAATATGATAAGAGCAAATGCTTATATGGTCTTAAACAGAGGCTGCTGTAGTCACAGAATGGGATGCCCCGGGCAGGAATCGAGCTGGCAGGGTCCAGTAGTGCTTTGGCCAGCAAAAGTGTCTTTATCAGGCCTAATTTCAAATATGATAAGAGCAAATGCTTATATGGTCTTAAACAGAGGCTGCTTTAGTCACAGAATGGGATGCCTCACAGCAGACTTAAGATCAGTTCAGTATATATGCACAGTTAGTTACTATAAGCAGCCTGAAAACGCTAACAAAGGCTGGATGAAAAAAAAAAAATCTCCCTGTCAGCCAGCTCCGTTTTTCCTACCTTTCCCTGGCTTTCTGTCTGTCTCCTGTCTGTCTCCTGCCTGTCTCCTGCCTGTCTCCAGCCTGTCCCTGTCTGTCCCTGTCTCCAGCCTGTCTAACTGCCTCAGCTACACAGCGTTCTGTCTGTCTGTCACGAATGCAATAGAGAAATGAGGAAAAGCAAGATGGCCGCCGTTAAATACCGCTGTGTGACGTCACCGGGCTTGCTGGCTGCTGATAGGCTGCATGTGACTGCCCCAGCTTGCACTGGCGCGGGATACATGTCCAGACATGTCCCGTCCGCCATCTTAGAATGCCTGTAATGTAAATGAATGGATGTTAAAGGAAAACTTCGAGTGATCGAATCGCGGGGAAATTCGGATTCGATCCGAATCGAATTTTTCCTGAAATTCGGATCGAATCCGGGTTCGTCCGGATCGATTCGCTCATCCCTAGTACCTTCTTTCCATCCGTTTCCGTTTTCACCCCTATTATGAAGGTTTTTACAAGTATACTTACATCTCCATGTATTTCCTGTTGACAATCTGGGTCCACGCAAGCGCACATCCCTAATCCTCCCTAAAGCTTTCAATATCCCACAAACTGACACTTTTTCCCAAACCAAAACTTACCTTACAAAAATATTCTTTTTCTTCTTCCCTGTGTTTAATGCTTACCTTAATCTCTTCTCCTTCTTCTTTTTCTTCTTACCTGTGTTTAATGCTTACCTTAATCTCTTCTCCTTCTTCTTCTTTTTCTTCTTCCCTGTGTTTAATGCTTACCTTAATCTCTTCTCCTTCTTCTTCTTTTTCTTCTTCCCTGTGTTTAATGCTTACCTTAATCTCTTCTCCTTCTTCTTTTTCTTCTTCCCTGTGTTTAATGCTTACCTTAATCTAGCCACACCACCAAGGGGAAGCGTAGGTCCAAAACCACTAGCCCACCCAGGCCAACCACCCCTCCTCATCGACACTGTGTCCCCAAGTACCACAAGCACAGAGTCAATAGAGAGCTCCACAGGTGACAGCTCGACAGGCACCCAGCCATTATCACCTAGCACCCCCCACAGTCCATCACAGTCACACATCAGCCCAAGAAACCTAAACTACTCCCCAGACAGCCAGCCATCAATGTCATCTGTTGCCGGGGACACCACACACCCATGTGGGCGCCAGCTGCGCCGTGGCTCACTTCAGCCCATTTCTGTGATCTCCAAAGCATGGCTGTAGCCACTGGTGTTTGTGAGCACTATGATGCCCTATTTGGGCGTTATTCCAAGTCAACCCCAAAGCAGGCCAAGCAGGAGATTTGGGATAAGATTTGCCGGTTTGTTGGTTCTGTGAGGAGGGATGTTGAGCAAATTAAATGTAAATTTGGGGACCTTAAATATTATGGTAAAAAAAAAATGGACATGCACCGCCAGCAGAGGTAAAGTCCTTTTAGAGTGTAACTGGATGTAACACTTATTAGGTGTGCTTTAATCTTCCCCAGCATGCAGACAGGGGGTGGGATCCCAACTAAAATCATCCTAACACCAGCGGAAGAGCATGTGTTGACCTATATTCCACCGGCAACCCTTCAGGGCCTGCAAGGGGGCCAAGACACAGACAGGAATGTCAGGTCCGGAGGTGAGTATCTTTTTACATTTGATACTTTTTAATGGGGACCCAAACAGTTGCATACTCCTTACTACACACTGGTCTTTGCTGACCCTCTAAAAGTACTTTCTCTCGGCAAAGAACCAACTCAAGACACGCCACAAGGCCAAGCTACCCCTGCATTGTCCCGGAGGAGCATGCCACAACAGCCTTGTGTCAACACCAACCAACCTGAGTGTACGGATGAGGTAAGTCAATGGTCCACTGTGTAGACTTATGAAATTGCACTTGCAGCCATTTAAGGTTCAATAGTGGACTCACTACCTGCTATCTTTCTTTGCAGACCCTAACCAGTCCACCCATTATAGAAGTTATTCGTGATTTGGAGGAGGAGGACACAAGTCTGCTGCAGTCAAGGCCACCAGAACCTGTGGGAGAACATCAAACACAACAGGCCCAGCAAGTGCAGCACCTGGTGTCCATTACCCATACCTCAGTGGCACAAACCTCTTCTGCCGTGGACATTGGGCGCACAACAGACTCTGCGCCAAGCCAGCCACCAGCAGCCACTCAATCAGTACCAGACGCACCCACCCGTGCCAGTGGCGGAACCCAGCAACGTCGCCATATCAGCCAGAGGAGACAGCTGCAGATAATGGAGGAAGCATGGCACCACGAGAACGTGGAGTTTGCAGCACACACAACACACAGAGGTTTAATGAGACAGTGTGTTCACAAATCACCTCTATGTCACAACAACTAGAGGTTTTGAATCAAAATGTGTCTGGCCTGCTTGCAGAAACAAGACAACAAAGCAGGCACATGGCTGAAATGGTCCACCAATGGCAGTTAATGAATCAGAGCCTTGCTCATATTGCCGCTAACATGCAGCAACCCATCCACTTCCACCTCCTACTCGACCTACCACTGAAGGCATGTGTTTATGTATTGATTCTGGGGAGCAGGACACAAGACTACCGTAACCCAAAACACATGCTCTTCCACCACCCCACATTAACAGGCAAAAAATTATTCAACAATGTTTGTCACATTATTTTTTGATTTTTATCACACAAAATAAAAAAGGCACACATTGGACAAAATGCATTAAAATTAAACAAAAACATTGCCCACAAGCTGGGAGCGGATCACCTGTGAGAGGTGTTACATCTTCTGAAATCACTAAAGCTTCCTCAGCAAGGTCACTGTATCTTGGAACCCGGCTACAGATGGCGAGGTTGTGCAGGACCCCACACGCCACAATTATTTTGAGGACCTTGGCGGGCTCATACTGCAAGGCACCCCCAGTCTGGTCCAGACAACGGAAGCGCATCTTAAATAAGCCAAAGGCACGTTCCACCACTGACCGAGTCCTCCTATGCGCAGTATTATACCGCTCCTGGGCCTGCGAGGATGGGTGGAGGATGGGGATAAGTAACCATGGGAGCAATGGATAGCCAGAATCACCTGTAAAAAAAATAAAATAAAAATAAGCACACACCCTAATACCATATACACATGACAAATGGGCCTCTTTGCCACATATGTACTGGCAGACCCCATAACTAGCAGAGACATAAATAGAATCCCCCCCAAAAAAAGTGTATCTAAACAAGTAACATCATGCTAATAACGAAGAGCCAAAAGTACCTTACATGCTACTTACAAACAGGGCATGTTAGGTTACTTTAAACTGCTAAGAACAGGGAACAACAGACAGAGGCCTAAGGGGAAGAGGCTCAATAATGTGCTGATTACCATTCCAGCATTAGTGAACAGGGACAATAGGTCAGCTGTGCAGTGTCAGTGCAAAGCACAGTTCTGATGAGGCAACATGCACATCCACCAAGCACACTCCTGTACAATGACTCTGGGATGCAACATAGCTAAGAGGGGCAGGACAGAAAGGAATAGTGGAGAATCAAAATCAAACACATAGGAGGAAATACTGGTAAGTAAGTGATTGTAAACTTCTACTGTTTCATTGTAGTCTCTAACAGATTAGTGGGGTACAGGCACAGACCAATAAGAAAAATCATGCTGGACAGCAACAACAAATTTTAAACACATACCCAGTAGCCATCCGCCAGACAGATCTCCAGATTGAAAGCGCACAAAGAGGCTGGAGTTCCTCAAAATGTGCGAATCGTGGGTGGACCCAGGGAAGGCTGCAAAGATACTAAAAAATTGCATATCTGGGCCTGACACTGCCTGCCCATTTATAGAGTGGCCCATCTTCCTGTTCCTGCAAAAGCAAAAGGAACTAGTGGGCCCAAAAGGCAAAACAGAAGTAAAAAGATACATTTACATAAGCAACATTTCAAACCACTGGATGTTTGGTATACAGAGGATGTAGGTCTGCTTTTAGCCATTGAAAAATAATCCACATTGCAAAAAAGTAAATTTATGTGCTACATTGCACACACATGCTGACCTAAACCACATACCTGAACAGATATTCCTGCGCTGCAGGCGGAATTAACGCAACGTGGGTACAATCGATGGCACCCATGACGTTGGGCATGTCGGCTATATTATAAAAGCCCAGCTTAACCGCATTCCAGGCTTCTGCTGTGTCAGGGAGAAATATATATTTTGGTGCCAGGGTAGCCATGCCATCCAAAAACTTGGTAAGGCTGCGGCTCAGCGTAGACTGGAACATCCCCACGGAGAAGGAACACAGTCTCTGGAATGAGCCGTTTGCCAAAAACTGCAGGCAGCCAACCAATTTGGTCATACTTGCAATTGCAGGCCCCTTCCTTGTGGTGCGGGCTAACCATGGCCGCAGCTGCCTATACAAGTCCTGGAGAGAAACACGGTTAAGGCGGGTGAGCTCGAATAGCTCAAGGTCATGCATGCTATCGATGTCCAGACGTGTTGGGTGCAGCCTGGTTTCTGCCATGCTCAAAAGAACCAGGCCGCGTAGCTGACGCCTGATGCTCGCGCACAGCAGAATGCATTCCAAAGTCACGGAGCACAAATACGGCTGCTAACAGTGGCCGTAAGTTGAGCGCCAACACCCTCGTTATATTGGGCTGCTTTCAATCGGAAATCAAGGCCCTGAATCATTAAAAAAATCAACAACAAGTCCGTTTTCACGGAGTCCAGCCTCTTGCAAGCCGTCAATCGGAAAGGCGCATGGCAAAACACCTGAGCGCATACACGCACACAAAAAGCAACGTAGCACCCTTTCATGCCCCGATCACAGCCCAAAACCAACGGGAAAACGTACGGGATAGCTGAACAAGGAGGCTCTGCATCAGGCCAAATGTCCTCCCTTGCAATACTTAAGCAACATATCCTGCTATTTGGTACAAGAAAACGGTGGTGCCACAAATCATCATTTACCTGTCCGCCACTCTAGCACTGCTCTTTCTCTGGTATTGTAATGGGGGCAGAGTTACTTGGCAACATTAAAGAGGAACATCGGGGGAGGTTAAAATCTCCCCCAAACCTCACCAGATTGCCCCCCTACGGGTTTCACAATTGGGCAGTATTTACTCACCTCGCCGGGGGATCCATCTTCTGGGTCCGAGGGATTGCACATGACCTCCCGAATTGCATCCCACCCAGATCTCGTGCCTATGCACTGACCATAAATGGGATGCAATGGAGCTGCCCAAAATCCCGCCAGACTTTGCAGAGCTGTGAGATCGCCGTGGGACATCCAAAAGGTAAGTAGGGGCTGATGGGGGGGGAATCTGCCCCTGTTTTATTTTAGGTCTGATGTTCCTTTTTAAACAAAGAAACATTGAAACATGGTAACATAGAACCACTTCCTAGAAACATAGAAGATCGATGGTTCAACAAGGACTCCCCATAGTCCATCTAGTTCAAGTAGGTCACTTTTTTTGCAGCACTTTTTTAAAGCAAGAAGGAAGAATATTTTATTGGTAAAATAATATACTAGACCCATAATAACCCCCCTGTTGGTGCATCCCTGAACATTACTAAGTACCCCCTGGGGTACGCACACAGCAGTTTGAGAAACAGTCATCTAGTCTTCCCATATGTGAGCCCAGTGCCTCAGCTGTTTGGAAGCAACTATTCTAAAGAGGACCAATCATCTGGATTTTGACTATCTGCCGTGCCAGCGGTGCATGCACGGGTGCTCGTCCAATCAGCGCTTTATGCCATGCATTCATATGCACAGCATATGTTGTTTTGGGCTGCGCAGTATGGGCTCCTACTTGTCTGGCCTATCTACATGGCTTGGAGCATGCACAGCTGCAGGAATGCCAGGGATGCGCCCGCAGGGTTTCGGGCAATCTGGGGGGGTCTTTTAGACTCCATGCCAGGCCGCATGTGTGATTGGTTCACTTTAAAAGCCACCCCTGGAAACAGCATGACGTGTCATATTGCAGTGCTGTTTCAGCCATCAGCTAAACCTCCAGCTATACTTACTTTTTTTCTGTGGATCCTTGTTCCCGAATTTGCAATGTCCTGACCATGTCTGAATTGTGTTGCTAACTTTGAGACGTGTCTTACTTTGCGGACCTTGCCATGCCCTGCGCACATTGAAGTTGTGTTTCACGTTAAAGACCTTGCAACATCCTGACCACATGCTGTGGTCATACATGATCCTTGTTGTCAACAAGTCCTCGAGCTCGGCCATGTCAACGACCACCACTTACAACCCAACGCCAAGTAAAAGATTCCAGGCCATGCTAAGGACTCCACAAGACACCAGCAGGACAGACACATGTCTTGCTTTAGTGACTGTATTGCATGAACTCTTTGTAGGCAGAGCTTGTTAGGAACTTTTCAATCTGCCAAAGAAATACATCACATTTTGGCATCTTATAGAATTAAAAAAAAAAGTATTGTCCAAATGTCCTAAAGGCTTTAAATGTGAAAATATCAAGAAATGTTGAGTTTAGGCTCTTTTCTGAATGTCTTAATTTAGAATGCCTATGGTGTGTGCCAAGACCATGGCATTGTCATCAAGGAGTACTTTAGAGGCACTTGGGTTAATGTTTGAGCTTATGAAAAGTCCCGGGAAATTTTGGTTGTCCACATCCATGCTTATAAGGCAGGATTTAGAGATCTCTTTCTGATCTGCCGTTAAAGCAAAAAAAGAAGGATGAAATTCTTTAGCGTTGAAACAACTCGTTCTTGTTTTATTTTAATCATCTCACAAAAGCCAGTTTTGCTGAACTTGGCACGGCAAGTTTTCGTTTTTTTTGTGTTCTCGGATTTGAAGCCTTTTTCAGCATTACAGGCGGATGAGGTCTTCCAAAAAACTTACTCAGCAACATCACTGGCCAAAACCGAGCACAGGTAGTCCAGGGAATGTGTTTTAATATGAACAATAGACTCTTCAGTATTTGGGGCTTGGGACTTGCAGATAAAAATACTTGGCTGAAAAAAAACACCGCAGGCCGTGACACTTATAACTGCCATGTGGCTTAGAATCATTTTTTAGGATTTATTTTACAGTTGAATTAACAATTAGATGCGTTTTTCGCAAACTGATATTGTAATGATAATTGTGATGCCACAACAATAATCTACAATATTTGAGAGATTTAGGTGGTGTATTCAGGACTAGATTAATTCCCCGAGTCTGAAAGTCCTTATCTCCAGGGCATCCCAATCTGACATGCACAACTGTGTGAAATCCCCCATGATCACTGGTAAGCTTACCTTTCTGGTGATCCAGTGGTGAAATCTTCAGCATCTCATGGCTGATGTGCTCCAGCACCCTCCAGTCATTCAGATAGGCAGGGGCCAGGAGTGCACCTAAAATCGCAGAAAAAGTAGGGATGTGACCACTCCAGTTTCCCTATGCAAACAGATCTTTCTGCTGTGCATTAAAGTGGCCTAAAACCTGGCATTTTCGCTATACTGGGTTTGGTCCTTGCCCCTGGAAGATCCAGATTTGGGATGCCCTGCTGTGTTCAACCCGTCAGGTCACCCATAATAACTTACCTCCCGTCATTCCCATGGTGCACCCACTGGCTCTGGTCCATTCAGTGCTGTGCATCATGTATATTAATTCAACATTTAGACCAGAGCCCTGACATAGGGAGTCGAAGCGTCCGCATCCCTCCCACCCTGCAGACTGAGGTGCCCTCCTGGGTGGGGAAAAGTACCTCAGCTACAGGGTGGCCAGAAATGCGGGTGTAGCCAGCTAGCACGGCATGGAAGCCCCGGGAAAGGTAAGTGTTTTTTTAGGCAATGGGAAGGTTTCACACAGCAGGGCATCCCAAATACACCCCAGTGGGTCTTTTAGACTCTAGTGCTGATATTTATAGTGGTTGATCCACTTTAAAATGCATGGCACAGAGCACCTGCGAATTTGCTGTGGGATCACTGGTGCGGTGAGTACATCAGAAGTCCCTGGGAGTTTCACGCACATGGGGCATCCCAAATCATGCTGCAAAAGGGGTAATATGAGGCCAATATTGGTACAATATTTGTACAAGCGTTCTGGTGTACCTTAAGTGTGAAGGAGGCCCATGGGCCAAAAGTAGATTCATCGCTGCCCTTATGGTGGAGGCCCCGGGAGCAGAAGCTCTGGTTGTCCCTCCTGTTATACAGCCCTGGCTGTATTTAGTGTTCACACCATCATAGGCATTCTGTAACCACAGCACTCCTTTATACCAAAGCACACCCATTATTCACCACAACCCCCCGACTGCCAGAAAACCAGCGGACCATAAATGTCCACAAAGGGGAGGCAAAAACTCAGCCCCATTTGTTGAAAATGAAAATGCTTTGAACATCCAGGTTTACAATAGATCAGCTGGTTGCCACATACTCCTGCAACCCTGTGTATTGACATTAGAAAGGGTCCATTCTGTGATACTATTTTGTGTACATGTCAGTTATTTCACGCTGAATCATGCCTATATAAGTTGTTTGTACCCTTATATTTTGTTATAACTATATAACTAATGACATCACTAGAGGGGAAGGACATGGAGGGAGATTCCTCTGCGGGGATGATCAGACTTTCAATTATATTGGACAGGTTTAAATAATTGATCAGGCAAATAAAAACAAAAGTGTACTCACCTTTTGTCCACTGGCGCTGGTCCTACTCCAGAGATCGCCAACTCACCCAATCACTGGATCACATCCCCCACCGTTTGTGTCTGAGCTCTATTCAAAGGCACTTCCATGCCAAGATCACACCCCTCCGCCATCAGTCACAGAGGTACGACCGCGTCCTCTTCATTCACTGCAATGGAGAGGGTGCCGAGGCCTGGAGCGCCTGCTCCATTGCAGTCAATGGAAAGGGCATAGCAGAGTTCTGACACGACCGGCGCAGGATGTGATCCAGCAATCGGGTGTGTTGCTCATTGTCACAGGCTGATTCATTACGAGCGCCAGGTATCGGCAGATAAGCATCTGTACAGAGGCGCTAAGAGCGACCGCAAGTATACACTGTAAGCGGCTATCGGGCGCTGTAACAGAGCACCTCAGTCGCTCTAGTAACCTGGCCGGCATTGATGAATGTGGTCTATGTTGGGCGCTCTAACACCAGTACAGCGTTGCAGGGAGCGAAAGGTAGCGCCAGCTCATTGCGACCGACTCTGTTGTTCAACAAAAAACAGGCGCTCTGAATCTGGTCGCTATAGCACAGAGCGCCAGACGCTGTGTGATTAAAGTCTGTTTTTGAACACATATCCACCAGTAACAAAGCGAAAACACATGGAATGACATTGTTATTACATTGTGACATTAACATTTTAGTGCCAGACCTGTAATGACAATTCTGCATAAAAATATAAAAAAAGAAAAATGTTTTCAAAAATGACTCTTTCTAGGCCAGGGAGAAAAAAAAAACAATTAAACACAAAAAACCCTACAGAAGAAAAGGAGCGTTCATTGAAATGTATGGGAGAGCGACAGGTAATTCCTGGCGCTCTGGAAACTAGAGCACCAGCACTATACGCTGAGCTTCCTGTAATGATGAATCAGATGCTACATGGCGCTGTTAGAGTCACTCACCAGAATCGCCTTCATAAATGTGGTATTGCGTACAGCGCCCAGCATTCACCAGATGCTGCCTGCCGCTACCTGCGCTACCTTGCGGGAATAGAGTATCCTTTTTTTTGTTTGTTTGGGGGGTCAATACCTTTAAGGGGACTCATTCACATCTTTCAGTTGCATTGCATTTCAGTGCATTTTGGCACAGCTGAAAACAACAAAGCAAAAGCAGATGAAAACATTGCACCAAAAGTGGATGTAAAGCAGATGTTAAAGTGGACCAACACCTAGGATTTTCACTATCCTGGGTGTTGGTCCACTTCAGCGGGGCATCTGAGATCAGGATGCCCCGCTGTGTGAAACCCCCCCAAAAGCCCCAAAAAACGCACCTTTGCGGCGACAGACAATCGACGGATAAGCCGTCGCCTCCCGCGCGTCCCTCTTACAGGGGCGTGCGCCCGCGCCGGCCACTCACAAACGGCCGGCGCGGGCGCGCGCACTGCTGGAGGGACGCACAGGAGGCGGCGGCGGCTGATCTGTCGCCGCAAAGGTAAGGTTTTTTGGGGGCTTTTGGGGAGGTCCCTCACCGCGGGACATCCCGATCTCGGATGCCCCGCAGTGAGGGAGGTGATCGGCCCGGGAATCTTATAGTCCACTTTAAAGCAGTTGTCATAAAACTCAAGTTACCTAAACTTGGCACTTGGTTGAAGGTGTGTTCAAAAGTTGCTTAGCAATGGTAGATGCTGGCCTGGCATTTCAGCCGATTGGAGGTGGCTTTTGAATACTCATCCTCTGTGCCTCAGTCCAAGCTGCTGACATTTGTAGCCAACCTCTCTCACGCTCCAAAACTACATCCAGACTGCCATCTGCCCTCCTCCGCCATATCCACGACCACTACTGACAACTCAAGGCCACATCACTGCCACTATAGCCAGCCATGCTGAGGAGTCCACAAGCTGCCAGCAAAACCACAGGACATGTCCTTACCTAGTGACTATTGTGTAGAATCTTGTGTAGAACATTACACTAGTGGGATAATAATTTCACCTCAATGAAGGACAGAAACATATGTGTATGGTTCAATGTAAGCTTACATGTTGCCTAGCTAACTGCAGCTCTCCTAACTGGAGATGCTGGCCTGTAATCTCAGTAGACTGGAGGCAGCTTTTGAATGCTCAAAGGAACAGCACGCTGCTGACTGTATTGTTAGTTTGAAATTCTGTCCACCTTTCATCCCTGCCTCAGTCCCAGCTACTTCCAATAACCACGTCCAGGTGGCCGTCTGCCTAGAACCCCTACTACATTCCATGACCATGTACATTCTGCCGCCTGTTCATGAGCCCTACTATGTTCCACGTTCAGTCTGCCGCCTGGCCAGAACCTCAGCCATGTCTGTGGTCACCAGTGCCAACTCAAGGCCACATCACTGCTACAGTTCCAGCCATGCTAAAGAGTCTACTTCCTGCCAGCAAGACTACCAAACCAGATTTTGTTTCCCTGCTTATTATCTATATTGTGTGGACTCTAACATTACACCAGTGAGATAAATAAATTAATAAAGAATTAATATTAATAAAGAATAGACACAAATGCATGTGGTTCAATGCTAGATGCCGGCCAGCCTTGTATCCCAGCTGATTGGATGCGTCTTTTGAATACTCAAAGCAACCTCCAGGAACAGCATGGTTCTGAGTGTATCGTTGGGTTGGTGATCTGTTCCAGTCATCCTCTGTGCCTCAGTCTGTGCTACTTACCCTTCCTAATGCCTTTTGCCAACCTCTACTATGTTTCATAACCATATTCAGACTGTTCAGCTACACCCACGGCCACCACTGCCAACTCAATGCAACATCACTGCCACTGTCCCCAACTATGCTAAAGAGTCCACGAGTTGACGAACAGTAAGTGTGCTTGCCTAGTGACTATATATTATGGGGATTTTACACCAGTGAGATCATATTTTTAACTTAATAAGGGCTAGAAATGAATGAAAGTGTTTCAATGTATGCTTACATGTTTTGCCTAGCAGTGAGAGATGCCAGTCAGCATGGTTTCTCAGCTGAATACTCAAAAGTCACCTTGGGTTGCTGATCTGTTCCTGTTGTCCTTTGTGCCTCCATCAGCACGTATTACATTTGCTGACTCTTGTTGCCAACCTCTGCTATGTTCCACAAGCATATTCAGATTGGCAAATGCCCAAGACCCCCGCTAGGTTCCATAGTCATGACCATGTTTGCAGTCTGTTCATGAGCCCTACAACATTGCTTATGACCAACCATGTCCATGACCATATCCAGCCATGTCCACAACCACCACTGCCAACTCAAGGCCACATTACTTATACTGTATCCAGCCATGCGAATGAGTCCACGAGCTGCCAGCCAGACTCCTGAACCACAGCACATATCCTTGCCTAGTGACTATATTGTGTAGAGATGAGCAATTTTCTGTAAACTTCAATTCGGCCAATTTGTGTTAATCTGAATCGACTATTACCAAATCCCTCATGAAAAGGAAGTACCTACTATTTACCATGGGAGCTGGCAGCCAGCAAGTCCAAGACTGTGGAAGAGGAGAACAATGGAGAGCGGACGGGATGTATGTCACTTTTTGCATCTTTCTCATGGTAGCACTGTCACTTTTTTGATTTTTGACTATATGAATTTTATGATGCACTGAATTCGTTGTTAATGTTTATTGAGTAGAGTCATTGCACAGATACATTTATTGGTATAGGGAACAGCTCATATTATCCTGGAAACTTTTTTCTATTAGAGGTCCGTCCATCCAATATGTTTTAATTGATTTTAAATGTATGTAGTAAATGTTTTGTGCAGTGTTAAGTATGTGCCTAATGAATTGAAATAAAATACATAATTTTTAATCAACTATCCTAGTATGCGGCATAACTTTCAGGTAATAACTATCGTTGTGGGTTGATCTGGTAACTCACATATACTTGTATTGTGTTTAAGGTAAAATCCTCCAATTGAAGTTTTTTTTGCCCATGCCAGCATCTATCGGGGAGGCCGATTCATTAACAGCAGCAGGTAGCGACAGTTGAGCGACTGTAGCAGCATTTTCAGAGCGCCCGCTAGTAGTCGCTGTGCTTGCTCGTTGTTCGGTAGTTGATAGCGACTCAGTCGGTTTGCCGTAATGTTGAATATTGGGTGAGGAGTCGCTATTTGACAGGTTCCGCGCTGTATGGGAGCGCATGATAGCGACTGGTCAGAGCGACCGGCTTCCACCATATTCATTAACAAGTCACACTCAAAAAATTCTCGTGCTGTAAAATGCATGTTTAAACCCCAGAGCGCTGGCGGCGATGCGTTAAAAGTAGTTTTTTAACCCCCAAACAGCCATATTTTTGGAAACCCAAAAAAACAAGTTTTTAAAATAATTTTGTAATATGAATACATTAATATCAGACCTGTAATATCAATTCTGTACATTTTTTTTTGTAATTTTTTTTACCTTAAAAAAATTATTTAAAATGGCAGAAGTGGTCACAGAATTTTTCACATAAAAAAAAAAAAAAAAAATTAATAACAATTAATTATGAATATTTAAAGATTGTTCCATTGAAATGCATTGGAGAGCGCCAGGTAGCGAGAGGTCATACCTGTCGCTGTTCAAGGTCGGACGCTGGCGCTGTGGGCTGAGGCTGGAATAATGATGAATGAGTCACTATATGGCGCTATCTCAGTCGCTAAGCAGGATTGGCTTGATAAAAGTGTGATTGTGGTGGAGAGCCGGCGTTCTCGTGGCGGGGCCCGTCATTACCGGCCGCTCACCAGTCGCTACCTGTCGCTATTCCTTCATAAATAAGGGCCTAATTATCCTAGCGGTGCAGGGTCCCTTCACAGGAAAAATTCAATCGGCACACATTTTTCCATGTAATTTCAAGCAAATACTGATTGGGCAGAATCGGGTCACTCATCTCTGATTGTTGTGTACTCTAATGTTACACCGGTGAGATATTTTTTTGAATTCAATACACAATAAAAAGAGGATGTAACTACTGGGGGTGCAGAGGATATGAACGCATCAGGACCCATGAATTAGAGGGCTCCACCATAGTTGCTTCTACACCTCATTTATCAGATGCTCGCAAACATTGTATACAGTAAGCAAGCACCATTTGTCTGCTGTTACACTTTTTTTAGTAGTTGGGCAGGCTGATTCATCACTAACGCCAGGTAGCGACAGATGAGCGTCTGTAGCAGGCATTTTCAGAGTGCCCGCTAGTAGTCACTGTGCTCGGCCGTGGGTCGCTAGTTCTTAGCGACTCAGTCGCTGTGCAGCAATGATGAATACATTGTGATGAGTCGCTATTTGACCAGTACAGCGCTGTATGAGAGCGCATGTTAACGACTTACAACATATTCATTAAAAAAACATCCTCACAAAACTCTGGCGCTGAAAAATGCTTCTCTGAAGCCCAGAGCACCGGAGGCGGTGTGTTTAAAGTCTGTTTTTCAGCATCTATCCACTAGTAACAAAGCGAAAACATATGGAATTACATTGTAATAACATTGTAACATGAACACTTTAATGCCAAACCTTTAAAGTGGACCAACGCCCAGGATTTTCACTATCCTGGGTGTTGGTCCACTTCCACGGGGCACCCCGATTGGGGGTGCCCCGCTGTGTGAAACCCCCCAGAAATCCCCAAAAAACTCACCTCAGCGCCGACAGACAAGCGACGGACAAGCTGAGGCCGCTGGAGGCCGCCTCTCGCGCCTCCCTCTTACAGGGAGCGCGCCCGTGCCGGCCATTCACAAACGGCCGGCGCGGGTGCGCGCCCTGCTAGAGGGACGCGCGAAAGGCGGCGGCCCGCGCATGCGTCGTTGGAACCGGGAGAAGGTAAGGTTTGTGGGCGTCCGGGGGGGTTTCACACAGCAGGGCATCCTGATTTCGGATGCCCCGCAGGGAGGGAGCTGATCAGCCCGGGAATCTTATAGATTCCCGGGCCGATCAGCGGTGGGTGTTGGTCCACTTTAATGTCATTTCTGCAGAAATATATAAAACATGAAACATTTTTGAAAAAAATGCATTTTCAATGCCATAAGAGGTCACAACATTATTTGAGATTTAAAAAAAAAAAAAAAAAAAAAAACTGTTAAAAGAGAAGAAAAGGATCGTCCATTGAAATGTATGGGAGAGCGACAGGTAGCGAGAGGTTATACCTGACGCTCTGCAAGGCTGAACACCGGCACTGTTTGCTGAGGCTGGGATAATGATGAATCGGACGCTACATGGCGTTATCCCAGTCGCTCAACAGATTCTGCTTGATAAGAGGCCGATTCATCAATAGCGCCAGGTAGCGACAGATGAGCGACTGAAGTATGGCGCTATGAGCGCCGCTAGCGTCAGCCGCGGGCGTTAGCGATTCGCTATAGCAGGCCTCCTCAGTCGCTACCTGGCGTTGTTGCGAACAACGCCTACATTGCTGAATATGATGTTGGCCCTCAGCTTTGTAGGCGCTGTCAGTCAGTGTGACCACGCTATTCTACACAGCGCCTGTTAGCTTTGCTGTGTCCTGGCCATCCAGTACCTTCTGAATAAAACACATTGCCACATTTGTTTTAAAATTTAAAGATTTTTTATTTTGTGTTGAAAAGGAAATTAAATTCTACCAGATCTTCGAATATAAATGGAAAATAAAACATAATTAAACACATAGCCACAATTTTTGTTTTTTTTTATTTGTTACATAAAAAGGAAATACAATTAAACCACCAATGAGAAAGAAAAGGAAAATAAAAACAGAACAGAGAAAGAAAAGGAAAATAAAAACAGAACAGAGAAAGAAAAGGAAAATAAAAACAGAACAGAGAAAGAAAAGGAAAATAAAAACAGAACAGAGAAAGAAAAGGAAAATAAAAACAGAACAGAGAAAGAAAAGGAAAATAAAAACAGAACAGAGAAAGAAAAGGAAAATAAAAACAGAACAGAGAAAGAAAAGGAAAATACAAAAGGAAAATAAAAACAGAACAGAGAAAGAAAAGGAAAATAGAAAAGGAAAATAAAAACAGAACAGAGAAAAAAAAGGAAAATGAAAATAGGAATTAGAATGAAAAGGAAACTTACAACAGAATTAAACACATAGCCACATGTATATATATAATTCTTTTTTTATTTTTACTCTAACCAAAAATTAATAATGAAACAGAAATGAAATAGAAAATGAAAAGTCCAACAGAAATTCAAAAGAAAAGTAAAGTCCAGGAAAGGGTTGGAAAAGGAATTTAGGGATCATGGTGCATCTCTTTGTGCCTGAAAAAATAAGAAAAGTGCAGTTAGTATATATCTTTATAGTTGTTTTGTGTTTTCTTAAAAAAAAATGCATAACTTGATAACCAACATTGGCGTCTTACACCCCCCTTAGAGTGGTTTGGGTCATCTTACACCCCCCCTTAGAGTGGTTTGGGTCATCTTAAACCCCCCTTAGAGTGGTTTGGGTCATCTTAAACCCCCCTTAGAGTGGTTTTGGTCATCTTACACCCCCCCTTAGAGTGGTTTTGGTCATCTTACACCCCCCCTTAGAGTGGTTTTGGTCATCTTACACCCCCCCTTAGAGTGGTTTTGGTCATCTTACACCCCCCCTTAGAGTGGTTTTGGTCATCTTACACCCCCCCTTAGAGTGGTTTGGGTCATCTTAAACCCCCCTTAGAGTGGTTTTGGTCATCTTAAACCCCCCTTAGAGTGGTTTTGGTCATCTTACACCCCCCCTTAGAGTGGTTTTGGTCATCTTACACCCCCCCTTAGAGTGGTTTTGGTCATCTTACACCCCCCCTTAGAGTGGTTTGGGTCATCTTACACCCCCCCTTAGAGTGGTTTGGGTCATCTTACACCCCCCCTTAGAGTGGTTTGGGTCATCTTAAACCCCCCTTAGAGTGGTTTTGGTCATCTTAAACCCCCCTTAGAGTGGTTTTGGTCATCTTACACCCCCCCTTAGAGTGGTTTTGGTCATCTTACACCCCCCCTTAGAGTGGTTTTGGTCATCTTACACCCCCCCTTAGAGTGGTTTGGGTCATCTTAAACCCCCCTTAGAGTGGTTTGGGTCATCTTAAACCCCCCTTAGAGTGGTTTGGGTCATCTTACACCCCCCCTTAGAGTGGTTTGGGTCATCTTACACCCCCCCTTAGAGTGGTTTGGGTCATCTTACACCCCCCCTTAGAGTGGTTTGGGTCATCTTAAACCCCCCTTAGAGTGGTTTGGGTCATCTTAAACCCCCCTTAGAGTGGTTTGGGTCATCTTAAACCCCCCTTAGAGTGGTTTGGGTCATCTTACACCCCCCCTTAGAGTGGTTTGGGTCATCTTACACCCCCCCTTAGAGTGGTTTGGGTCATCTTACACCCCCCCTTAGAGTGGTTTGGGTCATCTTAAACCCCCCTTAGAGTGGTTTGGGTCATCTTAAACCCCCCTTAGAGTGGTTTGGGTCATCTTAAACCCCCCTTAGAGTGGTTTGGGTCATCTTAAACCCCCCTTAGAGTGGTTTGGGTCATCTTACACCCCCCCTTAGAGTGGTTTGGGTCATCTTACACCCCCCCTTAGAGTGGTTTGGGTCATCTTAAACCCCCCTTAGTGCGTTTGTTTGCTCTTTTGGATGGGAGGTCAAATACATTTAAACAGTAGTGCAGTACTTGCATTAGAGTGAAGGGTAGTTAGCTTACCGCAAAAAAAGAAGTGATCAGCCTTTCCCTTAGCTCATCGCCAGTCTGGGTGTCCTCACTTCTATCTGCGGGCAGGTTGGGGATTTCTGGCACCAGTGCTGTCTCCTCGGGGGCTTGGATTCGGTGGCATATACAGATATTGTGTAACACACAGCAGGCAAGGATGATTTTGGAAACCTTCTGTGGGCTGTAGAGCATCTCTCCTCCTGGCCGTGCCAAACAGAGAAAGCGTGCTTTCAGCAGGCCGATGGTTCTTTCCACAATGCTTCTGGTCTTGCGATGCGCTGCATTGTAGCGTTCATGGGCAGAGGTCCGTGGGTTCCTGACCGGAGTCATGACCCACGTTCTCTGCCCATATCCCTTGTCCGCTGTAGAAAAAACACAAGGAGAGAGACAGCAATTAGTACTAGTACATGTTTTTTGGTGGTAGTTTGGTTAAAATTGCCTTACTAGGCCACATATTAGCAAAATACATAGACATGGTTAATTTATTACCCAGTAGCCAGCCAGCTGGCATTTCGTTGTTATCAAACTTCCGGCACAGGACTGTCCGCTGCAAGACGTAAGAATCGTGGCATGAGCCGGGGAACCCCGATCTCACCGCCCGCAGCCTCATGTCTGGGTCACAGACCACCATGATATTAAATGAATGGAACTGCTTCCTGTTTCTGTAGGACAGCTCCTGTGCACGGGGAGGGCGGAAAGGGATATGTGTACCATCAACGCACCCTAGCACATTCGGGATCCCTCCCATCAGATAGAAAGCATGTTTTATTTTGGCAACCTCTTCCTCATCCTCAGGAAACTTGATGTAAATTGGGATTAAATCACAAATTGCCAGAACTACCTGGATTAGGATGCGGCTCATAGTAGCCTGGCTTATCCCGCTGAGGAGGGCTGAGGTTGCCTGGAAGGTCCCTCGTGCCAAAACATTAAGAGTGGCACACAGGCGTACTATGCCTGGAATGGAATGAGTGCGTTTGGTGGATGGCTCGATTTTGGTCTTAATCTGATCATATAGGGACTGTAGTGCAGCACGATTCAGACGGAAGCGGCTCCTGATCTGCTCGTCACTTAAGTCCCATACTGAAAGGCGGATTGCAAAGGAGCGGGGTGCCCTAAGCCTCACAACACCCCGCTCCCTTTCCTCCTGCTCTTTCAGCATACACATACATCCATCCACCCAGACACCATACATCACCCTCTTATCCATCACACACACTAAAGATATATACAAAAACAAAAATAAACAAAAAAAACCACTAACACACAACACACACACAAACAATCACACTACACACACACCCGCTACAATGCAGCTCACCACAAAACCAGAACTATAGTGGTCCAAACCACCAGCCTGCTGAAAACCAGCTTTCTAAGTTAAGCACAACCAAGAGGGGAGTTGCTGCACAGCCCACAAAAGGCCCCAAAATCAAGCCTCACTTGCTGTATGCTACACAATATTTGCAGATGCCACCCAAACCAAGCTCCTAAAGAAACAGCACTGATGTCAGAAATCACCCAACAAGCCACAGAGAGTGAGGACAGAAACCAGACAGAGGCTCAAATGAGCTAAGGGAAGCGAGCACAGCACCACACCACAGCCTTTGCCACAGTGTAAGAATAGCAGAAGCTAGAACATTCCTTCCTTTTATACTTCATTTTCTAAAGTGACAGGTCCGCTTTGCCGCCTTTTGCGTCGCTCTGCTATTTCCGGGCGCCAATTAGCCGACCCAGGTGTGCGTAAAACAGAGTGCGCACGCGCACGCTAGTAGCGCTACTAGCGTACTTGAGCCGTAACTTGCGTGCATTAACGGACATGGGCCAAAAATCAGGTGGGGACCAATGAAAGTGAAGCTGTTGTTTTTTTAAATAGCCGTTAGGCTAAGCACATGTCACAAGGGTTGCAGATACATCAGTCCATTGTTGGATTTGGGTGTGTGTTGTTTGTTTAATGAGGTCTGTAATGAGTTAATTGGCTAACACACATGCTTCTGTCAGTGCAGTGGAGGTGTGCCTAGAAGGAACTGGGCTGTATGTGTGAATCAATTAAGTGGGCTGCTTTTGGATTGGCTGTTAGAGCACATAAAACCTGCCCAAGCCTAAGAGATTGCGATGCCATTCTGTAGTGTGCATGCGTGCTTGTGGGGTGTTGATTTGTGTGTGTGTGCAGCTACAGGATGGAGCCAAATACAGGACATCTGCCGGCCACAGCAGGCACGAGTAGGAGTTTGGTGGGTGCTGTGCGCAGACCTCCCTTACGGAAAAGGGCACAGCCTGAAGGTGGGGCAGCACCCCAGGCTAAGCGCCCAGGTGCCAAGAGGGAGCCTGAATTTAATTTGGCTGAGAATAATCATCTTGTGCGCCTGACACTTGCGAAATGGGAGCTGATATTTGGCTCCCAAAGCAAGTCCATAGGCAAACAAGAAAGAAGCAAACTGTGGGATGCCATTGGTGTGGAGCTTAGTAGCACAGCTCAACACCCACGTAGTGGCCCATCCTGCAGGAAACGCTTCTACACTTTGCGAGGGGCCCTTATGAAAAAGATGAATCACGATCTTGATGTGGACAGTGGGTTCATCCAGGCTCCAAAGAGTACCTACAGGCCGTATGAGGAGATGCTGAAGGCCAAAATCCCACTGGCTCGGCTGCAGGGTGTGGATCCTGGGGATGACACCACCGGTTGGGCTGAAGGTACATATTTTCTGGCTTTTACAATAACCTAATGTTAATGTCTGTGATTAGCATTTTTACATTCTGACCAACTAACTGTAGGACCTGTGAAGTATTACATTATAGCTCAAACATTTGTAACTTTTCTGTCTGTTGCTTTATGCATAGGTGCACATGCTGCTGTCCGGGATGTGGCTCCGGACACCCAAGCTCCTGCCCTTCCAGCAACCTCAAGGCTACCCCAGTCTGCCATTGAAGGTATTTACCCATAATTTGTTTGCTGGTTTTTTTCAAAACAAATGGGTGCGGGAGCAGCTCAAACAATAAAGGTTTGCCCTGTTGACTATTAATAATATGTGCGTGCGCCCTAATTGCACGCCCACTGTAACACTCACAGCAAGTAACTAACAAGGCCCTAACATGTGTAGATATGTAGGATGCCAGAGATTTGTAGCCATATATCGGCATATCAATGTGTGAGCCACACTTGGCTTGATTAGTCAATATTAGTGAAAGAGCTGCTCACACACCTTAATGCATGTTGTATTTTGCTACGCACATTAGCTATGGCTCAATGTTGGTTTTATTTTGGCCTAGCTCCCATGCCCTTGGCCCCAGCATCTCCTCCGGATCCCACCTACTCTTTGGATGTCGGTAAGTGCATGTGTTCACCTTGCTTGATCCACTTTGACTCAAGTGCATGTGTCTCATTTGTCTTTTTTCTTGGTAGGCCAAGTGACTGGTTCATCTTTGGACCCCACTTCCGATGTTGCCGGTCAACAGGACCCTGTTGGTGTGTAGAGCAATACATAATGTATCCTTTCTGCTGTTTAGGTTACACTGGTTCAATTTGGTTAGTCTACTAAGCTACATGTTTGCTTGGTAAACTTGAAGATGCCTCTTGGGAGTGCTGGTTGCCTCCCCACGGTCAGTCTATTAGTTATTTGAGTGATAGCAATGTATATTTGCGGACATATTTTTAGCCAAACATTCCCTGTAGTAGTTTGCTGATTATTTAGAGACATTTTTGTTTTTTTTTAGTTGACCCGAATATCGGAAGTGGCTGTCCAGAAAGGGCCCCTCAAGTTCCAGCTGCCAGAGATGAGGGTAAGTGGTTTTGCCTTGCTCTAGTCTGTATTTTGGCTCTAATGTTGTGCCACTTGCTTCTGGCAACTTGTGTGTCCACATGTATTTTCAAGGTCCAAGCTCGAGTGAGGACCCCACTCCAGACATCTGGGATATTGGGGGTATGTTTAATTTAAGCAATGTTTATGATGAGATTTGCAGAAATTAGTGCGTCTTAGTCCTGTAACATACATGTTAACAATCTGAGTTTAACAGAGACCTTTGGTCTAGTGTGTATTTTTTAACTTTTTAGAGGTATGGCCTCGATAGCCTAACCAGGTTACATTAGAGTTTGGCCCACAGACCTACTAACCTGATTTTCCTGTTTAGCATATGCCAACTTGCCCGACATCTCGGATGTTGAATTGCGACTCTCTGGCAGCGATACCTCGAGCCTACCTGGGCCGGAGGACACGCAGGT